>JAWWTY010000106.1:63825389-63864371 GCA_035222235.1 Margarornis squamiger | reverse complement strand
GCCCCCCCCCCCCCCCCCCCCCCCAATTTTGCATTCACTTAGAGCATGCGCTTTTTTCTTTTCAGCATCCTTTCCCCCAAACTGCAAGCACATTTGGTCTGTGACTCCATTCAACAAGGCAGATTGAAATTAAGTGAAGTGTATCGCTTCAGGCATGTGACTCCATTTCAGTATTTCCTGTTGACTACAGCAGAAAACTAGTAGGCTGCCTCCAAATTGTTCATTTGCACTGTGTACCGTCCAACCAGTTGTAATAACACTTTCTTCAATGTCTCCTGGTGCATGTGTTATCTGCTTAACACTAGCTTGCTCAGTGGGGATCACCTGTGTCTAGCTCACCAAGACATGCTACAGAAGATGAACAGTGAAAAATCACATAATCAGCTGATCAGAACAGTCCGTGGTAGAGAACTGTGTAGCTGCAATGTTTTCAGTTCACCCATGCTGCTTTATAATACCATTGCTTGTTGCTGATGAACAGTATGCATTAATCAACACTGGTGTGTTTGTTAATACTTTCCATAGGCATAATAGAGAAATGTCATATTTACCTGCTGTTGGGATTTCAGCTGTTGGCTCTTCAGGAAAATAATCAGTAATGAAGGAGAAGGGGGCAAGGGAGGGAAGAAAAAGAATAAGAGGTTCAGTACCATGTTTTTTCAGGGCAAGCAACCATTTAAATAGATCTTCTCTTTCATCTGCAACTTTTCTGCAGATATTAATTTACAAAGAAATGTGCCTTAACAATGGGAATGTACGTAGTTTCACACTGAAAGCTAAAAGTATCTTTGAAGTACTATAACTCAGCATGCAATGGTTCATGCAGATGGAAACACTGTGCCAATCAAAGCTTTCCAGCAAGCAAATATTTAAATAGATTTATTTTTAAATGTGCCTTCAAGGTTATAGATGACTATGCTATTTTCCAAAAAAATGTATTCTGTTTAATTGTTACCTCTCTTTTCTTATCATCCACACATCCCAAGCAAAGACTGACACTGACCTTGAATAGCTGGCATTCACCCCTCCCTAAGTGTTTCTCCTGCTTTTGTAGTTTGCCTTGCCTTTTCAAAGTAAAATTTCTTGAGAGTTGGAAAGATTTTGACTGCATCTTTGCACAGCACCTAGCACAAGAGAAGCATATATTCCTGTGCTATTATAATACCCATAATAATTCATGGAAATTGGTCAATGCAGTGGGATAGAAACTCTTTGGTGTAAACCATCATTACTCCTTTTAAATCAAAGAAATGAATTAAATCATGATTTTTTTTTTTTTTAGCCATCAGTACTTTATTAGTCCCAGTTTTATTTTAGAACACAATGTGAAGGAAGAAGAATAACCTCCATACCCTGAACCTGGAGATGGACAAAAAAGAATAACCTGGCAAAACATTTCAGCGTATCCTTTGATTGAATTGTCTCTGTATTTTTTTCCTGCTGAGTTTTGGTTTCAGATGAACATGAGGCTCTGTATCTCACACCAAGATGAAAATGTTTCAGTCCATGCTTTTTCAATAGGAAGACAGCAATTAAACATGATTTTTACTAACACATTCCAGGAAACTCATTCAAGTCTTGTTTCATAAGGAGACCCATAAATGTCAGTGCTCAATGCCTAGGCACTAAAGACATTCAACAAAGGCCAGTTTTACTGCTATTAAATGCTAACCTGTTAACATTCTTTAATATTTACATTTTTGCTTATGATCATGCTCATAGCTGCTGAAAGCTGATGCATTACTGCATTGTGACCCATGGAATAATAACTATATTTTCTTATTATCAGAAGATAAAACCAAGATTTTTCTGAGATACTAGATCTGGGAAAGGGATTCATGCTTTCACTCCTTAATTGAGGGATCATCTCTATGAGAGATCTGGATAGGCCCAGTTATCTGCATGTATCTTAATTTAAGATTAATGGTTGATCCCCTTAGACAGTGAGGTACTGGAACACTGTTGACCTCAAGGGTAGTTAGCTTGACTCTCTGGTGTATGAAATGTAAGGGCCATTTTCTTTTCTCAGTGTGTCAACAAACTTCCACTTACTCTGAGGTCCTTAAGAAACATATTACCTCTATCATAGGACTTTTATTATAGAACTAAATAGGAATATATTTTTTTTTTTCCCCTTAAAATATCAGCCTACATGTTTTTCCTCTTGATTTCAACCTGTGGTTTGGTATTCTTGAATGTGTAAGATACGCCACAAACTTAGTCTTCTGTTAAAGGTAATGTCTCACAATTTGTGTCTTTAGTCAGGGAGTAAATTGTTTCATTACATATTGAAGTCTGATATATGATCAGTGATTGTTAAAGACTCTCTTGTGCACAAAAATAGAAATAGTGAAAAATAACATAGTTTATCAATTCCTTTTAAAATTTAGTGAGTGGTTGTGGTGTTTAGCTGCCTGCCAGGTTAGACCATGACAGCAGGCTACTAGTACAAAAATATAGGTATTGTTAATTTGGTTGTTTTTCAAACTCATCCTTGTCTTTGTGTTTATACCTCTCATTTACTTAAGGATCCAATCTCTTTAATAATTTAAACCTTATTTGCTTTTATGATAAGACTGCACAGGATATCATGTGGGAATAAATTCAGCCCATGATAAATGTATGAATTTATTTGCACTCCTACTAGACCAGAACTGCAAAATCATTGAGTATTTGGTGTCCATTACTACATCTCATATTGAACTACATGATACCTGTGTTCATGCTATGGCAAGTGTAATGCATACCTGGCTAAAAAATAGATGAAGCAAAACCATATAGAGCTCTAGAAATAAAAAGAGCAGTGATCCAACTAAGTGTTCTTCTTTAAGTGGAGAAAATCAATTTAAAATAGATAATTCTGGTGTTTAAAATCTTGAACTAGATCTATTCAAGGATGGTTGGTTCAAAACAGGCAATGTATAGAGAATTACTTTTGTGTATGACCATAGGTCTGCTGGTTACTGATTTTTTTTTTTTTTTCTCTTTTTCTAAAGGCACTACTAACCTTTATAATCTTTTCAAGGAGCAGCATATAAGCTCAAGAATGTGGTACAAACATCCTTCTGCAAAGGTCAAGGGAAAATATCTTGGCTATTCCTTATATTTACAATATGCCAGGGTAATACAGATCTTGATAAAAAAAGCATTGTAGATAGTGATTTTGGGTTAAAGTGACTCTCATTGAAGAAAGCATGAGAAATTAGTCACTTAAATATCTGATGGTTCTCTCACAGTAGTGAGTGCCATACGTGGCTCTCAGGTAAATCACTGCAGAAAACATTAAATGTCAGTGAACAGATCCAGTGAGATAATAATAAAGCAATAATTTTGCAATGATATCTTGAAAACTGAACAGTGCAATTCAGGACTGCAGGAGATCCTTCAGTGTTGGTACATTTCAGACACTTTGTGTTCACACTTTGCCTTTGGAGCTGGGGTTCAGAGCAGCACTGTGTCTTCCTACAGGCATTTAAGGGGGGGGTATTTATCTTCTCTAACTTTTAGCACTTAGTATAGGTGAACAATTTAGGAAGCTTAATGGAATCAATTTGCCTTGCCTTGTCAGATTCTGACATGGAGCAGGAAGAGACCAGTGCCTCATGGGGCTTGGTCTTGGTTTGGATACACTTTGTAGATTACTTTGCAGAATGACACGTGGTTTGGTCTCTATACAAAGAAAACAAAACAGATCCTGTGCTAAAGAGGCTACAACTAAACCATCTGGGAAGGTCCATACTTCAACATTTTCACAATCCAAAGCATGCAGGGTAAGCACTGTCCTTTCAATTCTTGTCTGACCATGATTTGCAGTATACAATGTGTAATGACTTTCCACATTAAAAATAGATCCCAGTCTTTATCTGTTCAGAAGTCTTACTGACCTTAAAAAGGACATTATTCAAAGACTTCAGTGGAAGTTTTTCCAATGTGAGAAATTCCCCTTGAACCCTCCTTAAAACTCATCCAAATTGAAATTATTCCTTTCTCTAATTTAATTTAAGTTTTTTATTAAAGTAGGAAAAAAACCCCTTGTATTGAATCAAGGCCAACAATGTGCTTAGTGAATTAATGGTATAAGAAATTTCAAAATGGTAAAAGAAGTAAGGAAAAAGTTGTCTAATTCAGTTATGCTACATGTCATTTACTTATTTTCAATAAACAGTACATTTGCATAAAGATAAATCATGTGTCTACACTCATTTAAAATCACCAGAACATCAATTTTGCTACCAGTGAAATTTAATTTGTTTTATAAGAAGTAAAAATTGCCACAAGAGTTTGAATTTTGCAGTTTCATAATATTAGATTATAAATGTACTTAGTTTTGTTGTGTTTAGCTGCTAGTAAGCAGATGGCATACAAAAGTATCTGTAGTATAAGCAAACAGATTGCATTATCTAACACGACAAAATTACAGAAATGCAAATTGAGACAACATGCATCTGAAAAGAGGTTTTATATTCCGTAAGAAACAAGACATTACACGTACTTGCAGTGTTTTTTGGTTTGACTGGGAAATAAAAAGAGGGAAAAAAAATGATCAGAGCAGTCAGGTTCAGCATAATATTGTTATGACAGAGAATGGCTTTATTTGTTCTATATGATTCATACATATCAAAACACATTTTTTAATAATATCCCAGAAATTAATAACAATCTAATAATAAGTAATAGTAGTAGGGATGTTCTCATCTACAGGTGATAATTGTTTTGCTAGAGATAAAGATGAATAATAAAATCAGTAAGAATTTTAGTTCTTCACTTATTTCCTTTCAGGGAGAGGCATGGAGCAGACATTTCTTAAACCCATGATGATTGGTACATGGTGAAACTGAGCAATGCTCCTTCCTAACCCAGCAGCAATTTTGCTCTGTTTTGTACGAGTGAGGCTGTGCATGAGCCATGATATGCAGAGACATTCACCACAGATGATGGATAGTGCCAGAGCATGATCTGAATAATATATTGTATAATACCTGTTATGGATAAAAATTAAACCATTGCTCGTCCTGACAAGTTAACTAATACAGGAAGACTGTAAAGTCCAAGGAAAAGGCAGATACTCATAAATAATTAGCAAAATGAAGCCATGTAAAGTAAGCAATTTCAGAAAATGGTTCAGATTCTTTGCTGGCATATGCTTTTGACATCAATGGAATTACAAAAGCAGAAATTTGACCTTTGATATATACATATATTTATATTTTAAAATGACAGCCAGGATTGCAAATGCATACTGTGCTATCTTAGCTACAGTATGGCATGTCAAGGCCTTCCTATACACCAAAATAGATCACAGGGCCATGATTTCGACATTTGTCATATACAATTGTATTTCACTATTTCTTTAAATAACATTTTCAAAAGTAATGAATACATAAAATACAGGGATGCTTACCTGGTTTTGTAAGTGGAACATTTTTTTCATGTTTGATTGTTTCATGCTCTAGATAAAAGAAATATAATAAAATCACCATAAAGTTTCTAAGTTACATTTTCTGTGGGTGTTTTGGTGGGGTATTTTCATTTGTTTGGTTGGGGTTTTTTTGTGTTGTTTCTTGTGGATTTTTTTGGTGGTTTTTTTTTTTTTGTTTGATTGATTTGTTTGTTTTTTAAACTAGGAATGATTTTATGCATATTTTTCAGGATTAAACATTTTTTTTTCTCTTGTTTCATGTTGGTATTTTGAAAAACACCAAACACATGAACAGTTATCAACGAATTATCCAGTACGGGATCTGCCACAAATTAATAAAGTTCATTAGTACTGCATGTAAATCCACACATATGGCTATTGTTAATGCTACTAAGAGTTATGCATGTATCTCAAGGAAGAAGTCAGCTAATAGAGTCTCCTCTCAATTTTTGAAAAGCAATTTGTGTCTACTGTCCATTTTTATTATTTGAAAAGAGTGTATAGAGTAAACTCAGCAGCCATTCATTCAGCCTTTATATTGTTGATTCAGATACATTTGAGATGACTTGCCAGATTCTTGGACATGTACTATTCCATATGAATAAATTATATTTAGCTGTGGAAAATGCATCTCATCCCCACCTGTCCTCCCCCTCTTCCCTTTCTACTTCTTAATTATTACTTGAAAAAATTAAAATTTATGTGAGGTTGCTGGAAATAAAAAAAAAAAAGATGAAGAAGGTTGGTGGATTTTTTTTTTTTTGTTTTGGTTTGTTTTTTTTTGTTTGGGTTTTATTTGTTTGTTTGTTTGTTTTTAAATAGGTCTAGCAAAAAAAAAAAAAAAAATCAGACCTTGAAAAAATTCGCACCCCACAGATCTCATAGAATAGTAGCAGCTATGCAATGCAAACAGGGGCCACAGTACACTTCAGGGCTGAGGAATCAATGGACAGCTCTGGTGGCTTTGTTTCCAGGTGATGTTTCCCCCAGATAAAGGACTGTGCATCTGTTTTCTTTTGAGCAATAAGGACCCAAAAATGGACTCTAAAGTGGAAAGTGTTGAGAATGTGAATCACTCTTGAAAAAAGGGCAATATGTCTCAGGTTTTCTACTCCTTAGATGAATAAATGAACTAGTAACTGTGATTTCAGGTGAAGATACATGTCAAGAAATACCAAGATGAAAACATGATAGGGAATTTCAAATGGGGAACAGTTCTATGATACTTGAATGAAAACTTATGTCAGTGAAGAATGATTTATTTCCCATATCTGGACTTTTTTTGATCATGAAATTATTTGGGGAATTAATTTGTTTTTTTATTCTTGAAGTTTACTTTGCATTCTAAAGGAATGAAAGATATAGTAAAGCAACAAGTAGGCTGTGTGGTAGGTTATAATATGGACTCTTTCTTGAGTTCTTTTTGATGGAGAAGAAGAAGTTGCAAATATATAATTTATCTTTTTTCTATTTTTAATTCATCAGCAGTATTTATTCAACACAAATAATAGTTAATAGTAATTTTTAAAACACTTGTAAATCCTGTATTAGTTTTTAATGTTGGGAGTTGTGATATGGGAAGCATAGAACAAATTGACTCCTGTATTGAAGCAACTGGTTATGCCAAATGGATTTTTAAATAGCAATGACAAGACAGTATGTTAGATGAAAGAAATGGAAGGCATGGTGACAAAGGCACTATAATTTTAGCAAAACTAGAAATTGCCAAGGAATTTACATATGTAAAAGAAAAAAAAAAATATGCACATATAAGCAGCTATTTTACAGGATTTTTTCTATTCAAGGTAGAAGTCACTTACTTGCTGGCTTCGCCCGGACTACAGAAGACAAAGGAAGTTAAGTTGTATTATGTAGATACAAAGAGAAGAGAAAATACTCTTTTCCCCACCCCTTTCTTTTTAACATTCAAATATTTTATGACAGTCAGTTTTCACTTGTTCTTAGCTTCTGTTACTTGTGTAAAGATGCACAGCATTCAGACTGCTAAAGTGCAAGTAAGCTAACATGTTCGGACCTTTGCAACTCTCACTAGTTATCAGCTATTGCTGAAATAATGCAGTACCCTGTCATTTAGCACTGTGACATATTAATGCGTTCCAGGATTGTTTCTCCCTGTGTAATGGTGTAAATCAGAAGTATCTCCAGAGCTGTCAACAGATTTTTAGTTAGGAATTTTTAGTTAAGGTTGATCAGATTTGTAAGATCAAAAGCACATCAATCTACATCGTCAGGAAAGTACTAGCTATCTCCAGTAGTTAATTCATATAATTATAAAATGTTTGTCAAAGAAAGATAGGAAAGATCTCCTACTGTATGAAGTTATCTGTTTCAAGATCAACAAGTATTGATCTGAAAACTTACAAGTTGCTTCTGTGCTAACTTATGTTAAGTTGGTCAATCTGAAATGTCTATTTTCAGTTTGGTTCCAGCAAAAAGGAAAAAGACATGGTAATCACATGACTCAACAAATACTGCAAAAAGTAGTCAAGTCATGATATTTCTGGCAGTTTTGTTTATAACCACTGTTTATAACCACAGTTTGAACCTTCTAATTTTTGCTCACAAGCTAAGAATGAAACTTAGCTGACCATAAAAACAAAGTTGTGAATTTATGTGTCAAAATCCTGTAAATTCAAAAATGTAATTTCTTCCTTCCTGAGACTTGTTTACCTATCTGCAATTCCTAACTCATTACTATTCCGGTTAGAAATACGTTGAAGTATTTTTTCAGTAATTTCTCCAGGTAGTATTAAAAGAAACATAATTTATGTGGTTTTGAACAAGCTACAGCAGCTTATAATCAGATACAAAATACCAAACCAGTATTTTTAATAGATATTCAAAGTGGTGTAAAATACTATTTTATAGTAAAATGATAGAGTATCATAAGAGGTCTTATAGAAAACAATATAATCCCACAAATTATATGAATGTACACAATTAGAGACAGAACCATAATATTCTATAAAGCATCTATTCTACTACTGCAAAAAAAAAAAGAAAAGACATATACAAGACAAGAACAGAAATCATCACCATATCAAATGAGAATACATTGTTGACATCATTGTTCTAGATTTGGCAATCTCATTTTATGTTTGGATTAAGGCTACCCCCAGTAGAAACCAAGTGGGTATCTAGAAAAATCCTTCAGAACTACTTTGTGTTGACTATCAATGACAATGAGAATGTTCTAATTCCTCAGCTGACTCTTCACAGCTGCTATAACAGTCAATATTACCTTTTGCCTTTTTTTTTCTTTTTTTTTTTTTCCTGCCAGCATTGCATTACAAAACCTACAAGGTCTAAATAATAGAAAAAACCCAAAGATTTAGAGTTTAGTTCAAAAACCATTTTTCCCATGAGATAGCCAGCTTAAGACTGATCCAAGTTCCTAATTCAACTGGAGATTCCTCCTCATATTTTGGATCATTTCAGAGATCTGATTTTCAGCTACACCCCATTTCACTAGCCCAGCTCTGACAGAGAGGCAGCCAGAGGAACAAGTAGCTAAAGAGCTGAAAAGCCTTAACCTGTCTTCATCATTGGACAGACTATTACTAGAATGGTATCTACAATTGCCACTCTGTTGGTTTTGTTCTAAGAACGTGTTATCTGTTACATATTTCAAAATACTGTCAAAAAAATATTGCAATGCAAATATACTACATTAGATGAGTGCTGAATATTGTTTAACACTACCCACCCCCTGAATAAATCAGGAGAGAATGACTTATTCTTACCTGACTTCTCAGTGGGAGTTGTCTTTTGTTGTCTAATTTTCTCCTCTGTATTGTGAGAGTTGCATTAGAATCACAGTGCATTAGCATAGGTGCATATAACTGGAAAAATATTTCTATAGGAGATATCATGCTTATGGTTCACAATTGCAAAATAAATGCATGTCTTTACCATCACTATTCCATTCTAGCACTATAAAACAGCATACATGCATTCTGAGTTCATGACTGCATGGTGAGATCATACACCATAGAAAAAGCAAATTACTGGCCCTAATGTCTCAGCAGCCAGAAAACAGCCACATACCTTTTAGTGTCTTTCAGGCAGTCACTGAGATGGAAACCATGCTATTAATGCATCTGTTATAACTTTGAGATCATCACCTTCCTAAGTGTTTAAGTTCAGCAGTTTGGTAATATACAATGCTGAGAACTTCTGCTTAGATAGTGCCTAATGACAAGCATGAATGGAGGTATCCATGTGTGCTACACTCTGAAGATGGAAAAGGTATGGAGACCCCCAAGCACAGGCTAACTCATAGAGGGACACATGGGATAGTCTGAATGCCAGTTCATACCACTTGCTACTGGATGAGCTTCCCTAGATCTAGCTGGATATCTGTCACAAAACCTTAGAGTTGCCCTGAACTTCTGCTAATCTCATGAGAAAAGCTGCCCAACTTCACATGCTCTTGAGTTGCCTGTGGCTTTGCTTGGCACCGTTCTCAGATGATGTGGACTCATGTCAGCATAAGCCACCAGACTTGTGCTGCCTTTTCTCCACATAAGCTGGCTAAAACATCAGGCAGAGGCATAGGTGGTACTACAGTTTCTAATCAGGTGGTGTTTGTCTAACCTGCCCAGTGTTCAAGTCAGGTGGAAATTGGGATGTTTATGTTTAGATTTCTACTCTGCTCAGTTTGTTTGATTTAAACTTCACCCAGCCTGATCGTTTTATAGCTCTACTCCTCTACTCCATTTTTTCTCTTTTTGCATAACTGAATACAAGCCTCTCTCCTAACTCCTACCTTTCAACACTAGCATACATCACTAAATTCTTAAATATGCTTACAACATATGCAGACCATATTTCCCTTTTCTCTTGCTGAAAGCAGTTTGCAGCCACATGCCTCTGGCCCCTTCCTTTTCCCTAAGACTTCTGCAGGCTATCAGACTGAAGCTGACAGTAGCTGGGTGGAGGTCAGGTTGGGCAGGTATGTTTCCCTCATCTGAGTATATTTGTGTAGAAATCCTGACTTGTAGTCTGTCTGCATGCACAAAGCTGCTTGACTCCTGACTGTGACCACTGTTTCTACCCGGGCAGTCAAAATTTGTCTTACACAAAATGATGGAGAGAGTTACTGGAAAAGAGATGGGTGGCTAGAACCACCTGTGGATCATCAGAGCCTTGGTTAACCTATTACTGAATCTATGTACTCTCAAACTGTCAGCCTCAAGAACTGCTCTTTCGTAGGGGCTATTTCTCTGGAACCCAAAAGTCCAAGTTTGGCTGTTAAATCCTCATCTGCACTCTGACTAAATATGTGGGTAGTACAGTAATTAAAAGAGGAGACTGTTGAGTGGTCTCAACATACATGACATTTCTTTTGTATTTAGCATGTAACTTTCAGAGATTTTTTCTCTCTGAGAGAAGAGAGAAGGTTTATATTCTCCGCTGTGCCGATTTCTTTCTAACCTGACTCTCTGAGACTCCCAAAGGTGTAGAGTTGCCAAAGAGGCCTAAAATGTTACAATGCAAGTATGGACATGAAACATAAAACAATTGGGGCTTGGGTTTTGTTTGCTCAGTCTGTTTCAGGAAGAAAATCAGGCCTGATGGAGTCAAATATAGGGAGGGATAAAGCTCTGTGGTTACCATTCTATTCTATTATTTGGATATTAAATATAATCCTCCATTGCTATGCTTTTTGGTTGTCATCTGGTAGGTGGTGATTTAATTTCTCTTAACTTGTATTAAGTTTAGGGCTTTTTTCTCCCCCTCACTCAGCTATTGTTATTGTCAGCTTCTTTTGAAAGCAGTGAATTAAAAAAGTCTCATCTCCATATTATGGATGCCTGTGAAGCTATAAACGTTTTTATAGCGCAGCCAGCAGCTTGAAGATGCAGCTTATTAAGAGAAAGTGTCTTTTTTGCTGCTATTAGAAGTGCTTTAACATATAACAGTGCATTTCACTAGTATAGATGGGAATATTAAGCTTTCGATGTACCAATACAGAAAACCCCCCCGCATGCTGACTTAAACATAGACTCTGTAACATGCACTGAATTAGTGACCTGTAAAAACCAAAAAGACTTCTCTTTCTTTGGATATTATCCCAACTCATTTGAACACTAAATAATATATTTTTCTAATTCTGTTGAGAATTTACAGCAATGTTTGCTCTATAACTCCAGGAAAATAAGTCTGTGAGGAAATAAGTAAGGAAATAAGTCTTTCAGTGGATGGCATACCTGATTGATTTAAAAGTAGGGAGGTATTTCTTCTCAAAATGAATTTATTGTTGAAAGCAGAGTGTCTTGAACAGGCCTTGCATGCATCTGGGAATAAATAGAGTAATTCTTTTGTATTCAGTCACCTACCTATTTTGCAACCTAACCACACAGTAAGTATTGATCTGTTAATTTCACTTTAGAAAACCCTGACACATTCCCTGGCAGATCTCCAGGTGTGGTGACTGTACAGCTCTTTCTCTGAGTTTCTAGCCATTGGTTGTAGCCAAAAGGAAAAATGAAGGATTAGATTATCCCTACTTAAGAAGTGTCTATAAGGCAATATACTTCAAGACATCAGAAAGCTTCACAAAATAATTCTGTTCACTAGATTCAGTATGAGGAAAAGCAGTGAAAAAAAAAATGATGAAGATAATACATATTATTTTACTAAGAACATGTCATACTTCTAATTTCTCATGCGTGGTTTGTTTACCATATCATAAGGAGTTTTGCAAATAAAAAAATTAAACTATTTTGATGACCTTATAGAGATACAAAATATTCAAAATATTCAAAAATAAATTTATGAATAATTTAAAAAAAAAATCTGATTTTATTCTAATTTTGAGGAAGCCAAAAGTTTAAGTTTCTGAGATCTTTCTTTGGAGAGAACTTCTTTCCTTTGCAGAGCTCCATTTTTGAAGCACAACAAGTATTAATATTATTTTTCCCATTGATGTACCTAATTTAAATGGAAAGAAAGAAAGCTGTAAACATTTCTCTGTGTATTGCACGCAGTTTCAGCAGAGTTACATAAGGAATGAATTCTCTTGCTTTACTTGCTTTCACCAACATACACAAAACACTCTTTAATTTAAACATTTCCCTATAGGATCAATATATTTTCCGAAATTCTCTAGTATCTCAGTCATGTGATGCTTCTAAGTCTGATGACAGGAGGCATAGGAATAATAGCTTGAAGCCACTCTGAATCAAGGTAAAAAAAAAGAGGCCACTGCTTTGTACAGAATAAAGCTTTAATAATTCAAGCTGCTAACTCAAGAGCACTCATTGACACACAGCAGGCAGAAGAACTATTACCACCAGTGCTTGCAGATTAATACTTCCAGTCATCAACTGAAACTCAAAACAGCCACTATTCTCCAAAGCAACCATTAACCACCTGAGAATAGATCTTTTATGCAAGAGGAAATTTAGCAAGCATTTTTTTTCCCTTCAAGCATTTGAATTTCTAGGGCTTGAGTTTGGATTATACTGTACTCCACTAGAATAAGCTGCTAATCAGTCTAATGTACTGGTTTGTGAGATGAAGCTCTCATTGAGAATACCTCACCAAGTAAATTTTTTCTGCTGCTACATGGATAAGATTGGGTTGATTGTGCGGCAGGGCTGGTTTCATTTAGAAGGAAAGGTGAGGGTTCATGCCATCTGTCCAGGTAACCCACTTTTTTCACCACCACTGTGGCCTACAAGTGTGGCGTCTTCACTCAAACCTTCCTGCCTTGGCTGAACTCACCTACACCCACCTGCTGGCTGAGCATTCTGCTAGCTGTTAATCACAAAAAGTGATCAACAACTTAAATTTAATGCTTGGCCTATGTGTCTTTTAAGGATGAAGTGAGAAACATTTTCCCCCTATTGACTCAAAACCAATACATCTTTACTAAATCAGGAAACCTCATCTATGACAATAACTTACAAGGTAGAATATTGTATTATAAAAATGAATAAGAAAAATACTAAATGAATAGGAGAAATTGCTTTCTTTAAACAAAGATTCAGGAAAAAAAAAGTAATGAAGAAAAGCCTGCCTGTTTATCACTGAACACATAAGCATTTAAATAGCTTATCCAATCACTTATTCATGAGTGCTTCATTTCAATGTGAAGTTCAAACAGCAGCACTGCCAGCAAAGGTCAGAGATGTTGATACTCGCTTTCCAGTGCCCACTGCCTCTGTTAAGACCACTCATGAGTGACGTAAGCAGAGCATCAATTGCTGAGTTTTCTTTGAGGTTATCCTCTTGCGTTTATTCACACCAGACCTAACTGTGAATCCTTAAGTGCCTTCCTCCTCAAAAAAACACAAGGAGACACAGAGCCCTGGTTTGAAAGGGGGAATCCTGGTCCTGTTTGCTGCAGATGGTTGTTACTACTTACAGTTTACCCAAGTGCATAGTCAGTTCGGGATTAGTATTACTACTTTTTAAGATGTTCAGCTCCTGTTCTTCTGAGATTCAGAAAATGGAGGCTGGGTCTGTGCAGATTATCATTTACCCAACAAGACTGTAGCTTCTCCTTTCTTGGGGGGACCAAACTCATTTCATGTAATAACTCTTTTACTGAAAAGGTTGAGATGGGTTAATTCCCAGTACAACTCTTTGATGTACTGGAGGGCATTAGACAACAGCTTCAAACTCTGGAAAATGGGGTTTACTAGTGCTTTATAAACTGTATTACACCAATATGATGAGAGTCACAAGAACTCTGAAAAACTGTGAGAGCAGAATCCTTTTAGTTAAATTTCATTCTCATTTTTGTTCCTTTCTCAAACACTGAAAAAATCAATAACACAAAGCAAAAAAACCTGTGCCAAGCTCAAGGAAGTTTCCAAGTTTTGCATACCACACAGAGCCTTACTAAATGGAGCCAGGAGTAATGAGATTAAATTATCAGACCTACCTGGCTTAGTCTGAGAGACAGGCTTTTCATGTTTAGCGCGGTTGTGCTCTGCAAATAAGAACCCTTACATTAGAAGGTTTTTAATTTTTAGAAGTTTTTAAAAATAAAAGATTCTCATTATAATTTTAAGACATGACTTTGCATTATACATTCACACTAGACTTGAGAAAAATTTTTTGATAAATATATTTCTTGCAATTTTTTTCCCCTAAGAAT
Organism: Margarornis squamiger; assembly: GCA_035222235.1. Classification (NCBI taxonomy): domain Eukaryota; kingdom Metazoa; phylum Chordata; class Aves; order Passeriformes; family Furnariidae; genus Margarornis; species Margarornis squamiger. Next base: position 63,849,819 of record JAWWTY010000106.1, on the reverse strand, counting down.
TTAAAATAATGAAAAACTTTTTAATGTGGTCCAAGAAATCAACAAAATTATTTTCTGTGGGGTTTTTTTAGAAATATTATGGAACTTCTAAAATTCTGAAATGCTTCTACTATTAATTTTGATTGCTACTGATGTTCTTCTATATAAGAAAATTTCTCCTTGTTGTATAACATAAAAATCATGAAAGTATTTTATTACAACAGAAGTGGGGTTTTCTCATTTAAAGTAACAAATAAATGTTCAGTATTCTGTAAAAATAAAAAAATAGTTTTCCATGGTTTTCTGTGTCATGGATTTGTCTGGGATAGAGTTAATTTTCTTCACAGTAGCTTGTACAGAATCCTACAGATAAATTGTGAAACAGTAAAAATAATGTATACTATACCATATTATAATATAATCTGAATGTAATTTTATGCTATTTAAAATCAGTGTGATATCCAAACCCCAACATTATGAGACAGAAAAAAGAAAGCTATGGCATTTCAGAGGAATATTAAAAAGATGTTTAATTCTGTTTTATAGCACCAATGTCAAAATTATGCAGCAGGTCAGCATTGCATGACACCAAGAGGTAAATCTCTCTAAAGCTTGGACCAGAGGTCTGACCAGAGAATTGTACAGACCCTTTCTCATCTGTGTCCTCCTTGATTTTTTCTTAGTATGAAGCTTCCATGGACGCAAGAAGGCACAGGTGGGTCTTATCACTTCCTGAATTGAAAAACAGTTTCCATGCAAACTGGGACCTGTGAAGCACACCTGGTCCTGCATTACAGAGCAAGTAATTGAAAACCAGTTTTATAAGTCGAAATGTTGTGTGAGTTTGTTTTGATGAATCCCGTCTTAAGCTGCTAAAACTTTGACAACATAAAGAAATACCTTCCTCGGGTAAGCTGAAATAACAATATTCTTTATCACCTAGATACTTACTCTGTTCATGATGTTTCTCTGAGGTAGCTAGAAATAAACAAAAAAAGGCTATTTTAATATTTTGTAAGTGCAATACAGGATTTAATTAATTTATTAATGACACATAAAAGTTCAGTGGAATCTATGCTGAAATGTACACCCAGTTAGCTTTGTCTCACATCGTCCACCCCAGACACCTAACTGTGACACTGAGTTAAGGAACACTCTGAATTCCTCCCTTAGCCGAAGTTTGATACAAATACCCCTGGAAGGCTCTGCACCTCTTCAGTGGGCTGAGTCATCCTCACTAAGTAGTGACTATACATCGAACCTAAGGAAACTACCTTACAAAGTGAGGTGCTCAGTTCAGTGCCCACCAAGAGACAGGGCAAGTTCAGACCATAAGGCGTCCAATACTACACAAAGCCAGACGAATAATTTTAGCTTAAGCGAGGTAACAGCACCTAGGAAAGTCTAAACATAAAAGTCCCTGACAATTGCACCTGCTCTAGTAAGGTCAGTGAATTTCAGATGGAGTTAGTGATACTCAAAGAAGCAGCAAGACATATTTGAAAATGTTAATTAATTATAGCACTTCTAAACAAAAGGATTGCAGTGTTGCTCCTAAACTTTGCGCCATATAATTTTCCACATTTTTCCAGGAAAAAAACCCAGATGAGATGAAACTGAAAACCAAGTTAATACTTTCCATGGATGTTAAGACAACATTTCTCAGATAAAGTGAGAGCTCAGGGAGCTGTATCCAATGTCATTATTGGTTCTACAGAAGGAAACAAAATGTCAAGACCTAGCCCCCCCAGATGGATTTTTCTTCTTGACTTTTGAAAAGCAGCTGTTGCTTTTAAGAAAAAAAAGGCTCTACCGCCTGCATGCCCTCTGTGTGTGAAAGAGCTCAATCCCACAGACAGATGCAGCAGTGGAGGGGATGAGCCTCCTTTGCAACCCCAGCAACACAAATGATGAATCTGCTCCTTTGAGCTCCCAGGTTGTGATTCACTGAGCTCCTGAAATCCCTAGCTCCCACTCAGGACAAAAAGTAACTGCTGTGCAAGTGGGTTTGTGTTTTGCTTGATTTTTCTTGTGGTATAAAACATCTCCCAATTTATATCCAGTCTCTATTTAATCCAAGTTTTTGTGCATTTAAGGAGACAGCAACCGGAGTTGGTGTGCAGAGCAAAGTAAAAAAAGAAACAAACCCCAGGATATTTTGGGGGATAATAGGGACTAAAGATAGAAATTAAGCTTCTATGCCTGCTCTTGATTGAGGAATCAGGAATTGGAAACAACAGAAAAACAAGGGTGCTATGACAAAGCCACATTTGTTATATTTGTGTAGGCAAACATCATAAGCTGAGGCAAATACTATTACAATTGAGTTTCCATGAAATATGTCTGAAATTTGTAGAGGAAATTAATATTTTATTGTGTCAAAAGGACATAGTGAGATATGCTCACCTAACTATGAATTTCAATTTTAAAAAGGAAGTTCACAACAAATAGTTAAATAAAAACTGAACTTCAGGGGCTGGTGTAATGACTTACATAACTATTACAGAATATTGTGTCACATAACATTTTCAGTGAACACCAAAAATGATCAGAGCTAGGTGGCATTTGAACAGTGTTATTTTAAAGCTTCTTTATTGACTTTGCTTAGTGAATTTTACAATCAAGCTTTTGTAACAGCATCCTTATCTCAGATCTGCCTAAAATCAAAACAAAACCATTAATCCTTAACTTTACAGCGAAGCCAGTGAAGTTATCTCCCTTTTTATGCTGGTGAATATTATTCACAGAGAATATTTAAAAGAGTAGGAATTCAGCTGAGGTCTGGTCCGTCAAGTTATTGGAGGGATCTCTGTTGTCCTTGTCCATATTTTTTGTGGAGGTTTTAATTAGCCAAAGATTGAATAATGAGATTACTGCTATCTGAGCTTGGCCTAAAAGTCTAGACTTCTTATTTCTGGCACAATGCTCAGAGATATTTCTACCAGATATTTTGATGAAGTAATGAAGGTCTTCCAAAGTTAAAAAGTTTCTAGAGGATGTGTTGGTTATTCTAAAACATACCTATATTTTCTTCTAGGAAAACAAACAAAGAAAAAAAAAACAAAAAAACCAACACCCCCCAAAAAAACCCACCAAAAACCAAAGAGAAATTTTTAGATAGTATTTAGACCATAAAAATAAACCTTTAATGTTCCTTTATGTTTTGCTAACTATGATATCTGTCCACTCAATATTAATATTATCCTTCTTTTTTGTTATATTATCTCATCAGAAATGCAATTCAAATGACTTATGCAATAAGCAGAAAGCTAAAATATGAAATCCCAAGACCATTGTTTTCATTTTTACAGTATCACAATTATCTATAATGTGGGTACTCTGATTTCTATTCTACTTAGTGAAAATGGCAAGATGATAAAAACTAAATGTCAATAACCATGCCAGACTTTGCAAAATGTTTAATGATATATTATATATTATTTAACCTAAAGGTAAGAAACGAAAGGCCATGTTCTGCTGCTCTGGGAATCTCATTCACTTCATGTACTGTCTTGCACTGAAAGTGTGAGCCAACATTTGCTGGTTTGGCCATTGGTAGAAGGACAGTGTTGGGCTAAATGGACCATTGGTCTCACTTCAAATAGTTGTTCTGATGTCATTAGCTAACAGGGCTACCTGCTGGGCAAATAAGTTCTTACTGTTCTGAATGCTAGAAAATTCAGTAAGTAAATACTTAATCTTCATTTGTTTAACCCTTACACTATATTAGAGGAGGAACAGGGTCAGATTTGGATCTAATGAAAACAGTTGGATTGTTGATGAAATACTCAAAGCTACACAAGACCTAAACTGGATCAGTGAAATTGTCTGGTTCTACCCTCAAGAAAAACTTTTCTGAAATTTCTTTTCTGCCATTCCAGGTTAAACTTGGAAATTGGGCTTGGTAGGTACCTTGCTGTTTTTCACTCATACTTCAAATTTTCTTTGACTCTTGCCTGCTATTCTGAAGGCCACAAGGGTATTAATTATATATGGCATATTTTTGCAAATTAGCTTGGGTTCAGAAAAGAAATCCTGTACTTTCTTGAACCATAAATCGGTAAGGCTAAAACCAGAATGTGCTTTTTGATTGTAACATGTCTATTTTCCATCTGGATAACAGTCACTTGCCATTCAGAGAGTAAATATATTTGAGTGTGCATACTTTATAAGAATAGTATATGTTGTGCAGGAAATGAAAGCAATGCCAGAACTATTTGTTTTAGTGAAGAATGACAGAAGAACAATACATGCTGTAACTGAGAAAAATTATTTCTAATTTGACATGTGTATTATAAACAAGAAAGTTACTTTCAATTAGAAAAAGCAGGAACTTGGTTTATTTCTTAATAAAGAGAGCACAAACATCCTTTAACAGGTTTTGGACTGGGCATTAGATGAACACACAGCATACCCATAATGTTAATCTTTAACAACATTACAGGCCAAAAGAGAGATCAAAATCAACAGGAATCTTCTAACAGAATTCTCAAGATTTGAGAAGTACATCTTCCAGCTTATATATCATGATGAAAAATAAATCTTTAACTTTCCTATTTAATATGAGTTCATTCTTCCTAAAAATGAATTGCAGATATTTGGCCTTTAGACAAGTTAGTGGATATTTCTCCTTCAAAACTGAAGTTTCAAGAACTTAAGAAGTCACATCATTGTGCCTAATCATCAATGTGCTTTGATTTAAGGTTGAACAAAACAGTGTAGTTCTAGTCAGTGTAAGGTTTTTCAGACTATGAAGCAACTGTGTTATAAAGAAGTCAAACAGAATAAAATGTATTCCTTACATTGGCCAGTTCAAAATATTTCAGATGAAAATAAGTACAGAAAAAAAGAAAAAAAAATGTTAGGATTTATCACCCTATTAAAGAGCAGTTCCCTGTCTTTGTGAAATTATTGTCTGTATTGTCTGTCTTTGTTATTCAGAGGAGAAATCAGATGTTCCCACAAGTTTCCTAGACCTCTCATATCTGCCTGTGTCCTACTCAAGTCTTGCTGACTAGCTGAGCAGTTGGCAGACAGATTGCATAGAAAAAAACCAGTCTAATGAGCCTATGTCTAAAAAAAAATTACAAAACAGATTAGCTGTAGTCAGATTCCTAAAAAGTGAATGGTTTGTGCTCATCCTGACCTCTTCTCTATGTGAAAAGATTGCCTTCACAGTGTATGGACAATAGTCCTATGGCTGAGTCAAAGCAAAGAAAACCAGAAGTGTGTGGTGATGGCATAAACAGGGGAAGCTGGTATATGATTAAATTACAGTGCATGTTGTGTAAGCCTTGCCCTTACAGGATCTCTTAATTCCCTGCAACATTCATTTTACATTTCTGATTTACTTTAGACCTAGAATTTTCCAGGATATTTGTCTACACATTAAGGAAGTATTATCCCACATTAGCATGACAGGTATGAAATACTAAGTGATTGAGACTGAAAAGTTTGAAGGGAAGCAGAAAGCTTGAGCTTGCAGCTAGTGTTCTCACTCTTAGTCAAGTCAGGGAGTGTTCATCTGGGTCTGTGCAGCTCCACAGACTTTCCTTGGACCACAGTTCCAACTGTGGCTAAAGGATGATAATAGGGTAAATGGTTAAGACACACCATCTTAAAATGCCATTCACTATTATAATTAATAATTAACTACTGATATTAGAGCCTGTAGAGTATTCACTTGCAAATGACTAATCTTCATATTGCCTCTTTCCACCAAAAAAGCTGTCAGGCTGCTCTCAAGGTTCTTTCTGCCTTATTTTCATTAGCAGAGCAACCTGGCCCAAGCTATCTTTCTGCTTGCATACAGTTGGCATGTTTGTGTCCTTGCTTTTTGGTTTGCTTTATACCTCAGGGCTGAATAGTGAAAAATGAATTGACTCTTGGTTTTGGGGGATTTTCATGTTGTTGTCTAGACCAACTTCTTTTTTAAGACTTATTTTTAACTGGCAGTTCAAGAGGACTTTATATAACTGGGAAAACAAAAAAGTAGTTCAGAGATAGGAGAGGAAAAATATTAACATGGTAATATAGTAAAAGTACCAAAGAAGCACAGACATTCCCAACATTTTAAAATGATTTTTAATGAGAGGAATTGCTTCAATTTCAATCTGAGATGCATGCCTTTAGGGATCATCAGTAATGATCCAAATCTTTCTCTCTTTCCCAGTTTGTCACTTAAACAATAGAAATGCACTGGGAAACATAAGTCTTGTTGAAACAGCAATCTTGCACTGAAAGTTAATGTCTTTTAAAGTAATATAAGTCTTAAAATTGCAGGAGGACAAATCTTCTATCGACGGAGCTGGAAAGAATAAAATTTCAGTCAAATGTAGATGAGGTACATCTGCTGCATTAATGCATTTCGTCTTCAGGCACATGTGGTGAAAGACCTGAAGAGCTTCCTCTCAATATCATCCTCAGCTTCTGATGTTTTCATGAGCTTTTCCCTGAAATTGGGGGATGGGAACATACAGATGAGGGAGAATATGCTTAATAAGTTTTCACTTTTAGAAATATCAATTTACGTTTGGATATAGCTACGGTAAAACAGCTGAGCTCGGGCCATGCGTTATTGCAATACAAATTATTGACCCACAAAGGGGAATGGAATGAAATCAGGCAGACTGTGATGTGTCCAGATTCCATGCAAATACTATGAATATGAACTTCTTTGTTGAGGTCCTACTTATGTATGACTTGATTTGTGAAAACTTAATAATGGCTGGAAATACATTTATATATATTTTTAAATAAATGTGAAATAATTGTCAGTTAGACAAGAATAAGATGATCATGACAATCTAGAAAAAAAAAAGAATTTTGGAGGAAAGATTAGTTGGTATCAGGAGTTGTGAACAATAAAAAATACTTAGTTTTTGCAAAGATGGACTTTTCCTAGTGTGCTACCCAAATTAACATGGTGATTAAAACAGAGAGCTAATGACTAACTTCTAGAGGCATAACATCCTGAGTCACTTTTGTTCTTCATGAAATGCTGCTGTTCTCTGTTTTTGCTTTAATTACAACTTTGTAAGAGCAAATGATGTCTGCATAGGCAAAAAAAGATATGTAGATTACCACTAGAAACACCATTCATTCTGGAATTGCATCTGAATAGAATACCTCGGAGTGTTCATTTACAGGCATCTTTTCGCAGAGCAGTAAAGTAGTAGTTGATCCCACGGGAAAATTTTTAGCCAATTAACCATGTATTATATGACTATCCAGGTGTTAGAGCATATTATGTTGATTGGCAGGTGTGAGTGTTGCTGACATGATGCCAATATACATGAATTATATCTAACATAGTAACGGGTCAGGCTGACAATTACAGAGAGCACTCTCTCTTCAGAAATCACAGCTGCTTCATAATCATCAAAACAGTAGTTTAACTGGCTCTAGTTTTTGGTAGCAGGGGCTGAATAAATTACTCTTGTACTTTAAGGCACCTAAGAATGATTAACAAAAGTTGCAACCATAACTAAAATTGAAATACTATGTCCATATGGATTGTTCCACAGGTTTGTTGTTATATAAGACATAAAACAGTGTAATCTCAGTTTTATCTTTAATGGATTAAAAAGTTGCAACAAATGTCAAGGTTTAAATTAAATCCTATTGGGAATAAAATTGTGGTCATTCTTTAAGAAGTGGATGCAAGCTAGCATCATTAGTCTTACATACATTAACTATGAGTACACTGAAAACAAGGTGCTAAGTAGATAAACAGAGTTTGAAACTTAAAGTTTCTAGTCCCTTCAGGTAAGTAAATGAAAGTGGATGTTCTATCAGCTATTAAGATCTACAAATTGCTTGCTCCTTCTCACTTTTTCAGTATCATATTCTTAAAAGAGAGGGAAAGTAGTTAAAATAATTAACAACACGCTATCCTGATGTTCATTGATGGGTTTTTTTCTGTTCTTATTACTAAACCTAAACTATGCTCTCTGTTATAGTCAAGTGAGAAATATAAGTATGACCAGGGGGCACGCAATTGCATTCTGACAGAATTCTGACAAGAAGGAAGAAACACCCTCCTCAGATGCTTATTTCTCTCCATTAGCTCTAAACTGAGACTCGGGTGAATAGCATCAATGTAGATGACTAACTTTACACATCTAAGTTTGCATGAGTTAAAGTTTCTTAATGAATAGATTAGACTGAGGATCTAAGAAAAGTTCTTAAAAATTATGAATTCAGTAAAAAGTCTTGAGCTCAAGGCACTCATTCCTCTGTCTGCTTTCTGCTTATATTGAGTGGGCAATTTGGAGGGTGTTTTCTGGTCATGTCTTATCCTAACTGGAATACCTGCAACATGGAAAGTACATGACCCTAGTCCCTCAAGATCTGTCCATCATTTAGCAGAGGTTGTACAGATCATTAAGTCTCACATAACCCTGTAAAATGGACATAAATTATTTCTATCCTCAATATACTCATGACAAGGTAAACAGAGGTCAAGCAAATTTCAGCTAACTGATGTAGACTTTTCAGATCCTTTTACCATATTTCATGTAAATTCTCTGTTCATCAATATTCCTTGAAAATGCAGGGAGTTTGTTGTTTCAATGTGGAAAATCAAATCTCACTAGTTCATGGATAATCATCTACTAAATTAAAAAGTATTTTTAGTGAAAAGTGAATTTGCATTGTCTGCAATTTAAAATTCCCATAAAGTGTTCTTTGGTAAAACCACGTTATTTATTTCTTGACCTGATGCAGGAACACGTTAACTACCATCTGGAAGATCCTTTGGGCTCCATCTTGTGGCTAATTCAACAATTGTTACCTCATAAGAGAGATGCCTACCTTCAGCTAGTCAAAATAGCACTACTAGTTTCAACAACATAGCAGCATGTGGCTGACTTTATTATTTTCTCATACATAATACAGAATTTTTGACAGTATTTAAAAAAATAGTTTTAAAAGTATTTATATTGTGGGTTTGTTTATTTGTTTGGGTTTTTTTGTGGGTTTTCCCCCACTAGTTAGGACTACAAATACTATAAGAGGGGCTGTGTAATAGACTTAGCAGTTATAGAATCAGGCAATCCACTTTCGTGCACTTTGACACGTGTTATAGAACTGCATAATGAAGCTGTGATTCATGTTGCACCCTTGGCATATGAAGCTGAGCAGAAATCCCCTGTTGCCATTTGCTTTATGAATAAGATTGCTGACTTCCAATTTTTCTGGTCACCTCTAGAGCTAAGCAGTTCTGAAATGCACTACTGTCTTTTTCTTTTTTTTTTTCTTTTTTTTTTTTTTTTACTTTGGAAAGCATCTTGATTTTTATATATATTGAAAAGGGATGCTGCTGTGCATCGGCTATGGTACCAGGAGTACTTCATGAAAGAAATTGTCCATTAGTGGTTTGATAAAAATATATAGTCTGGAGCTTGAATGGACGTGTCTTGCCCATTTTCTCCTTTTGTTTGATATTAGCTGCACTCAGATTATATGCAGTTTTTAATACCAAAATGCATTTATTGCAAAAAGGTCTAAATGTGATCTTGTACACACTCCTGTCAATTTATTTTGATGAAACTTGTCACAAAAATGTGATTTTGTTTTTGGTTTTGTGTTTTTGGTTCAGTTTTTTTGTTTGTTTGTTTATTTGTTTTTTGTTTTGTGGGGTTTTTTTGTTTGTTTTGTTTTGTTTTTCTTGGTTTTGTTTTTTCTTTCTAAAAACTATTAAACTAACTTCCTGGAAACTCAGGTTCATGATTCCCCTTACACAATGAGAGTGCTCTTACATGTACGCATGTGAATGTGCAACCCACAGGGATTATACAATGGTTAAATCCTGTTTGGGTCACTTGAACCACAGACATAAAGAATCTTCAAGACAAGATTTCATGATGGTGACCTGGAGAGAGAAATTAATAAGCTTGTGAAGGTTCCTTGCTTTACATTCCCAACTCAGTCCATGCCTTCTTTAGTCAGAAATAAATAGGGTATGGGAGGTATGAACTGAAATGAGAAACTCCATTCTATGCAGAACTTTGAAAACTTGAAATTTTCTTTAATCTGCCTTCATTCCACACAATGGAGGGAATTATCTGTAATTATGAAATATTTTTGAAATATAAAAATACTCTTTTTGTTCATATAAATAAAAATAATTATTATTATTCCTTACCTTTATAAAGGGCATTTAAACTGGAAAAAATGCCGAAATACTAGAGTGTTACAGCTCTGCTTATTGTTTTCTGGAGACACCCTGAAGATCATGGGATTTATACTACTTCACCAGTATCTGGGTCTATTTTAATTCACTTGAATCCTTACTCACAGTGCTTTGAATTATGAGGAAGAGTTAAACATTTTTGTGTACTGACAGCTAGATTTGCTCTTGGGAAATTTAGGAAGTGCCTACCTCATGCAAAGGGTTGTTACATCTTGCCCTTTTGGAACTGACAACACTTACACATTTCTTTGACAGCTCCTCTATCCCACACATGTTGAAAGAAAGCATAACATGATGCTGGAAGCTAAAGTTGACTATTTTCTAGGACTTCGGTCACAAAGTCTTAGAGAGCTAACCTTTCAAATAGAAACAGTGAATGGCTAAATTTCATGCATGAATTGTGCCTTAAGATTCCTTTTAGTAGCACTCATATTCAGAGAAATCAGTGAAATATATAAGCTTGCTCCATCTTAATTTTGTTCTTTTCTGTCTCCTTCAAACTCCTTCATGTCTGGCTTATGCTATACACAGAATGTACCACTGACTGAGCACATCATTCCATCTTCTTCTCTTCTCTTTTTATGATGGCTTGTCACTCTGCATTGCTCGTTATTCTTGTTTTTCTAGATGTAGGATGTGTATTTGAATAAGACAGAATAATTGGAGAAAGCTGCATGTAGAGCAGAGTGTCTATGTGCTTCATGATTCGCATGAGAAATGGTAAAGTGCTGTTTGAACTGTGCCTGCTACTACCACAATATATTTTGGATAATGAGCCAGTCAATTTAGAGCACTGCCTGGTGGCTACTTCTATTACTTTTGCAGCTGCACAAAAAACACAGTATCCTTAAGCAAAACCAGCAAGCATTACCCTTTTTTATTCCAGTCAGAGGAATACGCATGCAGCCTGGAGCAATTTCTTGTGATAAAAGAATAAGAAGAAATAAATAAAACCTGATCATATTAGGAGTTAGCTACTAACATGCAATATTTCCCAAGTGGGGCCTGCAGAGAGGGTGAAGCTAGATGAGAAAGCTAAAGCATGGCATGATCGTTTTTTGGAAGAGACCTTATTGGTTCTCTCCAGTTATCCAGTTTAGGGAGTATCTACTGAAGAGAGGAAAAATTGCTGAACTGGTTTTCCTTAGTAACTGGAAAATTTCATTGGATTAGCATTTTTCCCTTGCTAGAATCACTACCTGCCTTGCTGACAATATTGGTTTATGATCTCAGAAAACCAGAGGGATGTTTAATCCAAAAATAAATAGAGTGATGATATCAGAAAAATGACTAAAGTTAACTTTCAGTTCACATCTCCATGTTTCAGTGAAGTAAGTTGGTGGTAACCAGCAGGATGAGATACAACCTGTCCTGAGCTTGGGGTTTGGAAGTATCCTACATATTTGTTGGTAAAATCCTTTCAACTAAGAAATAAAAGGATTTTTTAAAAAAACCCAGGAAATATATAAAATTGAAAAAGAAATGGAAAAATTGATCTAACTTCAAAGAACGTTCACTTAAAAATGCATTTTTCAATCAGTTTTGTTGGGATAGATTATGACTAAGGAGGAAAAACATCCAAGCTGGTGAAAAATGAGCCAAGAGCAAGCAGTAGGTATTTAAAACAAATTTCATTGATGTTTTTCTGTAAATGAATGGGCCCATAATCTGTGGCAAGGGTGACAGAAGTAGCACCCTTAATAAATGCCTCACTGTTTTCTTTCCATTAAGGTTGTAACAGTCCTTGTTTTTGAACACGGCAGGCATTTAGATGCCTGAAAACCAATGGCAGTAAGTGTAGCTGCCAATTTTCTGATTCATCCTGCTTCATGTGCTACCTTTCATGCCTCAGTTGTTACAAATTAATCTTTGGCAAAATATCCTGCTTGATACCTATTAAGACTGGTCATTTTTGATAACCAAAATGAATTTGATTATTCTGTTAAAGACATGAGGTGAAATTTTGGCTTCAGTGGAGTGAATGAGACTTTTGCCACTAACATAAACATAGCCAAGATTTCACTCATGAGCTGATAAAACATTTGAGACTACATTTTTCTTTTTCCAGTTCAGTTAACAGATCTGTATAGTGATAGCAGAAAAAATAATAAATCAGCAGGATTGAAAATGTCTTCATGTATGGATAGTAAAAGTTGGATCCATTCTTCACTTATGTGAATCACAGAATTTCCGAATGGTTTTGAAATGGCAAAAGATATCCACCCAACCCTCCCCCCCTGAAAAAAATCTCCTGATACTAATCTTCAGTAATAAAGAGCAGGACTTTTTCTCACTAAATCAATAGTCAATCTCAAATAATCCTATGAAATCTATGGAAGTGTTCTGGAAATGTTACCATTGCCCAGTTTCATGAGCAAGATATGATTTATAAACCACATAATCAATACAGTTGAGTAGTTTAAAGAAAAATATGACCTTAGTACTAATATTTAATTATTTTTGCTCTTTGAATAAAATCAGAAAATCACAAAAAAAAACCCCAAACCCCAAAAAATCTTAAACACAGCAAATCCTATTCTGAAAGACAACACTACAAATAGATATTTAGGGTCTGATAAATGCACTGTATTTATCTTTAAACATAAAAAGTAATATTTAGGTTCTGATTTAGAGCACATTTTTCCTCTAATCTGTTAAAATATCAAAGAACAGCTTCAGCAAAGGTTACATGCATGCTCCATACATATCTGAAAAGAGGAAATTAAATGTCCCTAGAAAAGCAACTTCTGCAATGAACAAACAGCCAGGTCAGCATGCATGGTGCGCTGCAAGTTTTGTTCTCCTTGACAAATCCTAACGTGATAACACAGGCTTTTCATTTTCCTCCCAGTCAGAATGATGAAGTGTCTGATACTGGGCTGTGTTGGCCTATTTTAGAAAGGAGCTACAGTACTGGAAATGACAACTGTGTTATCACAGTAGGAGCAGATGAAGTCAGTTGATGGTAGCACAAGAGGTGGTGCATGTCATCGCAATTGTAACACTGAACGAAGGAAACATTTCTCACAGCCTGAAAGTCAGTCAACGGGAAATATTGATTTACCTTTCTTCTCTCCCTCCTTTTTCACTGCAGCTGAAATAGAAGCAAAAATACTGAGTTTTCACGATTGAATAACAGGCAATAAATATCATTAAAAATAATTCAAACACTTATATCTAGCCTTTTGTGTACATAAATCATATATATATTATGCAATATAGGAATAAATTTATTCACCAGATGAGGAAACTGAAGTGTTTCCTCACAAACACTCAGCTCTGCCATTGATGAGAGCAAATTCCATCTTTCTATATTCTCACATGTAACTTCAGTCATGGACATCCTTCCTCCCAGACATTGATACGGGGAGATAGACTCACAGAATGAATATTTCAAAATCAACAGTGAAGGAAGCAGATAGACTGAACTGGAAAGGCACGCAGGGGCAAGGGGAGTATAGAATAAGGTTGTGAAGTATCATCAGTTTAATATAAATATTGATAGAAATATGTGCTTTTTTTGCTATTAAAACTTGTAGTCATAAAAAGATGCATAAAATAAGTAGTAAAAATACACCTGATGTTATGTTCATGTTTCTAAGAATCTACCTAACATGGGGAATTACAAAACCTGGTCATCCAGCAATCCTACCTCCAAATCCCATAATATGAATTTTGTGGAAAGGAAGACGAGTAAGAGACTGTAAGAAAACTGATATTTTAAACCCAGTTTAAACAACCTGGAACTCGTTCCACAGTGGAAACTGTGCTGTGTGACCAGTGCTCAAACTCTGGAGACAGAATTAAAGTTCCATAAAACTCAGCCTGATATTCCAATAAAACATTGCATGTATCTGCAATAGATATTATGAAAACATAACGAAATTTTACTAAAAGAGCTGAGGTGTCTATAATGGGAGAGTTGCCTGCATTTACAGATGGTTACGGCAACCCTGGTGGTGCTGAGCCAAGCTCGTACCTAAGTCCATTTAAAGCCCATTCTCCAGCCTACATTTATAGGACTGAATCTTCTAAAGATGTAGTTACATATGTCACCTTATTTTGAAACATTTCTGTTAGAAGTGGGCGTAGTAAACCTCTCTCTGCCTTAGGCTAGTATTTGCAGGCTAAAGGAAGCAGAGGAATTAAAACTCAGAGCTCTTAGACCCAGAAAAAGGTGTTCAGCACCAGGCTACCAGTATGAACGGACCTGATGTGACACTGAAACTCCCTAGTAGTTTCAGTATGTACATTTAAGGTTTGAGTGCTGATCTCTGGCTCGTCAGTGTTCTTAAAATGAGAAAGCATTTTATTTCAAACAATTAGTACATTTAGACAAACCAGACCCCAAAAAAGAAAACGTTAAACCTGGAATTACTGTAATGCTATTTATCAATGGCCTGTGGAAAAAAATATTCCAATTTCAGAGATTTGTTATGTTTTCTGCCACTTACTCCTCTTTGAGAATTAAATATCTTTTAAGCATACTAAGAATGTGTCCAGCAGTAGAAAAAAGGTTTCCTGATTAGACTTAGTGAAAAACTGGTGCAGAGTTTCCAGAATCAGGTCCTCTTTGTAATCACTTTGCTGTTCTAGGTGATGTGTGTATCAAAGCTGTGAAGTGCACCTTTCATCAGCTGTTGTTACAGCACATTTAGTAGCTTTACCCCCAGAAGCTGCTATAGGAGCCACAATGGTTTTCGAAAGGCAGACTTACAAAGGCAGTTAAAGTGTGTTGGAGGGACTCTCAAATCAACAGAAACCCCAAATATGAAGACTCTGGGAAGGGCATATAGGTGAACATGCAGAGCACCTCTGCGTTCCTCCTGACTTCTGTCCTGCAAGCTTATGGGACGTGGCTCACTGTGCTTATGCTCCTGAGGCAAGCACAGGTAGAGCCAGGCCCGTCCATGCCTGTCAATGCACTTATGTCTGGCTAGTTTCTGCTGTTATGCTATTATATCCTGCTGTGACATCTGTTGAATTTTCACCTTGGCCACAGTTTTTCTAATGGAATGTACTGTAAATACTCAACAAAGCTTAAGAGATAGAACTCATTCTGAACACTGCTGCCAATAACAGTGCTCTTATCAAACCCTGTTACTCAAATGTAAAATGTCAAGGAATAAATGAAAAAGAGCATGGACACTGTCCTTTACATTGCTCTTTCAGAAGCTTAGCAATGTGTTTGAATCTCAAATACAGCAAAAAGATAGATAAATTACCCAAGGAATTTGGTTTACAACTGATAAAAATCCAGATTATCTGCTGAGTAATATATTTCAGCAGAGCAGGGAAGGACATGAAATAAACTAGAATGAGGAACTAGAAAATTTGATGCTCTGATATGAGAGATGCTGTTGGCTGTGTACTCTTTTACCCTGGTTACCTGGAGAAAGAACAAATTCTTAAGTCAACTTGTTTTGTACTCTACTGATTAGAGTTGTCATCTAATTCTTGAATTAGGAATGTGTACACACAAAGCTATTCAAAGAAGACTGTATTAGCAGCCTTAAATCACTGTCTGTCTTTCCTAGACCTGTCCAGATCCGATCTTAAATTTCCAGTTAATACAGATATGATGTAAAGCAAAATGCATTTACCAGGAATACACATAGTATTTTCTGGGATGATAAATCCAGATTGAAAACTATTCTAGAAACCAGAAGTGAGCATTATCATATTTTTGACTTTGGGAATGGGTAAGAAAATCATTACAAACCATCACAGACCTTGATCTAATTTTTTATAGGTTTAGAAAATAAAAGTAAATTTCAATTGATGGAAAGGTCACAAGATTGTGATAATGTAAGTATTTTCATGGAAGAAAAAAAATCAGGTTTAGGACGGTTCTATAATTTTTGACTTGTGTCAGAAACTTGAATATAGATCACGAGCAGTCCTTTAATCCTACATATAATGACAGTTTTGAAGGACTTCTTTTCTGAACTGTCAAGCAAATACAAACATTTCTGAAATTGTGAAAATATCTTGAAAGAAATTGAAATCTCAAACACATTGTCTCCTACTCAACAATAATCCATTCTATGTTGCTTTACGACCCAGTAGTAACTAGGAACAGATATTTAGTCTGAGTACCATCACAGAAGTGATTTCTTCTGCAAATCCTCCTTTTATTTTCTTATAAGAAGCAATAGATTTTTATCCTGACACAGAAAGTTTAACTTTCTTTCTAAGTTTGAAATAATTAATTATGAAAATTTGGTCTATAAAAACTACATTTCCATAAAGATATTCAGTTCCTCTGTATTATTTCTAGAGAGCCCTTGACTTAGATTTGTGATTTTCAATCTTGGCATGATCATACTAATTAATCTCAAAGGGAATCTTGAATCTTTCCTATTTCTCTCCATATGAGACTTCTGTTGCTTTTTCCTAGCCCACTCCAGTGCCACATTATCATGTAAAAGTTTTGTACACAACACTATAGACAAGATGCATTTTCGATTCATGCAACAACTTTAAAAGATTATGTGCATTTTTCTTAATGCGTTTACTTATTGAAGAAAGTTCTTCACTGACTTGCCTGTAATACTACTTAGGTCCTTTACTGAATTCACATAGTTAATTTAGAGATAAATTATTCTTTAATATTTTCCCTCCACTATATATTGCATTATATTGATTGACACTAAATTTTCTTTTCCATCATGCTGTCTGTTCAATGTATCACAGCCCTTTGTGATCCTGAATTGTTTAATTAATTTTGTAATCTGAAAACTTCATTATATTACTATTTCTATCTTTTCCTGTTAATTAAGGAATTTAACATAAGTCCAGACATGGAATCAAAAACAATTATTCCATAAACAAGCTGAAAGATGAAAATGAACCAACAGTTCTCTGCTTCCTAATCAGATATTTATTTCCTTCAATACTGTAGGTCTTAGGCACCAGCTATTTGGTTTCTGCAGTAATTCCTAAACTGAAACTTTCCAAAGGCCGATTTAAATCATTCCATAAATGCTGTGTTTATTATTTTATTAGTATATTGAAAACTTATTACTAAGACATAGTTTCTTTTTCTAGATATCATGCAGGCAGGATCTCTGTGATTTTGAAGATAGTTGTCTTTGTTCTGAATTTAATTATGGTTGCACTAAATTTCTGATTATTGTTTAAATTTCTGAATAACTCTGAAGTAATTGAAGTGTTTTTTCCCTGACAGAGGAACTGATTTGTTAGAAGGTGATGGAAATTTTGCCTAAGTTTTTACATTTATTTTGGTTATAAAAATGTAAGTTACAGTAAAACAAAATGAAAAGCAGACTCATGTCAGGTACTCTGTGATAACTGTTCATATGCATGCTGTTATGCTGAAGTGGAAACCACCTAATGTAGGCAGCTACAACACAGCATCTGGCATTAGCTGAGTTGATACTGTCTTTGCCCATCTCACCATAAATTGTCCATCTGTTCATATAACTTGAGAAGAACATAATGTTTTAAAATATTTAAGAACCATATAAACTGATATTTCTCTCTCAGGTCTTCTTAACAGATATTTTATCTCCATCAGTCTTTTTGAGTTCAGAATTTCTCTTATCCATGTCAAAAGAAATCTTAATCATGTTAAGAAACCATAGTTAAAAGAACTAGTAGACTGAACAACAGAGAGGAGAATTTAGCCTTTAAATTGGCTGGAGCATCAGTTATTTAGGCTGATTCTCATTCAGTAGCAGAAAAATCCTTTCCTGCCCCTTTCTCCTCTGGTCCATGTTTTAATGAACAGGTTTGGAGAAATAAACTCTTATTCAATTACATTCATGCATTTTACCATTAATGGACAAGAGTAATATTACGGTTGAACTCCTCTGCATAGGCTGACTATCCTTTGCTTTCACTTCTAAGACATAGCTGCCAGACCTACTAAGAAAAAAATAATTCACTAGATAACCCCCAAAAAATTTACAGTGTTTTTATTACCAGCAATGTCTTAAGGAGAATACACATGCACATTGTGTAGAAAGAAAGGGGGTGAACTGTGCTTTGGATTATTGGTATTCACACTATATTGATTATTAGACCCCTGTCCTGATTCTAGCTAGGACAGGGTTATATTTGCAGAAGCCAGAAGGACCCAGGGGTTATTCTATACCATATCACATCATTTTCCAAAGATGGAGGAAAGGGTGGCTTTCAGGTCAGGCAGGTGGTGGAGGGAGAGGTTGGTTGTTGTCAAGGGGTTCCGTGGTGAGCATTTACATGTGAATTGTTCAGGTTTTTTTCTTGTATACTCTGTCATTAATACTGTTATTGTCCATTGTCTTCATTTCATTGATGTTTCCAGTAAATTGTTCCTATTTCAACCTGAAATCTTTAACTTTTTGCCCTAATTCTCCTTTCCAGCCCACTGCAAGGGGGAGGTGAGGGAGTGGGAGGAGGAAGTGGTACTTGATTTGGAGTGCTCCAATGGGAACATTAAATTGGTGAACACCATTCCTAAACCACAACAGCCCTCTGTAAATTCACTTGGTAGAGGTGGTAAGTGTGGTAACATTTCTGAGCAAGTTCTCTTTGATTGTGTGCGGGGCCCATTCAGCCTCTTGACAACTAAGGAATGGTAAACACTGACTCTGGCAGAAACCTTCTCGCAACCCTGTCTGAATCCTCAAAACTTGATACCTAAAACGCTTGAAGATTAATTCAATCACATTCCCAAAGACAGGCACAAATTTCTGAAGATGCCACACCTACCACATCAGGGTGTGCAGATCTCTATCTGCCACTATCCTTGTTCAGAGAGAGTGCCCAAAGTATAAAGCTTTTTTGGAAAAAGAGAGTTTTTCACTGGATCTGTGCAGAAAGCAGTGCTATTTGAGCCATATATCCAGAGAAAGCTTGACACACTTGAGAGGTGTACCTGTGTGTGAACCTCATGAAATTCAACAAGGCTAAGTGCAAGGTCCTGCACATGGATTGAGGCAATCCCAAGCACAGGTACAAATTGCTCATAGAATGGATTGAAAGCAGTCCTGAGGAGAAAGACTTGGAGGCTTTGGTGGACAGGAAGCTGAACAAGACCAGGCAATGTGTGCTTGCAGCCCAAAAGCCAACCATGACCTGGGCTACATCAAAAGCGATGTGTCCAGCAAGTCAAGGGAAGTTATTCTGTGCTTCTACTCCACTCTGGTGAGACCCCACCTGGAATACTGCATCCAGTTTTGGGGGACCCAATATGAAAAGGACATGGATAATTTCATTGAACCCACAGGAGGCCACAAAAATGATCAGAAGGCTGGAGCACCTCTCCTATGCAGACAGGCTGAGAGAGTTGGGATTTTTCAGCCTGAAGAAGAGAAGGTTTTGGGGAGACCTTATAGCAGCCTTCTAGTGCCCGCAGGAAGTCTGCAAATAAGATGGACAAAGACTGTTTACAAGAAAATGTAATGATAGGACAAGTGGAAAGGGCTTCAAAGGGCTTCAAACTGAAAGAAATTGGGCTTAAATTAGATATTAGGAAGAAATTCTTTATTGCTAGTGTGGTGAGGCAGTGGAACAGGTTGCCCAAAGAAGTTGTGGATGACCCATCCCTAGAATTGTTCATGGCTGGATTGAATGGGGCTTTGAGCAACTTGGTGTAGTGAAAGGTGTTCCTTCCCATGTCAGAGAGAGTGGAACTAGGTGATCTCTTCTAATCTAAACTATTCTATGAATCTATGATAAAATGACAATAAAACAGAGCAAGCTTAATTCTGTCAGCTGTTGAGAAGTACATTTTCCCAATCGGAGAGAATCCTGGTTTCTGATCTCAAATAATAAGTGAAACAATAATATTATGCAACAAGAATTTTGATTTATTGCATAAAGATGTGAAAATACAAAGTTAGAGATATGCAGTTCTGGGCCTCTCATGTCAAGAAAGACGTTGAAGTCTGGAGTGTGTCCAGAGACGAGTAACAAAGCTAGTGAAGGGTCTAGAGAGGAAGTCATATAAGGTGTGGCTGAGGGAGTTGAAGTTGTTTAGCTTGGAGAAAAGGAGATTCAGAGGAGATCTTATTGCTCTCTCCAACTACCTGAAAGAATGTTGTAGCTAGGTGGGGGTCAGTCTCTACTCCCAGGCAACCAGTGACAGGACTAGAGGACATGGCCTCAAGCTGCACCAGCTGATGTTCAAGTAGGACGTCAGGAGAAATTTCTTCCTGGGAGGGGTTGTTAAACATTGGAATGGACTGCCCAGCAAGGCGATGGACTTACTATACCTGAAGGTGTTCAAGAAACAACTAGATGTGGCACTTAGTGCTATAGCACTTAGCAAGGTAATGATCATTCAAAGGTTGGACTTGATGATCTTGGAGGTCTTTTCCAACCTAAGTGAGTCTGTGAGTCTATGATTATGTGATTCAGAGGACCTTTCAGAATGCTGTTATAGTGGTCTGGGTGTCCCAGAATGTAGCAGGCTCTGCTTTCAGGAAATACCTTAAGTATCACTAGACATACTTTCATTTACAAACCAGTTTTGACTACTGAAGGTATATTTTTACATACTATGCAGATGTTACTTATTCAGCTTGATTATTTGCCTTTAGAAAAAGTAATAAAAAAATCAAGTATCAAGCCATAGACAACTCTACACTTAGTTGTTTGCCATAAAACATGACTCATCTTTATATAACCTGCTTTTTGGAATTAAAATTTTAACTCCTTCTTTTTATAAAATGGAATTCATTCACAGTATGTATGCTATTTCTGATCTTTTTCTCGTATTTTCTAATGTCTATTGAAGATTCTTTTACAGAGAAGTGGTGACTCACAACAGGAATTTTATACCACCAGCTACAATTCAGTTTCGGTTATATATGTGTCATTATCTGTGTCTGACTTTTAAAGCTTTGGTATTTTCTTGAAGTTTATTTTACTGACGGTGTTCAGCAATAATGTTCTATAATAGATGGACCATTTGAACAGGCTGATATTGGAATTTTTATACACCAAATATATCTACCTTACATTTTGGTTCTCTATTATTCAGGATTTTCTATTACAATTCTATACTGAGCTTGCGTGAATTCAAATTTCACATACCAAAAATGTATTTATCATAACAAAGGGGTTACACTGTGGCCACTTATATTAATGCAATTTACACTGGACTTGACAGATTTCTGTAAAATAGCATGAGCTAATCAAAACACTGCTATTTCTCAAGGTGGTTTTGATTGGCTAGTTTAACCTGCCATGTCCCCTAAAGAAGCTCTCTATGTACTCTCAGCTGGCTAAAAAAAAAGAGAACCAGTGCTCATAAAGGTGACCTCCTGTTTGCACTTCTTTACAGGGCAATGGACACAAAATTTCTGGAATACTTTTCAGCATAGAGGCTTTTCTCAAAGTGTCTGCCTGATGTACGTGACATGTCACTTATCATTGCTAAGAGAGAGAGGCTTAGTGATGCGCAGCATCCCACATGAATGCTTGAAGCCACTTTACAAGTTAGGGTTACACTCTTCTGACAAAATGTCAATGTCTTGTCTTGCATATTCAGTGTCACTGAGTTAGTTGTATTTGCTTTTGGAAATGTTGCACTTGTATGAAACCCAGAAGCTAAGAGACGGCATATGACGATCTGTCACATGAAACAGAAAAGAGAGATACAACTTTTAAAAAACTCCAGCCAGTGAGCTGAAGTGCCTTCAAAGTAAGACTGTGTAAAATTTGCTGTGTCATGAACTTTGATGATTTGAAAAGTACTGAATACTATTGCAGACCAAAAGGTGCTGTCACTATACAGGTATATGCAACCTGAGATCTTCCCACTCAAGCTCAGCTTTCCCACTCAACTTTTCTGTTGGAGTCTTGCTTCAGGGGCCTTGAAGGATTTGCAGTCCAGCTCAGAACAGCAGCTGTACAGACCTAAGATACACAAGACTTAGAAAGCAGTTGGCCTGATCATGTGTCTGACAGCATTTAATCCAAATAATTTAATTTCTTATAGAGCCAGCTAGAGTCAAAGTGAAATGCTCTCAAAGCTGTGAGACATCAGTTGCTCAGTGAGCTGTGTAAGGCATCAAGTACATTCACAGGTGAAATGCAAGGTCATATGCAAGCCACTAAGAATAATTGAAGTGGGTAGTACTCATCTCACTTGGGAAGCTGGTAAAGGCTGTGCAAACTCAGCACTACTAGTCTTCACTAGATTATGGTATTGCTTATCCAAATATCCTTTTGCTACTATAAAAACCAATTGTTTCTAGTTCAGACTTCATCCAAGCCATTGTTCCTTATCAGAATAATCACAGGTGTCTGTAACATGACCTTATAGTGACTGCAGTGCAGTTAAACTCAGCATACTCCACACTGAACATTCAGATCTTGATTCTTGTGTTTTGACAAGCAGAAAACTATGTCTGTAAGATAACACAACAACACAGAACCTTTTATGTTTCTTACAGTGTTTTAACTTACAGGTTAAAAAAGCTAAGCCACGTAGAAAAAATCTGTGTGATGTGAAAGTCCACTTGGGAACATAGCTTATACTTTCTACTGCTATAGCATAAGAAAAATCTTGCATATATCCTATCAGCCTCTATAGGAAGAAGTAATTAATATTACTGAAAGAAAAAAATCACTTCTGGATACTGACTTTCCTTTTCAAATACAGTGAGTATAAACCACTTCATGTGCAGTCAATGAAATTCTACAATGTTTAATTAAACATGTCTTTTCTTGAAATAATTCAGTTTTGGAAGTTGAAAGGAGCTGTTATTCACCAGTTGTTTCACTGTCTGATCAAACTGAGTTAGTGAAGTAATTTTTAAATACTTATTCTTTGTTTATAGTTGGGTGGGTGTTTGACAGTTCACTGAAGCTAATTCATTAGCATTGCAGCTAAAACACTTTTACAGACATGTATTACTTTACAATATT
Source organism: Margarornis squamiger (assembly GCA_035222235.1). Lineage (NCBI taxonomy): Eukaryota > Metazoa > Chordata > Aves > Passeriformes > Furnariidae > Margarornis > Margarornis squamiger. Next base: position 63,826,760 of record JAWWTY010000106.1, on the reverse strand, counting down.
TGATCTTTTGAAATAAATAGTATTTTACTTTCAATATAACTTAAATTTCAATAAATCAATGTTCCAACCAGAAATATTTATGGAGAGCTGAAGATAAGAATTAGAGAAGAAACTCACTGGTAAGCTAAATAGTGAAATACTTAAGGGTCTGATCAGTGTTTAACTGTTCATTAACCTAACTATGTTCCATAGATATGTTGTAAGAACCTAGCAGGAAGACCATAGCTCTTGCTTGCCACAAGCTTAAAATATAAAAACAAATTCTATAGACTAGTAACTAATATACAAAAAGCCACCCACACTCAGAATCTTGGAAAAGATCTCTAAGGTCATCAAGTCTGACTGTCAGCCTAGCACCACCACCATGTTTACCACTAAAACTTGTTTTCAAATACCATATACACACATTTTTTGAATGCTTCCAGGAATGGTGACTCCACCACTTCACTGAGTGGCCTGTGTCAATGCTGGACAACCCTTTGTGTGAGTTATTGTTCCCTGTAAACTAGATGAAAGGATGCAATGTTTCCCTACTTTTTTAATATCTTTGACCTTGAACTGGCAATTCAGGTTTATCTACTTTGTCTACTGCAAGGAGTTTCAGACTATTTAAGCCCTAGTACATTTTCACAGAATCACAGAACCATAAAATCATAGCATCACAGAGTCATGGAATGGTTTCTGTTGAAAGTCACCTTAAAGATCATCTATTTCCAGCCCTGCTGCTCTGCAGGGACACCTTCAACTAACCCTTGTTGCTCAGAGCCCCATCCAACCTGACCTTGAACACTTGCAGGGATGGGTCATCCACAGCTTCTCTGGGCAACTCTTCAAGTGACTTACCAGTCTCATAGTAAAGAATTTCTTCCTTACATATCATCTAAACCTATTCTCTTTCAGTTTGAAGCCATTCCCCCTTGTGCTGTCATTGCATACTCTTTTAAATAGTTTCTCTTCATCTTTAAGTTACCTTCAGCTAGTGGAAGGCTGCAATTACATCACCATAAAGCTTTCTCCAGGCTGAACAATCTCAATTCTCTTAGCCTTTCCTCATAGCAGAGGTGCTTCATCCCTCTAATCATCTTGGTGACCATCTTCTGGACTTGCTCCAACAGGTTGATGTCCTTTCTGTGCTGGATGCAGAACTTCAGGTGGGGTCATATAAAAGTGATGTAGACAGAGAGAATAATCTCCCTTGATCTGCTGGCCATGCTTCTTTTAATGCAGCCCAGGATACAGCTGTCTTTCTGGACTGCAAGTGCGCATTGCCAGCTATTGTTCAACCTCTAATTCACCAGCCCCTAAAAATCTCCTTCTCACCGGGGCTGCTCTCAATAGGATTTTTTTCTTTTTTTTTTTTTTTTTTTTTGT
>JAWWTY010000106.1:63743068-63825289 GCA_035222235.1 Margarornis squamiger | reverse complement strand
TTTTTTTTTATTTTTTTTTTTTTTTTTTTTTGTGGTAGCACTTAAGCTTTTATTTTATTTCAGTAAAACTGTGCAAAGTAATAGCTGATTTCTAGTATTCAGGTATAAGCTATGTGAAATAGCTGCACTTAAAAACCTGGCAAATGTTATCTTTCATAACTTAAGTCAGAGAAAATATTGTTTCATTATTTCTAGTAATCCTTAGGGAAAATCTAAAGATGGGAAGTAGTATTATTCAATTATCTGAAGTAGTTTTCAAAATTGATTGGAAGATTTTAAGATTGACTACTATATTCCCATGACTCAAAGGACTGCTATTAGCTAACAAGTTATTATATATTTTTATCCATGTTAAATTATTTACACATTTAACATGAGTGACTGTTTTATAATGAACAAGTGGCATTTAATCAATATGCAAGTAGTGTCAAAGTAAAACGAAATTTTGTTTGAATTTAGTTGATATGAATAGATAAACCTGAAGGTAGCTGGTTATTTATAATTACAGTGTTATAATTGCCTAGAAAAGCATAGTATTTTAGAAGTACTATAGACTGTAATTGATTTTTATTTGATGGCTAGTGCTCATGTAATGTAAGAGAGAGAAAAGTACATTCAAATATTGTGTTATAGAAGAGAACTAAAATGCAATCTGAAATCACAAATTTAAATAGAAAAAAAATGAGAAAAAAATCAAGGAAAAATAAATCCTTTTAACTTTGGAGTCTATAAAATACTACTGCTACAACTTGCTTGTATAATGCCCTATGTATCTGTCACTTGTCAGCCAAGTAAAAACAATGTCCAGCAGCAAAGGATGCCATTCAAGGATATTTAGGGATAGCTAACCAAAGAAATGAGGATTTCATTTGTGAATACTTGCATAACTGATTTGTTTTCTCAACTCAGTCTTATGCTAAGGCTCAGTTCAACTTGGGATTTTTACCTTTTTCCTTAGGATTACTTGAAGCCTTAATTTCTTTTACTTTCGAAGAGTCTGAAAAAGAAATCAAACACAAAATGTAAGGAGAAAGTTAGTAATAGAAGTATACTCATTGGTGCTATAACAAATGTGCATAACACCAGATCAACCAGATCAAATGTGCAAAAGAAATGTGGTAAGAATTAGAAGTTCTGTGTACATCAATGAAAAGCTTAATGTAAAATTTGGAAGCAAACAAAAAATAACTCCCCCTAAATTTGCTGGCAGAGTTTCTGCAGGTCAAACCACATACTCATTCCTATGCAGCCTATCATTTCAGCCTGACATGTGAATTCAGTAACAGCTCTGTTACTAATTTGCTCAGAAAAGACTAACACTCTAAATTCAATATTGGCTGTGCAAATCAGACAGCAGTTAGAGAATATCCCAATAAGAAGGGTTACAACATTATTATTTCTGAATTGTGTCAGAAACTGCTCCTTTCAATCTATCAGATCGATAAAAAGAGAAGAAGCTAGGTTTGGTTTCTTTTCACCAACACTCTGTAATCCAGAATATATTGCAACTGCACCAAGATACCAGAGGACCACTGATTGTTTGCCAACCACATAATGGTAAGACATTACCCTTTTCCTTTAAGGCTGCTGGAGGTTTCACATCTTTTCTTTTACCAGTGTCTAGAAAGAAACATTTAACATTTATCACAAGTCAGGTCAGAGTAATAATACGACACTTGAAAAGAAAGCAAGTCAAACAATTTGATATATAGAGAGTAAAAGAGATGTGATAATTAAATGGATTTAACAGCATGGAAATAAAGAACAGGACAAAAAAAACCCCAAGGTCATTCATTCACCTTTTTAGTCCTGGATATGCAAAATAACAAGCCTTCAATATGTCATTACTTTCTTCACATATTGAGGAAACTGTTGAGCCCTTTCTCAAGTAGGCAATGAAGAATAATAACTTACAAAGAAGTAAGAAATTCTATAGAGCAGTGGGCATCAATGGATTTTTTCTTTGCTGAACCCAAATAAAAAATTAATCCACATTGATACAATTGAAATATTAAGAATACTGGTCTTGAAAACCAGAGGCTGCTGCTGAAGGTAAGTGGGAGTTTTCTTTATTCAGAAGTGACAAAAGGACCAGCTACTCATTCAGGACCCCATTATTCTTTTAATATCAAAGAGGCCATATGGGTATTGCCTGTGAACAGGATTTCACTTCCTGCATATATATAGCCTTTTAAAATCACAGCCACACTGGGTATAAAAGAAGAACAGTGCTCATCTTTCAAATATACATTCATATATTCCATGACAAAATGAATAGTTCAAGAACATAATTGTATCTTTAATTTTTTTTCCTGTAGTATATGACAAAGTATTAAAGGAGATGAAAAAAAAGCCTGACATTCTAGTTCTACCTTTCTAGTAACTGTCAAGGCAGAACTCAAGGACAAAAAAACCAACCAACCAAACAAAAAAACCAAAACCCTATGATCTTCATGTGGTGCCCAGGTGAGACACAGACTGATAGTAGTGACAAAGAAAATTCTGAGACTCTAGTGGTGCCCTGGTTCATTCCCCAGAGTTTTCAGAAGGAATAATTAATTTCTCACAGAAGTGCATAACTTTGCTGTATATATTCAGCAGTCTGGACTGCATCAAATATCTCCAGCTTCCAAAAAAATGGTACTTTGTAATAATTTGGACCTCAGATGTGCTGCTACGACTCAGGAACCAGGCACAGTTCTGATAGCCTTTGCTGTTTCTTTTAAATTTTTAAGTTGTTTCAGTACTCTCCAGAAAGAGAATGTTCAATAGACATCACATTGCAACAAATAAAGGTTTTGTCCAAATTGATGTTATCAAGCAAACCACGACCTCTGTGTGCTCAGCTAGCAGGCCAGCCTGCTGCAACTGAAAAGATTAGAAATATGTATGCCTATGTTGCCAACAAATTAAGAAAAAATCTTGACATATCAGTCACCATCAAATACCTGGATCTATCAATAGCCTGAGTCAGCTCATTCAGCTGCATTCCTGAGCTGTAGCCACATGGTCTAGCTCTCTGCAGAATGTTCCCACTATGGGATTTAGACAACTCATTTTTGACAAACTAACATCCAAAGACAGTATAAAAATAAATTTTACTATTTCCCCCAAGATGCAAATTCAAGTATCTGCATTCAAAAGAAGGCCAAGTAGTTTCTAGGGACACTATTGTGATCTGAACAGCGCAAATACTGTTAGAAACAATATAATGAATAAAATAATCTAAACATGAACTAGGATGGGTTTGCTTTTCCACACTCATATATTCCTGCTCTAGACCTCTTTCTTGCAGATAATAGCTGTTCTGATATTCAGGTCTGGATTTCTTAGCTTCTTTACTTACCTTTTTCCCTTGATCCCTCTGGATTCTTGGGATTTTTTCCTTTCAGAGAATCTGTAGGGAGATAATTATGGCTTTAAGACTTAGACAACAGGACTGCCCTTCTACATTTAAAAGAAAACTCAAGAAATATTGAAAAATGAAGATTAAAATTGCAAACATAAATGGATGCAACCTTCATCTCTTTTTACAACCTCTCTAGCAATCAACTTGTATTTTTTAAGGTGCAGTAATGTTAGCAGTAAATGTAAGAGTAGAAGCTGCTATAGATCACTGTCTGTAGAGACCTCACAGAAGGGAGAGACTCAAAAGGAGAAAGGGGAAATGCAAGTAATGACAGAAGATTAGAAATTCTTAGGGCTTTATCCAACATTTTGTGAAGACAGAAATGATTATTCTGCTTTCTCTTTTTGTCTAAAGAATATTTTTATTTGCCTCAGTCCTTCAGTGAACATGTACTCAGGGCCAGCAAACAAAGAAAAAGCATACATGATGTTATATAAACAACTAATGTTTAAATATTTTTTTTCAAGCAATAGGCTCTTGATCTCTTGTGTATGTATCAGGGAAATTAGAATAAAATAGTGTTTTCCAAATGAGGAAGTAATTTCATAAGCTTATGAGTGTGTGTGGTTTGAATAAGAGAGTATCACAGCTTGCAGGGTGCTGAGTAGACCCAGTTGCATTCCATCTGACAGGATATAGCACCTAAGCATCTAGAAAGAAAACATGCCATTTATTCCAAATGAAAGTAAACCAAACCTTCAGTAAAGCAGATAAAGCTAAAAGAAGATCCTTCACAAAATAATTTTAACTCTGAACATCCTTTTGGCTACCAAGGTAGCAGGAAGCAATCCCACTTATCCATCTGGCTTTCAATGTGAGTTGTAACAGAAAAAGTTCATTTCCAGGATGGATGAATTGGAGGAAGAACACTGTGCAGGGATAGATTCTTAAATTAGGAGTCTGGTCTTCACAACAGCAGTGGACTCTTATTCACAGGAATCAGCGAAAACTTCCAGTGTGTAGACTGAAACCCTTCGATGTAGCCTCTGTGTTGACTATATAAGAATCTTGAGACAACAGCTACTTACCTTGACCATTTTACTCTGGGCAAATTTGTGATCTCAATGATCAGCAGCCACTGTTGAAGCCAAAGCCAAAAAACATTGCCTTTGGCTTTGTGGGTTTGCTGGCATATGCCCATGAGGTTTTTCTTTTTTTTTTTTGTTTGTTTGTTTGGTTTTTTACCACCCATATAGCAAATCTCCCTGAGATTTCCTACAATGTGTAGCTTCTAAAACAGGTTCAGCACTTTTGATTCTTACAACTTTTGGATGCAGTACTCAATGCAGAACACTTTTCATGGTCCACCAACTTCCCTACCCTCTGAGCCAAGGTTACTGAGATCACCAGTTCTGCTTTTCCTCCAGGGAGCAAGTTTTCATTTCCAGAGGTTTAAACAGGGACTCACTGAAGACCCTCCAAACTTTTGCTCTCAGCTGGCCTCTTTCCTACTGATCCCAGAAGAGGAAAAAGATAAAGCTGGCTTAAAGTCAGAATTTGCCTTATGGCTTTCCTCCCACATCCTACTCCAGGGGTGAAGCTGAGTCAGGTTGGGAAGAAGGCATAGAAAGATGAAGCAGCACATTTTTTCTTTAATGACAATGTGCTCTTATGTATATACAACAAGAAAGAAATACACACTACTGACTTATTTCCCCTACCAATCTGTACATAAAAATAAACAGGGTTGTTACCCACACATAGCCGATGTAAGAAAATATGCAAAGATATCCCAGAACACTGCAACATCAAAGAATAAGAATAAGAAGAATATTTGTTTGGAAAACAAATCATGGAACACAGGGTAAGAGTGAATTTACATTATCTGTGTAGCCCAGGGGCTGTCAGTTTAATATCTCAGCATAATGCTCTTAGAAAAACCCAATGAGGAGTTATATATGATATGAGTTTTTAGTGCCACTGTTAGAGACTCTGGATGAATAAGCTATCTACCCAAAAACCACTTGACAAATTATACCTTAGAGTTTCATTGGACTCAAATTTTTTGAATATGCTTATGTCAACAGAAAATTAGTTTTTATATTTGTTAGTAAAAATGGGCTTCTTTATTCTTCTTTACTGCAGGAAAAAGATGAAAAGCTGTTTATAAATTCAGATGGAGTCTTGAGATGTCCTTTATCACAAGGCAATGGGAAATATATTATTCCAGTGTTCTCCTTAATTACTGCCAATAAAATTAGACTCCAAGATTGAAGACATTTTACTCACCTCATAAAATAGACAAAGTAAAATTTTAGGGTTGTGATCTATAGTGTATCCCAACAATAACACCAGATTCAGGGATTTATTTTTCCTCTTTGTGCTTTAAATAAAACCACTATGCTTCAGTTTATGAAAAATAGCCTGCTTTATGATGAAGTTTTTGTCTGGACATCATCCTTGTTCATTCAAATTTAGCCCATACTTCAAAGAAAATGAGGTATGATGATACATCTCTCAGTGCATAAGGTGCCAGGCAAACATTAATCACCACAAGTATTTAACACTTCATCTAGAAGTGTTCCTTTATTTGGTTTACATGAATAGTAACAAACTACCAAGATACATAATTAGGAAGCATATGCAGTCTTAAAAGTCCTTATTTTCCTGTGTCCTTCAATAGATTTCTATTTGTCAAAAACATCCACTTTAAGAAAGAGATTGCAAAACATCAAGTTACAGAATGAAAACAGGTCCCCTGTGACCCAGTCAATTACCTTCACAGAGGCCCACTGATGAGGCTTGAAGGGGTGACTGAGAGGGGAAAGAGTGGCATGAAAATAAGGTTTTGATTAATTTGTGGACTACAATTTGGGCAAATATGCTGACTGAAATGGGAGATTGTCAGTGCTAAATATATGTTTATGTAGCAGAGTAATCCATAATGCAATAAGAAAACACACAGCTCAAAAAGGCTTCAAGGTTTCTAAGGTTTTCTTCAAGACAGCTTTATAAGTTCTTCTTATGGAGTCTTTGATACCAATGTATTTTGACCTGTACTATACAGCTCACTAATCAGCACCCTCATTTTTAGGCACAGTCACAGAACTGTGCAAGTTTGATGTCTGTTACAGGAAACAGCAATGGCTGCATCAGCAAGTGGTCTCAGGACCAGAAGGACAGGCTCAGCTGGGCTGGACATCAGTGCTGCTGCAGTGTCCCAGGATCTGGTGGTGCATTTACAGCATTGTATATTCAGCATGGTAGTAGGTCAAGATCTTGCTCTTATCAGCAGTAATGCATTTGGCATAGATGACTGCTAAATGGGGTAAAGAAATGGGCATGAAGCTCTGGTGGGTAACACTGATTAACATGTTGGAATTTTTACAGAGGCCTTTTTGCTTTCCCAAAATGTAGGAAATCTGTTACAACTTGGTCTGCACATGATATTTAAAAGAAATTCCTGCCTGCCCATTTCTGAAGGCTGAGTGGAGAATGTCTAACTTCCCTTATCATGTTAGAAGGACCTGTCAAATTCAACTTAATAATTGAATTTGTTGATATATTAAACATGAGCCCAGGAGAAAAAAAGCAGCTCTGTGGGAGTACTCAACAAAGGACGCAGTACAGAAGCTTGTTCAGGGCTGGTAAAATCCTTTTCAATGGATCTAAAGAAACTCTTGCCAAGGAGAAAAAAGTTTTTGGGTCTTCTCTCTCTTTCTCTGCTGCCCCTCTCCCCATAATCCTTTGAAAGGAACAGCAGGCTAAGCATACCTGCATTTCCATGCAGGGAAAGATGGGCACAGCTGTGATCCAAGTGCCTCCTCTTATTTTCCAGCACAATGCCATCAGGCAACCACAGATTTTAAGCAGTCTGTGGAGAAGGCCACAGGACCCCAGAGAGGCTGGATATAGGGTTCTGGTCCAGACAACCAAGCTCATGTAAACGGCGCATGTGTACATTAGGAGCAGAACACACATAGAAGAACAATATATGCACCACAGGATTTGCAGATTGCTATAACTGAATTTCAGTTTGTGAATAAAGAAGTGAGTGAATGAACATAGCTTCTAGGATTTTAAAAATATGTCTAGCAATAGGGTTATTTCTCCTTTGTTTCAGATGTTTTTTTTTTCATATTTCAATACTGCTCAAACTAAACTTTTCATTCAATTCTTTGTTTGAAAAGACTATAACTTAGAATAGCTATAGAGTATAAATCAGCTATAATAATTATAAACTATATATATAGATGATAGACTATGTTTATAGACTATGTCTATAGACTTGAAATCATTACAGACTATAACTTAGAATAAATATTACTATGTCTATATAATGCAGACCTTTTTACTCTGAAGAAACTGAATACCTTGTCAAATAAGACTTATCCATAGATCACTTCTTTCAAATAAAGCTATTTGTAGAAAGGAGGGAAGAATTAAGGTAAGTGAAAAGCAGCTAGCAAAACAAAGGAAATTCAGCTGAGTTAACCATGTGCTCTGACCAGATTCTAAAAACCAAGACATGGGAAATGTGGACTAAAGGAACTCAAAAAGATTAGGACCATCTCTCATGTTGCAGAGAGTTGACTGGATGGAGATCTGGGTTTTTAGCTATAGTTTCCACAGAGTCCAGAAAGCACATTTCCCACTTGCATGTTCATAAACTTTACCTTATTCCTATTATGTTCACAGATTTATGCAAGGATTCAGTCAAGATTTTGTTAATGGGCTCCTACAAAAGACTTGGCATTGTTCAGACAAGGAAGTTCTTGGGAAGGTTCTTAACAATTACCCAGAGTGATTTTGTGATAGTTCTTTAATTAATTTAACTAATGAATGTTAATTGGCTCACCATATTCTATTTCACACCCCCCCCCCTTTCATGCTATGAATCCCATATACTTTAACAAATTAAATTTTGATTGGATAAGATTTATAATGGGAAAGATTGGTAATGATTGTTTTTAAATTATTATATCTGTCTGTTTTTCAGCAAGCTTTATATTCTATTGTGTAGTCTTACCTTTTTCTTTTAAAGATGCAGGATTCTTTCCTTCCTTTTCTTTAACATGTGCTGTAAAAATAATTTAGTCATCTTCAAGCTAGAGTGATAAGAGGCTAACATCTAATACTACTGGAATAATGATTGATTGAATAATTGTTTTTTAACTGACACAAGATACCAATTAAATGTGTAGCATAAAACTGATTTTCATCAGTTTTAGCATGCTTACAAAGTGAAGCCACAATTTTTTTTTAAGTCTGATGAAAGAACAAAGATCACTTAAAACTTATTTCACTTTGCTACCTGTAATAAGTGTTACAAGTGTTCCTAAATTCTGTGTCTGGAGTTTTCAGACATGGATGTTACCATGTCTCTCTTTGCACTTATAATCCAGGTAATATCAACTAAGTTTCATAGTAAACTTACTGAAATTATATTATGCTCATAAATTCCTAACTAAACTATATTTTAAAATCAAAATGTCCAATGCATTCGAAGATTTATTTTTTTTTTCTTGATGTATATAGATCTTAGAGTTATATACAGATTTGTCCTGCCAGGTTACCTTTATCTTTTGTAGCAGCTGGAGATTTCAATTCTTTCTCTTTTCCAGGATCTGTGAAAGAAGAAGTCACACTGATAAAGTGATAGTAAGAAGCCACAACTTAGTGAAAATACGAGATTTAACCATAAGAGAAAATGAAGCATCTAGATTGTATGAGAGACTAAAACTGTGTATTGGAATACAAAGTAAAAAAATGAGTTCTTGAGAGATTTGTACAAAATTCATCTGTTTTTATTCAGGAAATTTAGTCCACAAAATGTGTTTTATAGATTTAACTGTGAGACCTATAAAATTTGAAAACTTCAACTTAGTATGGGTCAAGGACAGTTTTTCATCTTTCTTAACCAGAAAGGACGAAACTGATGCTTTGGTAGTTTTGCCTCATTGGAGCTGACTGCAGCCTACTTCCCTCATCTGGCATTGTCCATTCTTGCTGAGCAAGGCCAAGAGTCTTCTTATTGAATCTATTCTTTCCTAGAGGTCAGATGCTGATCAGAGTGAGCAACATAATAGTGACACATAGGTGGATGAAGAATTGCTTTTATTCTGCCTACAGACATGTAGTGAAGATGGCTAGGCTACACCATCCTTCATGAATACTCTACAAAGAAGGGTAATCCTCTGAAAAAAGCATAAAAAATAATTTGCACGAGACAGAAAACAAGAACTCAATTTCAGACAAAATGTGAAATCATCATTCTGGACTGATGAAATGAAACAAAGTCTCCAAAGCTTTTCACTACAAAATTAAAAAGACAAGTAAGACTGTGCCAAAATAGTTGTAAAAAAGAACAGAGACTTGAATTTTGTCTCCCTATATATTATTTTAACCATCTGACTGCCCACTAAACTGTTTTATATATGTCATCTGGGAAATGCTAACAGGCATTTCTAAAACAACAAATACAATCTTCTCCATCAAATATGAAGCAAAACCAAAATAAATATTTCTATTGAGAAACTTAGCAGCAATTCAATGCCACAAGATCTTAAACAAATCTGTTAGAAGACCCTCTTAATTTCTACACATAGGGTAAGAAGTTGAGAGTCCTGATGAGAAGGAGGTTGTGCTTAGGAGATGGATATGGAACTTGCAGAAGATACAATGGGTAGTTTTAATGATAACTCTTTACTGCCTTAATGACATACATTTCACAAATTTTCTCTTTTTTTTTTTTTTTTTTTTTTTTTTATAAAAAGATGGAATCCATCCAATAGCATATCATCAGGTGTCATTACAGTTTTTTGTTCATAATTTAGTATTTGTCTCTGACTAAGACATGGGGAATAAGGTCATGGGGAATCTGAACTGAAGGAATCCATAACTCATAAGTTTTTATTTATGGTAGAAATACCCATCAAGTGGAAAAAAAAAACTTCATTTACTATTGGCGTTGAAACTCCTGTTCTGTTAGGACTGACATCAAGAAATAAATGTCTCATTATTTTTCTCCTTCTATATTGTGTTTCTTAATAGGCAACACTCAATACTTCCAGACAATGTAATTTGTAAAGGATAAGACTTTGTAAAGAAATTTGTTGAACAAGGTCAAAAGAATAATTTTTTTTGCAAAAAAGATGACTCTTCTATTCCTTACTACATCCCAGACATCTGTTTCAGAAACTAGTCCCTCTCTCCTGCTTTCACCTTCATGTTTTGTCCTCATCACTTTTTATTCAGTTACTTATTTTCAAAGTGAGAAAATAAACTATTTACTGCAGATATCTCTGAATCATATATAGTGCAATTAAGTATCTTTAATAGTCCTAATAAAATATCAATGCCATTTTAAAAATATTTAGTTAAAAAATCTGTGGGGACAGGAAGAAGAACTCAGTGCGAAGACTAAAAAACTTGTTCTGTGTTCCAAAGTAATGAAAAATTCCCAAGAAATTCCATGTTCAGTGCAAGAGTCTACAAAAATAAAGAGGACAGTGGAAGACAGACCTTCATCCAAAATAAGTCATTTAATGCATGATATGAAGCTTTTACCTTCAGAAGCCTGCCTGTAAGAACTTAAAACTGTTGTGCACCTCCATTACTAAGAACATAGTTACCCAAACTGATGTCAAAGATGTTACTTTAATGAGGCATTTTGATAAAAAGAACATTAAACAATTCTGTATGGAAAGCTGAAGTCATTGCTGACAAAGCCTGAAGTCCCATGTGATCCCAGACAAAGGAACATTTGGGAAGGTGCTTTAGAGGTAGCTGTCATCTTCAGGAAGAGAGAAAAAAAGGATTTTTGGATGTTGTGACATGTGACACTTGTGCTGCTGAAGAATTTGAAGAAATTATCTAGGACTAAGATGGAAATTGGAGTTTAAACTGTAAGTAAACCCCAGCATATTCTGTAGGATTGAATTTATCAAGGTCTCTTAGAAAGTCTGCCATAACTTGACAAAATGGCAACATGTACCACAAATGCCACATCAAGAGCCATATGTTGATTTGCTCATATTGAAATCGCAATAGATAACTGAGACCTGTAGTGAGCATAGGAAGCATGGAGAGAAGAATTTTGTGTGCAAAATAATAAATATGAACTTTACAAATATTTTTTATGTGCTGGTATTGAACAAGCCTCTTCCTTTTGTCAAGGAAAAATGCGCAGTATTGGGATGAAGCTCCTTTGGCATAAACAGACAAAAATTTCCTAACGTGCACTATTACTGTTATCAGCTATGTTGTATCAGTCTTAGTCTGCCTAATCAACTATAATCTGCAATTCTAAATAGCACCAGGACTTATTATTTTCTTTTATTATTTATAGATTTGAAATTGCTTTATCAGTTACAGGGAGAAACAATACATAAAACTATTGCTTACTTCCTTGTTTCATCTTTGGTTTATCTGAGAAAAGAGAAGAGGAAGGAAACAAAAGTGAAGACAGGAAAAAAAAAAAAAAGAAAAGTTAGAATAGATGTTCACACAGGAAAATATTTCTAATATAATCGGCTAATGAAAATGCATTTAAATGCATGTTGACTGTGAGTGCTTAAATATACCTTGAAAGTGATTACTACTCCATTTTTGCTTGACAGCACATGCAAATAAAGCTTGTGGTTCTCATCTTATTGACTTGTGTAGATGCAGCAAGAACATGAAAACTCCCCATGTCATATGACTTGCTTTGACTGATGGTAATACTCTCCTTTCTTAGTACAGTTGGATACCACAAGCAAAAATTTTGCCTTTTCAATGAAACTATCTCCTGATTGCTAGGCAAATCCAGCTGCCAACACTCCAGATTTTTTTGCAAGTCTCCTTATAGTGTTTTTCTTAGATTGCAAATCCCAGTTTTGACTAGGTCTGAATCCCTCTGCTTTTTGCAATGTACCCTTATGCATAATAATCCTCTGTGAGGAGCATGATTAGTGCATACTAATATTCAAAAGAACATCATTAAAGGGTTTTTTTGGCTTTGCATGATCAATGTTTTGGCATTAGCTCCATACATATAGGGTACAGAAATGAGAAGCAGAGGCAATTGCTATATGCAACTGTTTATGCTCATTTCTGTGTATCAGAGGAACTAAGCTGCTGCCAGCACTGGGAAGTAGCTGCAGAAATAATTGCGACAGACATTACACATTGCTCTTATTCCTTTGACTTGGAGAGACTAGATGCTGCTGGCATGGGGATACAGTGCTGCTGCTGCTGACTGCTGTCACAGGAAACAATTTGCCTCCCTTTTGAGTTCCTTGGGTAGCACAACCTGTGCTTTAGAAATCTGTGCTCCATGCCAACCATGTGAATCTATGGTTTGCACTGTGCAGTCTGCTCTTCATGACACAGTTAAAGTATTTGGCAGACAAAACCCCATCTTATGGTGCTACATTGTAGAAAGGACAAATCTTGCGACAACCACACACCTCATTGCTGCATGAGATAGCCAAACAGAGGGAAAGTGATGCAGATGGCTGGGTAAGCACTTGTGTGGCAATGGAAAATAGTGTGGAGATACCCAGACTAACAATGACTGAAATCTAGGCCAAGACCCACCTAATTATAACATTTTCCATGACAACTACCAAGCAGCTGACAGCTGCTGCAGGGTGTCTGTGCTGGCTTGAGTAATGCTTGAGGAAAGCTGAAGCTGAGAAACTGGAGAAAAGAAAAGGCTAATAGCTTGTCTGACCAAAGCTACATCAGTAAATATGTCTCACACTTTATTCTAAAGGTTACTGGCAAGTTCATCACCAGGGCTCTAACTCCCAATTTGAGCATGAGTAAATGCAAAAATCACCTTGGTAGCCAGTTAGTAACAAAATGCAGTAGATTTCGATATGTATCACGTAAAGGAAGTTGATAAGGGCTGATAAGCCTTGGGTATTTACACAATTCTTTTACTATGCTCCTTACCGTACTAGCCTAAAAAGGTAGGATTGCTTTTAAAAAGGATAAAAGAAGTAAGTATGCAGGATATAATGCTGAAAGCAGCCACATTAGTAAAAAAATCTAAGCATATATAGTGAGAAAAGACATATTTATCTAGATGGTTTAAGCCTTCAATTCTTCTCTTTTTATGTTCACCATTATCACTCAGTGGCTTGAGTTCCATTTTAGCTTGGGTGTAGACTATCTGTTGGTGTTCCTGCTCTGGTTGATTTGAGATACAGTATGTAGATTTTGTGTCCCTCTGAACTATGTGCTATCAACACATGTGGCTCTTTACCCCTTTTTCTTCTGGTGTTTCCACTCAGACATTCCCACTTATACCTCACCCATACCAATCCTGAGCTTTTTGCAAGGCCTTCGTGACTCTTCATGGGGCTAATGTTTCATCTGGGACAGGAAGGACAGCTCAGCTGACTTTAGGGGGCCTCTACTCCTTTACCTCATTGAAAGTTACTCTTTAAGACTGAATAGCAAAGGCTGATCCCTGCTCAGGCTGCAGGGGTAGGAAGCCTCTTGCAGGACCGGTGGAACAAAAAGTTGCAGCACAGAACCTTTAAGCTGAAGTGAGCAGCCATTCAGCTGAAGCCTTTTGTTAGGGCTACTGTTTTGTGGAAGTGGCACAAAGTCAGTTTCATAGTGGAAATTCCCTCTTGTTTTGATAAACACAGCAGAGTCCTGAAAAACACTAGCAAACCAATGAATTTACAGGTTCCTGTCATCCAGCTCTCTGAATCTGAGATGATTTCTTTTCTGTGCCATTGCTTTTTAATAGAGAAAATGCCAATATGGGTTTTTTGTTTGTTTGTGTTTGGGGTTTTTTTTTGTTGTTGTTTTGTTTTTTTACCTTGCTTTGCTGCCTTTGTTGATTTTTCTTCCTTCTTTTCAGGTCCTGCTGCAAATAAAAGGTATAGTTTAAGTAAGATTTCCAGTCAGGAGAAACATCAGAAAAAGCTCTTCTTAAAGGCTTACAGATTAGTTTGAGGCAAAAGATTTCAAAAATTTGCAACCATGAGATTTTCCCCCTACAATATATGAATACATAATGGTATTTTTTATATGCCTGAAAAAGACTGAACTTTTTTCTCTCAGAAAATAAATAGCAGCATTTTCTTCTAGATCTGGTCTAGTGGAATGGGTCCCTGTCTAGTACAGAGGAGTTGAACTAGATGATAGTAGGCCACAGATGGACTATATGTTATGATTCCTAACTTGAGCCTTGTGAATACTGAAATTTCTGTTTGCAAGAGAGACATGTGAACAGACCACTCATGCAGCATACTGCTAGACCTTTACTGATGGCAGGGGAAGCAGTTGTAACAAGTCAGGATGCCTGGACATATGCAATTGCTTGTTCACAAGCTTCACCTTGCACAGTTCCTGAATTCATTTGCACAGCTTGAGAGACAAGAGACTTTGATGTCTTAGGAAATTTGCATAAATATGGGTATCTTTTATAGTTTCTGACAATTTACATTGCAGGTTTGACAATGTACAAGTTTAAATATTTAGGACAACCTACATATTTTCTATTTAATTGAATTATTCAGGGTTAAGTCTTCCAAATTTATAAACATATATGTTTAATTGTAAATGGCACTGCCAACACTTCACTTTTGTGAAACCAAACTTTCGTAGCCATAATTTATAACTGTTATGCTAAATGAAAAGCCTTGCTTTAATTTAAAAAGGTATGCTTTTACGGTGTTTGAGACAAAAACTGTGGCATTAAGAAGACAAGCTTCACTGTCATTGCCCTATTTAAAAGTAGTACAAAGAATTAGCAATCAGCCTAAGTGGCAGATTGTAAAGTGGACAGTGAAAATTAATTTACATCTGATAAGTATAGAAACATCTTTGCAGCTTCAGAGGCATTAGCACATTACCTCTCAGCTTGTTATTTCAACCTGTCAAGCACAAAAATATTTTTAACAAAACGTTTTATTGCAAGAAATCACAGTGGAAAATTAAGTTTCCTTTTTAGAGATGAGGTAAATTCTGAGGATCATGTTCTGTAATCATTATTTATGCTGAAAAAGTCAAGGAATTCAAAGGACCTGTGAAGTGCCTCTGTGTGTGCTCACTGGTTTTGAAGGCCTGCTCTGATGGTGTCTCTGGGGCCAGTCTTGCAGTCCGGGCAGCAGGGAAGCAGCAGCCAGCATTGTGACACTGCTGGGCATGATGGCTCAAGCAAATCAACTCATTTAGTAGGCTATGGCCTGTCTGTAATGTCTGCTATTGGGCTGGAGGCCAAAAAAATGATCTCCTGTTCTCAGATTCTCTGAATCATGCGGTTCAGTGAAATGCTGGGCATGGACAGATGAACTGCCTCATGTTGTGTGGGATGGACCAAGTCACAGACATAAATCATTCCCTTGCCACTTGCTCTTGTTTATAACAGGATGTTGTGAGATGAGTGTGTGTGTGTGTGTGTGTTTGTGAGTGAGTTCCAAGTAAACAGTGAAATATTGCACTTCTCTAACTGAGTTACCTCAGTTACCCTGAAAATCCAGTCTAAGTTGAAGGGATGACTGACTTGACCCTCAAAAAAAAAAAAGAGTTTTCCATTTCTATACATGTACCTAATTATTATTTGTGTTTGTGGACACAGAAAGCTGAAGAGGAACAAAGTCCCTTAGTATTTATTGTGGATCTCTGCTATTAATGTCCATGTTACTTAGGCCCAGATCAGCAGTGTCACTGTGTTAACAATGAACTAGACACTGACACGTCTACATGAATCTGGGCACTGAGCTCTGCCACTGAGCAAATCAATATCACGGTCCTTCTAAAAATCTTGCTGAAGTGGTCAACATTTTGAAGAATGAGTTAATTTTAATACAGAGAGAAATATATGAAAAGGAGCACCAAAAACCTGTCCCATATGCATTCCAAAACACATTTTTGCCATCTAAAGCTTCAAGAGCAGCTATGATAAGACTAAAATGAGTTACTGAGAGCTGTTGTTTTCTCCATAGCATGTTTGTCCTTTTTAGCTAAAATGAAAACAGTTTTGGTTTGTAAAATTTCTGAAAACCTACTAATGGAGCAAAAGCATTTTCTGGATAATGATCTGCAGGCTAAAAGAGCAATACAGCTTTCTGAGAAGATGAGGTATTTAGAGTCACCAAATTTGTGTGGTGGTGGTAGACCTTGAGTGCAGTTATGATAAAAGGGACAGCCATTCTTGGGAAATGTTGAAGCTGCTATAACAACTAGTACTATTAATAGCATTCTGGGTATCAGTGCAGTCAGTAATGCTACAACACTTCCGTGAGTGAGTGCTTGTAAAGAACTTGCTGAGACAGAAAAGAGCTTGAGTAACTTTTGGGAACTGCCAAGTAGCATCATCTGGACATGGCAGAATTGTCTCTAGAAGGACAAACAGGACATTCTATTATTCCCTTTACTTTTAGTCAAGGGAGGTGTGAGATACTTTGGCAATGCAAGAGTTCTTTTATCACTAACGTTATAGTTGTCACTTTGACAATCTGTATAAATAGAAAGTCTGCACACACAGAGTCAGTGTTTGGAATAAGACTCCAGTGAAGGTTTGGTTTTGTTCCTATCAGAACAGAGACAAGTTTTCTGAATACCTTAAGATGTCATCCCTCCCACTGGGCATTTTCAAAGTTCTTGCCACTTCTGAATGGCAGCCTGAAAGATGATCTCTTTGTAAAAAATGGTCCTGTTGCAGGTGTTCCCTATTTGAAAAGCTGATCCTTTAGCCATATGACTTAGGTTAATGTATTATGTGCTCCTCAGCAGAATATCAAGCATTAAAAAAACTCCAAACAACAAAGAAACAAAAACAAAAACCCCCAAAACACATAAACCCCCTCCAAAACAACAACAACAAAAACCCCACCAAAACCCCCACAATCTGCCTTCCCAATGAAACCAAACTAAAACTACAAAAAACTCTGCCTGAAACAATAAAAAATAAAATAAATGCCTACGAAGGTAAAATTAGAAATTTGTCAGGGACCCATGTTTTCAGTAAAATATAGTTTCAAAAAAATAGATAAATGGAGTCAAACTCCTATATATTTTTGTTATTTGTCAGCAAAACTCTTGAGAACTCAGTATAATGTAGATCAAATGGGTAATTTATTTGATAATTGTTTCTCTGATTCCATCATAAGCTCTTAGGAGTCAAATGAGAGACAACTCAGCAGATATTGTTTTATGCTGAAAGTGGCCAGGAGAGCAATTCATCAGTCAAATATTTCTGCACTCTCAATAGTTGAAGGCTACAATCAAATTGGCCAGAATATTTTTATCCCCAAAGAGCCAGGTTGCATAACTAACAGTCACAGCAGAAATATGCATTCCAAAATGTCACTGATTTTAAAGATATTTTGAGATATTTGCTCAGTGTGAAGGGAGGCTGAAAGAAATCACTCTGACTGGAAATAACAAATGTTTCACTCACTGAACCCTGAGGTCAGAGGCTCCTCATTGTGACATCACTAATTCAAGAGATCACTAACTTAAGAAGTGTATATTATGGTTAAGAAACTGTTTTGTTATATGGAGAAAAGAAAAAAAATTCATGCTGCAGTGGCTTGTGAGAAAATATAAGAAAATTCCATAAGAGTTTGATAGTTCATCCGAAATATAGGCTAGTGGGAATGGTCCAGACTTCCTTCTATGCCAGCAGATTATTTTTTCTTAATTACCAAAGAAGAGAATTTCTCAAAAGCTTTGTTTGTTTTCAGAACAAAACTGTTTGCCTTCCAAAAATATGTTTAAAAATTTAAAATTTGCCAACACCTACTGAACATTGAAAATCCCTTTCTGCCCAGAGAGCTGCTAAATCTAAAAGAATTAATAGCAGAAAAAATAGAGAAAAAGCAATATATATCAAAGAAGAACAAACAAATACAGATTGGAAAGCAATGATTTTGGTTAGACTTAGTGAAAGAAAAAATAAACCCTACTGGAATTTGTATGCATCCCAAAAAAATATAGAAGAAAATAACATTATTCCTTTGTGATTCATGTGACTAAGTGACAAAAGGAGCAGCTGTAACATTTTAATATAAATATGATTTTTCCCCTGAAGTACAGGCTATGTTTGAGTTTTGAAATTAGCAACATAAAGCTAAATTTAGATGAATTGTTAGCAAATAATTTTCAAGAAATCAACAATTCCCCCAGAGCTAAAATCAGCTATTTCTATTTAACTAAGATTAAAACAAAGTTGTTATTTACTTAGGCACTGGAGAATAATTTCAGGTTCAACATTAAGTTCATCCTATGGTAAAAATAAAAAGACTGAGACCAACACTTACAGTTGTGAGACTGTTCTTTTGACAACTAAAATAAAAGAATTATTCTTGTATGATATAAGGGAAACCCACAATTTCTGCTTATCCTTGAACTTCTTAAGAATTTTTAAGAATTTTTATTTTAAGTGCCCTTTAACTCAGGACCTCATAAGGAAGAGTTCACTTCCATCTTTCTAAATGGTGGAGATGTGATGAAGACTGACTACACACGCAAATATGTGCTTCCTATCTAAATAAAGATGAAATATGGTATTCAGAAAGAAAAACTGGGGTTACTCACAGCTATAAAGCACAGACTTAAAAGCTTGGTAGTTTAAAAACCACGGCTAATTCTGTTTGTAAACTTTACAAGTGACCTAAACAAAATAGCTTTTAATAAAAGGGCAAATATATTCAGTGGGAATAACAATTTCAAAGGGTATATGACAACATTTGCCAAAAGTGGCCAAATAAAAATTCAAGTTCACTCAAAGGAAATTCATTCTCCAAGGAACAATTGCTTCACCACTTCTTTTCAGATGCGGAGGACACAGGTTTGACAGAAATGGGTTCATAGGTATTGAAATGTTCATGACTTCTGCATACCACAGTGTTACAGAAGAAATATAAATGTCTTAAAACCAGTTATTCAGAGACTTCAAGAAATTAAAAAAAAAATTCACTTTTACTCAGCCTTTATTCAGTCATACCTAGTAACAAGACTACTTTTATATTCAGCTTTGGCTTTATAGAATTTGTTAAAAATGCAACAGCTTAATACCACACTTTTTTTCCCTTTAGTTTGTATGTTTTGTCTAGTGAGAGTATAAAGAGAACAAATGTTTAAATTATTCTGGTTTCTGTTTTGCTCAATACAATTATCTGTGGAGCAATGACAACATTATGAATTTAGCCACGAAGCAGGGAACTTAAAATCATCCATAAAGGGAATAATGTATCAGCTTTGATTTCCTTACATTAATCTCCACAGATGTTTCTGCGACCTGCTCTCATGCTTCAGAAGAGCACTCTCCTGCCTTGCAATTCAGCCTGATTACTTTTATCAGTATTTACTGGTTAATGTGAAAGAGGTTTCAAAGGTGAACTCTAAAGTAACAGAAGATGTTTGAATAACAGCAGGGTATTAAAAACTGGAAATTTCCCTGCATTCTACTTGTGGTGGACAGCCTCAGAGACCACAGTCTACAAGCCTGAGCAGTTGATACATAGAGTCCCCTTTGTTTGAATAAAATATGGTGGTCATTGATATGAATAAACCTGGACAGAGAGTGAAGGGCAGCTTGTAACTTCACATTGCATTTTCCATTATTTGCTCAACTTGAACTTACATGCTGGGTGTTTCTCACCAGTCCCAGTTCCCTGTGCACTGTGGAAAGAAGCAACCTTTGGAGAAAGCACTGGTGGTCTCACACTGGCCGCCTTCTGCCATCAACAGTTCATGTATGAAAGGAAGGCAAAATCGCTTTCACTGAACCTTCCTGTAAAATTCCCTTCACTCTTTTAAAAAAACAACTGTTCTTTCACTGGATTTGTATTGCCTTTGGACTGACAAAAAGAGAATTATTTTTTGTGCTATGTCTCTGTAGAAGTTTGGTTGCTTCTTCTTTTTGCCTTTCACAAAAGCCTTATGTTTTGAGTTAGGGTTGGAAACAGAATTTTATATAGTTGGATGTTTACAGTCAGTCTATGAACAACTTGAGGAAAAGGCACTTGCTTTGAGGTGCTGCTGTAAGGAAGAAGCCTTTATAATTTAAAAGGGTTTTGGTTTTAAATAAGTCACACCTGTTAACAGTTTGGTTTTTTTTCACAAGAAGCTTTTTTCATTAACAGTAAAGTTAACAGAAGCTTTCTTCCTTTTCAGTTTTAAAAACAAATAAAGTTACTCACCTTTTGACTTTGGTTTTTCCACAGATGCTGTAACATAAAAGAAAGTTCTAAGACACTAATTTTGTAAACAAATAAAAAAAATAAGATTGTTCCTAACATGTCTTCTCTTGATCAATATGTTATCTGTGCTACCTATGCAGAAGCAGGAGTTCATTTTTTTTTTTTATGTAGAGGAAAACTGTCACACATATATGTTGCTTGTTTGAATAGTCTTCTGGCAGATGACTAATTAAACTGCAGATTAAGAGCATTGGAAAACAAGGGCAATATATAAGTTATATATGGAGCTTCAATAGCTCTATTTTTAAGTAATAAGGGTAAGAAAAGGAGTAAAATAGCTTTCAGAATGGATACATATCAAGCAGAAGGTGGAGGGTTTGTCACAGAAATCTTTTCACACCTTCAGTACTTTGCAGAAGCTAAGTATTCTTTTTCTCTTTTTTTGAGTTTATTGAAAACTTCTGGTATTGATGTAAAGGAGTTTCAGAAGTCTTCTTTGAAAGTATGTTGGGTTTTTTTCCAGATAATTTGTTTATTATTATTCTTCATAATTTCATTAATTAAATCCAAATTAATTAACTACAACATTTCTCTTCCTTCGTTATTCATACCTTCATTCTGTAGCACTGTGGCAGGTTTTTATGCTGTAGAAAAGGACAGATTCATTTTTTTCTATAAATTGGCTGTCTACTGTAGGTATTTCTTGCTCAGAATTTCTATCTGAGAAAACAGTCATCTGAAAAATGAGTCATCAACCTTGACTGTAAAAGGAGTTGAAAATCTTTATGCTCTTCCAAATTTGAATAAACTGAAGAAGTGTATTTCAGTCAGGAATAAGAGAACCTAGCTGCAATAATAAAATGCGTGGGTGCTTGGAATGAAAACATTAAAACCCGTACTTTTTTCCTCCCTTCCACAAGTCTTCTGTCCATTTACTGTAACTTCTAAGCATGCCCCTTTCTTTGAAAACTTGAACTCTTTAAAAGCTGAAATTAAGAATTCTCAGCCTCTTGTTCTTTTCAACAGCATTTCATCAGATCTCAGTTTCAGAAGACCAAATGGCTTCATGTCTGCTCCACAGCCATTCAGTTGCTTAAATAACTTTGATTAAACCAGCAAATCTTTATCCATGGTATTACTTTTTTCATCCCTCTACCTAATCCTGTCTTAACGGAAAATCAAACAGATAAATGAAACTTACAATCTTTCACAGGTCTTACCGTGTCCTTTTACTTCTTTCTTTGTTGCTTTGGCTGTAAAAACAAACAAAAAACTGAATATTGACTTCTGAAATTAATGAATTTAAAATATTATGATAGATAAAAAGTAAGATAAAAAGGAAAGAGCATTCACCAGATTCCATTATTTTTTCCTTCTTGTGTGGTTCTGAAAAAAAAAAGAAAAGTAAAGTATATATTTCTCTTGTAATTCTTTGTTTAATTGCCCTGGACAATCATTTTTCATGTCATTAGTGATGGTTGGATGTGACACATTCCCTTGGACTCTCAGTTCAGGTGAGCCCCTCCCTGTTTTGCTACATGTCAAAATTAAACCTTTATAGTTAGAATCAGTCTCTTCAGTAGCTTTCACACTGCATAAACGGGGTGAAATTAGCTCTCAATAATAGAAAGCAAAAAAACCCAAAAAACAGCCAAAACCAAAAAAAACCACAAAAAACATAACAAACAAACAAACAAAAAAACCCCAAAACCACAAAACAAAACAAAACAATTTTGTATAATAAGGTGCTAAAAGGAAACTATAGAAACAGTGTAGGTTAAAATATCTGCAGTTTTGCTACAGAGTGGCTTACATGGAGGCCTTTATGTGCCGCAGGACACCTGGAGTCCTTGTCTTTCTTCACTAGGGAGACTGGAGAATAAGCAGAGCACACAGTCCAGCCACTGCTGCTCTGCATCCCTGGGAAAGGTGACAGTCCTGGCCTCCTTTACAGGAGTGCAGTGTGAAGGAAATGACTGCTCACTGGAGCTCACCATTAAAACAAGATCTGGAACCTGAAGCTGAAAAGCTTCATCCACCAAACCTCTATACCCTATACCTCTATACCCATATAATCTATGGCTGGGATTTGCAACTTCTTAATAACAGTTTCTGTAAGAGCTTTTTCCATCCTGCCAGGATGTGCTTCAAAACACCCTCACAGAAGGAACAGGCGGCCTGCCACAGGGAGAGACTGGATGTTTCTTTCAGACACTGAGCATCATCTACCAGCCAGTGCTGATGCTCATAGTCACAAAAAAAAAAATAAAAATAAAAAAAAAAAAAAAGTTTTCTTGTCTGCAGATGCTTTTAAACAGCATATGGGAAGACTCTGCTGTGCAAGTTTACATCCACTCAGGAACATCTCCTAAATTCAAGAGTATCTGAGCTGACTGATCACAAGATATATCATAGAATCATTAAATCATTGAATATCCTGAGTTGGAATGGATATTCTTGAGTACCAACTCAGAATATTCTATGATTCTGTGATTCACAAGGATCATTGAGTCCAGCTCTTGGTTTCCTACAGAATAACCTCAAGAATCACACCATGTGCCTGAGGGCATTGTTCAAGTGTTTCTTGAACTCTGGCGACTTGGTGCTGTGACCACTACCCTGGGGAGCCTGTTCCAGGGCCCAACCACCTTGTGAGTGAAGAATCTTTTCCTAATATCCAGGCTAAACCTTCCCTGACACAGTTTCATGCTGTTCCCTCAGGTCCAGTCACTGATCCCCACAAAGAAGAGATCAGTTTCTCCCCCTCCTGTTCCCCCTCACAAGGAAGTTGTAACTGCAATGAGGCCTCCCCTCAGTCTCCTCTTCTCCAGGCTGAACAGACCAAGTGACCTCAGCCACTCCTCATACGGCTTCCCCTCAAGACCTTTTCCATCTTCATAGCCCTTCTGTGGATGCTGTCTAATAGCTCTATATCCTTCTTATATTGTGGTACTCGAAACAGCACAAAGGACTCAAGATGAATACTCTTAAATACAGACTCATACCTTACCATTATCTGTTGACTATATTTTCTCCATACTTATTATTGATTATATGTGTATTAATGTTGTGGTATATAGTTGAGCAACATTAATGTATAAAGAGTTTCCACCTTAGAATCAAGACATCAAGTTCCACGTTCAAAGGTATTCTGAATGTTTTAGCCTCACTAAAAGAAAACCTATCCATAAATTTGAGCTATCATTCAATTGAATAAGGAAGAAGAAACAAGACCTGCCAATAGAAAATTAAATTAATCTTAATCAATATTAATACTGACTACAGAGTGGGCAACTAAGGAAGGTAAACTTCATGCAGAGTTATGAAAATAATTTATATTAAAAAATGGCAGACTGATCTGAAGTATAAACCCCCCACCCCAAAATTGTCAAGTTTGAAAAAAAAAATGTCATTACTCCATACTCTTACTCCCAATAAACTTATACTGAGCAACTCAAGAAATTCAATATGAAATAAAATGCTCATTTTTGTCTGAATTTTCAAATCTTTCTGAAGATCCATATTACACATATTTTAAATGAAAATGTAGTTTCTAAAATAAAGTTTTACTCTGAGTTCCTAAAAAACTTGACTTATTTTTCTTTTTCCATTTTTTGTCAAAAATAATTATGGAATTTTATCACACTTTAAAAAAATATATTTCAGCCAAGATGTACACTTTAAAGCATCAAGACTAGCTGACTGAAATCATGGACCTAGCTTTAATATAGTTATATAAAGCCCATTTTAATGTGTCTATTATGTAACATATAAATATTAAAATTTTTATGGATTCTTTATAGACACATTGTATATGAGAAGTGAGATTTAGTCAAAATGGTCATGGAACAGGTTCATGCTGCCAAAGCAATGAGTCATGAATATGATTTTTCCAGCAATGTGAAAAAAAAAAATGATGGAGATATAGAGCAAGTTGGCATTAAATAGTTTATTGCCTAAATAAATATTATATTTTCTTGATGTCATCCTACTTTGGTTGACAACCCTAGTCTAGGTCAAGGAGGAGAAATATAGCAAAAACTGAGAGGAATGAAGTTTGGGACTCGGCAGTCTGATTGTCTCAATGACCTTAATCATAACAACAGCTGCAGCTTTGGTTTTGTGTAGTCCAAATATTCTTCAGACTATCCACTTTCATGCAGCTGTTTCAGCACTCATTCTGAGAAATGAGAATTTCTATTGGTTTTGCAGGGTTTTCTGTTTTGCTGCTGCTCAGGACATCTTCCTGAAAACTGAAGGAAATGTAATTCTGTCTTTAGTTGTTCTGAGGCAATTATTTTTCTCTCATTCTAAGATCTGTCAGCTCTCATGAGATCAGGGAGCAGTATGATATTAATAACACTCAGCAAGTGTTTAGGCAAAGTATAAAAGAATCCATTTATTTAGCTTTATTTCTTTTATTTTTTTTCCAAAACTTCAAACATTAAGGAAATCCTATAGAGTTTTTAAAATAGTTTTACTCCAGAAGCATACAAAAAAAGATCCTTTCCTACTAGAAAATTTATAAAAATGAATAACAGAATTTGACATCCAGCACTTCCAGGAAATCTGGCATGATTTGAAATTTCAGGTGATTCCTGCACTGATATTTGAATGGAACAAACTGAAACCTTTAATTATGTGAGCCATAAATTTCAGACCTAGATCTTTCCTATTTGCTAGAAATTATCATTACTTGATCTCAGTCTTTCTGTTAACCTTGTTTTTACTTCCATTTAGTTAGCATGACACATAAAAGGTTATTGCCAACTGTAGACACATTAGACACTTGCCATGACATTTGACATTCTTTTTATATTTAACCATTTTTACATGTATATGAGACTGTACAGCATGTTTTTATTTAGGGAAGTTTTGCTGGTAATATTTTATTTTTCTACCATGCATGGAATTGAGATTTGATTTAGTTTGACATTTCACCATCTTTATACGCTCTGATGCTTTGAATAAATGGGTTTTCTTTTTTTATCAAAACTGGCAAAGTTATGTATAACATGCTCATAAAACCATATAAATGTGTTTTGTTTCATTACCAGTGACATATTCCTAGGCAATCCAGAGTAGCTGGAATATAGAACAGAACCTGCCTCTGCAGCTCTTCCTTAAGCCACACTCTTCCCCAAAGCACAAACGGTGCTGAAAAACATCTAGGCTGGCAAATTTGCTGTGGAGCACTTTAATCTTTACAAATCAGGACCATCTGACATCCTGCAGGAGATAAGAATTAACATCCACTCATAATGTATATAACAACGTGTGCATGTGTATGGGGGTGTGTATGCACATGTGTTATCTCCTAATTCAGATAAAAACATTCACGTTCAAAAAGTGTTCAGGAGAAGATAAATCGTATGTGGAAAGACACAGATTGGGAAAAGTTTAAATGAATGGCATTTCAAGTGAATTTGCTATTGTGCGGCATGTACCACATTAATTAACCAACACTATTTCGTTTGCACTCAGAAATGGTGTTTTCTGTCCAATTTAACTTCTACCAAAAATATTTCAGTGAAGCATACTGTTGTGATATTTTACCCAGTGCCTTGAATACTTAAATCCTTAGCAGAAAGTTAGCCTGGTCTTACAGTTTTGTAATCTTGGTTTTATAGGCTATGTGCCTGTCATTTCCCTTCTCAGACCTTCATATCATGTTGGTTAATTAAAACCAAATGAGACAGAGTGATAAAGCTCTCCAAGATATCCTTTCATTAAGAATATTGTGAACATAAGCAGCTAGATACAGGGAAGATCCCTTTAGTCCCTTCTGTTGAATGGAAACATTGCAATATGAGTTCAGTCATGTTAGAATTGAGATAATCTCTACGGGAAAGTCTTTCATCAAACTAGATTTTAGCACTTTTCCTGCTCCAAAGAAGTATGTGTTTTGCTATAATTCCCTCATATTCTTACTTTTTG
This sequence comes from Margarornis squamiger, assembly GCA_035222235.1. Classification (NCBI taxonomy): domain Eukaryota; kingdom Metazoa; phylum Chordata; class Aves; order Passeriformes; family Furnariidae; genus Margarornis; species Margarornis squamiger. Next base: position 63,798,847 of record JAWWTY010000106.1, on the reverse strand, counting down.
GATCAAAACCTCACTGCCATTGTACACTTAGATTTATAAAGGATACAAATATACAAATACATTTCTTTCTGGAACAAGAACACACCAAGGAAATCCTTTACTAAGGAAATCTTGGTAAGATCATGCCAAACATATACTTGCTCCTCTATGAAGCATCTGTCGAGAAGGGTAAAAATCAGTTTTTCTGATGGATTTTTGTGAAGAAAAGAAAAGCAGGTGACAATACTCAGTATGAATATATCTGTATGAGAAATCTGTTACCATGTTGGGAAATATCTGAGAAAAATTTTATGCAAAAAAAAGAAAGGAGGCCTGGAGAAAATGCAGATGCTTTCAGTTCCATCTATTTGGTCTGCAGCTTTTCTTCACAGGCGTAAAGAAATGGCATCAAAACTGAACGCCATAAATTGTACATGTAGTATCATCATATATGGTATAGAAAACTAATCCACACCACTGCTCCCCTGTAAATCAAGTGACATTTTCATAATGGTTTCAATGAATGAGGTCCATTTATTGTCATTCTAGCAAAGCAAAGGTGGTATGACTTCCAAAACATTAATACCTGGGAAGATAATCCTATCCATAGTGTATGCGATAGTCTGAATTCAATAAAGCTTAAGCATGCCCTTGAATGCTTTACTGATTTAAGATGGAGTTAAAGATATGTTAATTCCTTGCTGAAATTTGGCCCCATTCTTGCCAAAAGTGCACTTAAATAATGAAAAAGTTCAGGAGTATGAAGTTTTCCGGCTTCAGAACAAAGCACCTTAAAAATGCCTTTTCTGTCGAGTGGACACTTAAATAATCTTTTTAGCCCTGACTTGTATTTAAAGAGCACTTAATTTGACCCTCTTTTATTCTCATTATTGTTACTTTCATGTATGAAAAAAAATAAATCATTTTTGTAGTTAACTTGCTCCCCCTGCCTTGCTCTTAAAGTAGTGTTGTCTCTGTGTTAGCAATACAACAGTACTTGGATGCATAGCAAATACCTGGTAATAAAAAAAAAAAAAAATAAAAAAAAAGGAAAAAGGCTGTATTTTTAGTACAAGTGTCTTCACAGACACTGTGATAGGAAAGAAAGTATTTGAAATTATTTTGACTCTATATCATCCTGAAACAGAGAATAATGTAAGCAAATTATAAATGTCAAGCTATGAGACTGGGCACTTCAACAGCTTATCAAAAGTCATAAAAGTATCCTGGATTTTGGGCCATTTACTCAAAAATAATTTAAAAAACTGGTGAATAAAAACTGGATTTCAGATGAGAACGCTTAGTGTAAAATAAGCTATTTCATGCTCCATTTAAATAAATCTTATAATTAAAGAATTTGAAATTGTAAAGTAAAATCTTCTAACATCAGAAAGTTCTTCTCCTTTCAGGGAGTCTATTGTGACACAAGTCAAGAATTCATTTTCCCTTTCCCATTCAGAGTTAGATAATGGTTCAGCTTACATAACCATGTGAACAATTTAAGACACCTTGTTCTATAATATTTTCTCAGACTTGAGCTGGGATGAAAATGTCATTGGATTGGAATGATTTGTGGAATACATCTCTATCCATATAATAGATTCCTGCAGATATTAAGAAGCAGCTGAGTGATGGCATGCTGCAATAGCAGCAAGGTTTTAGCTGCTGAGGGCTCAGTGTATTTCTGGAAGACCATGAGAAGAATCAGCTATAAGCCTTCACTAAAGCCTAGTGGAAGCACCCTAGAACAAACAGGTGAGGACCAAGACCCACTTTCTCCTATCCTTCAGCAGGTTGCTGGTGACTGAGGTCAGATAATTTCCAACTACCGTGCAAAAACAGGCAAGCCTGGAACTACCTCTTTAAAACCAGAAAGAAAATTGGTAAGTCAGAGAAGATACGATGTTCAACTTCCCAAAGAGTTAAAAAGGTAGGAAAGAGGAAGAATCATGCTAACATGGGCTGAAAAGAAAACCCTAGTGATTCAGAAGGAGTGCAGAATGATCCTGGATCTACATCCAAGGACCCCAAGCAGCAGGATTAATACAGGTAGGGCTTCATTATTTTTACTGCTGCATAAACACCTGATATTAAGTGAAGATTTATTTTATACAGAAATAAACTGCAAAGCCTGTCCTTATACATTCAGTAAGTTACCTCTAACATTTGTCCCTGAAGGGTTAGACTGTAAACCAGAATATAAACCCTGAGAATAGCTGTGCTTATGTTATGAAAAAGCCTGGGGGGGATAACTTGAGGGACCAAAACACTGAACAGACTACCAACTACTCCAACTACCAGAATAATTTTCTTAGTAACACTTGTATGACAGAAATACGTGCAGAGATATCCTAACCAAGTGCGGTGGCTGCTTACAAAGAGAAATTCCAGGGTGCATAGAGATGCTATGTGAGATAAGATCCCAAAGAGATTGCAGGATGGTAAACCTATTAGGGCCAGAGATACATAAACTGTGAGAGACAGAAATAAACTATTCCTCTCCTTTTCCTCTTTCCAAAAATACTTACAGAGGGTGTGTAAAATAAAATTTACACTGGTTTTTGAAATCTCCTTAGACTGAATACGCATATCCACATAAGGTGAGAACAGGTAGGTTGATGGATGATGCAGAGGGTATGGTGCTGTGAGTAAAATATAACCCTGATGTGAGACTTGAGAGAGTTACACCTGAAAAACAATCCACTAGAACTTTACTTGTTCCACTGTGTTGGTAAATTATTCAATAGTCATGCTGAATTTTATTAATCTTTTGTAACATTTGCATGGTTTTAGCATCCTTTCTATGTACTTGTGTCCTATAAGTGATCATTAAAAGACAACCAATAAGCCCAGCTCCTTAATAAATCTTTCCTACATTTCAAAGCATACCTACTGTCCCATAAACTTTAGTTATTTCTTCCTTTTTGTGTAGAATAGCACTGGTTATGCCTTATGACAATGGCTTTCCTGCTGCCATTTTAGTTGTAATTGCTTACCTTGAACAAATAATTTCTCTGCTAAGTAAATACTGCCCATTACCAGTAGAACCAGCTGTTCTTCCTGCATTAGGTAGAGTGATCTGAATCTCTTCAATCCATCCTCTAACCAGGATTTTCTGATTTCACCTGCATTCTAATATATTGTACTTACCCCATGAACTAATTTCCTATCTAGTTTTCTATGTAATGTTCTCTTTATGCTTCTTACCAACAGTGGGACAATTGAAGGCATAATGAAGTAATAATAGTTCTAGCACAGCTGGCAGTCAGTTTCAGAGATTGGATGCAACTGACATCTGAGCACTCAAAATTAGCTATTGTCTGTCACACTTTTTTATTCTTTCTGGATCTAAACTAAATTTCCTTAATTTTCAAGGGATAAATTATGCTCAAAAAGAGTTTCTGTTATGAACCCAAAGGGAGCAATGAATAAGAATTTTTTTTTGCATGTGTGTGGAGAGGAAGATGGGGAAAATTAGACATTAAAAAACAGTAATTAGGCAGTTAAGTGACAGTACAAAATATGCTAAACATACTGTAAAATTAAATTAAAAATTTCAAGACCGTTCCAGGGAAATTCTAAGCTGCAATTAGGATTTCATTTTTGCAGTGTTGAAAAGAGTTAGAAATGATTTTTAAATCTGGCAAATCATCAGGGGAAAAGACTATTGCTGGTGCAGGAGTCTTGCTATGAAGTGAGCTTATTCCATGTGAGGCACCCACAGAAGAGCTGTTCTTATCCCTCACCCCAGCTAAGGGAGTGCACAGTGCCCAGTGGCACTGTGGCTCCTTGCTGCCTACCGGGGAACATGGTCACCTTCCTAATTTAGCTGCAGATACTCTGTGTGATTTGAGCCTGTGCTCCTTTCCCTGCTCTGCATTCCCATGCACCTTCTTTCCTCACAGCAACAAAACAGATCCAGCAAACTTCCCAAGCTGAGGTGTGATGACTGTGTCTCACCATTGACAGCTGGACCAATGACCCAGCAAAATTAGCTATAGTTGTGAGGCATAAGTGTTGAGGTCTGGGACCCCTTTCCAGGTGAAGCTCCACAGGGATGTGGGGGGAGAGGGAGCTTTTCCCCCAACCCTCTGTCCTGACAGAGGATGTCAGTCAGGATAAGGCAGCTGCTCAACACCTACATCTCTCGCTCAGAGAAACCCTCCAGTGAACCTGCTGGGCCCAGCACACTCGGAGTGCCTGAGGAAATCCTATGAAAGAAACCTGCGCCAATCCTCAGTGAAAAAGAATAGGCAGATATCTTGTAAGGGTAGGTCACTCAGACCTGTCCTGCCTGGCACACTTGGAAAGGCAACACACTGTGGAGAAAGAAGAGGAAATGGCATCAGGGTTTTGAATGGGGACAGCATATGACAGAGTAACCGAGGAAGACTGCTAAAATGAAGCATCTTCAACTCTGATTTCTCCCTTCAGAACAGTATCACTTGCACACACTTATGAAACTATTCTGCTTTACAACCAAATACTGGGCTCTCCTGCCCAGTTTCCTATGGTTGCCAGAGAGGTAATTTTTTCTGGTTAGAGAAAATTGGAAATATTTGAAAGTATCTGCTTTCAAAATTACATAACAGAAATTCACTGATGTTGATTTCCTAGAGTAGTTGTCATCTTCCAGATACAGAAGTTCTCATAGACTTAAAAACTCCATATTCACTTCCATTGCTTTCTTTGTGTAAATATATGGAGATAAAAATAGTGCACATTGAATTAGGCAGGGATTTCTTCACCAGTGACATTAAGATCAGGAACATATGTGATGTAGATGCATCGTAAGATGACCAGCTGTGCTTTCAGTCTGTTCAGTCTGTTAAGAAGAGTAAACCTTCAGCTTTAGGCATTCTGGGGTACAGGTTGTGATGTAATAAGATATGTAGAAGAAAATGAAATATGAAATTGGATAATGAATTTAATGTATTCAATTTACTGTGCTAATAGGCAACAGTCTACTTATGATGTTGCCAAACAAGCATATTTAATATTTTGCTATGGTGAGTTATTCTGGTGGCAAATTAGTTTTTGGAGAACAGGAGGGGAAGCAAAAATGTAGAAGTCAAAGCCTACTGCTCTTTATCACTTTTAAGGCAAGCTACATAATTAAAAATATGTCAGAACAGACAAACCTCTTTTATTTTTCCTTAAGAAGCCTGTTTTCCTTGTTTCTTTATCTTAAACAGATTACCATCATCACCATTCTTGCCAACAAGCAGATTCATCAGAATATTTTTTAAAAATGAACACAAATATTGAAAGCAAGCAGGTGGAATGAATTAATTATAAGCATATGGTTCTAATGTAACCATTTCTGTAGTGCACTGTTAAGACATCTAAGGGTCTAGCTATACAACACACTTTGGCAGCAAAACTGCTTGAAGAAATTATTGGTTAGGTGAATACAAATGTGTGTGAAGCCAGACCTACTGAAATGATCCAGACTGAATATCCTGCCACACACACACAAACACACACTTTTCTGTGATAGTTTTTAGCTTAGCACAAGCGAAAACGGTGTCAAACAAACACAGCAAGGCAGGGACGGGGAGAATTGGTGGGGAAATGGTGCTTCTTAGGCCATTTCACACAGTACATTGTATAGCTGAGCAATACGTGCCACAATATCACATCGACTGTGATTGCTGGTAGAGGCAATTGAAGGTGTTCCTGGCTTGCACTGATCCTTGACCAATTCCAAACACCCCTACTGGTGCAAGTTATTATTCTGTTTTTCAGTGGAATAGATCTCTGAGATAGACTACTGAAGTGGTCTGAATTAGAGAAAGATAGCCAGAAAGCAATCTTAAAGAAAAGACAAAAAAAAAAAAAAAAAAAGGAAATTATAAGCTCACAGATCCATACAGTGGGATCAGTTGGAGGCAAGAAGCAGCAACAGACATGTGGGCTGGACACTCCTGCAATGCCAGCACCAGATACAGCTCAATAGCACAGAACCTGGAGCAGCATTGGCTACCCTGCTTTGGGCTAGAATAATATGGTTTTATACTGACCACATTTTCACATGGGGATTTCTGTGGAGTTCTTTTGATAGTCAATATAAAATGTAGTCAAAGTACAAATATAATGAATATTCACATTGTTATTCCTTATATAGGGTTTTATTTAACTAAGCAGAAATAAGATGTGGCATTTTTGAAGATGGTTGTGAAGCAGATGAGATCACAAGTAAATAAAAAATAGTAGATTTTTATAATCCAATCTAAATTCAGGTAGGAATTTACACCATTATTTTGCTTAAAAAAAGTTTGCTTGTCTTTTCAGTGCATATTTATGATTATCTAAGAACTCCAATTTTAAAACCTATTGTGAGAAATATCAGATCCTTTCTCGAAGGGCTGGAATATAGCTTCAGTGGAAACTAATTTCTGTAAATATTGCTTTTAACATTGGTGTTTACATTCAGATTAATTTTTTTTTTTTCTTTAGATCTCAAGCCCTGCAGAATGGCTCAATATGGCACCTCACAGCTGTCACGGGGGTCAAGAAGTAAACATCATGAAATAAATCAATGCTAAAGACTTCTGTTCTTAGCAAAAAATTCACATACAAGTTATCACAATAATTTAAAGCAAGCAGGCAAAACAAGACGAAACAAAACAACCGAAGCCAAGCAGTGGCTTTTTTGCAGTCCAGCAGATGGTGCTATGATGCAATAAACTGGTTCAAGAGTACAAGAAATACACGATGTGAACATTTTTCTCCGTTACCTGGTGCTGCTGCTTTTTTGATGGCTGGATTGGCTGCAGGAGCTTTTGCTGGCTCTTAAAACAAAACATAGCAAAACAAAACAAAAACCCCCATCAAATTAAACCAATTAAACCAAAGTATTATATCTTAAAAATCCCACAGAAATCTAGGGAAAGGCTTCCAAAGAGGTACAGCCTGTAGCAATTTTTTCACTGAAGAGTTAAACAAAGAAATTACCCAAAGGGAGAAGAACTGAATTCTCTTCAATAAACACATAGGCAATAATAAAATAACAAGCTGAAGGGCTAGTAAGCTCTGCTTGTTAGTCACATTTTAGCATTTTCTGCCTAGTAATTCAATATCTATTGGCAAAGCAGAGGAAAGGAGGTATGTAGGGGTTCTGGCATGGCCTTGCCCTTCAGGCAGCAGCTATATGCTGGGAGCTTCTGCATTTGATCTTGCAGCTATGAAAGCAGAAGGTCCTGAACCAGCCCGCATCAACTGCTGAGGATTCACTCCTGTGAATTCAGCAGTGGTGCTCCTGGGGATCTCACAGCTATTCCGACTGGTATCCTTTCACTGAATCTGAATCTCTCTCTGATTAGACAAGGTGAAATCGGGCTATTTCTGCAAAGTACCTCTACAGACTTGGCTATACCAGGAATCTCTTTCCATTCTGAGGGAATGGAGGAGAACATCATGTTTGATCCTGCACTTGAAAGAACAATTGCTGTATTCTCCTAGAATAGAAAAAGGCCCTCTCAGGGCATTTAACTGTAGTTCTGTTCTTGGTCTTTCTATGAACCACTTGCACTGTACTCTCTTTGATGGTAGAATATATCTGTGCAGAATGAAAGTCCAAATGATGAAGGGTATGTGCATCCTCATGTGGATTTGGAGAATTTCAGCCCTAGATAGAAGAATCTAAGTAGTTTACTAGATTTATTTACTCTTTATTAGTGTTCAGCTTATTGCTTTTATTCTCAGGAACTACCAAAACAGACCGTGCTTCAGCCACAATAATTTAACAAATATCAATAAGCCAAACTCCACCGACAGTAATCAAGAAATTTTTGTATCAGCTAGATGTTTCTCTAAATTAAAATTCACATTTCCATATTTTGAGAGGAAATAACTAATCATTTTAATCACAAGCTGAATTACAGAATGCCAAAAAATGTTAGCTAGTCCTTCACATCTGCCACTGTGTTATTACAAAGAAAAGGAACATGGCTAAATCAGGAATGTAATTTTGAGTTCTTCCCTCCAGTCTTTTGAAAAATTCATAAAAGATGCATAGACTGTCTTGTGAAACAGAATGAAAACAAAATATACTTTGCATGTGTGGGATTGTTTTGCTTCCATCCATTTAATAGCCTGCAGCAGATAATTATATCCTAACTGAGTTATTATCACAGCATTGTAATTACTTGGGGTGCTCACCCCTCCTTCAGGGAAATACATAGAAGACCTTGAAGAAGAATTTACTTAGTATTACTGTCCCAAGTGCCTGTTCTTGCAGAAGTAAGAGATCCAACACACATGTTCTATTAGTGTTAAGATGTACTTAATAAAAGAATTGCAGGACTCTTGCAAGTCCCTTCTGAGCTCTCAGCTAGACCTTGATGGACAGTGAAACTTTATTTTTTGTTTATAACATCTGTGAAAACAAACTGAGTTAGGATTCTTTTTGTTCTACTGAGATTTTTATTTTTATTTTAAATATTTAATTTCTGAGCAACTGAAATAATTTTAATTTAAAAAAAATAAAATTAAGGATATATTTGATCAAAAATGTTTGTAACTTATTTAATTTTTATATAAATTTTCAGTAACATTGAAACAAAAAATGTTTTAAACTTTCTTTTGCAAGCATATGCTTTTCAATTTACAATTCACAAATTATTTAAGTGCTAATGACTCTACATCTTCACATAAACTAGTTTCAGCTGCAAATTTCATAATGGAGCTGGGGAAGTCTCCTATGAAAGGAATCATAAAATGATTTGAATTGAAAGGGACTTTAAGGACCATCTAGTTTTCCATTCCCCTTGATGCTGGCAGAGTCACCTTCCATTAAACCAGGTTGGTCCAAGCCCCATCCAACCTGTCCTTGAACATCTGTCCCATCACTGCACAACTTTGTGAAAAGTCCCTCTCTAGCTCTCCTGTAGGCCGCCTTTCGGCACTGGAAGGCTGCTATGGGAAATCATGGGTCCAAATTAATAGATCCTTTAAGTTATTTCACTAACAGGACATTACTTGTAGATTAATTCTATTGAATATTTCATTAAATACTTCTCCAAAATTTGAAAAAGAAACCAATGTATAAGCTTTTCTTGATTGCCAAAAGAAATATTTTAATAAACTGCTGCAAAACTGAGGATTGCAGGAGTTTTTTTCTGCCATACAAGTCAGGAAAGATCATATATGAGGATGGGAGTCAGTGCATTCTTTAATCATGAATTTAAATGAGATTTTGAAGCCCTATAGTTTCCCTAGTTTTTCCTATATACTGTATTTCCAAAACAGATTGCTGAGCTGATGAAGTCTTATCAGAGAAACTGCCTTACTATCTCTGGTGTGTTGAGGTATTGATGCTTGCAAAATGTAGAAAAGGAAGATGTTCCCATGTTAACAATACCACATTCTCTGAGCATTTTGTGGCTATTTTTTCAGAAAACCCCCAATTTCCAACTCTCCTCAGAAGTCTCTCAGAAGTCTTTCTGTTGGAATCAGAAGTAACTAGGTAGGCAGGGCTCGTTTTGCACTTGTGAAGATAATTTTGATGGTCCTCAGCATGTTGAACTCTCAGTCTTCTCAGTTCATTTATGAAAATTGCTGCCACTGACAGCACATTCAGCTGAGACCTCAATTTGACATTTCCTTCTCCACAAAACTTTTGCTTTTGGAGACAGCGATAGGGAAGAATGGAAGGAAAAACTGTCAGTCACAAAGAAGAGTGTGGAATTAAAAGTCGGATAAGAATGGATTTAGAAAGTAAGAGGCAGCTGAAGTCTAAACATGGTTTTTTTCAGTTATAAATGGTGTAGCTGTTTTCTTTGTATTTTCAACAATTCAATAACTATTATTTTTGGATTATTGAAATGTACTTCTTGAAACTGCATGCTACGTAAAAAAAAAAAAAAAAAGTTTCTTACTTTTGAGTTCTTTGGACACAGCAGCTTCTTTTTTATCTGTAAGATAAAAAATCCCCCACATATCTATAAAACACAGAAAGGATATAGGTAGATAGAAAACCGCAGCGCATGCATTAGAGGTGAAACATGTTATTTGCTGCAAAGTGCATTTGAATGATACAGTGACTCAGTTCACTTCTGTTTCTTTCATGGTACAGTTACACTAATTTAACCCTAAGTGTAAACACAACAAAACCTGTGTGAGCATGAACAGTTTTGTTTAATTTCTGTATAGCAATCTGTGGGATTTGACACATGTTTGAGTTACCGTGGCTTACCTGTACTAGCTGATCTATGGTTGCTCTCCATGTGCACATCGTAAGGTTGCGTAAGTGCAAGGGAAGATATGTTAGGAGCCAAAGTATAGAGATGTAATGAAAGGCACTCTCTTCTTATAGTTGTTGACAATCATATAACTGAGGCCTAGTTTGGAAGGCTTCCCACCTAATACCTTTGGAACCTGGAGAAACTCAGTCAGTCCTACATATGGGCCATGTTAAAGTAGGCAAAATCTGTCCCTGGTTAACGAAACTAAAGCTTAAATGACTCAGCTATCTCAAAATGCATCATGGCCAGGAATTCCATCAGAAACACTTGGCTAGGCTGTTCAGTCTCTCTTCACTTAAGGTAGCATTTTTGTGCCAGTTTTCTGTACGATGTGTTTTCTGATGGCTGAGATTTGGAATCTTTACTAAGGAGATATAAGAGGGCAGAAATACTCAGTGTTATCTTCTCTGTTATAATTCTTGGTGCTATTCTGTCCTAGGGCTTTCAACGGGTTGCAAAAATCATCCATTTTTAGAAAGATACTTGGACCCTCATATAACTTTTTCACTAGTCTCACCCACACAAGTAAGAAATGGTTCATGGAGGTCCTGTGACACAGGAGAAAATGCACAGAGTAGTGGTAGAAGTTACTCCCCTGGGCATTTATGAGGAAATTAACATCCTCTCTAATAATCTAGAGTGTGTCTGGAATATAGACAGGATAATGCTTATGTCCACAGCGTATATGAATGATAAATTAATTGTGGTCTTAAACACTAATACAAGAAACACTTCGGGGCAGAAACTGCCAAATTAAGTTGCTTGCAAACCCAAGACTATCTCATTACTGCTAATAATAAGAAGTTGCTTCAGTTTCTGTTGCTTTCTAAATTGCTGTGAAGAAGTTGATATGAGATAAGGTAATGCAAATGACTGCCAAGTAGTCTAAAAAAAAAAAAAAAGCCCTTGAAAAATTTGGAGGAAAATACATTTCTGCTTGGGCGATATGCTGCTCTGAACTGAAATGCTTCTAGGTTAATCCTCTGCTTCCACTAACTCTCTGTGACAGCATGTTTTGCAGGCATTACTTCAAAGTATGATAATTACCACGTTTATATGAAATTAATCATAAGGCAGCTTTTAGCCATGTTATCTGGCTAAGGAACCTATTGAAGCCTTCAAGAAGTGCCTATTAGTTGCCAGATATGGTAATTTTGAAAGGTATTTATTGCAGTGATATGAATCATTTATCAAAATAATCTTCTTTTGCTGGAGGTTATAAAAAATAAATAAATTGACAGCATCATTTACAATAACAGACTGGATCTAAATAAAGCCCTCAGGTTCTTTATTTCCTGTTTTCATATAAGTTAGTATTTATTAGGACAACATACTTTCATATATTTTAAAACCATAATTTATGTTCAAAGAATCAATGTGTTTTCCCATCATCTAAAATATACAACATATAGTAAATTCTGAATGAAAAGATGGATGATTTTTTCCAATAAGAAAATTTTATAATTTTGAGGATTTGGTGTATTTTTGTTTTGATTTTAAAATGTAAAAAAAAAAAAAAATTAAATAAAAAATACCAAAACCTGATTCCAATAGCACATATTCATATGAAAATGTGAATATTTGAATATTTTTACTTTTAGGACATTCTTTTCAAGGCAAAGTGCCTAACATTTGATTTCTAGAGCCATATGTATCCAACCAGTCTGTAGTGATTTACAAAAAATTGTCCAGAGGAAGTTTTGTGGGATCTTGAATCATGGAGATTTCTTTGAAGGTATATAGCATTTACACCTATGCACTTCATAGTTGAATGAAATAAATGGCCTAATTGCAAAGAAATGAACAACTGGTAGATCTTAAAGAAGGAAAGAAAATTGATCAGGACTTCTGAAGTCCCTAAATGTAGTCACTGGCTATAAGGCACAAATAACACACAACAACTCAAAGGAAAACATTACCAAAAATGAATTGACCAATGAGTTATATTTCTGCAATTTAAGACAATGAGCATTTTGTCTCTGAGCATTTTGTCTCATTCATTTTTGATTTGCACAGGTCTAGGGTTTAACTTTCAAACTATGGGAGTGTGGTTGGGGAGCATGGTTTATAGTTTTTAATATTAATTATGTCTTTTTCTTAAAAACAAAAACAAGCTCTCTGTCATCTTGGTGGGTCATGTTATTCATATTAGTTAAGACCAGTGATTTCCTAAACAAATTAACCTTTGTTCAAATACCAGTATTGAACAATATATAAACATTATTCTAAACATATCAACCTGCAAAAACCACTCAGCCTAGAAAGTGTAATCTCCAGAGCTCTAGGTTATTTTATCTTTAAAACTTTAAATCTGAAGCCTGGTACAGGAAAAGCAAGTGCATGACATAAGAATGATTACTACACTTCTAGGAAGCCATGTAATTTCATTAGGACCTATATAACTTGTGAACATCAGTCTAGGTGCTCTAGCAGTCTTGACCAGTAATACAGTCAAAAACATTGTGGCTATCTTTTGTATTGGTGACAGAACTACTTGATATCGAACAATAGGGCATGCATTTTATTTTCAAGGAAAGCAACATTTCTGCCACATTTCTACCACAATGTAAAGCAATAAAAAACCTCTAAACTTTTAGCAGACTTACAGTAGGAGACAAGAGTTCAAAATCTGATGCTTTTGATAATTTGGTGCCCAATCTGAAGCAGTAATTTTTTTCAGAAGCTTTTGAGGACATGCTTGATATTCAGGTCTTCTTAAAGGGTTTGTGTAAACCGCACAAATACTATGTAATCCAAAGTTTTGGGTACCTCTGACAACCCTAGCCATTGCCTTTTTTTGAAAGAACATGCACGAGACCTTAAAAGGCTAAGCACCACATCTGAGGAAATCATGTGTCAGCTGTGGAGCACTGTGAAACACTCTATTTTTTACAGTTTTTCTCTGGAGGTATTTGAAGACAGTTGTATTCTGGTCTATACACTCAAAAAGCAATCATGTTTGTGCAAGCTCTCTTCTTCTCAGGTGAATGAACAGGTTTTTCTTTTATTGACTCTTGTGAGAGATTAAAATATAGCAATACTTAAAATGTTATTTTATTAAAAATGACCAAGTATTAAAACAAATATGATCTGACTTTGTTCTTATCGGTACACACAGTAAGAGGATCAATTTTGAATTCAAACTAGGAATGAGCATTTGGCAGGCAGTACAGATGTATCTCAGCAGAACAGCAAAGCAGTATTTTATTTTTTTGCCTCATTTTAGCACATAACTTGATCTTTTCCTCAGGCCTTGTTCAACATTCTTTTGAAGTAAACTAGCAGTACACAGTAACTGCAAATGACATCTAAACTACACATGGGGCAAGGAAAAAAAAAATCTCTCTAGGCTTATATAGTGCCTTTCATGCCAGTGAGTCCCTAGGAGGTTGGTAATAAGCTATTAGACAAGAATGTCCCAGTGCTCTGGTACAGAGTGTGGTGGTTGTTTGAGTTTAAACAAACTTCCGAAGTGGAATATTTCAAACAGTACTCTGAAGTGAATTCCAGATCTGGGGTTCACAAAACTTTTGCACTTCTTTTAGCAATGGATTTATAATACAATGTACATTGTACATTTCAGAACAGGAGATCTTCAACAGTGCCATATAACCTATATTTTTGGTATCTAAAAGGAAGTTATGGGAAATAAATGTGTCTCAAATTGCAGTCTCTTTAAAGCCTTCTCTCTGCCTTTTTGTCCTAAAAATCTGCTCACTCAGACATATATAAGGATATTAAAAAATCTTAAATTAAAAATATTATTCAGAAAAATGAATATTTCAGAGACAGTATATTGACAGCTCGGATAGTGATGCACTGTTTTAAATAGCTGGCTAAACCCCCTCATACTACTGGAAACATTACTGTATATGTTGTATCTAAAACAACCTCCTATTTGGAAGCCTCCCAAAGAACATGATGGTAATATCAAATTTACAAACAGAAATTAATTTCAACATCAGTGGGAAAACACAGTGTTCAAACTGAATGGTAGTTAATATTCTAATTAAACATAGTGTAACCAAGTAGATTCCTCTATGGCTGATCTGGACTAAGTACCGAGACCCTGGAGAATTACTAGATGCCTCTGAAAGACATGACTCACTGAATCAAAAACTAAAGAGAAATTTAAAATGTTAAGCACTTACTAAAGGAGAAATTCTTATCCTATACCCCAGCTAACACTTTTTACTTTCTCTGTCTTTAACTGGTGATTACATACGAGAATAGCTAATGGTCTACATGTACCCACAGAAGATTAGTTGTGTCATGAAGATGCCTCACACAACGTGACCATTGCTCTCAAAGAAGAATGCTCCTAATAAGACTCACACAAATCTTGCATCATTGCTTGGCTCTTATTGTTTATTTTGCATTAGTTATTTCTCTTGTGATTAAAAGTGGGAGAAGAAAAAGAGAAGAGGGCAGAAAAATGAAGAGAAATTTCAAGAATTAGAGAGAATTATGTTGAAAACATTTTCCAGTGTCTTGAAATCAAAATCGTGTTGATTTTCCATAAAGAAAAAGGAAAAAAAAAAAAAAAAGTCTCTTGGCTGTTGTTATCAACTAAAGCACAATCGATTGCATGCTTTGGGAGCCTGGTTCTGGCTTTGCAAGTGCAATAAAACAGCTGAGCTTTTATGATACCACACCTTACAAGTATGACAGCTAATGTTCCCTTTGCTGCCCTGAGCAAGGGTTCACAAGAGTGGAAATAAAAATGATAGCAGGTGGCATCTGATGGCTGAGAACTTCCATCATGTGAATGGAAAACATAATTAAAGTCGCCTAGAGACCAGTCTCACTACAGTCTGCTCCCAAGTTAGCAGATGTACCAGAATTTAAAACCAATTTATTAAGTAGCAAGATTTGCAGTTAATGTGATTTACAGTGCTAAAAGAGGAAGACACCCCAGATAGCTGAGAATTTTGAAAAATAAACTGCTGTTGAGCATATAGTGACTAAACAAGAATTTTCAAACTTCCTATTAAAATATACTGTGATCTAACATTTCTTTTTTGTCATTTACATGGAGCTTTTGAAACTAGTTTTCACAATACAGTATTGATTTCAACTAATATTTCAAGAGTTTTGAGAAGTGTTCAATTCTGAACTGTCTTTAAGAATTTCTTACCCATTAGCTTTTTAATTTATATTTTTTTTTATAATGTTACACTAATTATTACATCATTAACGAAGCAATTTTCACCTTACCATATCGGAAAGCTTTTGGAAGTATTTATTTTTATTTCAGTCACTTGTGGAACAGATGCTCGCATATAGGGATATTGTCTGAGGATATCTACCTGTTCTGTTGTAATGGCTCCATTATACAATAAAGATTTTTAAAATTCCAGATTACATAGAATTAAAACAATATTGTTTCTTCTTTTCAATGAAACTAAAATCTAGGAAAGCTCTATCAAAACTGCTCTTATTAATGTAAGATTAAATTTGTAACGTACTTCCTCAAAAGGCTGAAATTTGATATTGTCATAAAAGAGCTGTTTAGAAATATCAACATTTCTCCCACATGCAAAGTTCTGTGTTTCAACCAACACTTGATTTTGTCCCCTGTCTTAATCACTGAGCATGGTATTGCCATATGCTCTGTGACAACTACTGACAAAAACTCCTCTTGCCTTTCCAAAATATCATTTTTGGTGAGCGAATGAAAAGCATCTCACTGTACTGACGAGGCTGAAGATGTGCACAAGGTAAAGCAAGGTACTATTACTTCAGAGCTGTTTCTGACCCATTTGGTGATAGCAGTAAACTCCCTGACCAGAGTTTAAATAACTTCCTTTGAGAATAACTTGGAAATAATAGGGAAATAACAGGCCAGTAAGCCTTGAATCCCAGACTGCAGGTTTTGCATTTAAAACTCTATCCTGCAGAGATTTCCCCAGACTAAATGAGAGGAAACTGCAGATGATGTTATTATAGCTGGGTAAAATGGGAGGATGTGGAGCTTCTGGAAGCTAAAATCAAATTTCCTCAAGCAACATGAGACTGGACTATAAGAAAGAATTCTTAAAATGTACTGATAACTGATGTGGCATATAAAGTGATTTGAATAATGCAGGACTATGAAAAAGAAGTTAACTAGCTAACATACCTCTTTTGTTGATTACAATAGAAAATTGGTGATAATAGTCTTAAATTTTGGCACATCATTTTCCATTGAAGCAGGAAAAATAGTCAAGCCCTTCCATTCACCCTCTGTGAAGGGTGCCTTTTCAGCTCACTATCACCTCTATTTCCTCCCCATTCACAGTAGCAGGCTTTTTGATATGTCTTCTGATCAACCCTTGCATGCATTGCTTCTCCTCTGGCTATCTCCTTACATTGTCGTGTCTATCACCATTTGCAGAGCAGCTCTATATTCTGCAGAGCCAGAGAGTGCCTGCAAGCCCTGAACAGTAGAACATCAGAGGTAGGTAGCAGCCTAAGGCCCATAGAGATTTCCAGAAAATAGTGAAGCAAGGCACATGGATGAAATACTAAATATTACCTCAAACAGATTTCCCAAGATCATTGAAAGAGTTCACTCAAGTAAGAAATAAAGCAAGTTGGAGAGGGATGTGAACAAAGTGATTCAGTTTCACTTGCAGTAAGAAATAGCTTGCATTTTGGGAATGGCCAGTTTCAACTGTAACAGTGATGGTTCCACTAACTGGTGATTTCTCCTTTCTGCTTTGTACTTGTTGGAATGGATTCAGTCTTCCCCCACCCTGGCCTCTGCAGAGCAGGGAGAAACTCGTTCATGTCTATGTTAAATACATGTTAATGGATGAACAGTATACAAAATCCTGAGGTCAGGATTAGGGTAGTAATCATCTCCCTGTACTCAGCATTGGTGAGGCTGCACCTCGAGTCCTCTCTTCAGTTTTGGGCCTCTCACTGCAAGAAAGACTAGGTGCTGTCCAGAAGACAACAAAGTTGGGGAAGAGTTTGGAGCACAAGTTGTATGGGGGGCAACTGGGGGAACTGAGGTTGCTTAACCTAGAGAAAAGGAGGCTCAGAAGGGGACCTCGTCACTTTACCTGAAGGGTTGCAGTAAAGTGGGTGTCAATCTCTTCTCCCAGATAACAAGCAATAGAAAAAGCGGAAATGGCCTCAAGTTTGCCAGAGGGTGTTAGTTTGGATATTAGAAAAAAAATTCTTCATGAAAAGGGTGGTCAAGCATTGGAGGAAGCTTCCTGGGGAAATGATGGACTCATCATCTCTTGGAGGTATTTAAGAAGTGCACATGTAGTACCTGGAGACATGGTTTCGTGGTGGAGTTGGCAGTGCTGTGCTTAAGGTTGGAATTGGTGATCTTAAAGATCTTTTGCAATCTAAAAGACTCAATCTTTCTATGTTCCATTTCCTTCTGTATTCATCAGACATGGTTTAAAAAAGCAAATCTTCTGGAGCATGATGTGAGGTTACAGTCATCCACAGACAGGAAACTGTAAGTGCAGTTAATTACAGAAACTGCAGCCATTTAGGGAAAAAGTAATGTTTTTTTTTTTTTTTATTCAGCAAATGTGAGTAATAACATTACTTCCTAAAATTTAGGAATCAGATATTTTCCTTGAATAAACTGGCATTTGAATTAGTGGGAATATTATAAGAGCTGAAAATTTTCTTCAGCAATTTTTATCTTTTCCTGAAACAGCACTGTCTAAATTTTTCTTAATGAAGCTGAACACTAATAGCTTTTGAATGATTCTGAGGAGAAGTCTGAGGGTTTTTGCAGCCAGAATAGGCTTATGTGTATGTATGCTATGCATCCTTGTGATACCTCTTTCTGTACTTCTCAACACCTTTCCATTTCTTTCTTTCTGTTGGATAGATGGATGTACAGATGGCATCTATAGACATTATCACTAGGATGAAGATATTTTTTATTTTTCTGAAGATAGATGCCATCAACATTCTCACTATGTGAAAAGGGATATCTTAAATAATGAAATGTCTATCTGTTTGTCTTTATAGGTGACACACTATTCTAATTACACTCTCCTAAGTGAAGCAGAATCTATGAGAAAGCAACCTCATGCAGAAAATATGGCAAATCAAGCTAAAAATCAATGCTTTTATAACCACAGTTATGTATGGCTCTTCCATTAAAGAGCATTTGCCTGTTCTATTTTCCTAATAATTCAATAATACTTCATCCGATTTAGTATCTCAGAGTTACATACAGCAAAGCCACAAAGTTGGCTCTGCTTCTTGGAAAACAGACCAGGAGAACAAGGCATTGCCATTGGGAACATTTACTAAAAGGTTAAACAATTGTAATTAAGACTGAAGTGTAAAGGATGCCTTATTCTAAGTTAGGAATACCTTTGATCTATGAATCTTTCTAGGAGAAAGGTACGCAGGAGACTGAAATATACTTTTAAATCAGTGGCTTGAATGTCTTTATCCAGTATGTGATCATCAAAACTTGCTAAAAGCTTTTAAAGCTTCATTTCAAGGTCAAGGGGAAATTTTCTTGTTCTTTTTACATGTAAAGAAAAAGAAAGAAAATCAGCCTAATCCCAGACTCTGAGGATTCCTACTGACTAACTTTAGCTGTGAGTCAAGCCTTCAAATTGTCCATGGAGCAACAGTAAAAAATAGATAGCACTGCATAGCTATGTCATTTCAACCTGTCTGATGTATCTGTGCATGGATGTTTGACACTGAATAATTATCCCAAATATCAGGCCTGCTGACTCAGATGCACATCTTATTTTGAGGCGCAGAACTTTTTTCTTCATTAAAAAGATTAACTTTGCGTTGTTAGAGGGATAGGCATATTCTAATCCTGTTATTTCTGGATGTGACTGGAAAAATAAACATTACATTAATCCCCAGACCAACATAAACAGGGTTGAGGCAATAAATTAGA
This sequence comes from Margarornis squamiger, assembly GCA_035222235.1. Lineage (NCBI taxonomy): Eukaryota > Metazoa > Chordata > Aves > Passeriformes > Furnariidae > Margarornis > Margarornis squamiger. Next base: position 63,779,734 of record JAWWTY010000106.1, on the reverse strand, counting down.
TTCCTTCATTAAAGCTATGTCACCCAGCTGGTTGCACAGCACAGGTAGCTCATTCTACATATCTGAAAGACTGTTTATTTGATTACCTGCATGGACTTTAGATTGAATATGTATCACCTTCAAGCTTGACTCTTTCTAATATCATACCTCCCCAAAAAGTTCTTGGTAAGAATAACAATACAGTATCAGAAGAGTGCCTGTCAGACACTAAAATGACTCATATGGTTTGCTCAAGGAAGATTCTCTTTCCAACTCATCAAAAAGTATGTATAAGTAGTATAAGATTGATCATCCTCCCTTTTATCTGTATTTATTAAAGGGTTAGCAATCCTAATTCTTTGCCAGTCAGATCTTACCAACATCATTCACCATTTGCCTTTCTCACATCGCTCTCTACTTTGTGTAGTCAAAGATGGAAAAGAACAAACACAAAAAAACCAGATCTGGACTGAGAAATTCTCAGCATAGTCTTGAAAGCATTCAACTTCCAATAGTCAGCAAATGGGCCACTGAAAAGTGCATAGAATTTGTTCATCTGCTACTAACATTTCATGGACAGGGCAGGCACTGCAGATAGGGAATATTCACCTTCTTCTATGCTGGGGCTTTCTTTGCATAAAACATGGAGGTGGGTGTGGGAAGATAACTGGTGGTAAAAAGATAGCAGTATGGAAATTACAGAGGGAAATAGGGTTGCTACACCCTGGATGAAATGTGGTCAACATACTCGACCTCCCCCACACAGTACAATATAGGGGGGCCTGAATGGAGACACCACAGCCAGGCTCTGTCAAAATCCTTTCAGAGGAGGGAACTTGGTGATATTTTCTAGCTGATAAGTTGCACAGCAGGTGAGAACCAAGGGAGATAAAAAGAACATGTCTTCCTGTTGAATCAGAACCTGTGGCAAAATCACTCATCTTGGACTGATGCAAGTCCCCATCCCAAGGTTATCTCAGCTAATATACTGTGATATCTGCCCCCCAGGGTACAACCATCCCTCACTGGGGAAGATGTATAATTAAAGTCACTCAACCTTCACCTAAACTTAAATAAATAATATAAAAGTAAGTTAAAATGGGAGAAGTTAGGGAAGGCTAGGGTGTAACTTCTGTGATCAGTTGATGGACTGAATCTGTCTTCTCCCTGACAGGGGTGCCTGTTGAGTAAGAACTGTACTCTATGCATGTTGAATGATTATCTCTTTAGTATATTGCTTTGAATATGTTTTTACAGTCAGATACTATCAATGGCAATCCTTGAACCCTAACCTGTCACAATTTTATTAATAAGGAGTGTTATTCTGTAAACTATTAATATGAGTCCTTCATAGGTGCTAGCAGTTGCTGGCAGTGGATAAAGGTGTGAAAGAGGGGATCTCTCTTTGGTGTGTGACCCTGAACAAGTCAGTTGAACCTCCCTCCAATCCAGTGAACTGATGAATGAGGAGTCCCCACAATGGGATGCTGACATGCTGATTGGCCACAAAGGTCTTGACTTTCTTGGAACAGTGACAGACTATTCAAACATTAGGGGTTTAAGAAAATTTTTTTTCATGTGGCAGTGGGAAAGTAGACAAAGGGAGATGCAGTTTCCTCTAAAGCTGACTCACATAGTGAGTGAAAGATGAAATCAGTCTTCCACCCCAGAGTCACCACATCAATTGCAATGAAGACTCAGTTTAAGATTGTGCCAGTTCTTAATGGGAGGTAGAGACAAGGGGAAGGCAGGAAAAATTTATTTCTAACTTCTTCTCTTTGCATTTCATCTAATATCTATCTCTTGAACACTGTATCCTAACCATGTCCTGGAATGGCACAAGTGTCTGATTTTGTTTTGATATAAGTAGTGTTACCATTCCCAGCTGAAGGACTCTTGCAACAGGCAATAAGGGACCATAGTGACCTTACAGCTTCTACTATTTTACAAAAGCAGTTTAGGCACTCAGTCCTCACAGAAAATCAATTATGTGCCTGGCCTTCTCTGACATGTTTGTAAATCCCACCTGGTGCCATGCTAAATCTTTAGGCACGCTTTGAAATTGTTGATCTCCAATGATAATGAAGCACAGAATTCAAAGTCCACTGAGTGCTTTGACATTTCAGTATAGGGTATATTGGATCTGCCTTTTGTCTTCTTTCAGAGGGAGACTCCCTTAACAGCCAGTCATATGGAGTCCATGGGAATTGTCTTTCTGCTATGTTTGCATCTCTGCTCTGCTGGATTTTTTTGCCTTGCCCCTGGCTGTGACACGACTTTCTTCTCTTTTTATGTGTTTGGGGAGATACAATTTGATTTTTACTAAATAACCCTATCTGCCTTGTTGATTTCTGGAAATTTAATTAGAAAAGCATAAAAGTAATGCAGTAAGGAATTTCTGTTTTTCCAAAGAACATGCAAGATAGTTGTCTCCAGCTGCATTCCTGCATTGACTCTTCACTGCATTCTCTTTTATCTTATCATGTGTATCTCTGAGGATATACCTCCATAATGCTCAAGGCTAGAACGTGCCATCAGGTTATCTGTTATAGTCTGACACTTTGCTGTCAGAGACTCCTATATTTCAGCCAGGCACCTTTTCAGCCTGATCTGTATCTTCCATTAGGTAAACAATCATCTTCTGCAGACACCAGGGAAAGCAATATCCACTCTGTGCTGTGGCAGTTTATCACTCTTAGTGTAAAGAACATGTACCTCATTTTCAGTCTGGGTTCAGTTAGTTTCAGCTCCCAGTCATTCATTCTTTTTTAACTCTCCCTTACTATGTTAAAGGGAGCTATTGTAGCCAGAATCCCTTTTAAGAAAAAAAAAAAAAAAAATTTTTTTGGCAAAGGCACTTAGAATCTGAAATAACAAAGTCACTTATTTCTGAAGAGATGAATAGAATACCTTATTCTTCTATGTGAATGAAATCCTTATTTTGTAAATAACTTGAGTGACTTTTTTATCTTCTTTATCCAATTTGGACATTCAAGTTCCACTCTCTTCAATGCCTTGTACACAGGTGATGTGTGGCCATGGTCAGTGTCTCCTGTTATAAGATTTATAATTTCATGGCTGTATGAAAAAATATCAAGCTCAATTTGCCATTCACCTTGTCAGTTTTAAAGCTACTTTCCAGATGTAAATGTAAGTGGCAATATAACTCATGAGGCAGTAGGGAATTGGGCCCTGAGGTTAGAAAGACTGTATTTGGGTGTCACAAGAGAGCATAACTCTGAGTAATGGGATAAAATTAAGCAAGGGAAAATTTAGGCAGACTGGAATGAAATACTTCTTAACTGTAAGATCTATTAGGTTGTAGAATAATCTTCTGTGGGAATTGATGGAGGCCTAGTTACTTCAGACATTTAGAACTAAACTGTTGAAAACACTTGAAGATATTCTGTCAGAAATTATTCTGCATTGCCTGAAGGAAGGATTAGATGACCTAGTAGGTCATTTTCATCTCCACTTTCTGTGATTTTGTTGTACAAAGCCCCCAAAACAGGAAATTATTATCAAAGCCAAGAGATGTCACTAAACCCTGTTTTTGTCAGAGAAAAAAGAGCGGCTTACATCACTTGCTGGTAGTTGTGCAGGAATCTTAACCCAGCATTTCTGTGGGTTAGCAAAAACAACCAGTTCTGAGGGTTGCATGCATAGTTTCTGCCTGAAAGCAGAAGGATTTATTAATGAAAAAAATGTCAGGGGAAACAGCAAGTGAGATATGAATAGGATCCAGAAGAGGAGGAGTCAGAAAAGAAAAATCAGAATGGGCCTGACATGCATAATAATGTCACGAGCAAGTTATTAGTCAGGAATGGATCAGCCTGTAGTAGAGGAGATGAAATCTGAAGCTGCAGTCATTCAGAAGGGAAAACAAGATGATTTTTATAAGCTTTGGTGTATGAGCATCGATTCATATAACGATATTACCAATTGAAATAATTATTAAGATGAAACCAAAAGCAGGGTCTTTGCTAAGGGCTGCACAAACACACAACAAGCCGACCCTTGATCTCTGGAGAAAATGTACAAATAGATGAGTCTAGCAGAGAAAGCTGTTGAAAGAATATCAGTAAGTAACACCCTAGAGAAGGTTCACACAGTTCTAAGCTTCATAAATTGTTCTTCCTTTTTTTTCTGTGTGTGCGCTTTAACATGGTTTGTTCCTAAATTTGGTCTCAACTCATAACACACTGCATTCCCTTAATTGTTGCTCTTATATACTCATTTGTCTGCATGAGGAATCACTAGGCAACTCACTCATTATTTCTCTTGCTTAATTTTTACATTTGTCTCTTCTCCTAATCTCTCTAAATCTGTCTGCAAATAAACATAAAACATAGGTTCCTGTACTGGGTTTGGCTGGGATGAAGGAATTAGTTTTTCTCATAGCAGCCTGTATGGTGCTGTGGTTTGGATTTGTTGTTCAAACATTGTTAACACACCAGTGTTTTGGCCATTGCTGAACAATGTTTGCACAGCATCAAAGCCTTCTCTTTTTCCCACTCTCCCTGCCCCTGCTTGGGGCTGAGAAGAGGTTGGGAGAGGACACAGCTGGGACAGTTGAACCAAGTTCACCAAAGGTGTATTCCCTACCATATAATGTCATGCTAAGCAATAAAAACTGAGGGTAAAGGAACAACATGGAGAACGGTGGTCTCTGCTCTGACTGGCTGAGCACTGAGCTGCTTGGAGTGATGGTAAGCATTTGTTTTTATCTCTTTCTTTCATTTATTAAGTTGTCTCTGTCTTGATCTATGAGGTTTTTTCACTTTGCTCTTTCTGTTCTTTTCCCCAATCCAGCTGGTGAGTGGGGAGTGAATGAGCAGCTGCTGGCCAGGATCAACCCAGGGTCTTTTCCTCATTTTAAAAAAAAACAAAAAGCAAACAGTCAGATAGAGTTCTACTCCTCAAAACTCTGACCTTCTATAAGTTGTAGTAGCTTTTCTGAAAACAAGTCTGGCTAATCCAAAATGCACCATAACAGTTATAACACTTAAATGTCCACCCAGTTCCTCATCAAAACAGTTTTTACCCTTTCCTCATACTTTCTCTAATAAGTCACAAGAAAATTCATGAATAAACATGTTTGTTTTTTTGTTTGTCTGTATGTGACCACTTTCAAAATACCTAGGGTTCTCTTGTTCTGGCTTCACAATTCCATTTTGTCCCTGTAAACAACCTAAATTGAGCTTCTACATCTCACTGGCGGTTGCAGATCTTATACTGGGACTTCTTCTGAAAACATCCACCACCCTCCCATCTGCTGACATCTGTAGTGTGACATCTATCACACTAGGGAACATGAGACACACAGTAGCTCACAAGCTGGGCTGTTTAAAGCTGTTAGCCACTCAGCTGGAAATACATTCCTGGCAGTGGGCAAGGCAGAGTGAGAAGTTTCAAACCCTGTACTGGAAATAAAACAGCAGTGTCTTCCTACAAATGTGTGCAAGTACAATCCCTTTGCTCATCAGAAAAATCTGAGATCAACATTTGGGTCCCAGATGAAACAGTGCAGACAGATCATCCCAAAGCATTTCAGGCAGTATGGTGTGCACCTACTTCCCTAGATCAGTGGGTTAGCCAACAATTTTTATGTATTTATTTTTTTTTTTTTTTATGTTTAGACTTATGTCATAAGGTATATTTTCATTATTTTTTACATTTCTGGTACTACTGAAAGTATTTGCATTCCAATATAATTCTAAGAATAGTGTCACATTTAGGTGACATTCTAACATATTTCTAGCCGTGAAAGCAGCAGGATAAGAAGTGTGGGGAGATAAGTAATAGGTTCATCATTTCATCAGCAAACTCTTTAAATAGTCACATTTGAAAGCAAACAACAAAAATCCCCCAGGCATATAGACTGAAAGAAAAAGATAATTTGCCACCAGGTGTCAGTAGTTGGTTTTTTATTATAATGGAAGGCTTAATATCAGGACTGAAGAGATAGCAGCTGACCCAAGGAAGTCACAAAATTAAACGGATTTTTTAAATTGTTTTTCAGACCAGGAATTTAAAAATGATCAAAGAAATTTGTCTTCCTGCCTGTGTAGAGGACAGTAACAAAGAAGACTGCTGGTATATAAAAAGGTCTTTTCCCTCCATTTCATTTTTTTTTTTTTTTTTCCAAATTACAAAGAATGTCCTTTAAAGAAAAGAAAGTACAGTTGATGCAAATGCGTCTATGGCCAGCCCATACAAAAAGTCATTGTGACCTGATAGGTCTTGTTTATTCTTGTCTGATCACTGCCACTCTACTCTACCTACCTAGTACTAACATCTTTCCTCAAAAGTATGGATAAAGATAGACTTTGCCTGCAGCTACTTGATCTCATTTTGTGACAGGGTAGCAAGAATAGCCTAGTTAACCCAGTTCTGTGGCAGTCATAAGGTTCTGTTTTCAACTTTTATGTTTTAGATATACTTTGAGTTTGTTTTCTTTCATGACTGAAGAGTGATTTCACTTAATTGTTACAGTGACATAATTAGAATGTACCTCAGAGCTTGTAACTTTAAACCCCCAGATACTTTTCCTATTCAGGAGTTTAAGATCTACTATGGTATCTAAAGAGAGACATCACCATTCCCCTCCTCAGCTAACACTGCCTGGCGAGAACATATGACACAGTATCATGCACCATAGATACATCTTTACCATATTCATATCTTTATCAATTATCTGGATAAAGGGATCAAGTGCCTCCTCAGTCAATTTGTGGACAAAACCAAGCTGGATGGGAGTGTTGATCTGCTTGAGAATAGTAAGGCTCTGAAGAGGGATATGGACTGGCTGGATCAACGGGCTGAGGCCAGTGGTAGGAGATTCAAGAAGGTCAGGTGCTGGATCCTCCACTTGTGTCACAACAACACCATGCAGTGCTACAAGCTGAAGGAAGAGTGGCTGGAAAGCTGTCAAGTGGAAAATGACCTGGGAGTGCTGGTCAACAGTGGCTGATCTTGAGCCAGCAGTGTGCCCAGGTGGCCAAAAAGGTCAATGGCATCCTGGCCTGTATTAGAAATAGTGTGGCCAGCAGGACTGGGGAAGTGGTTGTCCTTCTGTACTTGGTACTGGTCAGATCACACCTTGAAATCTCTGTTCAGTTTTGGGCCCCTCACTGTGAGAAAGTCATTGAGGTGCTGACGTATATCCAGAGAAGGGCAATAGGGCTGGTGAATGGGCTGGAACAAAAGCCTTATGAGGAGCAACTAAGGTAGCCTGGAGAAAAGGATTCTCAAGGGGGACCTTACCACTCTCTAGAACTCCATGAAAGGAGTTGATCTCTTCTTCCAGATAAGAAGTAAGAGGGAGAGAGAAAATGGCCTCAAGCTGTGCCGAGGTGGGGGGAGTTAAATTGGATATTGGGAAAAATTTCTTTGTAGGATGGTCAAATATTGGAGCAGGCTGGCTGGGGGAGTGGTTGAGTCATCAGCCCTGAAGGTATTAAAAAGATGTTTAGATGTGGTGCTTAAGGATATCATTTAGTGGGACTTGGCAGTGTTGTGTTAATAGCTTTCAGAAGATATGTATGAACAGAAGATAAATATGTGGACAACTTGCCTGAATTATACATCTGTACCTCAATTTCCCTCTGTGGATAGTGGAGAAAAAGAAAGTGACTATCTTTCTAAAGTGGACCTAAGATCTACTATCCAAAAAATGCAAGAATAACATGAAGGAAAGATCATCAATGACAGATGAGCAGAGCTTCAGTTAGGAAATGGTGTGATCACCCAGGCTAACATTTTTATTGCTTTATATTCTCATTTATTACTTGTGTAATTTGTTTTGAGAACCAAAACAAAGTGGGAAAGGAGTTTGCAACAATCAGACTCAGAGACAACAACTACTATGAACATTTCTAGGAAAGCTGATACAAGAGGGAGCAGAGAAGCTGCAGACTGTTGAGTCTCTGGGAAAGAGATCATTAGGAAACACTCTGCAAGCAAACTATGAGTGCCTGAGAACATCAGTCTCTGCATATTAATTTTTGTATAAGGCTGAACATCAAAGCTTAAACAGAGAATGTCCCCTTTCTCAGTCAGATTACAGGCTGGACCCCTCTGAGCTGATGTGTTCCAAGCACTGAGACAAGCTTTGAAAGAACCTTGCAAGGGCTTGTCTCTGCTGAGGTGTAGCAAGCGCCTTCACAGGAATTTGGAGATGCAGCTTCTTCTTTATCCAGAGTAGCACTAGATAGATTCTTGTAAAATATTTTGAAGTCTGACTGTGCCAGACCCTTGTGTCTGATGATTATGTTTGTTTAAGTTAGACCTCTGAGTTTGTGACAATGGAATTATCTATTTTTCAGAACAATTAACACAATCCTATTTCATGAGCTGAAGGTTGGAGGATTATGTGGTTTTATGTACAATGCATTTTTAAAAGCTAATTAAGAATCATTCAGTTTGCTCTGTACTAAAGACTGAGAACATTTCACATTAGGTGATTCTTGATACTCTGTAGCAGCAGAAAGAGAGAAGGAGAGAGAGATGAATCGAGGAAGAGAAAATTGGAGAAAGAATGAGCCGGCATGCAAATATACAAATACCTCACAGGGATGTAGTTAATAGAAAGCAATGAAAAAAACTCCATTCTGGTAACACTAGAAGTAAAATTGACTCTCGGATCAGAGGACTAATCTAAAATATTAATCTGCAAATATATTCAGTATTTGCAATTACAAGCATTCCTTGTAAGAAGAGAGATGGAGAGGAATAAAGAGAAGTGCTTCTCTCAGAGCCTTATTTTAGAGATGTTTCTATCACCCAGTACTTACAGAGCATCTCCTCCTCTGTCTCTCTCTTGCACCTCACAGCCTATACATGTCACCATTCCTCTAAGAGGAAAACCTGTTTAGCAGGTCTCCTGTCAGAGGTGAGTCTTCTGGGAGAAAGTACACAAGGTTGTGGAGCAGAGGCAGGACTTGGGTAGCAGAAAGATCCTGGAGCAGAAAGAGCTGCCTTCTGGTACAGGGGTGGATGTGGATTACAATGGGAAGGCAGTTTGCCCTGTAAACACCTTGGCTTCAGGGATTCCAAAGGTCAGTAGAAGCGAAATGAGACACAAATCAGACATATCCAGAGGCAATGCAGAATTTGAGAGTTAGGGCAAGGGGTTTATTTTCTATGCCTCTGCTTAGCTTTTTAAAAGGAAAAGGTAAGAAAATTGGAAGCTGTTCCTTGCTTTTGGATGCTTATCTATGCTGCTGATTCAAGTGCTTGGAGGCTCATTTTCTGTCTCTGTCCAAAGCATGTAAACACTATCAGACATTGAGGTGACTCATTTCAAAACTAGGCTGTGCACTACTATTCTGTTGATCAAATATGGCAATTATTTCAGTCTTAAAACCTTTTAGGGATAACAATAGATGTTGCCAATCAAATCTAGAAAGTACACATGCATTCAAAGAGCAAGCTGAATGAGGAATAAGAGCAACATGTGTAGCTAGAATATATTATGGATTACCATCCTCTTACACAAAGTCTAGTAAACTCTTCAAAATGCAGCAACCTACAGAGCTAATAAAAGGGATAGGAATGTGCGGATGTCTCAGTTTGTCTAATTTGTGTCTTTCTAGCATTGGTAGGATGACTCACTGGATTTAGCAACTGCTTGTGAAGATTAACGTATTAATAACTTTATGCTGCAGCTCTGCCATAAAATGTAATCTTTTACAATTCTGTATTCTCAAGTGAAATACAAGCTTAGAACCAGAATAAAATTAGAAAAGATATGTGAATTGTCAGCTTATTTTCTTTTTAAATCTGTGTTTATACATTTAAATATGCAACTTCACTTGGAAAAGAGTACTCCCTTTCATCCCTACCCCTTCCCCAGTCTGTACAACTCCCTACTATAAAAGATATATTTAAATATGGGGCTACCAGGATAGTTGTCCAAGGTGATCTGTGTATTTTTACATTGTACCAAACATAAATTATTATTTTTCTTCACATCAATAAACATTACAATAGGAAAGCTTATGCAGACTACGTATGACTCAATGGCAAAGAAATCAATTGCTTATTGAAATTTGCATATGTAATCCACAGTATTAGTAAACAATGGGATATAGATCCTTTCAGCTTTTGATAACATTCAACAGATTTAAATAATTAGAAAACAGAGCACAAGGTTTGCCTTGAAGACATAGCAAATATAGCTGAATCTTTCAATCCTATCTGTGGTTTTACGCATTACTCTAGTTACAGAAAGGTTAATCTGAGTACTTGATGGCTTGTTGAAGGCTATAAAGAAAGTGCCTGACAAAGCAACAGGTAGAACTAGTGTTTCTAGGTATTCAGATTATGACCAAACCACTAGACTGATCTTTTTGTTTCTTTTTGATTTTAATGAGACTGTGTCACTTACTGGAGATATCTTTGCACTTGTGCATTAAACATACTTGCAAATTTGCTCAAATAAGAGGGAAGAAAAATTGCAGTTCTTTCAGTGTAGAAAAATCCCAAATGCTAATTTCTAATCTTATTGAAAAATTTATCCTTTTATGCATGAAACAATCAATTATGTTTAGGACATTCACTAACTTTAACTTTTAAAATATTCTTTTCCAGATATGAATAAAGCCTCAGAAGGATAACCATATATTTCCTACCACATTTAGTTGTTTGATATGTCAATGTCTCTATTTGTAAGATAATTAATGGAAAAATCTATGCTCTCCATTCAGTCTTTCCATGCTATGCACCCTTTGAACTACTTATGCTCTTGATTGACTTAGTGTGTAACAGAAAGCAATGTTTCTAACGTGTTTGAAAAAATCCTAAACTCATATAAATATATATATAATATGCATAAAATACCATATAATATTAAAAATATGAACACATTGCACATATATATCTACATAAATATACTGTGATATATCTGTATCTATCTATCTCCCACTTGGATTCTTAAATGATAAGAAATTACATATACCCTTATCTCAAATGCTTAAAACTTGAAAGTGTTTACACTAAATAGTCAGATATTAACTGCAATGAAAGTTTGAATTCAATTTCTTACCTGTTTTTTTAATTTCAGGAACAGCTGTCTTCTCATGAGCTTTCTCTTTTTTTCTTGTTTTTTCTAAGATTTAATTAAAGAAGTAATTTGCTATGAATCATACACTCAAATATGCAGTCAGCAAAGTCCTGGTGGGCACAAGCTGAAAAAAATGTGACTTATTTGGGACTTTAGTTCAAATTATTCCCTTATGGCACTTGCACCCAACTAGCCACAAAGCAATCAGCTGAAAATGAAAATTAATCAGTATGCATCAACCATGGATGATTTGGACCCTTAATAATTCATCAAAGGCTAGGCAAAAATCATCAGTGCATGAATGTGGTACTTTTTAGCTTAAGTTCCTGTAGCAATAAGATCATTAAAAAATAATGAATGACTTAAATATTTTCACATGAAGCAAGACCTTAGTGGATTGTAGATACTTCCCGGGAATAAATGATTGAAATATTATTTAGATGTATATCATGACTTTGCAGTTTGGTCCCTGCAAGTTTTGATTGTGATTCTATAAAATAAATAAATCAATCTACCCCACCTTCAGAAAATGGCGTAACATGAATTGAGTGATATCTTCCATGAATTTAGTGTATTGCCGTATCACTATGTCCTGCTATATATGGACTCCACTAAATTGTTTAAAAATACCACCAAACAGGAATTATTAGTCAGAAAATAAGTTTAGAAAATATTGGACACTGAACATGTTTGACATTAGACATGCAAATAGTGACTAAGCAACTAAGAAAAGGACAATAAAGAGGCAGAAGCAAAGAATTAACTTAACAGAAAATGATGATAAATGAGCCTGGAGTGTGAGTAAAAGCTGAATGAGGCCAGTAAGAAACATTTCCAATTCATACCTGTCATCTTCATTTCAGTTCTACTCCTTTTTTCATCATCCTTCTTCTTGTCCTCTTTTCTCTCTAAAAGATGAAATAGAAGTTCAGTTGACTACTTTTATACAGATACATGCACACAAACATATATATGTATGTATGTATATATGTATGTATATATACTCTTGGGATTGGGTTCCTTCACTAGGTGCAATACAGTCTAGACTTGATAAGCTGGTCTCTTACTACCAGCAACTCAGAAATAAACCTTAATACTCAGATAGTGAATGATAGAATAAGGATAGAACTGTAATAAGTATGTACAGCAGATTATTAATTAATGATTAATTCAAGAAATTATGCCCATTAACTTGGTAAAACTAAAAGTTTATTGTAGTGACCCACTAGCCCTGCACCTGTTCTGCTTCTTTTGTAAAATCTAACTGAATAGTACCAAAGCTTGCAAGTGGTACTTGGGAACAAGTGTAGAATGCCATGAAAACCCTGAATATACAATATATCTTTGTAACACCTTTTATGAATTGAATCTCTGAAACTGTCGTGACAGGACTTCTGCTATTCATGTACAGTTCCCATTAAAGTGTCATCTACAAAAGAACACGAGTTGTTCTTTTAAAAGCATCTGCTTCTATTTTGTCAATTAATTGAACAACAGTAGAAATAAGGAGAATATTTTTCCCTTTTTTTAACAACCATTTAATTACTAATTTCATGAATGTTTTTATTTAGAAAATTGAGAGTTCAGTAGAGGATATGGGAAGCTATAATTCTTACTTTTCCTTTGGGAAATGAGTCTCTTTTTTGATGGGGAATAATACAAGACTACAAGAACAGTTAATCTAAGTGCTCTTTTAATTGCTTGTCCATGAAAAGCCTAATTTTTTACCTTCAGTTTGTGCTGCATGGCTTTGGTTGTTGATGTAGTTATACATAGTGGAACTAAAATTTCCTTTTTGTGATGTCTTACTGTTACGAATGTGGATAAGAAACCAAGTTTTATTATCTTATAAAAGACAGAAAATAAGCCTTCAAGCAAGAGTCTGTTCTTTAGTTGAAAAATATTTAAGGTATGGGAATATTTTCAGATCCAAGAAGCAAATATACTCCTATCTTTGCATAAAATTAACACCATGATAAAGGAAAAAATAATAAAAAAAACCCCACAAGAACTTACTTTTCACTTCTCTAGGCATCACAACAGACTTTTCTTCTGCATGGAAAAAATATATACAAACAATTAAAAAAAAAAGTTAAAATCTGTACACCATCATCCTAGACAAAAAAAAAAGATTCATAAGTTTGATTTTTGAAAAATTAAAAAATTTCTAGTTCTTTAGAGTACATGATTTCCACAGTCAGTCAATGGTGGTTTCATAAATAAAGTTTTGCCTATCACGGAGCCAATGCATTTACCAATATTCAAGGTCTACCCAAACCATACTTGTGCTGATTTTCTGACAATAGGATTTAACGTTAAGCATAATCTTGATGTGTTCCAGCTCTTTTTTGTTTTAAATAGATTTGTTCAAGACATTTTCCCTGTCATTGTCTTCAGAAAATGAAGCAGAAAATCCTTACATGCACTATACAGACTGTTTCTCCCAGTGTTTCATGTGCTTAATTCTTCCTGCTGAAACCCACAGAATACTGAACTTCAAGCTGCAAATTCCTTTGTGTTGTGACTGTGCTTTGTGATATTCAGGTTTCTTAGACATGCATGGAGCATCAGAGCTGTGTCATCCTCCACAAACTTGTTTGAAGCTTCATTTTCTTATATATTTGAATGTTCTTGTTATTGACTATCTCTAGGGTTCCAAGGAATCTCTCCCTCTCTTTCTGACATACTGTTCTGGAGACTTGTGCTAGGGACTCTGGATGTCTCTTCAAAATGGAAGTCACTTCAGATTTCACACAAGCTGTTCCACAGCTCCACTTTCCTGGGCCACCTCACTTTTCTGTGTTTCAGTTCCACATGTAGTGTAGAACTCTTCTAATCTGTAAAATGTGGTTGTTTTATTTATTTGCTTACTGTGCCTGAATTATCCTAAACTGGTAAACATGTGTCAGTTACTGTTAAAAAAGAGCTACCTTCTGTCTTCCTTCCATTAGCCCTTATCCCTAGTAATCAGAGGCTGAAGTGCCACCAGCACTTCTGTAATTTCAATTTTTTTCAGTTAGGTTTTTTTTTTTTTTTGGTGGGTTTATTGTAAGCTCGAGGTCTCTATAACAAACAAGAGTCTTTTTAATCTGACACCATTTCTATCTTTGAATTTGTAGAGTTTTACATGCTTCTGGGGCCCAGAAAAGTCACATGAAATTTGCCTCAAGTTCCATAGCAAAAAGAGCCATATGTGTCTTGAGAGTCGTAAGTTGAGGCATGAAGCTTTGAGAAGTGAAGCTTTGCAAGGAAACTGTAGAGGATGTAGTAGGAATTCTTACTACAAATAACCTAAAGCAAAGATGACTACATCCCTCGCTGCAGAGTTTTCATTGCTAAGTAGTTTCACCAATTAATCCCACTGAGAAAATTTTCTTCCATCAAGCTATCAAGCTGCATTATCCAGAGTGTCCAGCCTAGAGATATCTGTGTTCATTTTGAGTGTTCTGGAGGATGATTATGTAGAAGTATTAAAGGACTGTGACCCCTATTTCCCATTTGCGCTGTCTCATGCAAGATAGGCACTCTTGGTCTTGGTTTGAGAAAAACAGACACAGGGCTTCCATTCACATCTCATCTAGCCCCACTGCTGTCCCTCATGACTACTACTGACAGAAGTTTATGTAAATAAGAGCAAAGGACTCAGTAAATGGATACTAAAGAGAGCTATTCTGATTTAAGAAAGTGATCCCATTTCTTGAATAAATTTATTTCCTCCCAGTTTGAGGAGCTCATATTTAGAATGTTGCATATTAAGTGTGTATTTAACACCAGGAAAACTTGCAATTTCTGAAGCAGTAAATGTAGTGGGCTTTCTTCAGCAACATACACAGCTAAATTAAGAGGCAGAGCAAATAATTAAATAGGAACTTAGGCAAGTGTTCTGCACTGTAAAATACGAACCCTATCAATTGAAAACACTTATTTTTTTAGCTACGAACAGTAACAGAACTACAAGTAACCATGGATCAACTTGATAAAGAGGGATCATAATATCCACAAACTCTGGGCTACACAAGGTCCTTTTGATGATTCGGCATTGAGCAGAATATAGAATTCAAGTGCAATTGACTATTGAAAAATATATTATTGCTACTATGTAACTAAAGGTATTTTTTTCACCAGGATCACCAGTCCTGAATGACATTTTACGGATAGGGTGTAAGACATATGGGTACAAAAAGATGCCACTTTCAAAAGCCTGCAACACTTTTAGAAGAATGAAATAAGGATATAGGGAGCTGGCAGAGTACATGACAGAATCAGTCAGCAAGGCAAGCAATGGAAGTTTTATTTAATCAAGGGGGTTTTTTCTGCAGACTCTGTACAGAAGTTGAGCTTTATGTAGTATCGGAAGGAGTTTAATGAGCATGAGTAGTATGAATTAAAGCGGTGGTCTACTACTGAATGGAAAATTCAGGTAAATTTTTTTTCCAGTGTGAAAAATAAAAGGAAGCAATATTGAACAGGTTTTTTTGGGAAGTGACTGGGTTGAAGAGAACAGCCCTTAAAGCAAAGAAACATCTAAGATGGAATTATTTATTTTTGAGTAAGGGGTGAAGGACTGAGGTCAGGGGAAATCCAAGTAAGATTCAACAAGGACCAAGAAAGAGGTGTTTCAATCTGAATTGTCTTCACCCATCTCTCACAATGTCTTTGTGCTATTCTCACTGAACAGCAACTAATTCTTGGACAACAGTGGGAGGGGAGACAACAGAAACATGCTAACAATGCAGCACTTGAAAACAGGCCTGGTAAAACCAGTGTGCTACTGTGTCGGCGCTGAGTAGAGTCTAAATTTAGGGATCCACATGAGTTACTGAGCAAAGTGTCATGGGAATGCTGCACAGGAACTGGAAGAAGGTGCTCTAAGAGTTTCTTCTCCGTATTGCTCCAGTTGGTTCATGTGCTTATGGAAAGACTGATTGGAAGAAATTGCAAGCTCGTCCCATCCACTCTGAGAAACTGAGGTAAGGAGGGCAGCAAAATACAGGCATGGATTCCTTCTTGTGGAGAGGAATGCACATAGCAAACAATGTCTAGTGGAGACATTTTGGTTCACATAAGATTTCTTAAGTTCAGATACTTATGCAAGGCTTATCTGCATTTATCTAAAACCCTGTTGTCAGGAAATCTCGGGAGAAAAGCTCTTGTGAGAGACTTTGGATATTGCCTGACTTTGTGAAATACTACAACTGCTTTTCTTGCCTACTGATTCTTGTCCTGGGAGAACTAAAGAGCAGCAGAGATACATGTATACTCACTTACATACAAACTAGAACAAAGCAAATATTAATTTAGTTTTTGCTGAGAAACCATGATTCAAACTGAACACAGGAACTTCATTCCAGCTAAAACTTCCCTCTGTTTTAATTCAAGCAGCTCTGCACATCTTAGGCTATCACTGGCATAATTTAAAAGACCATTTAAAAAAAAAAAACAAAACAAACAAACCACCCATAAATCTGTATTTTTAACATTTTGTTTCCTTATTAATTTTGAAGGGATTACAGTTGCTCTTTATTTTACTTGATGACTGAAATACTTTCACCACTGAACTTAGTGAAAGTTTTGCTGTTGATTTCAGTGGGATTTGGATATCTTTTTTAAATATTGAAATAACTTTTCATGTTTCAGTTTTTCATGATATTTCTTTTCTCTTTGTGCGTTGCTTAGAGTGGAGACTGACAATGTCTGATCAGTTGCACTTTTGATCCTAAACAATTTAACACACAATCACACAATAAGACCCCTTAGGGTTGTAAACCTTTTTGAGGAATGGAAAAATAATGCTTAGTTTAGGATGTCATGGAAACTCATACTTTAAAGATAAAATATAAATTTCAATTAAAAATTGTTCTCAGCTGTCTCTTTGAAAAAAAATCCCTTTCTGTGTCCTTGTTAGTCCAGTTATTTTCTCTATGAGAAATAATTCTTGCTAGATTTAGCCAAATTACTGAAGGGCCTAAAGATGAAAGAAACTTAAATAGTATTAATCTAAATTCTTAGAATTGCTTCTCTTAACTCACAAACATATACATGTGCATGCACACATACACACATGCTATCTCTAACTTGCAGGTGAGTGCTGAGGCCAAAATGAAGTGCATTTCTTTGCAAAGCTCTATTTAAAATGCACCTTTTCTTTTCTATTTTTTTTTTTTTCAACAGAGCAATGAAATAAAATTTATTCTCATATTGAGCAAGTGAAAGACTATTGGGGCACACAGATAATTGGAGATATAGCAGAAGTCCTAGGCAATCTCTCCAGCTTTTTGAAACTGCTTAACTGTTTTCAAATCCAAACTGAAACAGTATTTGGCATCTGTGAAGGTTGCTTATGGAGTTATTTTTGAGGTCTGCAGAATCTATGTAATAGCAGTACCGTGTTTGAGATTCCTAATACTTTCATGTGACCTACATAAATGTCTCTCATTTCTTCCTGTAGTGATTATAGGCTCCTTTTTTGTGGCTCTGTTGAATTAAGCACCAGAACTGTTTGCTAATAGTATGAGGCCATATGTTGTCCTCACTAAATCACACAGTGGGGAGCAAAAGGGATAAAAATACCAGTCCAAAGAAGACAGAGTATGCAGGCCAAGAGAAAAAAGAGAGGGCAGGCCAACTTCCAGCAAAGGGAACTCCACTGGACAATAGCAAATATGAGAATGAATTATATTCCCTACTAGGCAACATGAGTGACAGCAACACCGATTGTGTTACCAGTGCTGGGAAGGAGTTTGCTGCTGCCTTTCATGGAGCAAAGAAAAATGGAATTTCTACCTTTGAAAACCCAGAGAATTTCAACCAATTTTTTCCATTTTCAGGTGCAGCATATGCAAAAGATGATTGCTTTTCTGTAACATTTAAAAAGCACTTGAAAAGGTTAAATAATCAGCAGAGCTGTTTGTGTTGTATTAGGTAGATTTTGGTTAATATTTTTTTTTAAATGCATAATCTAATATTGCAAATTGTATTATTATTAATGATGATAAAACAAAATAATATGTTTAACCAAAATATATATTTCATAAATATTTTTTTTTACATTCTAGTAAGATTTTGTTAATGTCTGTTTAACTTTCTGTATTTTATGCTAGAATAAAAGTAGTACAGAAGAGCTTTATATCATTAAGGAAAATGTCAAGGGCTCTCTGAAACCATGAAAATTTAGGAGTTTTTTGTCCGTCATAGCTAAATCATTAGAAATTACTGCTTAAATATCTAATATAAATAATTAAATAGCTCACTGAAACCTTGTTCATATTATTTCAAAGGGTTTACTGTATTCTGTACAGACTCGTGGAGCTGTAGGGCCCATGGTTCTCAAAAAACCTTGTTTGCTGTATATAAAGTAATGCATTAAAGCTAACTAAATTGTTCCATCTAATAACCTAGATTAAAACTTAGCTCGTTGTATTATGCTATTTCTAATAGTAATGTTTTCTTTTTTCTTTTTTTTTTTTTTTTCCTCTCTTGGATTAAAATTTATCAGAAAATGGATTTTCATCCAGCTCTCACATCAGTATTATTAAGAATATTCTAAATTGGAAGAAGATTTTCAAAATTGTTGTTTTTGGAAAGGTTTTTATTGTATCTTGAATCACTATCTTTCACTGAAAGGGTTTTTTTTTAGTGTAATTGATTTTACAGTACAAAAGAAAAAAAACAGTTTTTTTATAGAACAATCTTTGTACAGAAGAGAAGGCAGACATTGACAGACTGTACAGAAGCAGATTGATTTGTACAAGATTTATACACTTCTATACATCAAGGGAGCTTTGTCAAAATTTGTATTGACTTTAGTAATTTAGATATTCTTGGTTATATTCCCTAATGTTATATTCATGAATAGAGGTATAGACTAGAAATACTTCTTGTGGTAGTCAGATGGTGTATGTTCTCTACAGCAACAAAGATAGATGCAGTTGCCAATTTAACCTCCACAGGAGTTTTGACGGAAGTTTAGCACATTTCACGGCAATTCACTTTACTGTATTCTGCAAAACTTGTAATTAGAGGATTCAAACAGTGACCTAGAAAAATATTTTTTTTCCTCAGAAATCCCCAGAAGATGTTACAAAGATTTTTTTTATTTTTATTTTTTTTTTTTTTTATGTCGTTTAGTATCGCAAATACCAACAAGATAGAAAGGAGCAGCCAGTATGCTTCAGCCAAAGAAGGGGGATATTTCAGACACTGTCATGATGCATTAACAAATCAGAATGGTTATGTTGATTATTCTTCCATGATAAGTGCTCTCCCACTCAAAGATATAAGCACAGAGTTCTAGGACAATATAACCTTGAAAATCATACTCAGATACAATTCCATTCAAAGGTTTCCTTGTGATAAAGTGCTCTTCAAAGGGATACAAAGTAAAGTCTGTTTGAGATCATATGTAATATGCGTTAAGGTTCTCTGCACCAGGAGAATGATTTTGACACAGGCTTCTCGCAAACATGCCTGTGGTCTTGTGAGAAAGCAAAGACATATTATTTTGGAACAATTAATGTAAAACCTTACAGATAACTAACTAAGCCTATGAGCTTAGTTTTGACATTTCTTGTCTGACTGCAGCGTGTTCCTGAGAGATTATCCTGCCATGTCAGAATGCTTAACATGGGGGGACTATCAGAAAGGAAAGTCCTTCTTAGGTGAATGGGGAAATAGAGGAAGGTAAAAGCTATGTGAGTTGAGTGAAGAAGTCAAGACCTGAGAGAGAAAATCACAGAGAATCAATGTGCATTGCAGAACAATTTTAGGATGCCGTTGCATGGCAAAATGCAAGAAATCTGGAGTTAAAAGAGGTGAAGAAGACTACAGTCAAGAAAGAAGAAGCATATTAAAGTCAAAATTCAGGCAGCCATGGAGAACTGATCTGTTCAAATTGCAGGTGACACCAGCGACCTCCCTAGATGGCAGCATCAGAGTGTCAGCCAAGCTGAGAGCACTGCTTCCAAGTCCTTGTGAAAGTTCCAGAAAAAAAAGATAAGATAAAGAATTTAAAATAAGTTATTTCACTTCACAGTTTACCAAAGTTTCCAAGCTTGAAGCTTAGGTAGAAGTTAGGTATTAATGCCTTTCTCTTCACAAATTCCCTTCTCTTTATCTTCTTTGTTGTTACAGGATCTTTTCTTTTGTTTTACTATTCTTTTCTGTTGGTAATCTGACACTTCAAACTCTTTATTAAACTTTGACCATAAGATCTTTGAAAAGAGCTGAAAAACCATGAAATAGGAGAGCAATGATTTATTATTTTCCTTTCTGACCAGATGAATACAAAGCATATTGCTTTTTGTCTGGGAGATATATGAAAATTTCGACTCACAACAAACACACTTTGATGCCTTTTATTGCATACTAGTAGAATACAGTGTACAAAATGGGATTGTCTGATATAATTACCCCTTTTCCATAAGATTTACTGTAGAGGTGAAGGAAGGGGAAATGGCAATGGTAAGGAGAGAATGTTTAATACATAATAATAATATCCTTTCTCTGAGAACTTAGTATATTATCTTCAGTTATATTTATGATGAGGGAGATCTTTTGTTTCAATCTGTACCTTCACCTGACCAGGGATATTTAGTTCTGTACCAGTCATAAAGGTATGTAAACACTAAGAATTCACATGCAGATGTCTCTTTAGCTATTTCAGAGATTTAAATTTCTCTGCCTATTATATTCCTATAAATTACATTTTTTTTTCCCCCAGGACTGAAATAAGGCTTTAGGGTTTAGGGTTCCTAAAGGCAGTGTGACGTATTTTCTCATATATGGAAAATACAGAATAGCTCAATATAACAGCTTTTCACAGTAGCATTTTACAAGTAATTCTGCCTTCTTTGTCTCCTCTAAAACTCTTGCATGAAGAGTTTTGTATCTTAGTGACCAGCTTTGATCATTAAAGGGAATTTAGTTGTATGGTTCTGAGCAGATAATCTGCTCCCCAATTTGTTTGCCAAACGGGTGTCTAATTTACATTCCCAATTACCTCAATTGCACGCATAAATGAGCTAATGAAATACACAAATGTGTAACTGGTCATAAATAGTCATTTCTAAGTGCAATTGCAGTAATTGCATGCTCCTCATGATTTTGAAAATCAAGAACCTAATGTTAATTTGATGCTAGTTCATCTTGCATAACAGTTATATTTAAAGCTGAAGTTTATCACTCAGCAAATGTGACAGTCTTGTTCTATTATGTCTTTTTTCCATTATGGCTAATTGGTGGATAACAGTGTTTAACATTGGAGGAACTTCTTTCTGCTGATAAGAAGGGATCAGACTCTTTCTTAAAATAAGCAGGGTTGCAACTCTATTTATATACTATATTGTGTCACAATAGCTGCAGTTTTATATTCCTTTAAACAATGTGTTTAAAAAGGAGTATTAATTTGAGGTAACAAGATTTTGGGGAAAGAGATAATAAGTCACATAGCTATTTTTGCCCAAATGTTCTGATCACAATAATCACATTACAGAAATATCTAATTAACATTTTGTTTTAGTCACAGGTCCTGCCAAAAGCTGTTTGTTTCTGTTTCCAAATGCAGGCAAATCTTGTACCTCTTGTTATTTTTTCTGCTGCCATCCCATCTGTTTTTCCCTTAGATTGCAATTGCTTTCTGGATAACATAGAACTAAGACCTCTGTAAGAGAGATTAGCAAGTGCTGTGCTATGACTGAATGACTCCAAAGTATCGTGTGAAAACTGCTATATAATTACATGAAAGGAATCATGTGTTTTCTACTATTAAATTTTATGGTATCCAGACCAAGAATGTATATTACAGTAGTAGTTCTAAGTCATTGGACATGATTCATTTTAAAATTAAAATGGGTATTTAAATGACTTTGCTGTTATGGTCGGACTATAAACAATATAATTCAATTGCAGGGATCATGTTTTAATCTTTTGAAGGTGAGATCTGACTTTGTATTTTTCTTTCAGTGGTTTTAACAATAGAAATAGGGTTCATAAATGCAGAGCCAGAAATATCATGTTTATTATTGCAGATGATGAACAGAAACATTGCTGAATAACAATAGCTGAAAGAGTAATCTAAAGTATATTAAGAGGATAATGTTAATTATGTTTATAGTTAGATAGCAACTCGTGGCTGAACACCATCCAAAGCATTTTACATATTAGACCTTGATATGTTTCGCACAGAAAATCCCCTAAACCATCTGTGGGAATACTATAAGGAACACTTACATCTTGTGTATATTTCAGTCTGCCATTCCTGTCCCAGGGCTAATCATTTGATCAGCTTTATCATATAGGTTATACTTACAAAAAATAAAAATAATTTAAAAAAATCCATTAGAACAGACAGTAAAGTGGATGAGAGAAGCCAATAAAGGTGCAAAAACTCAAACTTGCCTTCAATAGATGCTGGTTTCTTTCTTGGACTGTGTTCTAGAAGAAGACGAGGTGGTATGAATTCCTTATGCCCTGCACATAAGCATAGAGGTTAAGAAGCATAGAAAATGTATTCAATAACAGGCTGAGAAGTTTCACTGGGAGGCTGAGCTTCCTTCAGAATTGTTCATGTTTAAAATATTACACTGTGTCTAAAAGCTATTATCTTTCAGACACCATAGGCAGGAAATGTATTTCTCAACAAATAAAGTAATTTATTTTTAAGAGACACGTTTGAAATCAAAGAAGTCCAAGTGACTCAAACATATACGGAAATGCTTACACTTATTTTTCTTCATTAGATTCAGAACTGAACAATAATACTTTGATAATAAGGTTACATATTCATGATGTCTCTTCTACAATAAAGGCCTATTTTCTACTGTCAAACAAAGGATCTCAGTTTTTCCCTCAAGTCCACTTATTATGAACTCCTTGATACACCACTAAAAATTATGATGTCTCTCATCCTTAAGGGTTATTCTTAATTAGGCAATACCAACCATGTCATGCATTGTAAACACTGATGAGGTCCTGATTCCATCTGCAGACTGAAACACCTCTACTCTCTCAGAGTGTTCAACTGGGACTTTCTGCACTGTCTTAGTCTATCTGCAGATATCGTGCTTTATACAAAACATTTTTCACTTCATTTCTCCAAAGATTCACAAACAGATTTAGCGTACTCATTACTTATGCTTATTTTCTGGTTTCTAACACATTTGCAGTCTCCTTATTTCCTTTTAATTCCTTTCTCTGACATTTATTCTCAGTAGCTATCATGTCATTGCCATTTGGAAAGTACAATTTTTTTGTGACATGAGAAATAAAATTAAGTAGTTAAATATAATAACGATTCAGTCATATGCACCAGCATACAGTCACTGCACAAGAATCCACATGCAATCAGACTGTTAAAGCTCAGCTTCAGCTCCACATCAGAAACTCAAAGCCATGCCTCATGCTTGATGACAGACTCAGAAGAGAAATTAAGATCTTAATGGGCTTTGGAAACTGCAGTATCTTACTTACCCTTCTCATTTTACAAAGGTATGTATAC
Organism: Margarornis squamiger; assembly: GCA_035222235.1. Taxonomy (NCBI): domain Eukaryota; kingdom Metazoa; phylum Chordata; class Aves; order Passeriformes; family Furnariidae; genus Margarornis; species Margarornis squamiger. Next base: position 63,756,197 of record JAWWTY010000106.1, on the reverse strand, counting down.
TCAGGGGGAGTGCATGGGAAAAACATAATTTTGAAGACAGTAGTGGGATTTGAACATCATGGTCTTACTGTTATTGCATCTCATCAGCATATATACTAGTGAAGACAAATAATTTGCAAGCATGTGGTTCAGTTCATCCTGTAATTTGTATAAAATATCACATACAGAGTTGCACAAACTTATCTTGTGCCTGAGCTACTGACAAAATGTTGACACACTGGTAAAATCAATGCATTGAAGATGCTTTGCAAAACATGGTAAAAATATTGGGCTTCGCATGTATTTCCTGTCTTGGCAATAATCACAAGGGGGTATTTACCAATCTCATCATAGAATAACTACGGCCTTAAAATGAATGTTAAGCAAACTTTAGGAATCCAGGTGTTTAACTATGATTTTCCAAACGCATTACATCTTAAAAAAACCCAAACAAACAAACTTGAAGTTGCAAACTGAACTAATGAGGTTCTGAACATCTCTGTTACCAACTAGAATAGAAAATATCCATAACCTTTGTCAACATGCAGACACTTCATTAATTGAATTTCTATTTCAGAATGAAAAGAAAAAAAACAAACCATTAAAATTAATGAAAAAGGGGTAGTCTTATTCTTTCCGCTAGGTTTGTTCAGAATAAAGTTTTGGTTATTTTTTTTTGTTTTGTTTTGTTTTGGGTTTTTTTTGTTTTTTTTTTTTTGGTTTTTTTTTTTTTTTTTTGTTTTGTTTTGTTTTGTTTTTTTTAACCTAAACTAGATCACTAGATCGTCTGTCCCCAGTTAAAGAAACTGATCATTTTTATAACTTGGACTAATTGTTTTGTGTGAAGGATGATAAAGGGCAGTGGATCAGAATGTAGAGTAGATGAGTAATGAAGAAGGATAGTCAATAATTTGGACTGCAGTGTGGTACCTACAGCATGGGAGAATGATCTAACACCCCTAGGTCAAATTGTAGGCTGACCCCATTATCTTCTTGTTCTTTCCTGTAGCAGCAGTTTTCTAATGATTGCACCAGTGTGAGTATAATGCCACTACGATACCACTTATTGCTAATGACTTGTCATTTTCTATTTTATAGTTTTACAAGTTTTAAGAAAATAATTTATTTCATGCAAATTGACCACATGATCCAATATGAGAGTGTTTTAAGCATGAAAAGCTTAAGCTTCACAGATCAAAAACTTTCCCTTAGGCCAAAATGTTTGTTCTGAGCAGGTTCCCATCTACTCTGATAAAAGGCTTCTTTAATGTTTCCATGTCTTATTAAATGTCTCTATATTCACTTTGATGGGATTGCAAAGGACAGTAGCTGAATAAATATTTTATCCATTCTTTTGATGAAATATGTTAAAGGAGGTAACCTAAGTCAAATTTCTTTTCTTTTTTTTTTTTTTTTTTTCTCCTCTTTAAGTTATAAAGCAGAAGTGGTTTCCTGTGGTACAGACAACTCATAAATAGAAATGAGGAATTGGCTTCAGCAGATCAGACCATTAGGATTAATGGTATCTACTATCTTGACTTTAGCAGTGGCCAGTTGGACACATATCCATGATGTAAAAAGAGGAAGGCAGAATGTTTTTAATGCTCCCAGCAGACAATCAGATTAGCCCATGAATCATGAGAAGTTGTTATCCAGATTATCACTATTATTATTGGACATACAGTTATCTGACTGCTTTAAAAATGCAGCAGAACACTGCATAGTTATTTGCTTCTTATTTCAAATGCAGACTTTACTTTTATGCTATGAGATAAACTGAAAAGCTTCATTTATCTTGCTTTTTTTTTAACTTTATTGCTCAAAAAGACATAATTGCAAACACAAAAATTACACATATATCTATGACTTATCTCTCCATACTGTTGTTCCACAACATTTATATGCATAATCTGTCCATGCTTTTTTACTATAGATATCTCCATCATATATGATACTGTAAACAGTTATCTGATAACAAATTACATCTGATGAAAACTGAAATAGTGAAATGTTTTGGCTTTAAGCTCATGGGAATGTTCTCACCAGGAAAAAAAGTGTCACATTTAGACATGAGTGTCTTCTGCCACTGCCTGAAAGGAGACAAATACACTGCAAGGGTGAGCAGAAAGTTTAAGACACCAGATGGTAACATGACTACTTCATTGAAAATAAGCTGTGCTCCTCAAGCTTTGTGAAACTTCTGTCATCAGTGTTTTTAAATCACTTGAGATGTCATGAATAAATTAATTCTGACTTGTTTTGTTAATATTTTAGATTTTTTTACTGTGTGGTAAGGAATACAAGACAAAATTTAATTACCTTACTTTTCTCAGTCTAGGAAGTGTCTTTCTATATATGTCAAAAATGTCATGTCTGAACATAGTGGATAAATTGAATACTTACAACAACATCAAATCATGTAAGTTATCTTTCTTCCTTGATCTTCTGAGTTCTATTTGTTGGCAGCAACCTCAATAGATTACATACCTAACCACATCTTTCTAGATCAAAAGGTCATGAGATAAAATAAAATAATAAAAAATAAAATAAAATGCTTCTAAAATTATGACTATTCTTAAACAAGCAAAGACATTGTAGACAGGAGAATATTCCAATCAGATATGGAGAAAAATAATGCCACCACAGTATGCAATATGTGGAAATACTACTCCTATGACTGTTCATTTTCTCATATCCATATATCAGTTATTTGAACAGCAGAAATCCTACACTCCAACAACATCAACATTGTTACAGTGCCTCTCAGTGGCAGCAAAATGTCTTCAGATAAATCTCATTCTGGTCAAATGTGACATCGTTCCCTAATGACAGTAAAAATAATTGAAATAAAGTAAATGTGCTCTCTGCAGAGTCATTTGTTACAAAAAGTAAGTTCAAATCAAATGTTTCATGAATCTTGGAACAAGACAAGGATCAGCAGAATGAGGTAAGCCAAATATGCTTTTAGAGGACTGAAAACGTAGTGAATTCCAAACATTTTGTCCAGGCTTCCAGTTCTGACGTATAAGTTGCTAGAAGTTAAAGGTGAGTCTCTCTGATATCAGTCATTATTCTTCAGGCATTAGACTGTGACTATGTTGAAGAAGGGCTTCTCTGCTTAATAAATGCACATGAAAGACTATGAGCAAACTGTTTCTCATTAAGAAAGAACAGCTGAGGATGAAGAAGTGAGATGGTGTAACTATTGAACAATGTAAATGCTCATTTTCAGGAAGGAATGAGTCGAAATACTGATGCCTCATATAGGCATTCTTTTCTAATGAACACATTGTGACACAATGGTTTTGTGCACACCAGTAATTAAACGGTGCCTGGGAACACTGCTGGGCTCTGCAATTCAGACATGCACATCCTGAAACACTTTTTTGAGTAGACCCCTGACAACTTTGACCTCTGCCAAGCAGCAATGTCTCACACAATTCATTGTCTTAGTTCAGGAGTCAACAAGGGCAAGGGACCACTCCCGATAAATAGACAGCTGGGATACAGCCAACCCATTTTGATCTTGAGGAAGTTTACTGAACACGGAACACTCTATGACAGAAGAAATCACATTCAGGGAACAGTTAAACTGAGTTTGATTTACTAATCTAAATGTAGCCCACAAGTCTTAAAAATGATTAAAAAAAATTTGTCAAATGCAAAAAAAATGTTTGAACAGGGTCTTAATGACCTATTTAAAACTGAATTTTTGACAGGGGCAGATGGAATTAATGGATAATAAAATGAGGCTTTTAAGAAAGTGTATTTTAGAAATCAAGATATATTTCAGTTTTTTAATTGCACGGAGGATCTGGCTCTATATTAAACGGATAACTGCTCAACATAAAGTGAAACTGATTTTGCATAAGGTTGATATTACCTAAGAAACAACTCTGCTACAGTGGTGCAGTGATTACCAGTAGCAATGCAATCCTCTAAATTTTCATAATATGTTGCACACTATCAACCAGTTACTTTTATGATGCATAAGAAAAGGAGAGATTAAGTGGATTATGCCAAATTATGTATCTATGTTCCACTATATCTATGTATTTAAATCCATTAAAAATATCACAGATAATTTTGGAACTCTATGTGTAGTCTAACTTACGAGTAAAGCATGTTATTGAGAGATATTCCCTCAACACACAGACAATAAAACCTGGCCTATATAAATCATCTAACAGCTTTGGGAGGCTATCCATCTATTAAGCTGAGAGCAAGGACCAGTAGCTTAAAACTGAAGGTGTAGGAAGGGTGGATGAAGACTGATAATATAAATGTAAATGCTCTTTTAAATGGAGTAGGAGGAAGGATTAAATTTTCCTTATGAAGGCACCAAACAAAAAGTGCCAGTAATTTGTTAGTCTTCTATTTTTAATATGTTGATATTTGAGTTAGTCCTTTGTTTATGATGACGCATTCTTATATATATGCAGTTATACCTATATAATATATATTATATATATATGTGCATGCATGGGCATATGTGTACATATGCATACATATGTATACACAAATACATACAGGTATTTATTTAGAATTAACTACAGAAAGGTTAAGGTTGTAAAGGACCATAAAGATCAGGTATTTCCAAATTCCTACTGTGGTTTAGTGATGTTTCTGAACAGAAAATACTTGATTTGGTAATTGAACAGATGTGAGATTCATTGTTTCAGTTTCCTGGATGTTGGGTGAACATCAGTTAGTTGCTGCATTTTCACTCAGACACCTAATCCAATTGGAATCACAGTTGGGAATTTGTTTGATATATATTCTTTCTTTTCTTGTGAGTTTGTATCTCACACAATGCAAGTGTGCACAAATGTACAGATGAGGCAGGCAAGGGAGGCATGGGTAGAGTTATAGGTGGTTTTCTGTTGGTTTGTTTTTTGTTTTTTTTTTTTTTTCCCTTTTAACATACAGCTGGTGCCATGGGTCCAGAAATGTATGCAATGTACTTTAACTGCATGGCAGAGCTGCACAGTTAAATCCAATTAAAACAATATAACAGTTGAGAACTAATTTACAGAATTCTTTTGCCACAAAATTCCTCTTTAGTTCAATCCATATATTATGAAAGCTGTTCTAATTTTTGAGTTCAGAAGACTGAAGTCCTTTAGGAGTTAAAAGTTAACTATTAGCAAGTTTGTCATTATGCATTAAGTAAGAAGTCACACAGCCTTTTCTGACATTAAAACAAAATTGAGTTGAAAAAATTGAAAATTGAATTGCCTCTACTTCCTCACATTATTTATCATGGACATTTAGCAGGTAACAATAATCCTACATGTTATGTTTAGAAATATTGAAAGATGGATCTCAAAGAACTAAGTAGAAGGACAGTGAAAATGATGGGTTATTGTGTGGAAATGATGGGTTATTATAGTTATTGCTGCATTCTGAAGTGTGAAAGGACTGTAAAAGCAGATTATAAAATGAAAAGCCATATTCAGCCTTTCTCTCTTTCCCCAAATAACCTTTAATAAATTGGTATCATGTACAGTGACCCCTAGAATAATTAACATTAATATCAGGGGTTGGTATAGATGCATTTTTTTCAGAATATGAGGTATCCCAGGGAAAATAATTAAAACAGATGAAAGAAAACACTACTACTAAATACTTGCAGCTAACAAACAGAATGGAGGGGACTGACAACCTCTTATGATGAAAAGTAATAAACACTGACTATGCCATGGGATCACTGCTCAGTAATCTGTATTTGGTTTATCTGTATATAGCATCATTTCAACTGTCCTTAGTCCAACTACATCTAAGAAACATTAAGTGCTAAATTCAGAAAAGTTAAAAGTGACAGCTGCAAGAATGCTTAAACGTTATGTGGTTTTGGAGAAAGAGTGCATATGCCAGTTTTTGCGAAACAAAAACAGACTATGATGAATGAAAGCACAATTATAATTTCTCATAACTACAGATATTAGCAGATAGTGAATATGTGTAATACAGAAATCACTGGAAATCAAACTGAATCCAAATATCTCTGATCACAAGCCACAAAAGTTTTCATAACTCTGTATTTTTTTTGCCAGAATGAGAGAAAAAAAGTTAATGATTATGTGACACGTCATGTCTATACCTGACAATCACCTAAACCAGTGAGTCCATAACCATTTTTCAGAAGTTAGAATTTCAATAATGAAATTCAAAATTAGAGGGAAAAGAATAGATATTTCATTAGACCAATATCAGAACCTGGGCCCAAAGGTGCAGAGGTGTTGGCTTCTAACTCCTGTTCCTCACTCCCACTGAAATCAGTGAGAACTAAGTATTAGGATGGTGTTAGGTATCTCATACCTCTTAAGGTATGAAGGTTTCTCTGAAGGTTTCTCTTTGAGAAACTCAGTGAGAATTCTCTTTCTTCTATAAATTCCATGGTTATAATTATAAATAGTGGAAAAAAAAAAAACTTCTAATACCAGAGATAATGATTACTCTAAACCATATTTTGGTAACTTTTAATTCTTCATTTCTTTAATTTTCACAGGAAAGATCATCTATCTTTTAAAGAGGTTATTTCAAAGACAGAAAGTCCTGGGATTCCCTGTCATTGGTTCTAACACTTGTGCTCAAGGTCTCCTTTATTATTTTTGGGAAAATGACAAAAGTTACCATGCTGTCCATTGCACCTATAAATGGATGTAACAGAAACCAAAAAAATAAATAAATAAATAAATTTGAATGTTGCATGCATACAGCAAATAAAAATTCCAAATCTTAAATTATATGAAAATGAAAGCTGTAAAGACTGAACCTTTTTTCCCCTGATCCTAAAATTATTTGGTTTTCCTTTGTTTAACTCATTTTGACAGGGAATACTCTCCATATTTATTCAAGAAAATATTTCCATCTAAAATTCTTACTTTTCCCTTTATCTCATTTCCAAAACACTATAGCAATTGCTATTCAAATTTTTAAGTGGCACCACTGTTTTCTTGACTGAGTCAACAGCTGTTCTTGATAATATAATTTGAAATCTTACAGAAAATTTGTCATTTCAAGTCTTCATTTGAGCAAAATCCTTGTTTGCACATTTGCAGCATGCTTCTTGAATGTCTGTAGCCTTTTTCACTACCAGACATTTAAAAGTTGACTTTCAGACAGTTAAGTCACCCAAGGGATCCATTTATAGTCAATGGAGAGAAATTGGTACCTTCAAAGGGTGATTCATCTTTTCTATCTTAAGGCATCTTTTTTAGGGTGAAATTGTCCTCTGGAGGCCTCCATTTCATACCTTTGGCTATAAAGACAGCTAAAGGTTAAAGTTTGGCCATTAACTTTTGGGTATCTAAGTGAGGTCCAATGAATTGCAAACATTTCATTTTGTGGTTCTCCATAAAGACAACACTATGTACCATCAAAATATTCCAAGACTAAAATCAAGAGCCGTGTATGATTTTTCACACTGTAAATGCTGTTGGGTAAAACAGTGCTCCCCAAACTCCCAGCAATTGTATGAAAGAATCTAACATAGAAAGGATTTTGTTGTTAAGCTTAACTGGGAAAAAAATAAAACCAAACCAAAAACAAAGAGATAAAAGCCTTCTTTAGGTTTAATGTATGGGGGCATTAAACACTTTTTGGACTCTATTTGTTATTTACTTTGTCAGATAATCCTGAATGTATTGAGGGACAAAGTGAAACAATAGGAATATAAGTGAAGTACCAGAGGGAAGAATACCATTTCCCAATGAACTAAAAATAAATTACTCTTGACACATTCTAGGTGTATGTCATATGTTACATGTCTTTTGGTGAAGCAGATACACACAGAAAGAAAGTGGACATCAAAAGAAAGATGCACCTGAAGAGAGAATGGTAAGAGGAATGGATCTGCCACAACTTACTGTCACTGTGGCTGCAGATGTGATGCAGGAAGAGGTGGACAACAACAAGGCAGGGAAAAAGTGTTATTTAGGCCATGTCTCAACACTCCTCTCTACTGCACTGCATGTTCTCAGAGCAGAAGAGGTAAGAAATTACTGCTAAGCTGGATGGAATGTAGCTACTCAAAGCATTTGTAGATCCTTTCTATGCTCTACTTATATACGTGATATTGTGACCTTGTACCATTACTCAGTTGTTAAAACTGATCCTCATAATTTTTCAATAGAGACAGCAGAGAATCTATATTTGGATTTGAATGACTTCTCTCAGTTCCACAACAGAACTGCAGGGCTTTCCTTGTTAGTAAAAAAATCATGAGAAAACTGGAAGCCTCTCAGTATGCATTTTTCCTCCATCATGGTGTTTCAGTATCTTCAGCATCAGGATGTATTTAAAGGCACATTGTATGGATCTCAGTTATTCTCCTTTTTGTTAAAGTTGAGAGAGACTCATTGTATGGTAGTTAACTTCCTTAAGAATTTTCAGAAGTATATCATAAAGGTAATGGATTCATTCACTCATTTATAGTTTTAGAAATAAATACATTTTAGTTATATAACCTGGGTTTATACAACTAACTGAAGGAGAAGATTGTGGATTATCATGTCTCATCAAAAACAAATGTTCCCTTGCAAACCATGTAAGATTCCTACTTTCCTGAAATGGTTGGCATTTAACATACAGTTGCCTGGCTTGTTTGGCTTAAGCAACTCTATGATGGACTTCATATTTTCCCATTCATTGTGTAAGAAGATTAAGGAATTGATTGGGGTCTTCAGAGATTGTCTCAGTCCTTTTGTATATACAGATTTTTAAAAGTTAAAAATCTAGGCCTGGAAAGGAGGGCCTTTCATTTGGAAAGTGTGTTTTTCTGCATACTTGAAGCCATCCAAGCTCTAAGAAAGAAACATATGTTCTTGTAGTCTGACATTTGGAACTTATTTTTTTTAGGTTTCTGAGATGTTACTTGCCAACTATGTCTCACAAATAAGGATGAAACTACTTTTGGCTTAAATAATTTTCAGCAAGTATTTTCCATATTAAATTCACTTCTGACAATCATATGGAATACTGAGGAAAGGTTGTGTAGCTCTAGAATCACAAAATCACAGAACGAATAAGATTGGAAGGGACCACAGTGGGTCATCTGGTTCAGCCTCCCTGCTCAAGCAGGGTAATCCTAGAGCACATGGTACTGGATGGCATCCAGAAGGTTCTTGAATATATTTCCAGTAAGGGAGACACTACAGCCTTTCTGGACAATTTGCCCCACTGTTTGGTCACAGAAAAGAAATTCTTCCTCATGTTCAGGTGGAACTTCTTGTGCATCAGTTTCTGTTCATTGTCTTTTGTCGTAGTGATTGTCACTCTCTCTTCAGATACTCGCACATATTGACAAGGTCCCCTCTAAGTTATCTCTTCCTGAGGCTGAACAAGTCCAACTCCCTCAGGTTTTCCATGTAAGAGAGATACTCTGGTCCCTTAATCATCTTGGTTGCCCTTCACTGGACCCACGTCAGGAGCTTCATGTCTCTCTTGTACTGAAGAGCACAGAACTGCACACAACATTTGAAAGTGAGCCCTCACCAGGGCTGAGTAGAGGAGCAGGATCACTGCCCTTGACTTGCTAGAAATGGTTTTTCTAATGCACCCCAAGATCCCATATGGCCACAAGGGCACACTGCTGAGTCATGGACAACTTGTTGTACACCAAGACCCCCAGGTCCTTCTCCACAGAGCTACTTTCCAGCAGGTGACCCCGCAGCATGTACTGGTGCATGGGGTTATTTTTCCTCAGATGAAGGACCCTGCATTTTCCCTTACTGAATTTCAGAAAGTTCTTCTCTGCCCATCTCCCCAACCTGTAGAGGTCCTTCCGAAGGGCTACATATCCTCTGAGGTATTGGCCTTTCCTCCCAGCTTTGTGTCTTCAAAGACTTTTCTTTGGCACACTGTCCCTTTGTCCAAGTCGTTGATGAACAAGTTAAACAATATTGGACCCAGTATTGAACCTTGGGGGGCACCGCTAGTGACAGGCCTCCAACTAGACATAGTGCCACTGGATTACAACCCTCTGGGATCTGCCATTCAGCCAGTTCTCAATCCACCTCACTGTCCACTGATGCAGTCCTCAGTTCCTGAGTTTGCCTACGAAGATATTTCAAGGGACATTGTCAAAAGCCTTGCTGAAGTCAAGGTAAACAGGCTCCACTGCTCTCCCCTCATCTGCCCAGGTAATTGTTTTGTTGCAGAAGGCAATTGGATGCGTCAAACATGATTCACATGTTTTAATGCATACATGATGACTACTCTCATTTACTTTCTTGTCTTCCATGTGAATAGAAATGGTCTACTAATAAGGAACTCCACCACCTTTCCAAGGATTTAGGTACAGCTGAATGAGTCCTTCTTCCCTGAGTCCTTCTTCTTGACCCTTTCGAAGACCAGAATGACATTTACTTGCTTCCAGTTCTAAGGCACCAGTCCTGATCACCGTAACCTTTCAAAGATGATCGTGAGTGGCATCATTATGGTGTGTGCCAGCTGTCAGCACTCGTGGATCCATCCCATCAGGGCTTATGGACTTGTGGATGTCAAGTTTGCCTAGGTGGTGTTCTCTAACCCAATCCTCCTTGACCAAAAGAAAGTCTTCCTTTCAGCATTCCTTTACTCTGCTCTCCTGGGTCAGAGATTACTGGGGGCTGGTCTGAGAGCAAAGTTCAATGGAAAGAAGACATCCAGTAACTCTGCTTTCTTTGCATCCTTTGTTATCATGCTCCATCCTCCATTTAGTAACAGGCCCATCTTTTTTTTAGTTTTCTTTTTATTATCAATGTATTTGAAGAAGGCCTTGTTGTCCTTGACATCCTTGGTCAGATTTAATTTCAGGTGGGCCTTGGCTCATTTCTACTTATTCTGACAACCTCTTTATATTCATTCCAAGTAGCCTGTTTCTATCTCCTGTATATTTCTCACTTAGGAAAACTTATTCAACTTATATAACTCTATGAAAATCTATAAAATACACATTAAAATCCTTAGGCATCACATATTTTACAAAGTCACTTCTTAAACTTATTTTTACTTTTTAAATATGAAACTCAGTTTGGTTACTATTAGCTGTTTAGGGGTTTTTTTGTGTTTTTTTTTTTTTATTTTTTTTTCCTTTAACTTTTGCCTTTGTTTTCAAATAATTAATTTTCAAAATTATAATTGAGTCTTGGATGATCTTCCATTGGAATGTTCCTTGATTTTGAAACTTGTTTACTGAACTATTCATAATTGTTATATTATTAAACAGTAGAAATAAAATATAATACAAGTGTGAGAATAACTTTGCTACTCTAGCCTCTCTGCTTTCACAGATTAAATTGGTTTATTTCCATTAAAATCAAAAATTTAGACTCATTTACATCGGCAAAAGTTTTGGTTTTCTCTTGTATCCCATAAATTGGACTTCTCAGAGTGCTTTGCAATGAACTATCAAAGAAAGATATCCATTCTTCTCTATAGAAGCAAAATACCCCACATTCCCTTTGTAACTGCTTCTGAGAGTCAGCCATCTGAAGTTTTTTTGGCGAAGTTACAATAAAGTGCCACAGAGTGTTGACAGATGCAACTTTGTGTGCCAGCATCTGGCTCTGATTCACAGTGGGATGATATAAACAGGGAATAATAGATAGCTGTTTTGCTTCTGTGGGATGGTGTCAGGATTATATGCTGATAACATTCCTATTGAGAGATCAATGTCATTTCAGAGTTTGACCAAATAGACATAGTTTTTGGGGTGAGAGTGTGGTCATAGACGAGAACGTTGTTCAAAAGAAGATCAGTGGATACCTTCTAGTTTCTCATAGCTGAATAGAAATCTAAAGAAACAATATTTAGACTCTAAATTACAAATAAAGTTATTGCAAGAATTGCACATTAATAAATTACTTATAATTTTTTCAACAACTAAACCTTAATTTTCAGTTTCTTATACATATATTAAAAATATTTAAAATTCTTCATTAATTCTTTCCTTTCAGACTGTTTGAAAAGTATTCAAAACTCTCCCAGGAGATTACTAGAGGAATAAACACTTCTGTCTTTCAATCATCTCCATTTATTCCATCAGCAAAAACAAATGTGTCAACAAGTGTTTCATCGTATGAACAGCTTTTTGATAAACTGATGGACAATTAACTATCAACTCTGAAGATGAATCCAGATGAGTGTCTTTAAATTTTGGGGTACAGTACTGATCTCAGAAGGCAGTAAAAAAGTAAACATTTAGAAAATAAAACTGGAAAAATTTCATAGCTCCCATACTCTTTCTTTAGTATGTCACTAAAACAAATATTTGTCTGGTTTGTTTTCTACCATAGGGTAGAAGGCTATTGAGTAGTGAGTATCAGAAAGCAACTTTCCATAGAAAATAAAAATGAACTATTCTTTCGTATTTTTGCTCAAATCTTAAAGCCTATAACTCAGTCCATGGTTTTCTCCCTGAATTTCTCCAAACAAGAAATTACTAACATACTACTTTCTTATTTACTGACAGATTTTCTTTTTCTAGTTGCACTGCATCAAATATATACCCAGAGAAACTACACTGGTATCAAAGTTGTGTCCACATAAATGTAATGCAACAAGGTGAAAAGTTACACCCTGTCATTGAGACATCCACAACACATTCTAGTCTTTAATCGAGTAGGAGTGACACTTAAAAATAGTTCAAGAGCCTAAAGTGTTTTGCTATCTAAACAGCAGAGGGCAAGTATTTAACTCCAGTACTACAGCCCACCCACAGCAAATCCGGGCATTGATTTTTTTTTTTGTTTGCAGTATACTTCATGATCTTTAAATATTGATATACTTTTGTGCCAGTATCTCCACATTTTTTAAATATATATTAAATGGCAAGTACCATGCTGACAGTCTAGAAATTGTCTTACATTCTCTTACATTTTGTAACAACCTTCCTTTGACTTCTTGGCAATAGAGAAAAGGTAAGCCTTGGAAGAACATTGAAGACATGAAGGATATTCAGTCTACCACTTCTTTCTGGGACAAAGCAGTCCCTAAGATTCCCCATGGACGTATTTCTTGACTCTCCATGTTTGTCAGGGTCTTGTGGTGTGGTTTGGGTTTATTTTTTTGTTTGTTTGTTTGTTTTTGATTTTGGTTTGGGTTGGGGTTTAGTTTTTTTTGTTTGTTTGTTTGTTTTTTTTTTTGGGGGGGGGGGGGGTGTGTT
>JAWWTY010000106.1:63695710-63742968 GCA_035222235.1 Margarornis squamiger | reverse complement strand
GGTTGGTGGGTTGGTTGGTTTTTTTCCCCATAAGAATATGTGCAAAAAGTGAGGCTTCAATGATCTTTTTCATGAGAAGGTGGGATGACCCTTTTGACCTATAGTATACACTCCTGCAATATACACATGCCAAAAATTCTGATTAATTTCTCCAAGGCAAATATTTTTTCAACAGTATAAGATTAGCAATATCGTCTACATCACTTTGGCTTTCAGTCCCTGGCATGGCAATACACAATAAACATATGAGGGAAAACTGATAAAAGGAAATAGTATGACCACATTCCTTTACAGTCTAGTTGTTATTGGAAACAGGTATATAGTGGTATAAGCTCCATAGGGTAATTAGGTGCTTCAGTGGAATGATTTTAGGAAGTCTAAATTGTGAATTATATCACATCTGTGCTCCCACTTTGTTGCCAGTTAGGCAGCTGTAAAGGTCATCCAGCAGTGAGTCCAGAATACTGTGAAATGCAAGTAGTTTAACTGAAACTAGAACACGCTAAAACAATGCATACAAAATAAACTTCTAAGTGATTAAAATGAAAACAAAATCAGACCATGAGTAGAGAGTGTGCTTGTGGAAAAAGAGGTGCCATGTTATGACCAAATACCGGAGAGATGTTTATCATTCTTAATTCAGCAGTATGCAGCATGCACAGCCTCATGCTGAGATGGCAGGCAAAAAGACAGCCACACAAGAATCCACTTTATGTAGCTGCAAAACACAAAAGGCATTTCCTCAGAACAGTTTCTTGATCTGCCAGAGCAGTTCAGGATGTGTTAGCATAAAGCAAGCTGGCAAACATTGCAGGGAAAGCAGGGGATGAGTGGGAAAACAGGCTTATGGCACAGGGGGAATAAAGTAGAGTAGATACAATTAACTTAGGGAATCATGTGCTCCGTGCTAAAAGAATGATCACTTAGAGTCCCTGAAACCCATCCATGTAGGTGAGGAATTCAAAACTCTCTAAGGCCAAAAAAAGTAGTTATGAAATGAAACTTAAAATTTTCTACTAAAATAGAACCTTTTCTCCTACCAATAAAAGGAAAACTATGAATTAGAACATTAGAACTACTACTCAGAGCAAAATACAGGAATATCAAATAAATTTTCAAATAAATGGAATAGACTATATCCATGAAACTATATAAGGTAGTGCCTTTTCGTATCAGAAAGGCTGTCTTGGACCTCAAAAATGCCAGTAGAACAATAGAGGTGCCAGTCAGAATGTTCTTAATAAACAAGCTTTCCACCTTAGGTTTTAAAGCTTTATAAGTAAAACTTGGAATATTTACCGTGGAAGAAATGCATATTAATTCTTCATTTCCATGCAGCCAAAAGGAGTACAATGCAATTTGGACTGAACAATTAGTTAATGCCAGAGACAGTACTGCCCATAGTTGGCTGAGGAACTGCAGTCTAGGTATAAATAAGATTAGAAAATCTATACTTTTGAGGAAAAGTGGTTCAGCAATCCCTCTGAGAAACTGTCACTTATCACAAGCTCCATTTCTCAACAGATAAAACGAGAAAGGACTTTTTTATACTATATACAATAGGCCTGAAGTGGGCTACCTATAAATGTCTCAGTAGAATCCAGCTGGTCACTGTTGCAGTCATGATATTCACAAGGTGAACTTCTGGTTTAGAAAAAAAATGAGTGAAAAATGAGCTAAAGCTCCACTGTTATCTATTGTTAAGGGCAGAGAACCTCAGCTTCTCTTTTGTAAAAAGTTAAATAGAAATCTTAGAAGTCAATTGATACTGATACAATTATTATGATTTGCAGGAGGATCTGCCTAATCAGTATCAAGGACAAACACTGGCCACAGAAACAAGAAAATCAGAGAACAGTGCAGGAAGCAGCTTAGCAAGAATTCTTCCTTATATGGTCTTCTATGAACTCCCTGTGTACATTTAATTCATTTTTTACAGCTAAGACTGCAGCATCTTGACAAAACTTTGAGTAAGTGAAGAACATTTCAGCTTCATTTGTTAAAATCAACACAAGAGCATTAACTGACCTTCAACAGATCGTTCATGTGACTGAATGCATTTTCAAAAGTGTATTTGATTAATGAAACCTAAAGATCTGAGTTTAGCTTTTAATTTTAATTATTTGAGCACTAGAAAATCCCACCTTAAATAATCTACTTTTCTCAATTCTAAATTCTAAGTTCCTGCTAAAAATTTATACACAACTAAATTAATCCAATGTTGGAAGCAATGAATACAAACTTTTTATAATAGAAACATTGCAAAAACACTATCAAAGAATAAATACTGAATGATATTGTTGTTATTGGCATTATAAATCCATACATTTTGCTTAAGGAACCTAATGAGTGGGACATTGCTCTTATAAGCCCAAGAAGACAGAAATTCATGTTTGATGTAAAAAATCCTACAAAAAGCCAATATACAAAGAATATACGAAGGATGTTTCTATGACACAAAATGTGGATTTTTTTCTCCTTCAAAAACAGCTGTATTGGGATTGATAGAAATAATCTCTGTTTTGAAAGTACTGAAGCGTCAAGATGACTGTAGTTAAATTCCTCAGATGATTTGCACTCATATCTCTTTGTCTGGAAAAAGTTGTTTAGCATAAAATATATAGATTGGAAAAGGATAAAATATACTATATTTTAAAGCTAGTTGAATATTAGGGTTATTAACGAGGTGTTTTCCCCACATTGAATAAAATGAATTATAGTACTATTTCAGTTCGCAATAGGACAGTGTGAAATGAGTTTGTTGCCTAAGAAAGACAGTAACAGACACTAACTAAGCAGTGTTTGGTGGCACTCTCTTCAGTGATTTCTATACAGCAAGGAAGAACATACCTGACCTTTACCTTGCTTCTCAGAAACACCATCTGGATGCCTCAGCATTGCCTTTCACAGCTAGTGCGTCCACTAAAGCTTTTTGGCAATTGAAAAGTATTTGAAGGTAATTGAAGGTATTTTTACCTCCCACTTAACAGGTCAAATAGTACTTGCTTTAGAGGTGGAGCCACAGGTGAACCTTAGGAGATGTGAAGGGCCTGTCCTTTTCCATTCCACTTACAAATTAGTTTATTTAGGATGTTTTATGACTGATTTCCATTCTCTGGGGCCTAAAGCTGTCATCCTAGTTGTTCATTCACCTGATCACCCAATGGCCATTGAATGTCTTTCAGCTGTTTAATCTCGGGCTTCTTAGCAAAACTATCATAGCACACTGGTATGACACAAGAAAGCAAGAGTAATGTCTTTTGTCTTCTGAAATTCAAGTTACTCCTGCTCCCCTTCATGGTTTTCCCATTTCACTGTAGTTGGAAAAATCAAAATTGAAAAACACCCCAAACCCTCCTTTTCCACAACATGTCTGCTCTGCCTTCACAGAGTGTCAAACAAGGCAGAGAGCCACCTGGAAAAAAAGGGGCTTTGACATGTGTCACAGCTGCTTGTAAATGTCAGGAGAACTGTAAGAAAGGTCTGAAAGTATCTATGCAAGTATTTGTCATGTGAGTTGCTGATGGTACAGCCATGTAAAGCCAGAAACTAGGTCATTCACATTGGTACAAGAGGTTATTTTTTAAATTAAAACACAACTGAATGTCTCTGAAAGGTTTTGCTAATCTTCCTCCCCCTTTGAACCTAAAACAGTGTCTCCATTTATAACTGGCTGTCCTAGGGGTGATACAGTTCTCTTTTAATGGAACCCCTGCCTCTCCATGTCACTCTTTGAGAACAGGCCACACAAACCCTCTCCCTGCAGAGTCCCAAACTTATTCATTTTCCCTCCACAAAAATCTGTGTCCTTCTCCACTTTTTGAGAGTCTCTGTTTCTCAGGTACATCCTTAGGACTTCCCAGCAATGTCTGAACCTGAGCATGTTAAGAGAGGATGTAAGCCACAAGAAAGAGATAAGGAAACCTACATGATTTAGAGGTGTACTAGTGGAGAGCTTGTTGAATAAATTATTGACTGAACAAAGCTTGTAAGGCTTCATGTATCCTTGAATATTCTCTCCCTGACTCTTTTAATGAATATCATTGCTTTTCATTCCCAGGATTACGTTCTCTCTATACTCTCTATACTCTCTATAGAATGTCAGTAGATTTCAGCAGGAAGAATATTTATTAAATAAAGTCAGGGTAGAGTGACAATATTATGAGATGATGCTCAGTCATCATCAGTAGCTCTATCTTCTTTTCTTTTTGATGAAGAATTAAGTGTCTGTGTTAGAACTGATGAGCATGGAGATGTGGGAAAAGAGATCCATCACAGAAGTGATGGATCAGCTAATGTATTTTATATGCCAAGAACAATATTAGATCTATTTTTGCAGCATTTTGGAATTAAGCCTTGCTATATGTGGGGCAAAAAACCTCAACAAAACAAATAATAATCTATTAACATTAAGTTCCTTCTTGCATCTCAGCCAAAAAGAGCACAGAAAATTTTAGCAATTTAGCAATTTTCAGCCTTCCATTGACTCTACTTTTAACATAACCTTGATTTTAATTCATGCATTGTAGGCAGAAAATTAAAAGCTTTAAGAAAACAGCCATTAGCTCTTATGCTTTATTAAAACTATTGGCACACCCTTTGTTGCTCTTATGAGACCTTTCAATAATACAAAACACACTTTTAATACATAAAAGAGCAAAAACTCTCAGGGAAGCAGAAAAATATTAGAACAGAGTTCAATGATATAGGAAAGTACCTGGATAAAAATCCCCTTGTGCAAACATGTCAATCACATAGCGACAGAATGCATATTGATCTAACAGAGCAAAAAGGAAGAAAAGAGTAATGAAGAAAGCAAATTTAAAATGTCATTTGTATTTAACAGTATAGATAAAGCTTGTGAGTGCAAAGACATTTTGGTAGTCTTTTCATAAGTAGCCTTACTTATATGTTTGTGTTTTTTTCCTGACCTTCAAGTAATTCACATGTTCAGGAAGCAACAGCTGTTATCCAGGTCTAATTCAAGACCCTTACCGAGAACTGCAGAGCTTTCCGTACTCCAGGGCTACCAGCTCTTCTGGACTGGCAGTGTGAAACTTTGGTTTTGGCATATATCCTGATCTCATACACAATTACTGTGCAAACTCCTGCCTGGCCACAGGTGTCAAAAACTTTTCCTTCTTCTTGAAGATCAATTTTGTAGACAAGTGATAGAAAATTTTAGAAAAGTTTTACTTAGGGTACTTTGTTAACATTATTTTAGCAGTATATTGTATACGTACATTTAGTGAATGGGAATATAAAGAGAACCCTCTGCACTTGCACTCTTATAGCAATGAGAGTTTCCACAAAATTTTACTGTTTCACTACAGAATTATTTTCCAAACACTAATCTTTACAAATATATATATATATGTATATATTAAATCTGTATATATATTGCATATATATTAAAAGTACACTATTCAGAAATTAAGCTTTCTGAATCTAAATGAAACTCAGATTCCAGAAATGTTGATTGTCTATTGATTTGTCCTATACATAAGCAGAGCTGGAGACCTTAATAAAAATTTCTAACATTAGGAAAGTTGAAGAAAATTATCAGTTGTAACTGAGTAAAAAAGAACTACAATATTTTTGCTGGATTCTTCAGTTTGTCAGAAAAAGAAACATGTTATCTCAGTGGACTATATGGGGCATTAGTTTTGAAAGTTAATGTTGATAACCAAATGCTAGCTCTGGTCAGCTAAGTTAGTTCCTAACTGTCATTGAGTAAAGCATACTCATCCATCTGCCCTAGACTCCTCTAGCACAGTTCTTGTGTTATAGAAGTTACATCTCTTCCTCACTACATCTCCTGTTCAGTTTCTGCCCTATTCACTTACAAAGGCAACGTACTTTCTCTTTCCCAACTTAAAAATAAAATTATGCAGACTAAAGATAAAATTATGTGGAATAATTTAAGCTTTAAAAATGGTGTTTATTTAAATGCAAAATGCAATTCCCAAGTATGTGACACTCATTAAATTATTTTCTTTCATACATAGTGCACTGATGCATCGGTATTGCTTGATGCTGAGGCTTTTATACATTTACTGCACTGTTGAGTTGACTGCCATAGAAGTTCTTGAATGGAGAACTGAAGCTTTCAAGTTGCTATGCAGATGTAGAAATTAGGAAAAGGTTTACCAGCTCAACAAATAACCATATCACTTCTTTGAACTGATAGAAGCCTATGCAGCTATTTTCTGTGAGATGGCAAAGGTAGTACTAGTCAATCTTGTAAAAACAGAGGTAAAATTTCAGAATATAACACAGACCTGCAGCTGTAAACACTGCTTTATAAACCTCTAATGACTATTCATAATTTTTACTTTCATATTTAGGAACTAAAATTTATCATTCTGGCTAGCTCCAAATTCACATTCCATCCTTAAGGCTGCAGTATCTGCCCTAAGTCTCCATGATTATTAGGAAAAAAAAAAAAAAAAAAGGAGAATATATATGAAAAAATAAATATGTACAGATCTGTATTCCTAAGCCCACCTAAAGCCACTGAAGTCAGCAAAGTGTTTGCACTGACTTTAACACACTTGCAAATAGGGCCTCAGTGAGTATTAATAAATAAAACGGATAATAAAACAAAATATGGCAAAGGTGGCATAGGACAAAATTATGGCAGGGGACAATAAGCTCTTTAGACAGTCACAGGACAGAGCACAAGCCTGTGCTGGTTTTATATAAGTTACGATAAAAATATAGCTTGAGGGCCTAGAATCACACCATTTCATTGATATTAAAATAATCCATTATTTAATCATAGTAATATAGTCCATGAATAAAACAGACTTTGTTGCTGGTTTTGTAGTTTTCCTGGGGGTTTTGTTTGTTGTTTTTTTTGTTTTTTTTGGGGGTTTGTTTGTTTGTTTTTATTTCAGGGAGGGTGTTCGTTGTTTTGTTTATGTGCGGTTTTTTATTTGTTTACTATATGTTGGGGTTTTTTTGTTTTTTTTTGTATTTTATTTTTTTTTGTTTATTTGGGGTTTTTTTTTGGTGTAAATGTAATTTGAATAAACTTTAAAAAAAAGCCTTAATCTTGATTATACCCAAGAACAAAGATTTTATATTAATTTTCTCCACACAGGATTTCTTTAGTAACTCAACCCCTAAAAACTGGCATTTAGAAAAAAAATTGAGTGCATAATGTAAAACTCTGAATAACAAAACCACAATTTCTACTGTATGTGAAATTGCAAGGTGTACTATAACATTCCATTTAAGTTCATGGGGATGCTACCAAACAGCAAAGATTGCAATCTAAGGAATTTTAAATGAATATGATTTTTCATATGTCTGTTCATGGCTAAAAATCCCTTTTAATTTAAACACTCTCATTAAAAAAGAGAATGTCACACTATAATTTTCACCTTATAGCTCTGTAAGGTTGGCCCAAATATTCGTCTATGTCTTAATAAATCCTATCAAAGTTTGGGACTAGATTCTTAATGGTAAAAATATTCATAGATACTCCTGTTGTTGGACTTCATTTGATTTACCCAGAGATAACCTATCTTCTTTAATTTTAATTTGAGTAAGAAATGATGCAACAGCAGGGAAATCATAACAACTTTTCTGCGATCACTGCTATGTTTTTTATATTGTTTCAGATAAGCTGGCAGAACTACTCCCTTGAGCAAGTAAAGATTGCAGGATCAGGAAATCTTGGTAAAACTGCATTGACTTTAAAATATGTTCACCTTGGTTCACACTGGGACTTAAATACAGAAATGAATTTTCTGAGAGTATCCAGCTGGGCATCAGTGGCCTATGGTGGAAAAAGGAAGGGTAACAGCACAAAAGACAGCTTCCACTGGGTGTGTGTAACCCTATCTCCAGTGATAATGGAAGTTGAAGAGGGTCTTTCCTTCCACCGCTCCAGCTGTTCATTCTCACTTTCACCTACTAGAATTCCATGCAGAGCCACTGGGCCACTTCAGAGCCACTCTAAAGTAGACCTACAAAGTGATTTGGTAATATTTGTTGTCAAGATGGATCATTTTGTTAATATTTATCAGCTAAAAATGGTAAGTGGTAAAGTGGTGTGTGGTGGGAAACCCACAAAACCCAAACCAACAAACAAAAAAACTCCACTACTCTCTATTGGTCTCTGTAATCTTCGATCCCTACTTACTTACTTAAAATATTTTTTCTGGGAGTAAAGTGCCTCATGTGTACAGCATTTATTTTTGGGAGCTTTATCCTGAACATTATGGACTGGATCCCACTGTGCACTGAAACTCTGCCAGAGCAAACAAAAATCGAAAGAGATTTTCATGTCTTAAGGGAATTGAAGAATTTGCTGAACTTTCTTCTTGGTCATAGCATTTAGTGTAATAGATGCTGCTTTGATTTCATGACTCCAAGGTCCAAATATTTCAAGTAAAAGACAAAATTAACTAGAATACAAATAAATGTTAAAATATACTAGTTCAGTACACTATGCATGTCAGAAAGTGGGCTTTGTCTCACAGTTTTCTAGAAACATATTATTTAGGCAACTCCTAAGGGGTCCAGAGCTGATGGTTATGAAATTCTGAGAGAATCTACCCAGGCAGATTCAGATATTCAGGCAGGGACTGCTTCTTTGATGCCCAGGCACAGCTTTATATGTGATCAGCTGAAAGGATCAGATAGGTGTGTCATGCCATGTTGAGCTGCCCCATCAGTGCTGGAAAAATCCTGTGGCTGCAGTGTGCTAGTTCATACAGAAAACAAGGTCCTGCTGCCTGCATTCATACAAAATTGTACCTAATGCCATGGAAAGACCATAGGGAAATCAGAGAACCAGTCAGTGCAACCTGGAAGTACAAGGACCCAGGTTTACTTTGACAAAGGGGGACATATAGTTAATGCTTTTGTTAAGTATTTGGTGTTGATGCATGCTGATTCTTTGTTTTATCACTGATTTTCTCCCTTTTAACAAAGTAATAACATTTCTTTCTCTTTTAGGAGAAATTTGGAAGCTGTTTACATTAAATTACATCATGCAGGTATGTCATACAGTACCTGACAACCTGACAATGCCTCATAAAATATGATATTAGATAAATCATTACATTCCCTTTTCCCTGTTGCTACTTTCTTTATCATTACAGAGGATATACACAGACGTAAAAACAAAACAAAATTCCCAAGAGGTCATGGAACACTTGTGTGTTTTCCAAAATAACTCTGCTAGGAATCCACTACATAAGATGCTACTGGGCAAATCCATGAAGTCTTGAACCTATCTGAAGAGAAATTGGTCCTTAGTAAAGAAGGATATAAATTAAAATGAATCTTCAGCCATGACAAACTGTTAGAACCTTCTGGTTATATACATAAAACTTATTTTATTTTCAATAGTCTCCTCCTAGCAGTGTGAGATTCATCTGAAATTTACTTGTACTGCACTTTTGTTTTTCATGGGCTGACTTTGGTGTTTGACAGCTTTAACTCCATTCTTTCTCATTCTTCCCTACTACCTTTTTAGAGATCTTCATCTGTTTCCTCCTCATTTTGTTTACCTTTCTTGTCCGATTTAGTTACAGTCTGAAGAGCTTTCTCCTCCTTAACTTTCGTTTTGGCTTTTATTAGCCCAGTTTCTGTTGTTTTAATCTCTGCCTGCTTGACCTTCTCAGACGTCTTTGTTTCTCCTTTTCCATCCTTCACTTCCTTTTTAACTTTTGTTTCCACTTTAGTGCTCTTTACTTTCTTCTCCTCTGCAGGTAATAGAGAAAAAGCTTTCAGTGTCCTTCTTGCCCCCCCCCCCCCCCCAAAATAATACTCTATGCCATTTGTTTTATATTGTGTTACTACTAATGAGTATTTCTTCATTATTATCACCCTGGTCAGATCTGATGAAAACTATAATCCCCTCAAGCCAGACAGACTTAAACAGAAATATGAGATGCAAACAGGTTTTATCTTCAGTCCTGCACCAACTGCTTTACTGATTCTAAATATAGTAGGCTACGGCAAATGATATCAAGTGTTTCTAATGAGAGTATGACAGTTTTCATGGTATAAACCAGGGAGACAAATGTTGGTCATTAAGCAAACAAATACAGAAGGTACTTCCAGGTAGAATCTGAGTAAATTTAGACTTCAGAGATCAGAGCTAAACTCTGCTGTAAGCTGGAAAAGCAGTTAGTGTGTGACTATTTTTAAGGGTAGCTTTCATGCCCTAGTTCTCAGTCTTTGTACAAGTAGTCTGGACTTCTTGAGTCTCTTACTACATCAATCCCCCAGACTGAAAGACTAGTCTGAGACAAATTCATGAGCTGCCCTGCCGCAGAGCAAGGAGGTTTCCAAGGAGAATTACCAAATTGTAAATAACAGTAGCTGAAGTTACACACAGCTTGGTGAGACCTGGAGTATTCCTTCTGCTGTTATGTGTCAGTAACTTTTTTCTCACCTAAGACATGGATGCTGACAATATGTGTGGTTTTAGTTCACTCTAGTGGAAAATCCAACAGTATTATAAAATGCCACTGATTAGGTTATAAAGTAATCTTTTGCTGTGATGTTCATATTTCTGTTTTCTTCACAGCTCTAAATGTCTCCATCTTGTATGCTACCAAATCTATATTTTCTGTAAGGCTCTAGACTCTTATTTCTATTAAACCACTGGGATGACTAGACTGATTTTATCAATATATTAACGGAATATTACTATTATAAAACAGAATGCAGACATTTATGTAAGAGCATTCATTCTTCCAAACAAATCCATGGCCCAATCAGATATTGCTGACTAGTGAAGAATTAATTTCCTTTACTAGTTATAGTGAAAATGTATGTCAGATCACTTACAGATAGGCCTAGTTGTCTTTCAGGCAAATTGTGGTCCATACTTTTAATTCACATCTCTGAAATTTCAACAGATTTTTAAAGGGATAAAGCATAGAATTAATGCCTGAATATTCTAGAGACATTTCAATTCTATTAATATATTAATTTTTTTTTAGTTTCATGTGGCTGATTTTTCACACACATTGAAAACCTCTGCTTGAATAAAATAATGTTTATGCACTTTAATGTAAATTCAGTTTAAAAAAAATATGGTATTTATAAATACCTTTGGGAGGAGGTTTCTTTTCAGCCTTTTCATGTCTTTCAGGTTTGTCCTTTTGAGTTACTAGAAAAGAGAAGAGTTGTATATTAGGGGAAAAATCAGAGAATGAGAAAATATTGCCAAAACAAAACAATATCCCTGGAAATATTGCATTTCCTTACAATTCTTGTTTTTCACTTTTTAAAATTCTTGCTTCTTCTTCTTAGGTTCACATAGTGGGGTAAAAATCTTCAAAATATCTGTTGAGAGTCCCTAACCAGAAGATAAGTGAGTCACACAGATCTGATGCTTTACTGGGAAGGTTTATACTGCATATTCCAGAAGACAGAAATTTGCTCATCTCAAGTTCCAAGAAGACATGGACTTGATCTTGTTCCCCAGCCAAAAGGAAGCCATGTGGCTACATTCATCTTACAGAAAGACAGTTTTCTTAGCTTGGGCTCGTAGTCATACAAACACAGCCACCAGTCTGGCGCTTGCTTCAGAGCCCAGCTCGAGTGAGTTCATGTCTGCACAGGATACACTGTGTAAACACACACTGCTGTGTCCCAGAAAGGCTCTCAAAATTTTGTGCAGAGACTTCTATCTCTCCCCTCTTGATCACCGTCCAGACAGACTGCCCGACAGAAACAGACCTGTGAGTTAATTACACTTGTTTCAACAGACAACTACAGAATAGCAACATCCTCTATAACTGAATTCCATTCTGAAATCTCTGCCTGTATGAGCCATGGCTGTTATTTAGACTTGCTTGGGGTTTTTTTGTTTGTTTGTTTGTTTTGTTTGGATTTTTTTTTTTTTTAATAGCTGTTTCTTAGATTATGTGTTTAAATAGCATTCATATCACTGAGGCTTTCTGCAGCTTTTAACAGAGGCTGAAGAATTACCTTGAGCATTTTTATTGAGCATAAAGAAGACTTTCTGACTGTGGGGGAAGTAGGCAATTTTCAGGATACCCGTTCCCTGAGGTTGGTCTGGACCTGAACATTCTCATTTCTTAGGGACTGCAAATGGCTGAAATAGCCCTTCAGCACTGCTGATAGCTAATCCAGTTTAGAGCAGATGCCTGAGAAAAGGGAGGTGGGCCTGGCAATAGATAGATTAGTAGCACACTGCCAGCAGAAATGCACCTTTGGACACGCTGAGGATGACTGCCCTGGTGCCCTGAGTCCACCTGCAGGGACTCACAGAGCACTGAAACTAGCCAAGTGAGGGCAGCATGACTGTATATCACACTGCGGGAGCAAATCTCTCCAGCTACAAAGTGTCCAAAGTCTTCATAAAATTTTCCAGCCAGCGACTGGAGTTATGGCTGGTATTAAACACATTAAAACTCTAAGTGATTATTTGGTTAGCTAGCAGAAGATAAATGGGTAAACAGGCTGGCTGCTCATTAGGACTATCTCAGTGATTCTTGGAAGTTATTTGCTTTTCAGATCTACACAGACACAGTGAGCATTTATTTTCTCTGGATAACTTCAGTGTGATTTCATTTTATGAAAAAAAACCCACCAAAAGCCACAAGAAAAACAACAAACCAGACCTATGCTTTCAAGCTATACACTGAGAGTAGAAAAAATGAACAAATATCCTTTTAAAATAGAGATTGGACAATGCCTATCTTTTAGAATTCTTTAGGGTTTTAAGTTTTCATTCTTCTTTCTCTGTTTCTTCACTCCTACCTTCTGTTCTACCTTTCTGTGTAGAGTATGGTCAAGTCCAAAAAAGAGTGATTTGTACATTTGTATCTATATTATCTGCACAGATTCAAATTAAACTTAATTAATTCATGCATCTCATCATCTGAGTGGCATAACAGACCAATACTAAGACAAATTGCATAGTAATTTTTTTTAAATAGTTAATGGAGTAAAGTGAAGAGAGGTAAAGACTGAGACTGAACTTCATTATAGAAATATCTGCCTCAGAGAAGTATTTAATTTCAGAGAAAAACATTCAAATGCCAGGCAAAAATAAATGTTAGTCTTTAAAAAAGACATAATAGGACAAGGTGATTGGATTCTTAAATCCAAATCATAGGTAAAGATAGAATTATCTATCAAAATAATAGCAAAAATCACGTCTCACACACCCATGATATTGCTTCAGAATATATATGATAATTAGTTGATATGTAAAGTCACTTCTGCTATGGAGGACAGTGCAAATCACGTACTGGAATTAAAATGTTATTAAAAAATAAAGTCAAGAAAATTAAAATCTATTTTTGGATATGATGGAAGACCCAGACTAAGAGACAGTAAACCCTCTTGCATTAGGTCTGCATCAGATTGAAAACATACACAAGAGAAAACCTTCCTTGCAGGACAATCATGAATTCCATTACTGGGGAAAAAGCATCAAGGAATGCAGATAGTCATAGTTTAGTTGCTTAGCTGTGTAAGAATGATTTATAATTAACTCTGTCCATGAAAACAAGGGAGCAAGAAATATATATTGAGCAAGACTTCACTCAGACACTGACCAAGACCTGTTCAAGCAAATGTGAGAACATCCAAAAAATGTACAGCACAAACTAAAAGATTTGTATTTTAAATACTCATCTCCACACTCTCCCACATTATATAAACACTGAAAATCTAAAATTGTACAATATTTAAAGACAATCTGTATTACCTTTAGTAGGCATTTTCTTTTCCTGTTTTTCTGGCTTTTCAGATTTCTCTTTGTGAATAGCTAGAAATAAAACCCAACATTCTTAATGGTCATTTAAGAAGAGAAAAATTGCATTTTAAATGAGAAAGAGGAGAAATAAAGATGAAGAAACACAACTAGGCACCATGGCTATCCATGAAAAGAACGAGAAAGATTGATTCAGCTGCTGTTGTTAGTTGTTGATGCCAAAACATGGGATTCAGACTTTCAAAAACTCATCTACCATCCTTGAGGTCTTTGTCATTGGCTGAGAGAGGAACGGCCTTTCTAGCTGAACTGTAATCCCATGAAAGAAACTAGTCAAGAAGAGTTGTACTTATTTATGTTATTTAGGTTTTTGTTGTTGTTGTTGTTGTTGTTGTTGTCTTTTTTAAAAAAAATATTTATTTATAGACTGTGATTTATTGGTTAGTTTTGGTTTACTGTTATTTTTGATCTTTCTTGTTTATTACTTTGGTTAATTTTTGAGGGATTTTCTAACTCCACAGAACAACTAACAGTTTTTCCAGCTATGAATCATTAAACACTATAATTAATTACTGATCTAATTGCAATGACATTCTAAGTAATGCTCTTTGGGGCTTTTTGTTTGCTTTTAATTTCCACTTTACAAATTCAAATTAACTACAGTGTAGTGACTAGATTTCTTGCTCCGGTTTCAGAATACACCTGAGTTGTACAATAGTCAGTGAGTGGTGGGTAGTCTGGAATATTCTCTTGTGTGGGCCCTGATTTGTTAATTTTTTGCAATTAATGCTTGCACAGTAACTTGCCCACAGATGTGCAGAACTGATATTTGCAAATGCACATATTGCCCAAGGTATCCTACAGGGACCATGTGTGTGAGAAAACACTCAGCTCCCTATTTGACTCTGGCATATAAGATTATACTAAGAACACAAAAATATATGCATGAGCATTGTGTTGGTGTTTGAAAAGAAAGAAAGGACTGTGGAAGACAAAACAGTGCTAGATACCCATTTATTGCAAGTAACTACTGAAAGAATTAGTCCTGCCCTGTTCAATGCCTATGCAACACCCCTACACAATATCGTATTTAAAATGCCTTTTTTTTTTTTTTTCCCCCTTGATGGCCTGCCTCATCACCTTTGTTTACAGTCTGTCAGGAGGGTTTTTTTTGGATGGACATAGTCTCTTAGCAACCATACTTATTGTGAGTGTTGGAAATACTGTGATTACCTTGAGATTATACTAATCCAGAGTACAAAATATATTATCTCCCTTCTTCAGAAACAAAGAAACAAAAATGAAAGAAAAAAAAACAAAGCCAAAAGCAAAAACAAGCAGAAGGAATAAAAAATGCTACTTGATCTTTAAGTCTGCAAACCTTTATATGATCTCATTGGTTTTATTCATATTATACTATTTATTTATTTATTTTTTTTCAATTAAGGGAATACATAAATGAAAATTGACTAGAGAATTAGTTCTGGTATGTAAATAGTTCTGGGATGTAAAATAAATTGTGACATTAAATAGTTACCTGCATGTCTTTCCTTTTTTTCAGGTTTTTCTTGTCTTTCCAGTTTGTCCTTTTGTGTCACTAGGAAACATAGAAAGTGTTACATATATTGGGGGAAAAAAAAAAAAGAAAAGAAAAAAGAAACAAAAATAATTCCAAAATATGTCTTAGGAGACAAAATGGCACACTGTGTTACATATTTGCACAGCATACATCATTCTACAGGGTGTGAGCAGCCAACTCTGGCTAACAAGTTACTGCCATGGTAACATGCCTCAGCTGTTTACTACAGTAGCATCATCTCTGGCAGTCGTCTGTCAACTGAGGAGAGATTTTCAGAAAACAGAGGACTAAGGCAGAGCTCACAGTAAATGCTGCCACCTGCAATGGAAAGAGTACTTCACCTGATTCACCCCATACTCTGTCAGGCACAGGTTGTAAAATCCCTGGAATGAATCCTGGAGCACAAGAGCATCACATGCACAAATGATACATCTATCACTTGCCAGCTGGCTTGAAATGGATAACCAGTAATGGATATGGATAGCTAGTGTGGATACAGATAGCTAGTAATGGACACTAGCTGAGATCAGTCGCTGGCAATGATGACCTCAGAACCATAATTAGATGCTCAGTATGTTCAAAGTGAAGACTAACATTATGCCAGTGGAAACTGCATTGTGCTATCCACTCACTCACAAAACACTTTCCACTCACTTTTCTTAGGATTTTACAGAAAATGGAAAATAAGCATGCAAATTTTAGAACACTTCAGAAAAATCATCTGTGAAACTACAAGCTAGCTTTGACTCCCGTGATTTCATCCAAGTTTAGTAAAAATCCCTTTGACAAACATGAGGAAATAAGAAACTTCCATTACAGTACCATGAATTGCATATCTAACTGGAAGCAAAAGAAGAATGGTGGGGATTACTCCAGCTCTCACATTTTTAAATCAATATAGTGATGAAATACATGAGAATGGATTCTTGATATAGCTGACCAAGTCACTTCTAAGTGACTGACGCTCTTCTATTTACTCTCTGTGTCATTAAATAACTTTCCAAAACTTAATCACAGAAGTTGATTATAAATTAGAATAAGATATTATTTGCACTCTCCATTCTTGAAAAGAGATTCTCCAGATCTTGAAAAGAGAATGTGTTTAAAGTAGAAAATAAGCAGCCAAAATATAGGGATGTGGTCTCTGGAGTCTCCCAGTCACACTACAAGAAAATGGGACTTAGAAAGACACATATCCATAGTCTTTATTTTGAAATTTAATGTACAGTCTGAAAGCAATGTTTCCTAGTGCCTTGAATACAGAGAATCTATATAAACAGTAGTATTTTAGAAGCAATTATGACAATATTTCACTAAACAAAACTAATATGTTCACTTTAATATAAAATGCCATTAGGTAGACAGAATACTAATAGGAATTATGGCAAGTTAAGGCAGCAGGACTGGAAGGGATGCTTAGCAAGTTTGCAGATGACACAAAACTGGAAAGAGCTGTTGACTCCCTTAAAAGCAGGGAGGCCCCACAGGGAGACCTCAACAGATTAGAGGACTAGGCAATCATCAATCATATGAAGTTCAACAACAGAAAGTGCCAGATTCTGCACCTGGGATGAGACAACCCTGGATGTTCATACAGACTGGGGAATGAGATGCTGGAAAGGAGTGTCACAAAAAGGGACCTGGGAGGCCTGGTTCATGACAAGTTGAATATGAGTCAGCAGTGCCCTGGCAGCCAGGAGGGCCAACTGTTTCCTGGGGAGCATCAGGCAAAGTATCATCAGCCGGTCAAGGGAGGGGATTGTCCCACTCTCTTCTGCACTTGGGCAGCTTCACCTTGAATATTATGTGCAGTTTTGGGCACCACAATATAAGAGAGATATTAAGCTATGAAAGAGTGTCCAAAGGAGGGCAACAAAGATTGTGAAGGGCCTTGAGGGGAAGCTGTATGAGGAGTGGCCGAGGTCACTCTTCATCCTGGAGAAGAGGAGACTGAGGGGAAATCTCATTGTAGTTACAACTTCCTCATGAGGGGAAGAGGAGGGGCAGG
Organism: Margarornis squamiger; assembly: GCA_035222235.1. NCBI lineage: Eukaryota > Metazoa > Chordata > Aves > Passeriformes > Furnariidae > Margarornis > Margarornis squamiger. The sequence continues at coordinate 63,725,661 of JAWWTY010000106.1, read as the reverse complement.
CACTGTTGTCTTCAGGATACAAGGGAATGATCTGAAGTTGTGTCAGGGATATTTAGGTTGTATATCAGAAAAAGGGTCTCCACCCAGAGGGTGGTTGGGCACTGGAACAGGCTCCCCAGGGAAGTGACCACAGCACCAAGCCTGCCAGAGTTCAAGAAGCATTTGGATGATACTCGGGCTCATGGTCTGACTCTTGGGGATGGATGCAGGACAAAGGGTAGGATTCAATGAGCCTTGTGGGTCCCTTCCACCTCAGTGTGTTCTGGGATTCCATATATAATTCACATTATTCTTTTTCACTATCTAGATTGGCTGGGATAATTTTTTCCTGTTCCGAGAAAGTTAAAAAAACATTAAATAATTTTCTCCTGTGAAATCAAATGGAAGAGTTCCCTGTTTTCCACATAACAGAAGTCTTAAGGACACAGTCATGTTCTAATATGGGACATTATTGGTTTTGCTTTGTCATTTTTCCAAATCTGGGAAAAAAAATTCTCATGTTACTAGTATTCTATTTTCTAGTAACAAATATTTATTCCAGCAGAAACCTGAATTTATATTCCTGCTATTAACCTCTAAATTCAGCCGTATTGATGGAATGGATTTTGAGTTACTTATATAAAATGTGAAAGCTCTAATCAGAGACCATTAGAAAGGCCTAGTCAAGGACAGATTTCATGAAGTGCATGTTCACTTGAGTCGTGATGTTTGTGTTCTTAATAAATCTGCTGTGGCTGGATATTCAGTCTTTCCTTTTGGGAAATTGGCCTATTTGTTCTTCCAGAATGTGTTTCTTCCTCCAGCCCAAACTTCATTAACCACATTTTTGCACAAAGGGCATGTTCTCAGAAGGCTTAAATTGTTTTGACAAGTAAGTAAACTCAAAAAAAATTCCATTTTGCTAAAACATGCCTCACAGAAGGCAACAGTGAGATGGTGGTTGTTGAAACCCAGAGCTAACTCATGAGTCATGGATGGAGAGTAAACAGTACTCTGAGTCCTACAACAGATCTTAATTTTTTGTTGGCAAACATCACCAGAAAATTAATAAATTCTAAAGCTTCTCCCCAGTGTCTCTGAAATGAATCTGGAGGAATTTTTTTTGTCTAAGGTGGGTCTCCAAAACAGATTGTCTTGAGGAACCATGACCAGTATGTTATAATTTACCGGTTACATTTTGCTTAGAGCTATTCTGGATTTATTCAAGAACTCAGAATATTCTGTGATTCTCTGATAAGAATAAAAAAGGCACCTATTTATGCTCTAGGCATCTTTTACTTAATGCTCATAATGCAGTAAAGATGTTTATTAATCTCTGGATATAATTTCAGACTTTCTGTAGAGTGATGAATTCAAAGTGCCTTTAAAATCCTTATTCTCCTTCCAGATGGCCTCCACAACACATCCTTCATCTTTAAACATAATTGAGATCTACAAGAACAGTCTAAGAGTCAATAGATTAGACTATTTTGAACCACTGGTAAAAAGACAAAGAATATCAAATGCTGAATACATACCCTTTAGGGGTTCCTTCTCAATTTTTTCTTGTTTTTCAGGTTTGTCTCTGTGAATTGCTACAAATAAATAAATAAATAAATTTAACCCAGCTCATAATAAATCTGTAATCTAGAGGTATTATGTACACTTATTGTCTCACTAAAGTGATCAAGGAAAAGCTTTTGCAAACCCAAATAATGGAATTTAGCTCTGAGCCACAGGTACCTGATGATGTATAGATCTTCTTAATGTCAATATTTAATTCCAGGTCTGAGAGAGATGTTTTTCTTTTAATAAGCCTTCAGATGCTAGACTATATTTTTTCTGAAAGAAGTGATTATGCAGCAACCTTAATTCAATCTGTCCAGTCTCTTTTGGTTGCATTACACAAGCACCCTGGCTCTAAGATTTCTGACAGAAGAAATTATTTTCAGTCCTTGACAGCACTGCTTTCTATTCTTAACAAAAAAACCTGCCAGCATATTGCTGACTGTGTTATTTTTTCTTTATTTTTAGCTGTTACTTCTGTCACAGGATGGATTAAAAAGAAAACATCTCTTTTAATCAGAGTGTAACTTCAGGAAGAGCAGCTGTTCAAAATACAACTGACTGCATGTCCTACTAGAAGCAGGCAAACACGAGTCCTCATGGACTCTGTTGCCCACCCAGCTTTCAGAGCATGTTTTGATGTGGTTCTATCCCACATCCTAATGATTTGGGTAGACAAAAACATTTCTTCATTCCTTGTCAACCTGTATTACTAAAAGACTAGATTTTTGTAATTTCATGGAAAAAGTATTTTCTTTTTAATACTCCAGTTTCTGTCAACCCCAGAAAATAAAACTGATCAGAAAACAATTTTGAGCTTTATACACAAGCACATTAATGTTTTTTCATCCATTCATTTTACCAGCTTTGCAGCAAATGTAATTTTAAAGAAGTGCAAACATTTTTTGTTGGTTAAATATTTCCTCATTAAAAAAATTGGTCTTTGTCCTTAAGAAAAATAATTCATAACATTCAGTAAATTCATCATATCTTATGTGTGTTTACATTATTCAAATACATTTTCAGTAATAACAGGTAAATTATTACTGATAACAAATAACAGTACAGTAGAAGGAGATTGAAGGGAGATTTTTCAAAGCCTTTAGGAATGTAGAGAGTAAATTTACACTAAAAAAGCAGGCTGTGAAGAATGCAGGAGTATCACCAACATACTATTGAATGAATTACAGACTGTGACTCATTCAAGTGCTTTAGGACATCTAGTAGCATACCAAGGAAAAATTATTCTCCTCTTTATATATACCATGCAGAACTTAAACTTGATGTTTTTTGCAAAAATTGTAACATGCTTCTACATCTTACATTTGTATTAGCAGATGCTGCCTCTGTGCAAAACACTTCAAGCCAGTGTGTTGTCAGGTTTGGCTGGGGCAACAGCACAGTTTTGCAAACAACAGTTCTGTGATGGTCAATGTGCGTGAAATGTGTTTCCTCACATTCAGACAAAAGTTTTTGTAGTCTCTATGCCAAAAAATACAGCTGAACTATGCAGAACAGACTTGTAATCAGAAATCTTGGTTTTAGTCACAGGACACCTTATTTGTGTAAGAGACACTGCTGTGGACATGTGGAGAGAAAACAAAACTAAACAAAAAAAAACAAAACAAAACAAAACAAAAAAAACCAACACCACAAAATGAGCCTTGAATGACACAAACTGAATTGAGCACCTGCAGACCTCAAAGTGGACAGAATCACATCCTCAAAATGGTATAAAGAATGAAATTGTATAAGAATATTAATATTTGTGTGGGCTGGTTCTAAAAAGATGGAGAAGGAATCAATTGGCCCCTTCTTGAGAAAAAAAAACCTTGATGTATCTGGGCAGGGAGCCTGGAATGTAGACAGAGCACAGACTGGCATAAGCATAAGCTATTTTTCTCTTCCCAATTATAGGCCGAAGGTAATCTCTGGTTAGTTCAAGAGCCCTGTCCTGTGTGTTGATATCCCCATAGCCTCAGAGGTTGCTAATCTCAGATTGTAATGTTTACCATTACCTCTTATGGACAGTGTCAGAGCTATGGCTTCCCTAATTTGGGAAAGGCAGGTGCTGCCAAAAATTAAAGTGTTCATGTTTCAGGGCTGTGCTGACTGGCCATTTTTGACTCTTCAGTCACAAGCCCACCAAAATTCACTGAAGCTTCTGATCTGACAAATTTAAATATGATATTTCTTAGCATATTAACTCTCCCCTGAAATGCATTTGCGTTCAACTTCATTTGTAGTCATAAAAGCTCTGTCATGGAAAATGCATCACTGTCTACAGATCTTTTCCAGATTTTGTCACTTGGATATCTATTTCTTTGTGCAGGGCTTAATACATGCCCTTTTTCAAGCCCACAGCACTAGGTGCAAGTACCAGGTTTTAGAATAAGCCAGACTGGTCATACTGCCATGTTTCAGTGAAACAAATTAGAATTGATTGGATTTGCTTTTCCATTAAAAAAAAAAAAAAAAAAAAAAAAAAAAATAAAAAAAAAAAAACAAAGTATTTTTAATGTTGCTCAGTCACACATTCTTCAGCTGAAAAACACTGAAACTAAAACTGTTAATTCAATTTTAATGCAATAATTTTTTAATGACATTTTCATCATTTGTTTTATGAGAAACTTTGTAATTAGAAATCAACTCTTTTGTTAACAGGATACTGGACTCATACAGAAAAAGAAAAAAAAAACCTAAGAAGAATAACTAAAACCAGTTTTATAACAATTGTGTGAGCAAAAATTTTTCCACAACTTAAAAGAATTTTTTTCAGGCTTCCTTGCAAATACCAAAAGTCATAAGCTCAGAATGAACCATTGTTAGTATTGGAAATAATATAACACCCCAACCTAATTTTCACTAACCTAGATTTTGGAAATTGCTGAAACATTTTTATATGTCTTTGAATGAAAATTCAGCCTGAGGCAAAAAGATGAGCTTGAGAAATTTCATCCTCAATGACTGGAGTGTGATAAATTTATAAATAATCTAAAATAGGGACTTATAATGGAAAATTTTAAGGTAATTTAATGATGTATTCCAAAGTCAATATTCCTATCTACTTCACGTAAAATTAAAACCAATAAACATAGTATATACGTGAGAGGATTTTCCAAATTTCAATCATCATAATAGATTATATTTGCATCTAGTTAAAGACATAGTGAAGGGAGATGTGATTTAGTTTTTCTCCAATAAAATCCTCCAACAAAGACATTTCACACCCCAAAACAGAAAGTGCAAAAAGAAGAGACTTAATAAGCAGGCACTAGTTCCATACCTAAGGGAAGTAAAAATAGTTTCCAGCTGAGTAAGTCTTAAGTCTGCTGCTTAGTATAAAGCTAGGTGATGAGTGCAGTAAGCATGAAGCAGAGATTGCTCGCTCCAGCTAACTGACTAAGTGCTTGTCTACAGAGCAGCACTCTCAGGAAAGTTAAGATAAATGAACTAATACAATGAAGTTAGAGTGCATTAGTCAGAGAGCATTAAATCTCTGTATAGATGCTTTCTTTCGGAAGTAAAGTAACTGTAGATGGCTATAACTTAATTCTTCTTGAAGGAATACTGGAAAAAAAAAAAAAAAAAGGCTTGATCTGGAAAGAGGCATAAACTCCCAGGTCCAATCAATAATTTAAGTAAACTACAGCTACATCACTATCTCTACCATGTTCCCTAATTTAAAGATATCACAGGCATATTTGTAGCTGTACCTTGAGAAATCAGGCTAGACAGCCCCTGTGTCAAAAATATGCCATTTAATTTGCTAATGTGGTCAAATTATGTAGGTTTCTGGTATGATATGTATTTGTAGTGTCCATGTCTACTTATTTAGCTGTCTCTAATACTTTGCCTAACACCTACAGCAAATTAAATTATTGAGACACATTATACTTGTCTTTATAATCTCATAATTTATCCATATGCTAAAAGACAGAGAGCTTTATTCTGTGAAGTTTAATATTTGCAGTATCAGTATAACTCTATTAACTCTATTAATGAGTCTGAAAAAAACCCCAGAGTGGCTAGTGTTAATCCAGTGGCACATACTACAACAGCAATGTATTAGTGAAGTGATTTGGGGAAAGCCACATGGTAAATCAACCTTTTCCCTTCCTTCTCAGTGCCTTTGTAATTAGAGCTATTTCTCAGAAATGCAGGACAACTTATTTCACTGATCTTATCAGTTTTTCCATAAAAATCAGAAGTTACCATTAGACCTTCCATTAGACAGAATTTATATATATGTAATCTTGATATTTTTTATTATTGCTTTATTTATTATCACTTGTTGACAAAATAATGCACAGTTACCTCTTTTTCTTTGGTAGCAATAGAGATAACAACACCTATTTCATAAACAGCCCTCAGGAGCAGCTAAGAGTCCTGCAAAATCTACAAAGTGTTGCAAAATGAGGGATTCACAGAGCCTTAGGCTGAGACCCCATCATTCTTCAGCCCCTCTCCTCAAGAAAACTGCCCCAGCTCTGGCCATTGCAGTGGCCCCACACTGAACTTTTTGGATCACTTTCCTGAACTGAGAGACCCAGAGCTCAGCACAGGATCTTGGTGTGGTCTCAGGAAAGTTTAGTTCAGGGGGATAATTAATCCCTTGCCTCTGGTGGCTGGCCAAGCTCCTGCTCGTACAGTCCAGAGTGCCACTGGCCTTTGTGAAAGTACTCATACAATAAATATGAAATTGGAAAGACCCTATTTTGTAGTGAATTTGTGCTTATGTGTACACATAATCATGAAATAATTTGATTTCAGGGCTCATAAGCATGACCAACTGCTTTGTGGAATTATTTCTCAGAGTATTTTTTCTTTCCAGGACTAAATTGACTACAGTAATTGAAATGGACATTATTGCTAGTAGTTTATCAAAATATTTAATTAAAAGCAATTTTAGGGCACAAGTTTGCCTGGTTCTCAACACTGTTAGAATCTTACGGTTTCAGCCACTTCCATGTGGGATTTTTATCAATTACAACTATTCCTCATATTTCAGTTCAGTCTTTCCAAAATGAGGCTTAGGGATAGAACTTCCTTGTAAATTGTGGGACTTGAAATGAGAGGGTTTGACTGTTCAAAAAGATGTAATTAAATCACTTTTAAAACTCTAGTGTCCCCACATGTTTGGGTGAAGGACTGAATTTTTTTTCCATTGTTTGTTGCTATTAAAAACATTCATTTTACCTCTAGATTTTTCCTAGTAAAAACAACAAAAGATTGTGTTTGTACAAACTTTCTGAAGGTACTTTACAAGGTAACAGAAAAATCTGTTAAAGATTCATGGCATTATCACACTCTAGACTGAGGCCAGGAAGAATGTTTTCTTGTAATTGATCCTCCTCCTATGTAAAAGTTGTATTTTTGAGACTAAACATAAAAAGGAAAGATAGAAAAAGAATATTTGTCCTGTTCTTCAGTAATTGATTCTATAATTAAAGACTATTATCAGACACATACATAAAGGGACTTAAATAATGACATCTGAATGCTTTTTTTTCTGGCATCTTATAACTTCTTAGTAATCATTTCTGCAATGTTTATGTTCTTCTATGTAAAGAAAAACACTTCTGTAGAGACAAAATGGTACACAAGAGACTGTTTTGGTCAAGACTCCAACATCATTTGGGTTTTTAGATTACTATGCTTGAAAACACCTTAACTGTGATCCCTTGCTAGTGGATCTGAGTTCATTATTGCTTGGGTAGCCCACTGGTGCCCTAAAGAATTCATTATGATGCAACGTGATTTATTAAGTAGTTCGGAAGCAGTTCTAGGCAGTGCAGATGACCCTGATTAGCACAGAGCTGGAAAGCTAGCTCTAGAGGAGTAAAATACTGTAAAAACATACAAAGAATATATACAGAAATGAATGTAATTGTCTGAGAGAGGGTAGATGTGTACACTCACTATTTTTAATAGGCTTCCTTCTTGCTTCCTCCTGCCATTACCAAGCACAGCACTGCTGCATCAGAGGGATGCTCATCAAGTTTTATGTGGCCTAACCTCTACAGGAGAGCTTTTTTAGGCAAAATATCTGCACACATCCCAAGAAACTTCTTTGTTTACATAACCGTTGAAAACCAGTCCAAACCAGTTCCCCTGTGGATTTTTGGAGAGTGCCAGTCATAAGAGATTAAACAGTTTGTAAAAGAGTAGGTTCTTAAAATGAAGGCCTTTCTTATCTCTGATACACACCTGGCTCACTCTTAACTATGACTTCCTAACTTGGATGGCGCCCACTGGCCTATAAATTTGCTTTCTTCCTTGCCTAACTCACTTCATGCCTTTTGCACCACAGGAAGTTTCATCAACACTCTACTTTCTTGCACCTTTGGTAGAAAAAAGATTTCTGGAAAAGTTTGAACAGGAGAATCTTATTAAGAACGTGCATTTACAATATAGCCACACAAACATAAAACTACATTTTTTTTTTGTTAATACTAAGATGAACATGAATTTTTGATCTTTTGCAGTCTCAGTAAATTTTGGACGCTTTTATAATACAACAGTGGAAACGTGTATTAACAAAGACTCTGTATACTACATACATATATGTGTGCAAACAGACAAAATACCAGTTACCCTTTGTTGATGTTCGTTTTTCATGCCTCTCCATTTTCTGTTTATGAATTTCTGAAAACAATGCAATGCAGATTTATCAATTTTTCACACACAAAATATCAGATGCATTCTCATAATAAAACATAAAAAGAAGTGCTAGTGCTTTGAATGTTATAGCAGAACCACGGCTTAATCACCTGCATATTCAGAATTACATAAAATATTCTTCAACTTTATATATATAAACAGACAATATATCTATGGATAAAAATCACAATATTAAGTGTCTTTAATAATCTGTTTTTATTTGAATGATACAGCTACTTTTAAAGGCAAGAATGTGTTTTGCTGATCTATATACAGAAAAATATGTTGTCCATGAATCAGAAAACACAGGCTTTTACTAAATGTTTTCTGTATGTATCTTGAGTTGTATCAAGATTAGCATTGTATGCTTTCCAAATTACCTTTGAAAAGGAAAAAAAAAATGTTCTTTTTGCTACATTTTCTAAAATTTTTAAAGCTCGCATACTGAGTTGGTACCTCCAATGCACAATAAAATGTAGACTCAATGATGTCTACAAATTACAGAGATATAAGTTTCCAGGCTAGGGATCATCATATCAAATAGTGACATTTTAATCATGCTGTATACCAAAGCACTGAGAACTGCCTTGTTAGAAGAGGAATTGGTACAGTATTTATCTGCCTTTGTTATGCCATCCTTTTTGAATAAAATTCTTCCACTACAATATTGATATTAAATTACTGCTATATACGTCTAAAACTCTTTTTTTCTACTGTCCTTATTGTGCCAAAACCAGGATAATATTGAAACTGCAAAATGTTGCATTTTAGAAAAAGCAAACCAGAATTAAATCAAGCTTTCACAGCCTTGTTTACATGCAGTTGTAGAAATTTAAAGGGCATTTATTATAGGTGTGCAATACATTCATTAATACTATACCAGGTGTCTTTTTTATGGTATTGTGCATGTATTTCCTGCAGTAGGAAACTGCTATAAAATACTGGATCAAATTTGTTTGTGACAAAAGCAAATCTTGTTAGACTGTGGGAGATGCCTCCTTGTATTTCAGTGTTACATTTTGTCTGCAGGGTCTAAAAAACAAGAACATTCACCCCAAAATTATGCATATTACTTCTCAGCTCTAAGGGACTACTTTAATGCCTATTGAAGACAACTGAAATCTTCCACTTACAGCCTTACAACCTTAGTTATTTACTCGGCTTGTAATAGGATGCAGTTTGCCAAAGAAATCCAGAAGAAAATGGAATTTTCCCTCCCCAAATCTCGAAAATAATACAGAATGTTTTTATTAGATAGTATTTGGCATCTAAAATAATGATTGTGTCTGGTTTGCAGAAAGATAACTATTCTATGGTATCGGCCTATGTTTTCTTCAGATAGAGAGAATATTATTCCACCAAGATAAAGGGTAAGAAAGGGTAAAATACATATCACTGTTAGCCACTAATATATGGCAGCATAACTAAACTAATCATATGATGTCATTAAGCTAAAATGACTTTTTATTCCAATTTCATCTTGTTCTTTTCAGCCTGGGTGTGTAGTTCATTTACTGTTCTATAACGATCAGAAAGAAATATGCTTTACTGATTTACTGCATTTCAGCTGAGCCTGGACTATTTTTCTTTCTTCAACTATGTGAAAATATTTTATTTCTACCAAAAGGGAATCCAGTTGCTGGATTTTCAAACTTTTCCCACTTCTGCTTGAATGGATGCATTAACTAGTTTAAGTAGCATAAGCGGTAGGAATGGTGCAAGACAAGGACAGCGGGAGGATTGTTCCCTGATTCTGGGCACATCTGAGCAGTTCTCTACACCACTGCTCCAGGCTGCCTCCAAACATAGACTTAGGGGACTTAAAGAAACTGAGTAATTTCCTCTACATTGCAACGTACAATGGAGACACATTTCAGCCATTTCAAGAGGTCACCATACATACAGAGATGAATATAGCCCACTAAGTGATAAATCATATTCTTCAGGCAGAGTCATTCACACAGACACGTATTCTTTTCTTGCCTTAAAATGCCTCAGCTCACTGTGTTGGCATTATCTGTTATGTGTCTCAGTAGAGAAAATAGCCTATTTTTCTTAAAAAAATTAAGTATAAACCTTTGTTATGAAAAAACCCCCCACAAAACAAAACACCAAAAAAAACAACTAAATAAAAAAACAAAACAACCAGAAAAAAAAAAAGGCTTTAAAATTACTGTGGGTTTAGAAATTTTATTGCTAATTTGACTACAAAATATGTATGGAGCAACAACTGTAGAGCTGGTTGTGTGAAACAAGCTCACATTGTTTTAGCACTGAAGCTTGCTTCACACAAATATTTCAGTGTGGTGCATAAAAAGATGCTTTCTAGACAGCTGCACTGAGAATCTTATCTAACTTCCTGCTCCAATTAGGATACCACACATCACAAAAAAACTATACACAATTTCCTGGAAGTGAAATACGTTGGCATAATGCACAAGTGTGCATGTATATGCTCTTATATATTTTGAAGTGTCCCATCATTAAGATCTCTTCACAAACTTCCCGTCAAAGTCTAAACCATCATAAAAATATTGCAGCCTGGAATGCACCAATTCTGATACATTACAACCCAAATTTTCCTAGCACAAATAAGTCTGGTCTCAATATAAGCTGTTCTGGATCAATTTACAAGGCAGAAAAGAGTGACTATTTTCTAACTTCAAAATATTTAAAATAAAGAAACACATTAGACTATTGGAGATTTTTTGTGGCCGTTCTGAGAGTTCTGATACTCTCTGCTTCATCCTTCATGAAAAATAGCCTTAATTTCCTAGTAATCATATCATACCTTATTGCTGAGTTGAGAAATTTGTTATAATATCATAGAAGACTTACATGGCCAGTTTAAAGCATGCAATTTATCTCTATCAATGTGACTCATTGTTAATAAATCCTAAATATTATGCATTTTTGTTTAGAAAAATGACAGAATCAAGCAGCAGCAAGCATAATCTTTGTCACCACAGCAACCATCTGGACTCTTTATGAGATGACAGCGTGATTTATTAAATTATTGTAAGGTATTATGTATTTTAAAAGCTGTATTTCACTGTTTGTTTTCTTAAGTTATTAAGCAGATGTGAAAAATCATCTTTCTCCTTATGCTTCATGAGTTTTGAATGTATAAGTACTTTATTTCCTAAAATAAGGATACTCCTTGATGTTGATTTCTCTAGACCTCAGATCTTGTGCAGATACACAGAACATGCAAGGTGATTATTTTAAATAACTCCAAGAAGGGAAGCTAGCAGTCTTCTCACTGACCATTTCAAGATGCTGAAAGGAGACGCATTTGACTATATTGCTAGCAGGCTGATATAAATGTGTTGTTTACCCAAAGCAGACCACTGGAATCAGCAGAGGATCACTTATTGTAGGCAGCTTTACTGGAAATCCCTGATGAACATGCATCCTGGGCATCAGTTTCCCCCAGCCATCACCCAGCTAATTTTCAATAATAGCAGCTGACAATGTCTAACAACAGCATGGCACTGGCTGTGCACTCCAGCTCCAGGAACATCAGGGTGGGAAAAATAATTACAGTCCCTTGAATCTGTGTGAGCCAGTACGTACTTGCACACACTTGTACGTTTACATCTGTGTGAATGAAGAGCACAGCCAGTCGTGGTAGGGCACAAGGAAGTTCTCCTGGTTCTTGGTTTCCTTCTTTGTCTGTGATTGTGTTTCTGATTTTGATTTTTTTATATAGTTTTTTTTAACATAGTAAAATACATCGCATTACTCTTAACTATTTTAGCTGTATTGTATTATGTTATTATGATGTATCTATAAGCCTCAAATTGCATTAATTACTTAGGTGCCACATAGAATTATAACACAATATAAATATCTCTCTGTTATTCTCTGTAACACAGGAGTTCAGACTGTGAGGGCTACGTTTCTTCTCTTAGTGGGAAAGCACAGTTCTGCATCTTACTCCTTTAGAGGATGAAGTGGTGAGAAGTATTCCAGTATTGTTAAAACAACTCCTAAACCTCACACTCTGCTGAGTTTCTATCCTACAGGTGAAATATAACTTTAAAAAATTCCAACAAACCATATTAAAATTCTCAATGATATGAGAGACAAAGTGAGAAAATATAAGGACTATTGTGCTCATTTGAAACACAAGAATGTCTTACTCAATGTAACCTAGAAAGTCAGCAAAATAGCTAGGAATTTAACTCCAAACACTAATATTTAATATTATCAATATTCAACAGTATCAATATTCAATGTTATCCCTTCTTGCTTAAAACCATCTTGTTTCTGCTTAAATACTGTAGTGAGGATAGAATGTAGTATTAACATATCTAGTGTTTTAAAGGTGTAATTGGGCATGTGGAATTTTATATGAAATGAAAATACTTTTTTTTTTTTTTCCTGAGCAAATTTTACCAGTTGGAAGTCTTTTTCATAATCTGTTACAAGCAAGACAGTACTATATCCCTTCAATGCTTTGACATTCTTGCTCTTATAAATATCTAAGTGTGAAAAGGAAAATGAGTTCGATTCAGAGTCCTGGCCAGCCAGAGGTTAATAATTTGCTTTTGAGCAGTTAAAGGCTTTACAGCTATTGCCAGCAATTTAATGGGGCTATATCCTTGTAAGTTTATCAAGACTAATTGGTAGCAGGCAGCTGATTATCCTGAAGAGTTGGTAGAAAGAGGTACAGAGGGTAAGGCAGGAGTGAGTGGTGTTAGGAGCTTTAGAAGATGAGAGAGATGTCATTTCTAATGTGTTTTTAGATACTGTCTGTATAAAGAATTGTAGTCTCTTGCTGTTGGTATCCTCAGGAGAAATTTGCAATTGTGCAGCTGATGTCTGTTTTTAATCTAGATAGTACCAGCTGGTGTGGGTGACAGTTATCCTAGTGGGGCTAAGAGCAGAAGAAAGGAATCTAGAGCAACTTCCAACTAACTACTAACACATCATGTAGCTATACTCTAAGGGGAAAACAGAAACAAAAAACAAAACAAAAATTTGCAACGAGGGAAAAAAAAACACAAAAGAAACTAAAAAAACAAGCAGGAAATATTTAATTGTGCAACTAAATTGGTGTATTGTGTCTATATCCAGGACCCAAAACCAGTGTAACAGAAGACCTTAAATAACATCAATTCAGTGCTGGAAGGTCTGAGTGACACATATGACTTATTCAGGTGACTTCCCTACTAGTTTGCTAGTAACACAGTCTTCTCTCTGGTGTTTTCTTAGATCTTGTCTTGTTTTCTGGGGGTTCACAACAACTTCAGGCTGGGGTACGTAATAACTTTTCCTGAAGTTATGTGTTGTAAGATGTAAGATCTTTCTTGAAAATGCAACAGGGGATTTATAATTGCAATTGGATTGATAATTGATAATTGCAATTGATAATTGCTCTTATCAATGAAAATGTTGAACAGTTTGTGGGCTCATCCACTGCATGAGGTACCAGGTCACATCTTCGGAAATCACAATTACAGCATAGAGTGAAAAAAATCCTTTTTTTTTTTTTTTTTACTTTCATATTTTGCAGACATACATTGTCTCTTTAATTTGCTGCCTGATGCTACTGTTGACAGAGTTCACAGACCACTTCACATTCGTCTTAGCGCAAACCCTCTGCTCTAGTGACTATTTACCAAAACCATCATATATCACTAGATAGTGAACATAGCTGTGGAGGGACATTTGATTGGTCCTAAAGCTAATTAACAAAGCAGCTACTGCACTTTAGTTGCCTTCGTACTTTCTTTGACATCACTTAATAGCTATCAGAGATACAGAGAACACAAGACTCAAATATTTCTGGACAATTTAGCTGTCTTGAGTAACATACAGCAAACAAATAGACTTTATGTTCCCCCAAGAACACAGTGATTTAACATCGCCTTCCAGATATACGTTAAGCCCTCTTTATAAAATAAAAGACAAAAATAAATAGATTTGCTCTTAGTTCAACAGATATTCAATTGTTTCCAAACTATTGCAGTTTCACTAGTCTATAACAGAAATCCACTGTATCTGTGAGGGGATCTGAGTTCATTCAGAAATATGCAGGACCCTCAGTTTTGATGCTGTGGGTTTAACTGAGTTTTGGAAAAACGTTTTCCAGGACAGATATTTGTTCTGTCTCAGGCACAGGGTTCTTCAACCAGTGGGGCATATGCTTAGTGCCCCTCTCTTCTCTCAGATTGAGAACTCCCCCAATGCTCCCTAGCCAGGGCACAAAAGATTTCCATGAAAGTAGCATGGATAACTTTACTGAAAGTTTTCCCTGATTTAAGAGGATAACTTAAACAGCTGCAAACCTCTTTTATGCTACATTTCTGTTCAGGGTTCCTACTAGCCTTGTGTTTCAAAGTTCACTGTCTATCTTTTCAAATAAAGTTGGTAAGTTTGGATTAAAATGTTTCAACTCAAGTTGAAACTCAATCACTATTCTACAATAAGCAAAAGAACCATAATTGAATATCAGTGTTCCCTGGTGGTATATAGTATTGTTTCATCTGAATAATATGGAAAATATTTTCTTTCCCATATAAAATGCTGTTTTATGGTGGATGTTACTGCTGTATTGATCAGCATAAATAAAACAAGATGAGATTTTTAAAAGAACATTAATAACATAAATGGATGCCACAAAAATGAAAAATGCAAAAAATACATATCTGGAAAAGCAGTTTAACATCTGAGAATTGAACCAATCAATTATTTCTATCTTTTAACACAAAGCGTCTACTTTACACAAAGATATGCAAAATCCTTTATAGCAAAATGTAGCCTAGGGAGACAGTGAAAGACTTTTAGAGAGATCTATAATAGCAACTCATATACAGAAAAGTGAACATTACCATACAACAACATAAAAGAAACTGAATTCAGAAGGCATTACCAGTACAAATAGGTATATACCTTAGGGATGAATGAAACTGCATAATTATTTTTAAGATACATATGTGACAACTACACTGCTAACACAGTTTTCAGGTGGCATCTATGGTATTCTGGACTTATTTTCTCTAGTCCATTTCTGAACTGTCTGTAGCCTTGGGTTCACAGGAAGTGGTAGATGGATTACAGACATGTAAAAACTTTGTTCCCTCACTGAGAAAATGTTTGGAGTATGGAGAACTCTTTTGGGCTATATTTTTAACAGTTCTGATACACTTCTTAAGACATTTGTACTGGTCGTTCTTGGGCAGCAATAAGAACTTCTGTCCCATCCAATGAGTAAGCTGGACTTTTGGTCTGATCATACATTCTTAGGTATCTAAATAAATTAAAGCAATCTAACATACTTTATATAGTGGGGGACTAATGCCTTAAATATTTGTCAGTATGTTTTCCCCTACCCTGCCTGGATAGCAAAACCAGTTATTTTTAGACTTACACAGGTTATTGTATCAAAACTACTTTCAAATCCAAATTGGCAAATCACCTACAAGCCTTCTCTAAGCAGGTTGTTCCTACCTCTTCCCTCTCCCAAACAAAGTTGTTGTTGGTGTTTGCTTGATCACTCTTAAAAGATCTGAACTAGCAGATAGATTGTGCTGAATAAATTCTGAGTGTCCTAACCTCGGGGTGGAGAAGGGATAGGGGTGGGTATCTGGAGTCAGGTCTGGGGGAACAGCACCTTGGCCAGACTTCTTGAAGGTAAGTCAGTGTAACTGACTATACCCTTAGAAGTTGTTGTGTCTTTTAAGAGGCTGATGTGTATGTCTTCAGCATATTAATAACCAGCCTACTACTCAGGCAAGGATATCCTCATTTGAACCAAAGGCAGAAGGATAAGGTGCTTTATCAAAAAGATTTTTTGTACTTTACAAAATTTCTCACAATATTTAACAGAAATTTCTGTTAAAACATATTTCTACTTCATATGTAGGCTAACTTACAGAAAATTAGAGACCCCTCTGTACCTCATGGAAATTAAGTTTCTTTTGATCATCTGTAAAAACAATCTTATGCCAATTAAAAGACTTTTAGGTAATACAGAGAAGAATAACAGTGTCATAATGGTGCTTTATTTCTTACCCTGATTTTTAAGGGAATTGAATTTGTTGAAATGAAAATTGCTTACAGTTTAATAATGACCCTTTTAGCCATGGTCATTGATGCTGAAATGTCTGTACTTGCTTATTATTTACAGATCTTTATTTCCGGTTTTTTGCACAAGGTTTCTCAGCTCTTTTCCAAACTCATAATTTATGCCAGCAGTGTTCATGAGAAAAAAAACCCCAAAAATCCAAAAAAACAACCAAACAAACCAAACAACCAAAAACCCCAAATTCTCTCCTTTTTATTATAGCAATAATTTCTGCTAAAAGGGACGAAAATATGACAAAACATATAGCTGTCAAATAATTAAATGTGTCTCTAGAGGGGAAACCCTGAAAGAATGTACAAGATAATCAGTCATAACTGTTGCAGAAAGAAATGAAGACAAAAATATATTAAGCCTGCAAGAATTAAAAATTTCTATGTATTTTGTAAAAATACCCTACAGCTTTAGTATGTTCACAATATGCATTGTTAAAAATGGCAAAGTCCCCTACAGAATAATCTTTCACTATGTCCACTGAAGAACATTGCTTTCCAGACAATATTAAATGTTCATTCTTTTCCAATTATTAAAGATAAATATTAGTGATAAGACTTGGAGTGGCAAAAAAAATTGCAATAAAAAAGGTGCTCGAGAGATATTTTCATCCTTTCTAAAGGATTCTCAAACTGTTATCAGTCCTGTTGCCTGTGGAAGCCCATTACGATTACTCGTACTTCTATTATCTTTACTTTTAATTTACTTCTCTAGGAAAGTGATCTTTGTTTTCTTTGGTATCATAATTATCACTGGACTTTTCTTCTTTCATGATTAGACAATGTCCTTGCCACTCCCCTGGAATTTTTTTCCAATATGTAATTGCATTGTGATATCAGCAATCTTCTTATTTTTTCATTTACCATATTACATTATAAACTAAATTTTATGCAAATGTTTTAGCATTCTTAAAAGCTACTAGTCAACAAAGCAAAAGAGTGAAGGCTTGTCCATACACTAAAAATAGGTACGGAGATTTTTAAAAAAATTTTCATACTAATCATGAATACCACAATAATTGTGGGTTAGATTCAATACAAATACTTAAAATTCAGCCAGAGCAAACATAATGCCCATTTGCAGAGTGAAATTGGAGTGAGGTTTGCTGTAAAAATGCAAAAAATGTCAATCTGTTCATCTTCTGAACAGAGCAGTAGTGTACTGCACAATCTCACTGAGTCTTCTTTTTTCTTGTTTAGAATGTTCAAATGCCACAAGCATGAGAGTCACCTAGAGAAAGATCATTCACAAAGCTGTGGATAAAATTGCTGCTCGGAGTGAAGGGACTTTGATTCAGAAATGGTCCTTTACAAGAGGACAGGGAACACACCATAACCAAAAAATTTGCTTCTGATTTTGTGGATTTAACATTTTAACACCTAAGAAGTCTCCAGATTTATTTGTGGAGCTGGTCCTCCTTTGGGCCCAGTCCTAACAGCAGCCACATGGGGAAAATGACTAATGTAGTGCTCTGGGGGTTTTTGTTTTAGAAAGCTTTCCTTCTGGAAGTTTCATTTCTGGACCACATACATGACAGCATATATTAGTTAAGAAAAACTACTCAAAGATCTCTGCACCTTGTGCCTGAGGGAACGGATAGTGATGTTTATAAGAGTGCTACCTGCAGGAGCTCACCTGAGCCCTCAGCATACCTCCCAGGGCTTTGCTCGTGAGCTTTAGTTGTGGGAATAAATTTCACTGTACCTAAGCAGAAAAGCTGTTCACTAGACTGTATCACAGAGCACTCAGAAAACTTCTGTTTAGTCCTGTATGCTGGCAATTCAGCTCTTTGATGTTTATACAATTTTAAGAGAAGTCTGCAGAGAGACAGGAACAGCTCTGAGGGGCTCAGAGCTGCCTGTCACTGAGCAGACACATGCAGTACTTCACACTGGCATTTCCAAGGGACTGGTGGCTTCAGGCCACATATATTGTATTTCTGTAGCCCAGTAAAAGAGGTGACAAAATCAAGTATAAACAAGGCCAGATCCTAGCTGCCAGGATGTAATGAAGACCTCCAGTCACCTGGAGCTGGTAAGTTATTTGAGGATGTTGCTATGCGAATGCTTGTGGCTGTACTCAGAAAGGGGTACTAGTACACTAGCAGTGCCAGTGAAGGGACAGCTTTCTTCAGAGAGACAAATCCTTATCCTCTAAAAGTCAGAGGAAGGATCTGGAGCACACATCCAGAGAGTGGAAAAGCCAACTCAAAATTTGTTTTACTGCTTAGGCATATGAAGCATGTTTGAATTTGGGTCTTTTCACATCTGTGTGGCTGTGTTAACCTGTAATATACCAGTTCCAGAGGAATCATCAGCTCCTTGTTTATTTCCTTCACACCAAAGATGGAAGACCTTCTCAGGATTTGGACATTTAGGTCCAAGCAATCATCTCATCACTTCCAACTGACTAATTTAAGCAGCTTCCACCCTATTTGAATGACTTCTCTGAGTTCTATTTCTACAGCTATTTGTCCCAATTTAAAGGGTAAGGCCTCAGTGTGTTACTGATTTCCCAAGAAGCAGAGATTGCAGTGTTGAGCATGCTACTGTCCAAAATGTTTTTATGCATTATGCCTTCCCAGACATGAAGCTTCTTCACAGTACTTCGGCCTGGCCAGCTACACCTTCCCCCCATGTACCTAACATCCCTGCCAACAATGATCTACAGCTTCAGACTCTGTGCACCCACTGTATAACTAACAATGCATTCCTCTCTTTGGGAGAAGAGACAGGGTAATGTTGAACTTTTTACAGTTCCTACTGATGGATTAAAGAGACGAAATGTTTGCCGACACTGTCTGTAAGATTTCCTTAAATGATGGATCATCCATAGAAAGATGATAGGTCCTGATTTTCAAGCCTATTAATTCCTTGGATGCCCTATTGAGACTGACAAATTGTGTCATTACATAGAAGCCTGATTCAGTTCCAATTAACTTCAGAGAAAACTGAATTGTAATCTCAACAGTAACTGGGGTGATGGATTTTTCAATACAGGCATTTACCTCTTCAGAATCTGATGGTTATCAAATTCAGATCACACAGAGTTGGTTACATATCCTACTATTCTCAAACTTTGCTCAATATGGAGAAAAAACACACCCTAGTTTTGAACAGCATAACACTTTATCACCAATAACTCAAGGCCTTTAATACATTTCTATTTTATTTAATAGAAGTTGAACTTAAGTTTTATGTTTCAGCATAACAATTCCAATATCTATAAAGATTTATATTGAAAATCCTATTTGCTTCACTTGTCTGCTTTAAAAATTCAATGATAACTAAGTACTATTTCTGAAGACTCAAATGCAGTCCTTATTTTAAGGTTCTGTGCTGGTACAAGGCAAAATGCTTTTACAACCTCTCATCATTATTTTTCACTAAATATTCTTTCCATAATATTCCATATTATTATTTCTGAATTTGATTCTATCCAGACATAAATATAACTCATTGGCATTAACAGGAATCCCACATGCAGGGCAAGGATACAGATAATATTTCTGTAATCCTATTTTTTTTTATGAAATTTTTTTTAAATTTCTGGGTAATAATGAAATAGTCAAGAATTCTCACAGAGAAACAAACAACAGAAATATTATTACTTGAGTTTTCTCTTATTTCACAGATATACTAGTCAATTCTTAAAATGGGTGCAAAGTATTTTCTGTGTAGTAAAGCAACTGACCAACCTTTTGTCACAGAAGGTTCAGCTTCGCCTAAATCAAGAGAAAAAAAAACAAAAACAAATGTCAGAGAATACATATACTTAAAAAACCCAAACACCACACTTTTTTTTCCTCCTGTCTCATTTTAATTTCAAAAAATAATTTCTCTTCTTTATATGCTAAATGACAAGCATCTATTCTGAGATTTTGAATTTTTCATAAAGAATCTATCTTACCATAGAGTTTAGGGCAGAGAAATTCAAGGTGCAGTAGTAACTAAGGAAAGATCCAAATCTGTGTTTGTGCTTCTGAATATTAACTTGTGACTACAATTTAGAAGTTGTTTTATTTTATGCATGTTTCCATGTTTCAAGGCAAGGTCCAGTGGTTCTACTTTAGTTCCAAGTGACAAAATGTATATACAGTTTAGCAAGATTGTAAATCTAGCTATTCTTCCAGTGAAATTCAAGGCAAAAAAATACTCAGTTTCAGTGGAACTATGAGCCCTTGATTGCTTCCATTGAATGCCTTGGAATTTAAAGGACTGAGCCTGAGTGACTGTGGCTCTCTGACTGCAGTGCAGAGTGGACAGGGTGCTCACATGCCCTTAATTTTTATTATGTAGTGCAATAACCTGCCTTACTGCCTTTTCAGACTCCTGGTTGATATTGATGAAATTCCACTTGGGCCAAAGGCTGCTAGGACTAAGGTTTTGAAACACTTAATATGCATTCAGGTCTTGATATTTTTTTTTCTATTTTATGATCTTTTCCTACTGCCATTAACGCACACTCAAGTATTTGAAAGCTTACATTTGCTTTGGGAGTTAAAAAATGATAAAAATGAACTTTATCAAATTTTACCAAGCTCTCCATATTTCCTCTTTTCTATTTCTCACCTATATGAGACCGACTTTCTGCAAGTTGTAAATCATATCTCAGAATAGGATGCCCAATTCACAGACTCACATGTAGCAGCCTATCTATTTGCATTCATAAATGATGCCATTACAAAAAGCTCATGCACATATTTAAAAGGTAGAAATGATATGATACCTCAAGTTTATGAATAAGTGGATAAAATTCAGTTTCAGCATATTGCTTTTTAATTGTGTTCTAGTATAGCCAAATATAACATAAAAAAAACTACCCTGAAATGAAGATGTCACTCCTACACTCATCACTTGTCAAAATGACCAATATGATGTGACATGATGATCCGTTACTGCTCTGCTCGTACTGGGGAACTAGTTGTTGTTTGAGGGTGGGTTTTTTTAGTTTTCTTTTTCTTTTCCTTTTTTTTTTTTTTTTTTTTAATTAAATGAAGGATATTTATTTCCAAACTCAAAATTTTAGCAATTTAATTTAATTTATCAGATTCTGTCAGATGTTCCACCATCATGGCCGAAACATAATTTCTAGTAAACTGAATTATTTGCACTATGGCATCCAAAATCCCCTTACTTCTGCTGAAGTGCCCCTCCTTTATTTTAATTCTTTTCCCTCCAATATATTTCCTGTAATCAATATGGTAAATTAAAAAATCTATGTTTCTTGATACATCTTGTATATTTACCAGGGTTCTTTAGATTCTTACTGATTAAAACAAAATAGCTCCATTCTCTGAAGCAATATCCTGATGCATATTTTGGTTGTAGCTTTAAAGTCTTATATAAATTAATGCTCTTCACTTCAAGATGTACTAGTGATAATATTTAATTCTGACAGCTTTTCTGTAATGGTACATTAAACATGAGACGAAAGTTAACAAAGAGACCAATTTACCGATTAAAATAGCCAGTAGATGCTTTATGAGCAACAATGTCCACTTTTCATTTTGTTTGACCTTCTTGTCGCTGAGGTTAAAAGCTGAGTAAGCCAACATAATGCATGTAAAACAGCAGTTAGAGCAGCTACAGAAGTCTTTGCATTACAAATACCTTCATCACTGTCATCATCATCACTCCATACGATGTCAGACAGTAACGAAAAAAAGCCATAAATCCAATCAGTGGTTTCTTCCAGTGTCTCATGAATGATTCTCAGTGGTTCTGTGCTGAGCTTGTTAACAGATCTTCCTGAGTGCAGAGTTTAAAACAAAAGCAGTTTGAAAAAAAACCCAAACAACTCCTTCAGTGATAAACCCCTTCATTTTATACAGGACTAATTAGACTATCTCTTTTAACAGAAACAAAGATAGTGAATGTTAATTTTTATTATTAGAGGATTTGAGGACAGCTCTCCTTCCCGTGCAAGATTGGTATAAACTGTACTTGAAGTTTGCAGAGTGCTTAGGGACCCAGTCTATAATTTGGTCTGATGCTGTGCTTCGAGTTCCGGCTCTCCTTCTGTGGTCTGGTTGAACAAAGTACATATATAGATTTGGTTCTACCTAACATTCGTTGTTTATGATAAAGTCTTCCTTTCAGCTCATTCTTTTTGTTCCCTGACTCAGGTCCCCTACATCTTGAAGCCTTTTTAGGATTCACTGCCATCAGCATCCCACTCCTCATGTCATATCTCCCCCTGAGCCCCTTCCTTTACGCAAGTCCTGGCTGAGGAAATTGCTGAGCCCTGGCTTAACCACACAAACAGGTCACGTCATTGCTATGGAGCACATGCAAAATATGGAAAGAGAAAGCTGTGCATACTCAGGCCAAAATTAACCTGAGTTCACAACCAAAGCGTGTGCAAATCCACATAGTGACACACAGACAGCTATTTTCAAACACATATTCCTGTGCATCTGAATCTTCTCTTACAACTTTTCTAGAGTTTCTTTCTCATACATTTTTGTATATCTGCCTAACTTGTTCTAATCTTACTGCTTCTAGAGACAAGTAAACTGGGAAACAATGAAGCTGTTCAGTTTGTTTTGCTCCACTTTGCTGGGACCTCTGATGGAAGTGAGGCTTCTGCTCCCCACTGTATCCATACCCAGGCAGTGTGTAATACAAATATTCCCTCAAAAGCTTTTCTAATTGTGATTTCACTAGATTTCTCCCTACCTGACATAGTATTTCAGAGGGACATTCAAGCCTCTGACAGACTGTTTCTACTAACTATTCAATGCAGCAAACTTCTCTTTTCTTGAACTCTGTACCAAACACTGCTTAGGAAGAGGGACGACATTCAATTTATATTACTGTCCGCTGTGCTTGAAATGGCAGAATGAATCCTTGCCCAGTCTGTATGAAGTTTTCCCACATATGTAGACAGTTGAAAGTAGATCACAAATGTGTTTTGTACTGTTGGCCTAATCTTGTTTCTAGGAATTTTTGTAGAAATATGTACATGGAATTTAACATATTGAGATGGGAAACATAACTTTTTTTATCTTTCTGTAGATAAATATCTTAGTAGGAAGTTAAAGACAAGTCTCTTCAGAACTACTTCTGATTGCAGTGCTCTGACTCACAAGCCAAATCTTAGCATTAATCAGAAGCAGTCTCACATGGACTTGCAGGCTACAAAGACAGGCTTGAAGCAACTTCTTCAATGGCAACAATATGAACAGTTATTTTCTAAAATGCTGTAATGAAATTTACAGGTAACTTTACTTGAAATATAAATGTATTACCAAATAGTTCCTTTAATTTCTAACTAATTAATCTGAAACAGAAAAGACTAGTCTGATTTTCTGTTGGTTTGCATCTGCTTATTAATAATGCAGACCAAAGAAATACTGTATTCAATCTTTTTTTTTTAATATTGTATGATATAGGTATATGCTACTGAACAATCAGACACATCAAATAAATTAAAGGTGTGACATGATGAAATACCATAATAGCACAGAAATATGCATGTTCTCTTAATTTAGAGTACTACTGCTTACACTACTGTGTTCAGAAAGAATGAGTAGTATAACAGCAAATATTTACTTTGCTTAGGATAAGACACTTATTTATTTGCATTATCTTCATATGTTGAGATGTAGACAGTTAATTTTTTCAACTGATTTGCCACAAATACTCTTCTCAACCGTTAACCAGAAGAATGAATACCTATATTTAGGGTATTTGAAAGTAAATCTACAACTCAAACCCTGATGTCATTTGCACTTCATTCTAATCTAGAAATGCTGAGGAGTCGAAGTGGACTAATAGAATAGACTTGGTCAGAGGTGTCTTAACATAACGAAGGTTTTGATTCACAAGCAAGAATGGTTTAACTTTGGACAGCTGCCTTGATTTCCACTATGGCTTTCCACCCTCCTTTTACCCATTGGTTGCTTAGGGAGGGCTCAGTTACTTTTACAGCCACAGGCTTTTACAGCCGAATGGAGTACAGCTGTAAAATAAACAAGAACTGGTATCAATTTATTTGGATTTACTGGTCTATCAACTAGCAGTTCAAGAACTGCTTCACAGGTAGCAGAGCTGTCTCCCCTGGGCAAACAAGGGAAATGCTCAGAGAAGAGCAAGATTAGGAGCAGATGAAATTATTCCAACCACCCCAAGGCAAGCCATCTTTGCTGATGAATCAGTCTTCAACATCATGTCCTGATCTTTAATTCATAACATCTTCATACCCCACTAAGAAAAAGGATTAAAAATTATAAGTGTCCAGAGGCAAAATTTTCCAGTCACACCTACACTAGCAGGCCCAAGTTTCAAATCCTGTGTAACATAGAATGTTCAAAAAAATCAGTTTGGAGCTGCATAGAGGACACTTGGAATTTGCAAAATGAAGTTTTGTATTCAAACAGATACTGTGATCTCACTTGAGGTCTGATGCAAGTGGCAAAAACCTGGGAAATTACCTTCTTTTGCACAGATCTTCTGTTTAACTTCTGTTATATTTTCAAAATTTTTTAAAAGTGGTGCTAACACTAGTGATGTTCTGAAGAACACCATACCAGGTAATGCCAAAGTGAAAATTACTACTGATTAAATCCATGTTTTTAGCTCTCTCCACTAACTTTGAAAATAACAGGTTCTACTAGGTCCTTAGTAGAACAGAACATACTAGAAACAAAGGAAATGAATCAATTCTGGTGGCAAGTACAGAGAATGATTCCATTTATCTCGTACACATGCAAAGAAAGACAACCATTTTATAGAGGATTTGCATACTTTGCTTCAGAAGTGAGGCTGAAAGAATGTGGATTTTCATAGCAAACTTTGAGCTTGATAGTTTGATGTGTCCAGCAATGGAACAGTATGATGAATTTTTTTACAGTAGTCTTGTATTCAGCATAATCAGACTGGATTACCTGGCTTCTGTTTGACTTTTCATTTCTTAGCAAACCTTAGAACACTAATTATGTTAAAAGTAAGTTCACAATGTATTTTTGTTGCTAGCATATGTTAAATAGTGTTTAATCTTTAATTTCTAACAAATTTATAGCTATAAACTATAATTATCATATGTCATATATAATCTATTGTGCTAGGAGTAGAAGGGGCAGGATCTTGAATTTGAACTTTGAAGGGATTCTATGGAGTATTTCTCAGACAGATACAGGTTGTGAAGTTTGACCTTTCAGTGAACTTTTAAATGGGGACTGAGCCAATTGTTTCTCTTGTATAATGTAGTAAAAAAATACTAAATGCCTGTTGAAGAAGGAAGGAGCGGAAAGGAAGTAAACTGGGGAGGTTAAGCTCAGCCATGAAGCATGCAATTAATATTGAAGAATTTTGTTGACAATTATGTAAGTTCCTTTCCATTGACTAGAAATGAAAGGAAGCCTGAAAAATTAGCATGGACACGATACCTTATTTTCATAAGGCTGAGGGATGTTACAAGAATCCTAATAGTGATGTTAATTCATATTTGAATCGTTCTTGTCATTGTATACTTTGGATAAGTTCTTAGATTTGTAACTTTATATTAATAATTAATTCCAGATCAATACGACCATTCACCTTGAAAAATTACTTACATTCCACAACACTGGTGCCACCAAAAATGCTTTGCTAGAACATTTTGTTTTGTCACAATTTTTTTATAATGTATTACAGTATAAGAGGTGTTTTTCAGAATGGTAAAATTTTATCTGTACTTGTGCTGGCATGTTCATTGATGTGAGAATAATTAACAGTTTTGTCTTTTTTTTTTTCAGTGGGAACATTAAAATTTTAAGTCCAGAACTTTCTGGAAAATGTTGAAATTTCTAAGAGTTAAAGCTGACAGAGAAAGAATCCCAATCAAATTGAAAGACTTTCATTTTACTTTTCAACAAAACTTTATTGTATGAAAACTCAATTAAATTTGGTTGGAGAATGTTTTTTTACTTGTTGTAGATATCTGCATAAAAATTCGGAAGCTTGTTTAGGTTTTCTTTACTAAAAATATGCAAATTTCTTTAAAATAATTCTATAAGAAATAATTTCAGAGGTGTTGTACGTATTAAATACTTCAGAAGACTCCCTGTTTAATTTGAAGCTGATACAACTGCTACAATTATTTCTAGCTAGCTCTCTAGTGTTATTGGTACAGAAAGAGTAATTTGATTAAAAATGTGAGAACAAGAATTCTGAACAAAGAATTTCTTAATTTTTGAAGTCTCCTTGGCTCACAATTTTAATTCCAATTGATTTTAAAATCGAATTTATAACTTTAATGGTAATTAATATGTCATACTTAACACAGGTCCATGAAACCAACCAATGCCAGATTTCTCAAATCCTGCAATTGACATTAGATATGTCCTTGGGATAAAAGACAATTTTCATAAAGTGACAAAATAATTTCAAATTCAGTAAAATTGTGATATCTTTGAACAGAAGAATGTGTTTTGGGTTTTTTTGTTTTTTTTTTTTCATCAGGACTGATAATGGGTCCTTTAACAGTGACTTTTGAAAACAACAGTTGAGTAATCACGTGGTATGATTTGCTGTAGCACCTCAAGCAAATTTGGGTGTGTTTCATGACCTGTGTCATCTATTCCTATAAAGCACACAACAAAAAGTGACTAATTAATTTATCTGTGAAAATTACCTTGGTCATAATTCCAGTCTTAATAATGCCACCAGAAATGTAGTCTCCTATCTATCTTTTTTTGCTTGTCAAATGGTTAAATATATATTCAAAGTTTAACCTATGTTAAGGTGACTTTTCTTTTTTTTAATGAATTGCAGCAAATTAGTTAATAATTGTTGGATTTTCATCAATTGCATATTTTAACTTCAGTGAACTGAATGCAATTAAATTACAGATTATGGTAATTATCTGGTGCAAAGATTGATCTATGAGGTTTAAACTACTTCATTGACACTGACAAGGTACAGCTGTTGAAGACAGAGAATTTTGGTCATGTTTGATAAAATACAAAAGCCTAACACTACTTTGAAATAAAACATACCCTATTTTTAGCAAAATATGTTTTTATAGAGACCTGTATTTGAATTTGAAAGTTTATATATTTTTAAGTTTTAATAATAGTAATACTGTGATCTTTTGAAGAGTAGTATCTAAGATACTAAGCTCACTACACACCTAAAATCTTCCATTATTAATATTGGAGTTTATCAACATAACTGTTCCTAGGTCTCATTTTTCTGTTTCATAGACTAATGTTTTTGTCAAGCTTATGGCACTAAGCTTAAGAACCAGGAACAATTTTGATAGACGTCATCAAACTATAAATATAAAAATAATAATTTAATTTTAAATTATAAGTATATTGAATTATTAAATATAAAAATGACAAAGAAAATGCAGACTGAACAATTCCCAATAATTTTCATTTTTTAAGTAAGTATGTTGTAAATATGAAGACTACAGCATATAGTCTAAATCTTCTATGTCTCTTTCTAATATCAGCCTTACATAATTATATTGATATCAAGTCCATAGGAAAAAAACTCACCTCAAATTGGACAAAGAAACAGTTACAACTAGAATCTACTCACCAAAATTTACAATGAAATTCACAAACTGCCACAAAGTATCAAGTAATTTCAGGTACTTTTGATATAGCCCTACACATGGACAGGATTGTATGTTCAGGATGGGCTTTACATGTAATTTATGTGACTTATAATTTATATTGATATCAACCAGAAGGTTTTGGGTTGATGGGTCAGACCCTAGTTAGGTGGTGCTTTCTGAACAGAGAGATATTGTATCTGAAATATTTTGAAGCTTTATTTTTTCTCATTCTATTTGTCCGGTTCTCTGACTAAGAACACAGATCTTAACCTCAGGTTAAAATGCTGCTAAATAATTGTATAATGGCATTTTTTAAAGGGCATTTAAAGTGTGAAATTAGTATCTCAGCTTGACACCGTTTTCTGTGAATCTCTTGACTGGAGGCATCTTTTAGCTGTCAGATCTCCTTCAAGCATGATGTGAAAATCAGGAATAGGCTGTTGCAATGAACTTTGCAGTCCCAGAAAGCCAGAGTCGGGGTTAGCTAAGAAGCAGTGCTGCCATATCCTGGCACTCTGCTCGTGCCCATGCTTTGTTATCATTGCACACACGTATTCAGAACACTGCAAGCAGAAGGTCTTTACCAGGTGGTAAACAGGGATCATCGCAATGTTGTGAATAGGTGGCTATAGCTGATGGCAACAGGATGAAACCCAGAAAGGCCAATAAAAAGAGGAAGAAACACCATTAGCAATAATGAACATTCTCAGCTGTCTCTTGGTTAAAGGAAGCACTTAAGAAGCAAAGTGAGGAGTTGTTTAATCTCTGCAGGGCTGCTGTAATGAAGCAGAAATTGGAATTCATTAAAAAGAAAAACAATATGATGTAGATGTGAGATAATACAGTATGAATCAGAGCAATGTAAAAATATGGTTTAATAAGGCACAGGTATTTCCACAAGCTACAAACAAATTCTACTGCTGAAAAGACTAAATCACATATAGTTGATTGTAGTTGAGTTACTTCAATTTCTTCAACAGCAAATAACCAAAGAATTTTATCACTGCAAATGTTACTAAAATGAATTACTGGGTTTGGTTTTTTTTGTTTAAGGTTAGAAATTTCACAGATACCATTATATGCTGGAAATTTGGTTTATGTTTTATATCCCATGAAGGATATTTAAGCATGAATTCTCCTCTTAGATCCTTTCTTATTCTTAAGACAGTGCTGACACTTCTGACCTCATGAAGTTTTATTTATCACAATTTATCATCTTATAGATGCTAGACTCTTTGGGATGAATGTAGCACTTGCAGCACTGCAATACTTCATAGACTGCCATTCTTTCCATTATAAACTCATTTTCTAGGGGTTTATAACTCAGCTATGAGATCTACTACAGAGTGAAACTTGGGATACCAGATGTCATCAGGGCGGTCTTTCCTTAAACTGATATTTGGTCGAAATCCCTTTAATTGTTTATATCATTATGAAAGAGAGAAAAAAATGTTTTGCATGTTTGGTGTACATTAGTTGAAGTTCTGTATAATTCAAATAAAAATTTCATTAAGAACTTTG
The DNA here is from genome assembly GCA_035222235.1 of Margarornis squamiger. Classification (NCBI taxonomy): domain Eukaryota; kingdom Metazoa; phylum Chordata; class Aves; order Passeriformes; family Furnariidae; genus Margarornis; species Margarornis squamiger. Next base: position 63,696,296 of record JAWWTY010000106.1, on the reverse strand, counting down.
AAATAGATAAGATGTTTAATCATGCTTTGGATTGACACTTGTAAATAAAGTAAAAACTGTATTTTGAAAGACTATAGCATTTTTCCAATAAATTCCAGGCTAAGAGTGGGACTTGATGATCCTTGTTGGTCCCTTCCAACTCAAAATACTCTGTGATTCTGTGATTTGTCTAGGGTTTTGCATGTTTGAAAAAGAGACAAAACTATTTGTTCCACTAAGTTTGTTGATGGTTTAAACTAAGCTAGAAGTTCATTCTTTTTTCCTAAATAAGTTCAGAGGTATTATCAGTATTAAGACTGGTGAATATAATTGTTATAAAACACAAGAGTAAATATAAGTACACTTTTCTTTTTGCAAATCTTAACATTTTCAATGAACATGAGTCCAACTAGATGAATATAGTGAGATCATATTGTAGGAGAAAAATGTATATATATATATATATTCTTAATAATGATTGTCTCACAAAAAAAAAAAAAATAAAAGAGAAAAGGGAAAAGAGAAGAAATGAAGAAAGGGAAAGGGAAAGGGAAAGGGAAAGGGAAAGGGAAAGGGAAAGGGAAAGGGAAAGGGAAAGGGAAAGGGA
>JAWWTY010000106.1:63636500-63695610 GCA_035222235.1 Margarornis squamiger | reverse complement strand
CAATGAACATGAGTCCAACTAGATGAATATAGTGAGATAATATTGTAGGAGAAAAATTTATATATATATATATATTCTTAATAATGATTGTCTCACAAAAAAAAAAAAAAATAAAAGAGAAAAGGGAAAAGAGAAGAAATGAAGAAAGGGAAACGGAAAGGGAAAGGGAAAGGGAAAGGGAAAGGGAAAGGGAAAGGGAAAGGGAAAGGGAGGGGAGAGGAACCCAGTAGAATAGCCATATTTTGCTGACTTCCATGACTCTTAATGGCAAAACGGTCCAGACCTAACACGTTTTTTACCTTACAGTATTACTATGAAGGAGACTGGGTAAATAATGTCCACATATCAGTTATACAGTACAACGGTTTAGAGTCATGCTCTATATTCTGTTTGTCTTTTTTTCTCCAAAATAGATTTTCAAGTGATATATGGTTCCTTATTTTTATTTGTTTTCCTCTACTGAAGAATATTAATAAGTATATCTTATGTATACTACCCAGGGCCAGCCAACAGTTTTCTGTAACTACAAGGCAGTAATAGAAATGACCATGAGTTCAGGCAGAAAATGGTGCCTTCAGGCTGTATTATTAAGAAGTTACTATGGGAAACCCCACAACAATTTGGCCAGATGTTTTGCCATTAACTTGAAAAGAAAACAAACAAACAAACAAACAAAAAATTAAAGAAAAAATTAAAGAAAGCATCTGACTGCTTAGGAGCTCCATGCCTCTATCTCCTGTTCGTTCCCCATTCCTGTCACTAACAGGCATTACCTCCAAGAGATCCACTTTGCTACAGGTGTCTAAAAAGCCTCTTGATAGCTGAGCAAAATAAATTATCCACAACACAAAGCACACTCTTTTTTTTTTTTTTCTTCACTTATGAAAGCAGTCATGATAAAATGGTAAACTCATCCTCCTAAGTGTGTGTGCATGTTTTCCATTTTTTCACTTATTTTGTGAGTAATTTTGTCTTCCATAGATCTGGTGATGTTTCATTAGGTTCAGTTTAGTCTGGCCTTTAGGTGACCAGCTAAATCACTATCCATTTGTTCTGAATATTGAACACTCTGTATCTGAAATTAGGGTGGTGTTAAATAGTTGTAATGGGTCACAGAGATGGCAGGGAATTTTGAACACTCTATTAGCCCATTAGTAAATGTGGATTCCTGGGCAATCAATATTTAGGACTAAAATAATCTCAAATTATTTAGTTACATTTACCAATTAAAATACATAATCCAGTTATGTGTAGAAGAAATGTATGAAATACATTCATGAATGATGAAACCAATTAACAAGGTGTATTTTCTAACACAAAGGATGGTAGTAATGAACTATTGCAAAGTGCTCACCAAACCAAAAGGATTTTTTTTCAGCATTTCTGAAAATATTGAAAATATATGAGATCATTCAATGTGTTGTGCTACTTATTGCATATTCATGTATTTGATGTACTGCATAAAATTTGTAGTTTCTTCTCTCAGGCTTTTGTAATGCATGTCACCTTCATACCACATCAGAAATATTTCAGTCATGTTTATAGTTGCACAATACAACATGATAGGAATGCAAGCTTTCATTTCTTTCCTCAAAGGAATGAGCATGATATGTTAAAACACAGTGCTGCAAAATTTAATTTCCTTCTTCTGGGTAGATAGAACTGGGGTGAAACTTTCAACATTGATCTAATTCTTGTTGCCTGCTGTCCTCAAAATTCGCTGCCAAAGCCAAAGCTGACTTACAGGTTCCATCTCAGTCCTAACCTCTGAACAAACTGACACATAATCACCAAGGAGGCACAGCTTTACACAAGCAACCTATTACACAGGGTCCTCCTGCTGTGATACATTTTATATCATAACCAGTACCTCCTCAATAATACACAGAACTATAGAATTTACAGTCATCATGTTCTCAGTGTGTAAAATTACACAAAAATACATCTTAAAACTTTTTATGAGTGGGACTTGAACTCACGTAATCTAACTTTAGCTACCTAAACCCTAAGTGTTATCCTCCCTCAGTTCTAAAAGCTACTTTTCAAATACTGAATAAAAAGGCACCCCCCAAAAGTAATTTTCTACATCTACTTTAGAATGAAACAGCACCATTTTTTCATATAGTTACTCGTGGGACCAATTTCATCTTATATAAATTGTCAGATTTCCCAAATTTGCTAGTTTACTTCTAAAAGGAAACCATAGTAATCAAGAAGCAAAATCTATGGTTTGGGACTCTAATCACGAAAGGCAGTGTGAGGTTCATGCCAATATATTAAAAAATACACAAGAGATAAAATACATACTACATGTCTTTTTGGAACTCTTTGTCTTTCAGATAATGAGATTAAAATTGTTAATTATTGAAGGAAAACAATGCTCAAGGTTAAAGTACTTTCTACTCTGCTCAAGTGTTGTGTTTGTTCTAAGCCCCATGAATCTCTGTGTACCCTGGTTAACTCGTAATCTAGGGCATTGCACTTGTTCTATTGCCCAGAGGTTAGCAGCTCTGTAGTGTAAAGAGGGGGAACAAATCCGTGTATATTCCTCAGCCGCACAGTTCCCAGGCTGGTTTACTACATCAACCTGCTCCTGTTTTCTGCTGCAGTCAGTCCTGTGCAGTGGAATCACTGCTAACAGCTCTGCTATGGAGACCATCATTGCTGGCACAGAAACATAGTGGAAGTCCCTGGTGGGAGCCTGTGGATCAGAGTCCTTTCTCATCTTTGTAACTGCCCTTCAAAAATCTTCAGGCTGCTCCTAGGTCATCCCTCTGTCTCCTCTTCTCTAGACTGAGTTCAGCTCTCTCGGCTTGCCTCATTCATATGCTATGCATACTTTCTAAACTTGAACTTCATGGAACTTCAGGTAGAGAAATGGGAAAGAAATTGAATGCACTGACTTATGAAAGGCAAGTGTTCTTTGAGGAAAAATACACTGAATTTTCTGCATTTTATGGATTAAAAAAGTATGCAGTTGAATATAATTTCTTTGGCATCTCTCATTTGCATTTGAAAACTAGGAAATTAATTTTAATCATGCTTGCAAAACTATATTTACAGTCCTGAAAATAGCTATTCGTGCTTTTTATGCAGGTCTGGTTCTTCAAAGAACAGTGTCAAACTCAAGAGAAAATATTACTGGGTTTTACATTTAAGGAGTCACTTAAAAATATGCTCCAAATTCTACTTTTTATACGAAAAGAAAACATTACTTCCACTGGAGGCAAAGGGCCAAACTGTCCAAAAGTGAAAATCATTCTAGTATCAGTAATGCCAGCCAGGTGATTCTTTGTGAAATTTTCAACTATTTCAATAGGACTTTTACAAATCAGTGGGCTTAACTTGAAAAAATTAGTAGGAACTCCAGAGATGAAACCCAAGAGCTATGGTAAGAGCTATGTAGCTATTTTTATACTTATGTAAATACAGAAAACAGTCTAATAAATCCTGGTCTAAAGAAGTAAAGCAGTTTCTTCTCTTAACTTTTGACCATTGAGACCTGATTTAAATGCTGGCTTAATTAATCACTTAGGAACAAAAATATCATTGGAAAGGAAAAGAAATTAACTTATGAACTCAAAATACTAAAGTATCATCTCTCAGAGACCTCTGCAAAATACAAACTCACCCTGCAGATTAAATATTATATTATTCTATTTCTGCATCCTGGTCTGAAAATGTCAGTTTCCACCAACACTTGTGACATTTAAGCTCATTGAGCCAATATAATATGAACAGCATTCCACCTGCTTAGGTGCTTCCTTCAGTTTCCAGTACAAATTCTTATTGCTTAGCATTACCCTGACTTGCATTACCTTGAATTGTAGATCGAACATGTGTGACCTGACAGCCATTTCAGGAATTGCGTAGTGTAAGAGTTTACTCTGATTTCTGCCCTGCTTCTTGACTGTTCACAGAAAACATATTAAGAATTTGGCTTGATTAATAGTTAATATGGAAAACTAAAGCAGAATATTATAGTTTCTCTCTCGGTTTGTATCTAAACTGCAGCAGCAAGTGTGTGGTGTTCAAATTAAAATCTGAAGCCTGCTTTCAGAAGATCTCTAAAAAATAACTGTATGTTTTGCTGGAACTCAAGTGATGTCCTTCTGAAAACAAAGACAGAGGAGAAAAAAAAAAATAAAGACAGTTTTGTGGTACATTTTCTGCACATTTCAAGCTCTGTGACAGTCATTGATCCAGGATTGATTGGTTTCCTTCAAGATCTATCTGTGTCTCAAAAGCTTCTTAAGTAAATCTTGAATCAATATTGATATATAGCTGGAGAAAAAAAGAAATCTATGAATTTATCAGTAAACTAATAAAGTCCAGGAAATTTACTCCAAAACATCAACGCAATTTGTTTTGAATTAAAAGGTTGAAGTCTGAATTTCAATTCCTAGTTTATTATTGTGACACATGCAATAACTTTAGAGCTGGAGCTCTAATTTAAGAAAGAAAAGGACTGTAATAATTTGTTTTCTGTGTCACATACGTGTTTCCCAGTTGTTAGAGCCTGTTTACCTTATCAAAGTTTTACTGCCATAGTGGCTCGCTGAACACTACACACCCTTTACAAACATTCGTAGTTAATTTATTTTTTATTATATATCATTACAAAAAAAAAAAGGCATAAGAATTCTATTCCATTCTATTCCCTGTTCCTTTTTTCCCATTCCTCAGTTAGAGAATCACAGTCCTTGTACCACCCACATAATTTTCATCTTTGGTCTAAGTAGTCAATATGTACCCTTAAACTTTATCTTGTTTAGTCAACTTGCCAAGTCTCAAACTAAGCTAGAGTTATCAACTTACTGAAGACAAAGGTGTGACTTAGCTAATGTTAGGAATCTGGTTCTCTGTGCTTATGGTTTTTGAAGATCAGTTTTGGGGTTAGCATACTTAGAAATAATCTGCATTTTGCTAGTTGTTGAACTTTGTAAGCAGATGTCAGAATCAAGACTCAAGGCATCTAGTAAAGGCTTTATATTTCAGAAGATAGGAATTAACAATTAATTTTATTTTTCTTGAAAAAATATATGGAAATAGTAAAATAGAAATCTAACTGTACATGCTCATATACGTATTACTTTAGAGTCAATATACATGTTTTTGAGGATAAGAATGAGCTGCAAAATGTAGAGACTTAAATGATAAAGATGTATGAAGTGTAAACTAATACCACCTGACATTTCTCATGATATTTCCCTCTTGGTAAACTCAGCAAAGACACTATGCTGTCCCCAAGGTTAGACACATGTATGTTTACATAACACATATCTTCATAAATTTTCAAATTCTAATTTACAAGGTGTCAAAAAAGAATATGTTGAATTTTACCTGCAAAGTCTTTGTAATCCACCAAGTCAAACATTACAATAGCTACTGCTGACCAGGTAACAATCAGAGCAACAACAAGAAGCCATGCTGCTGGTGAGCTGAATGTTGTCACGAGGTCTTCTGTAACTGATTTCTTGCCCACTTTCATGTGTGAAGGAACGGATCCGTTCTTACCATCTATTATTGTCGTGGTTGTAGACATATGTCCTATGCAAACAGTAAGAGCAGAAGAAAGTCAAAACAACTTGGATTCTAAAAATCAAGAATAGGAATGTTGTTTAGAAATGGTTTTGTAATCAGAATGTTTAAAATAAATATTGTATTATTAAAAAAGGGTTCTTGTGCTTTCTGGAAGAAGTTTTTCTTGAACTAGTACTGCTTTTAGTAAAGGTAATTTGGGAACAACACGGTGAAACAGAGTTTTTGATTATAATATGACATTTTTTTAATCTGCCACTAACAGCCACAGACCTAGGAGAGTGATTGATGAAAGCATAAAATATTATTACCCTACAAAGCACAGTCTTGTTGTAGGCTGCAGGCCAGATTCTCAGGTGATGTGATTAAATGTATTTCCATTGACTGTGATGGAGCTAATGCATATGCTACTTGAGAATTGGCTGGAATTCTGCTGTCAAGGACATGAAACAGTGGCAATAGAAATATATATAATCCATTTCATCTCACAGAAACACAAATGACTTACATGTGCAGTATCCTTACATATTGTGAAGAAGCTTGTAGCTGATTTTTAAATATCTTTGTTTGTGGATTTTTTTTTTACTTAATTAAATACTCTCCTAAGAAACAAGAGTTACAGTGCTAAAGAAGACTTAATTCTAGAAAGCATTGGTTTGGTACTAGAAATCTGGTAGGAAGGTGAGTACTACTTAGTTAAGTGAGCAGCTGACACTCATTAACTGTTTAATAGACATTAACAATAGTGAATTAATCTACTTCTTCCCGGGGTATTAAAAAATGTTAATTATGGACACAAAACAAAACTGTGGTAACTGAAACCTGACCACATTTAAAAGTTCTCAGATTAATCTTCTTTGTTGGTATCAGTTTTCCATTATATACAATAACTATAGTAAAAATAGTCATAACAGCAGGGTTGAAACTAGTAGAAGACCACAGTATCTCCACTTAGCTTAGTTTACAATATCTGCTTGTATGCTACTTTTAAAATATTCAAAGATATGTTACATATATTCTTGGTCTGGTTGATGAATCCAGCCTTCATAAAACAATGTCACTGGTTTCAGGGACCCTTGTCCACACAGGCCAAGGGTCTAAAATCTCCAGGAATCAGGTGACACCGGGTTTGCTCAGACCTTTGCTTCTCAACTATTCTGTCACAGCTGATACAACCCATAAAACTGGCAATTTTCTAGGATTATGGAGATAAGAAAAGTGACAGAGCTTCTCTATACAAAGTTAAGCAGACTTAATTTCACTTTTGATGTAGAAAATGGCAAATATGTATCTGGAAACTGTTTCTGGAACTAAGGCACAGGCAGTCGAAGACTTTCAGACATTTGCCATCACAAAATATATGCAGACACTCTTTGAGATTCATAACACTGATATTCTTAAAGAAATAAATTAAGAAAGCATAAGATCTTTAATATTACTCATAAGTACATAAAATTTTCCCTAAAAAAACCCCAAGCAACTTTTCCAGTCCTTATGCTAATGAATACTGGCTTTGTTTGTTTTTCTGTAGAAAGTTAAAACAGTATTTCAGAGTGGTACTGAAAGGAACTTAATGTGTCTCACATTAACCTATTGAACTGGGAAGGACAATTTTGGTGTCAGAAGTTCCCTAACTCTTGATCCATCATATTTGTAGATTTTTCAAATTCATACCCCAATCTATTCTGTATTTCTTTTATTATTATTATTACATAGTATATTGCATTAATTTGTACTTTCCTTAGCTCTACCTTTTAAGTTTACTTCTGCTCAAGCATCCTGGTAATGATCAGTGTCTTGCTTCAAGCCCTGAAAAACTGCTCTGCTACACAGGAGTTTTGTATAAGCAGAATAATGACATAATACATGTTTTTTGTTACTTATTTGAAATTTACTCTTATTTATAGAATATTTATTCTGCTTATAAATAATGTCTATCTCCTAAGATAGAATGTATACAATTTTTTAAAATATTGTAGAACCCTCATTGCTTCCATTTCTCCAAACATAAATTTTACATCAAACAAGTCACAGCAGGAGGAAAAATCTGTCAAGTGACAACTAGCAATAAAATTCAGCTTCTTAAGTCAAATTCAAAATCAACATCATTTTGTTATCCTACTGCATGCAAAATGCATGCAATTTGTGCATGCAATGGGTCATAAATGACACACTATGTCTTTTTTCCCTGTAGGGATATCACTCAGAGTTTATGATGTGTAAGAGAGAATAGAAATGTACTGTCTCATCTTGACAAATCTGATTAGTACCACAGCATTATTTCAAGGACATCCTAATAACAGATATTTGAACAATTATAATAAAAGCAATTAAAACTATATGACTTATACCAGTCAAAGGATCATTCCTCTAGGACTGTTTCTATGTAAAATTAGTTCCTTCCTATTTAGTATACTTAACTTTTCAAATTCAGACTGCTATGTGTCTTCTTTGATGAAGAAAATAGTTACCTACAAATTATCAATCAAAGCAATGCTGCAGAGAAAAAGTTCAGGTATGTTAGAAGGTTAGCTATGTCATGCTTTTGGCTGCTGATGTAGTCAAGTCAGATTTCCCCTTAAAAACCTAGGATGTTATATAATAAAATCACCACCATTACATTCACTGAAGTGTCAGTGAACATCTATTGATTCAAATTTGACTGGAAGTCAAGCTAAGAAAAATGCCATTAAACTCCTAGAAGTTCCTAATGCAGGTGCTGGCAGTAGAATTTGGGATGCCTAGAAAAGATCCCAGCGTTGTTATAGATGCTTTATGATACCAGAGACATGCTCACAGGACTCACAGGCAATATCTACAGAGCACAGTTCTACCTCTAAACTGCATTAAAAAAAAAAAAAAAAAAAAAAACAAACAAACAAACAAAAAAAAAAAAACAACAAACAAAAAAAAACAAACCAGGATGTCATGAAATGCTGAAAATAGAAATGAGATTTTTATGTCTCTTGATACCAATATAAACAAAATGGGCTGGCAGAGTTTATCTGATGACTCCTGAGAAAGACATTGTTTGCTATTACATAATCTCATGTAGGATGGATTATATATTGATACCATCATCATTTCATGACTCCAGAAAGCGAAGGTAATAACACCAAGATGACTGCCCTCTCCCTCACAAGCATTCAGTTATTGCAGTACCTAGGTGCTCTGTGCAGTTTTGTCCATCTCCTACTAGTGCTAACCTCCTCCCCAAACCTGCAATGATGATATTTACACAGTCAGACAAGTAGAGAAAAAGGAGACATAGATATGGGCAATGCTTCCATCAGTTCAGCCAGCAGTGATTCTCCTTTTTCTCACAAAAGTGGAAAAGTTAGGCAGAGCTTCTCTCCAAGAGGTCCTTGGAGCTTCAGGTGCCCAGTGGGGGAATGAGAAAAACAGGCATTTCTGTTCCTTTGAAATCACCTGATTACAATTAACAGAGGTCATTCCATAGCAGGTTGAAATCAGATTCCTGAACTTCTCCAGGTGTCTTTACTGCCCATATAACAAATCTTTTCTCTCCCAAGACAAATTTCAGTGTCTGTGTAACATCCAACCAGAATTCAAGTCAGTTTACTTTAGATGAACACGGCAGTGGATCAGGTGATTCATGAGCAGATCAGTTGTCCCTGCTTTGGGGGAGGAAACATCCATCACAGGAGTGGAAGGTGCAGCTGAAGGCTGTTACTATTTCAGCCATCCAATTTTAATCCACCACTGCATGTCTGCTAGAGCCTCCTGGCACTTTGGGTTGTGATTGCTATTGATTTTCAATGAGGATGGGAACTTTGAGAAGTTATATATACATTTCTATAAAAAGATTACTCCAGGGATATAATACTTCTGACTGCACATCACAATTTCTCATGGACACAGAACTGGCCCATCAGGTCACAAATGTCATCTTTATATCAGCAGATTGATTTGCTAAATTTCAAACAGCTAAAACTCTGAGATTCTCACTATTCCTCTGGTTTCAGAGTTGTCACTTAGAATACAATCTGAAGACCCATAAGGTCTCATAAGTATAAATAAACCTTGACAATTGGTGACAACTTTGAGGAGAGCAGCATGTGACTTTCAGAGTCCAGAGTGAGTTTGTAGTTCTGGCAGCTTAGATAAAATACCTCTTGTATTTGTGGGTTAAACTCTTCTTGAGGCATAATAGTCATAGGAGTCCATGGTTGAGTATTGGTGTTTGACTTTATAATCCAGCACTTTTTTACAGTTCAGGCTTACCTATACCTTCCCCTACTCCAGCAGAAAAACAAAACCCCACAAACAAACAAACAAACCAACGTACTCCATTCAGACTCATTCAGATGCAAAACAGTAATTTTTTGTATTTTTGTTATTTCATACTTATTTTATGTATAGCAGTCTTAGTTCTGCTAATAGTACAAAAAAATAATTAAAATATTTAATGTGTAATGGCTTTTTAAGGCTAAGTATATTAAAAACAAAGGGCTAGTCACAGTACTTAAAAAAAAAAAAAAGTTGTTTCCTTTTAAATAATAACGTTGCTAAGGCAATGCAGTTGGGATGTGAGAAACCTCAGTGCAGTCTGCTCTAAATGAGAGAGCAGGTAGATTTTGACTTGTCTGTTTCACTCCCCAGGTGAGCTCTTCAGTAAATAGGCTAGAGTATTCTGGATTCAGGTCATTAATGGCTCCTCTTTGACCTATTCCACTTCACTTGGAATATTTAAATACTAATTAAGTAAGCAGCAAATAGAAAAAAATTAACTGTATAAATGGGCACTGTATGTCAAGTACCAGCTCAAGCCTTAGGCTTTAACCTGGTGACCTTACCAATCCACCACTGTTGCAATAATGCAGGCAGGAGTCTCAGCCTACAGTAAAGGGTACCACAGGGAGAAGAGGACAAGGAATTAGAACCCTTCAGTAAAGAACTGGACAAGGGATATACGATAATCTGCTGCATTTTTTCAAGCTCAGCACATCACCCTTAGTGAGTCCACAGACCTGCAGGTATCACTATTTCAAGAGTGATACCTGCAGGTATCACTCTTTCACCATGCGGGGAAAATGATTTCTACCAAAAGAAAAGTTTACACCTATGCCTATTGTTCAAGTGATGCTTATGCCTGACTGTCTCATCCTCCTGTTTCAATTTTTCTGCTGTAGTTCCTTCTCCCTTGGCTTACACAAACAGACAAGAAAGACAAAATTTTCTCTCTTTTATTAATTTATGTGAAAACAAAATGTTGAGCAGAGAGAAGAGAAACCCTCAGGACCCACTGTGTGCAACTGAACAGAGAGCCTCTGCCATCTTATCTGGCCAGCACCAGAGGCCAAAGGTGCAGATACTAGACAATGAGCAACAGAGTGCAGAACATTTCAGAGGAGGAAGAGCAAGAGGAGTCCAGCTAGTCAAAACCATTTACTCTCCCCAAATACTGCTGAAGTAACTATGGTGGATTTAAAACCATCTACTATGGAGGATCTGTAGCCCTGGCAAACTTCAACAGATTAGAAACTTTGCTGGATCCACTAACATGGATCATGATTTCTATTGGACATACATGGAAATATACAGACAGGACTCTTTCTAACACTGACAGAGAAGCAGATGAGTACAGGGAGAGACAACTTAAATAGGCAAATTCAGCTTCTCTTTGAAAACTCCGCTCTGTCACTATTATCTGCAACAGACAGAGCAGGGCAAGGATCTATAGTTCAGCCTAGAAATAGGTGATAGGCACCTAGTGTAGGTCTTTTGAGTATGGAAAGCTTCTGCAAGCTTTTGAGCAGAAATGTGACAATTTTAAGAAAAACTAATTCATTTAGAAGAGCAGCATAAATCTTCTCTTGGGATGACTGACATCCAGCAATTTCTTCTCTTTTCAATCATATTATATCCCCATACATATGAAAGAATGCAACTCAAGTAACTAAAGGAAATAATATATAAAAACAGTTTCACAACTGATACTAGAATTTACACACTTTTAAATTCCCCACACAATGGACTAAAAGTTACTGTATTGTTTATGTAATTAAAGTTCAAAGAGAAAAACCTCTCAACACATATCATGTATATTGCTAAACATCTCAGAATTTAAGGTAGATTTTCTGCAGAATAAAGGTTTAGAAAGCTGGGACTGGGACTGTATGTTAGGGAACATATGCAGATTTATTGGTGACTGATAGTTATAAAAATTTAATATTCTTTATGAAATGTGGAAAATAAGACTGGAGATTATGCAGCAACCAATTCTACATGACAAAAGAAATAGAATAGAGATTATGGAATATGGAGAGGGTGGTGAATGAAAATTAGCTGAACGATTGGATTCAGAAAAGGCACTTATAATTACATATAGTGCTGTGTACTTTTTTAATTTCCTTTTCTGTTATTATAACTGTAATGGTTTTATTTTTGATCAATAGAGAGCATCTGATAATTTAAAGAAATAAATTGCATTAATCTTTCTATTCATTCTTCAAGAAATTATATACACCAATCTATTCATTGCATCGATTTCAATAAAAGTTTGTAGAATAAAAGATACATTGTATCAAGCCATTTCATTATCTAGTTCAAAGAAACTTCATACAGTATCAGTAAAAAAATACTAATAGCAGTACTACTGCTACTAAATACTAAGAGGTGAAAACTAGGAGTCATTAATGCTGTATTCTAATATGTAATATATATTTTGGGATCATAATAATTACAATTTCTTAGGATACTGTGATGGGTTGACCCTGGCTGGATGTGAGGTGCTCATCAAGGCCATTATATTACTTCTCTTGCTCCCTGGACAGTGGAGAGAAAATATAATGAAAGGCTCATAGGTCCAGATAAAGACAGGGAGAAATGAGTCACCCATTACCATCATGGGCAAAACAGACTCGACTTAAGGAAATAAGCATAGGCAATGAGAAATAAAATCTAAATCTTAAAAACACCTTCTCCCCACCCCTCCCTTAGGTTCATTTCCAATTTTCTCTACCTTCTCCCTGCAGCATCACAGGGGGAAAGGGAATAGGGTGGTGGTCAGTCAGTTCATTACATGTTGTCTCTGTCTCTCATTTCTCCTCAGAGGGAGGACTCCTCACACTCTTCTCCTGCTCCAGCATAGAATCTTTCCCACAGGAGACAGTCTTCTATAAACTTCTCTAACCTCAGGCCTCCCCATGGGCTGCAGTTCTTCACAAACTGCTCCAGCATGGCTCCCTTCCACAGGGTTCAGTCCTTCTGGCAAGACTGCCTCAGCTGGAGCTCCCTATGGGGTCACAAGTTCAGTTAGGAGCCTGCTGCAACATCAGCTTCCCTTGGGGTCACAGACTCCTACAGGCACACACCTGCTCTGATGTGGAGTCATCCAGCGACTGCAGGTGCATCTCTGTTCCTCTCTAAGGTTGCAGGGAAACAGCCTGCTTCACCATGGGCAGGAGCTGCTTCACCAGCCCCAGGAACTGCAGGTACTTGGAGCACCTTCTCCTTCTTCGCTGATCTTGATGTCTGCAGAGCTGTTCCTCTCACTTATTCTCACTCTCTCTAGTTGAAGTTGCACAGTTGGTTTCCCCCCCCACCCCCCATCTCAAATCTCTTATCCCAGAGGTGCTACGATCATTGTGATGGAATCGGCTTTGGCCAGTGGCAGGTCCGTCTTGGAGCCAGCTGGCATTGGCTGAAGCATTGGGGAAAGCTTCTGGCAACTTCTCACAGAAGCCACTCCTCTAGTCTCCCCCACTATCAAAGTCTTTCCATGCAAACCTGATACAGTACACTACCATGCACTATGTGGAAAGAAAGTAAAAATATCTCTGAACAAAATAGTTTTATACTAATTAGAGAACCTCAATAGCTGTATGATCAGAAAATTCCTTTCCAGTGATGTACAGCTAGATTGCAATAGGGACAGGGCAACTTCATGAAAAGAAAAGGGACTTTTGAATATGAAGTTACAATATGTAACTCAGGAATTTTCTTCATTTCATATCCCTGAATGCTGAGCAAATATCCTTGCAGGGGAGGGACTAAGCATTTAATGTCACACTTTTTCCTCAAACAGTGGTTGCTGACAAAGACATAAAACAGTCATAATGCATCCCTTGTTATATTGCAATCATTTCCATGCCAATATATTGTAAGGATTACTGTGATCATAAATGGGAGAAATATAAAATGTATGGGAAGACTTTTTTCCACATGGAGCAATTTTTCAACACCTGTTGTGAAGTGCTAGTGACTCTAAACAAAAGAATTATGGAAAACTCAGGAACTAAGCTCCAACGTTTTTAAATACGTTTCTTACTATATTTTGCTTTTTCTTACATAGGGCATTGTATACCTGGTATAAATCACTTTTTGAAATAATTAATCTGTTGAAGCACAGCAGTTCTTCATCATACTCCAAGAATACCAAGTCAAAATAATTTCAAACCCTTTATTTCCATCTATCTAAAATTATTTGTATACATGTATGTGATTTTTTTTTTGAAAATACTTCTGTGCATATAAAAGATTGGTTGTACTTCATGCACCAAGTTGACATATGTAGTTAACCTCTTGCTATGAGGATTCAAATGATGAATTTGGATGTTTGCTGTACAAAAGGAGTCAGAATCCTCTGAGGGCAACCTGGACTTCACCCACTTCCTGATCAAGGAAAGAAAGTCAAGTAGTAGTAATTAAAGATGGTCTGTCTAGAATAGCTCAGATAGTGGAATGGGCTACTAGGGAAAAAAGTCTTCTACAGCTGGGAAATTCAATTTTGCTCTAGCAACCAGAGTAATCAAGAAAAAACAATCTTCAGAAGATTTTGAAAAGGAATAATATGTATAACCATGAAAAGGTCTATTTGCTCCAATCAGATTTCTGCTGCAGGAAAGAAAACGTCTGCATTTTGGATCCTGTTGAAAAAAATACTAATACTTCGTTCTGGAATAGGCCAAGGTATGAACTGTAGTATTAGATAAATTACATATGTAGTAGAGGAATTCTGCCTATTTGTACAGATGCCTTGAAACAATCTGAGAACTTCAAGGAGGGGATGTGGAAACCAGTTTCAACCAGACCCAAATTACACTGTGCTTTAAAATACAATCAGCAGTAAAACATGTTCATTTGCTGTCAGCTGACATTTAACCTTTGACTTCAGAGGGCCGAGTTAGGCCAGCAGATGTCTGCAGGATTTAGGAGCCCACATCCCACTGCAAATTCATACAAGATGAACCCTAAATCACTTGGAAAGTTGAACTTCAGAGATTTGAAGCTGAATTTCTATCTTACTTTACATGTTTGAATTTCATATTCCAGTAGAGCATTGGTCAATACTTCATTTTAAGCAGAAGAAAACTTGTCTCATACCTTAGCAAGGAAGTGTAAAAATGTCCTTACTTCAGTCCAAAATTGCTTATAAAGAACATCATGCTGATATGACCTTTAACCTTCTGCTCTAGGAGATTGCTTCCCTTGTGCAGATGTATCTCAATGAGCTTTTATGAGATTCTGATTATTTGAGTACTTCAGACATGGAAGGGATTAGTTGGTTAAGTAGTAGTCAAAAGACCTTCTTTGTTAGTCTTATATGACTGATGGTATTGTGAACCTCCCTGCAATAATTCACACCTTAAATTACTTTGGAAAAATAAGGAAGATCCTAAGGACCAGCTTTTAAAGATGGCAGGTTTTATTGGAAAATTTTACAGATCATTTTACTCACAACTATATCACTTTGTGCAGTAGTTTCTTGAGAATTTAACAGACTACAAGGGTGAAAAATAATCAGAATAAATTATTTTATAAAATGAAAGCTGTCGTGAGTACCGTTGATAAGAACAAGAGAAATATCATTTACTGCAGTTTAAACTAGATAGCAAGTGTAGCAAACGAACACTGAGCTGCTTCCTTCCCAAAAGGCAACAGACTTTACCTTTTCATGACCTGAAAGTTAGACATTTAAAATTTTCTCTTTGAAATAACTCTTCTGTTTGATATGCTTTTTACATTTTCTTTTAGCAACATTGAGATTTGTTAAAAAAATCAAATGTTTCATTTCCAGCATCTCAGTACGCAGATGAGACAAGAATGTAACTGAATTCTGAACACTCTATCCTAAACTATTAGCATCCTGAAAAATCTATCATTTGTTTGTTTCCATACCTGAAATTTTTATTGATATATAGTAATACTCTCTCTTCTTTGGAAATAAATTGGTGCTCTAAAACAGTAAAAAGTTTTACATTCTCGTTCATCTTAGAAATCTGACATTTCAGAAGAAGATGCCAAAGGGATATTGAGACACACTCCTGAGCTGATATCAGCTGAAAGGTACATCTTATCTTTTAAAATGTCAAAATGAAGGTTGGAGGAAAACGATTGCCATTTATCTCTAAATAGCAGGAAAACCTTTGAAGCAAAAGCACTGTATGCATTCCCCTTGTTATTAGTTTTTGGAAACTCAACTCTACACATCCTTGAAACATTCAGAAGGGATTAGAGAAAAACATTGGACTTATTTTTTTATTATGGAAAAAAAACCTCTTCCCATCTGCAAAATAATGATAGACATAATAAATACTGAAAGTTACTAGAATAAATAGTAGATTACAAACACCTATCTTTACTCTGAACAAGTATACCAATATAAAGAAACTCAGCAAAGACAATTCCAGGTCTGTGCTTCCTGTGGTGGAAATACTATTTTCTCTCAGGCAAGTGTATCAAGGAATGATTGATAAGATTATTTGCTTGATTTCATTTATTCATTTATATCTTACCTGACTGTGAAGGTAGGACCAACTTTATATGTCTTAGTGAACTGATCTCTACAGACACTGAAAACAAAAGTAGTTCTAACAATAATTCAATATACTCTCTGCAAGTCAGCCAGGTTTTCCGTATGCAGCTATCCAGTCACTACAGCACTCGAATATGGAGATCAGCACATGCATAGCTTGAATGTATGTAATCACGAGTCACACTGAAGAAACTTGGTGGCAGGTGTCTTACCAGAGACAGAAGAAAAAGGCCTTTTTAGCAAACAACAGAAATTGCAATCCTGAGTCACAATATAAATAAATATATATATGTATGTATGTAAAAAAGACTTTGCAAAAAACTGGAGAAAAAATTCCTCATCTGACAGAATAGGAAAATTAAAATAAATGCTTATGGCAAGTCAGTCATCTGTGCCATTGATAGATCTCACCTGTAAATGACTATTTTTTAAGAAACTATTACAGGTCATGCTGTCTGTGAGAGCAGAGAGATACTGAAGAAAACTGTTACATGGCTTATAAAATGATATAACCAATTTCACAAGAGACAGTAGTCATCTATGCTAAACAGACGAATCAAGGTCTATCTTCTGTAAGGGAGTTATTTTCTAACAAATATGAGAGTACTCCGTTTGTGTACTTACAGAATAGCTGAAGGCAAGTCCACCACATAAGCAGCTAAAATACTAGGGAAACAAGGCTTTCTGAAACTTACTTCTAAAGTTATGGTTCTATCAAAGTATAAGCCCAGAATGTTTTCTGATGTAGGCTTTGTGTGTCACCATAAAAAAAAAAAAAATATTTCTGGGAAGTAGTGCAGTCATTGTAGAAATGGTTCCTATGAAGGTTGTGTGTTGTTTGTTTTATTTTTTTTTCTCTTTTTTTTTTTTCTTTTTTTGTCTGAAAGGATCCTTTAGAAATTATATTTGCAATTTTAGGACATGGGAGAACCCTTAAACTGAAAAGAATGAATAGCATTTGGTCTTTAGGTAAAAGTTAATGGTGTGTTTCATCGTTTTCTTTTTGCAATAATGATTCCAAAAATTGCAATTTAAAGGCGAAGTTTAACCTTGATAGACTAAATTAATAATGTCATTCATCTCTGATCTTTATTTGGAAATGATCTCTACAGGCAGCTGAGACACATAGAATATGCTGTCACAGTGAGAACAGTTGATCTTTGTTAAGGGTTCATATTCACAACACACCTGTCATCTAACATGTATTCTGAAATTCTCAGGAGCTGAGAAATCTTTACACTACCTTACAAAGGTTTCATTAATAGAAGTTTATGCCAGATGACCACATCTTAGAAGAAACCTTTATTTCAAATTAAAATTAAGTAATCTGAAGAAAACAGGATGTTTTTGAGACTATTGAGACCCAATTTAATAACAAAATCTTTGTCTAAGTAAGAAAAAGTCAATGGATTCTGCCTTACATTCATTTCTGAACCAGCTACCATAACTTAGCCACGTCTTAATCCATTTTATTCAGGATTATACCCTGGCCAAGTTTTGGAGTGTGTGAAAAACTTGTCAGTTTAAATTTGAGGAGAAAAGATCACTACATAGTATTCATGTACAAGTACAGAGTCCTAGGTATCTTGCTTTCTTTTCTCTTTTTCTCTTTCTGCAGATATTTTTGGCACCTCATCCACACATTGAAAAGAAGGAAAACCAAGAAGATTGAGAATTCTTTGAAGGTTACTTGAGGAAAAAACAAAATTACTTCAGTAATCATATCCATTTTCTGCATCCTTCCTCCTGACAGCCCAAATCAATCAACACTTGTCTGCAGAACAAGATCATGACCACGTTTTAGAAATTATTAGCAGTACTTGACTTTTACCCACAAGTAAATTAACAACAAATAAGACTATTAATGAATCTGTCTTGTACCCATACAGAAGTCTGGAGAAATTCTAATATCACACTACTACATTCCAAACAAACAAACAAAGAAATGCTGCTTAGCAACCTAATGACAAGCCTAAAGATTGGTTTCGGGACTCCTGCTTCTGTGACCTGGATATCAGGTCCCAAAACCTCCTCATCTATTATAAAGGGTTAGAGATTTACCTACAATTTAAATCTTCCTATCACACCTCTTCGTATCTCTGTAAAGTAGGTGAGATATAATAATAAAGACCTCAACTGACCACACAGATATGAGATTCAGGTCTCTAATTTATCCTAGTGATAAATGCTGTCTACATTATCTAGCTCCAGAAATTGACCCCTTCTCTATAACAATTCCTAGAAATATTTCTCACTAGAAAGTGAGATATTCATACGGTATA
This sequence comes from Margarornis squamiger, assembly GCA_035222235.1. Taxonomy (NCBI): domain Eukaryota; kingdom Metazoa; phylum Chordata; class Aves; order Passeriformes; family Furnariidae; genus Margarornis; species Margarornis squamiger. The sequence continues at coordinate 63,677,007 of JAWWTY010000106.1, read as the reverse complement.
TGAAATAAAACTTGAAATTATTGACAAGTCTGGATTAAAATGTATGCACAAATAAGTACAGTTCCATATCTTTCCACTATTACTTGCCTGAAGAAACTATGAAATCCAAATTCAGATTTTGGGTGTCTGCTATGACTTTTTCTTGCAAAGCTGAGTATGTGAAAAGGAACAGTATCACAGAATATGTTGAGTTCAAAGGGACCCACAGGGCTCATCGAGTCTGACTCTTAGACCTGCACAGGACCATGCCCAAGAGTCACACCATGTGTGTCTTTATCACCATGACGTAGGAGTATCATCCAAATCCTCCTGGAACACTTTGTGTGCTATTAAAAAGGCTATTTACTTTGTTTACAAACTATGTTTCAATTTCTACATCAATTCTAACTTGAAAAGTCACCTAAGTTGTATGATAGCCTTGCATAATACACATGGAAGATACCAAAAAGTGCAAGGTTATTAAGGTAAGTACTTTTTTTGTGCGTATTATAGTAATGTTGTGTATGGCAGGATATATTCTTTGTTTAGTCTTTTCTGATGATAATGGCATTATACAATTTTTATGATTTATGGAGAAAGAATTGGCAGAATTATCAACTGATTAACATAGCTCAAGGTTTTCCTGTTTTCTACAAAAGATGCTAACATATTTTTCTATCTGACAGAGGAGATCCAAATTCCAAATGAACTTTTTTTTTTCAAATATATATGCCATAACATTCTCTATTAATGGTTTTCACATAAACCAATGGAAAAATTGTAAAGTAAGTTTTTTCACTAAGTGCAAAACTGCCAATGGTAGTACAGAACAAATTCCTAATGTTGTGAATGTATCTAGTTTTTCAGTATAAATTTGCTGAATTATAAAATAAAAAAAATTGCTTTTTTCCCTACCTCCTTGAAAATGTAAATATTTATCCATTTAAAAGATATACTACCTTGGGAGGATGTTTATAATGCAGGATTTAGGCCTCAGAAAAGGAAGAAGAACTTTGATCCACGGTTTAATTTTTAAGTGACTCAGAGCTAAGTGACATCTTAATTTTGAAAATTATTCACGTGAAAATTTTGCTTGTAGGCTAGCAGTCCTTTAAACATATTCAGTGACAGAGAAAATAAAAATATTCTCTAAATTAAAAGATTGAAAAAACATAAGAAGATTTATTTTTAAAACTTATCTATATAAAATATGTCTAAAATGTTTCCTTATCCTACTCACATTAAGCTTCTAAACACATAAACCAAAACAGGTTAACAGAACCCATTAATTATAAGCTTATACATGAATAATATACATAAAATAAAATAAATAAATTACAATAATAAAAATTACAATAAAAATAAATTACAAGATACGTGAAATAAAAATATTGTCTAATGAGAGATATATTTGTGAAATTATCTTAAGATTCCAAATTCTAGAAAAGAAATTCAAACTACACATTCCTGGGCAGAGCATAGAATCATAGAATCCTTTATGTTGGAAAAGACCTTTAAAATCCCTAAGTCCTCCTGTTAACTCAGCACTGCCAAGGCCACCATTAGACCGTGTCCCTACATGCCACACCTACATGTCTTTTAAGACCTGCAGAGTAACTCTACCATTTCCCTGAGCACTCTGTTCCAGTGCTTGACAACCCTTTCCATGAAGTAATTTTTTCCTAATATCCAACCTAAACCTCCCCTGGCACAGCCTGAGGCTATTTCCTCTTGACCATTGCTGGGAGAAGAGATTGACACTCACCTCGTTACAACCTCCTTTCAGGTAGCTGTAGAGAACAATAAGGTCTTCCCTAAGACTCCTTTTCTCCTGGCTAAATAATCTGTTTCCCTCAGCTGCTCCTCATAAGATTTCTTGTGCTCTAAACTCTTCACCAGCATAGAATGTTGCAAATTTATCATTCATTTTAATTGACTCTTATTGCATTTTTTTAATTAGGATAAAAATGGAACAAAAGTGTTGAAACATCTCTGAGTCTGGACAACTCTCTCTGTTGTATATGGATAGGGAATCTATTTGCTTACATCTTTAGAATGTGAATATTTCTGAAATTCATTGCCTTTCAGTTCCCATGTCTTCATTATAACATTAGGCATAGAATTCCACTTTATTTGGTTATGGAACATTAATTAACATGCAAACAGACTTCAGCAAAGCAGTCCTCAAAATTCAGTGGTACATCTTAGAAGAGAAGAAATTCTTTCCACTTTCTTAAAAGAAACATGATCAGTCTCAAAAGCTTTCATAATGTTAAAGTCTTGCCTCAGTACAGTTCAAGAGATTTTATTCTAAATTGAAAAAAAGGAAAAAAAACCCCAACAAACAAAAAGAAACAGAAAACAACACCATCTTTAGATGGCCCCTTCAAGTTGTTATTGCTAACTGGAACAGAAAGTGAGCTACATCAGGGAAAAATTTTGACCTGGCTGGAATGTTAGTTTCCTTACTTCCTCCCATGCATTCTAAATGAATTAATCTTTAGCATCTGCTGTAAACATGCACAAAGTCATCACAAAACCATTCTGCTAACTTTCAAAGCTGTAACACCTCCCTACATTCTCTGTAGAGCAGATCCATATAGTAGGAGCTCCAGTATTCCTAGCCCACAGTAGTAGCAGGTGCTGCAAAGTTTCCACTCAGCTTGAGTGTCTTGCATGAACATCAGACACTTGCAGGACCTCTATAATTTTCCTGGAATCTTGCCCCAAGATTAGGTCTTTTGTGCTTCACTCTCTGACTGGAAAAGAGAAGAATACCTATGCCTGAAGTTCAACCTTGAAAAGGATATTTAAGCGTATTTGTCCTGATTTCATCTCACTCTTTTCCATCCAACAGAAAAACCCATATCAATGAAACAGAGATGATAACTGAATGAACATTTTTTTCAGCCTGGTATTGTTTTTCAAACTACTTGTCCTATATTCACAAATCTTCTAATGGTGCTCAAATATGTCTGTATAGACACAATCTTTTCCTGTTTACTAAACATTCACATAGTCTCAGGTCATATTAAATACATGCAGTTCTGTTCTGCATATTTTTATAAATCTTCAAATCTGGATTAATTTACCCCTAGTGTCCTAACATTTATTATCCCTCCAGTTCACACTCTGATGAAAGGCCATATTATTTTCCTTATGAAGAAAGGAAGCAATGGAACAGTCATAGGAAGAGAGAAGACTGTAGTGGAAGACTTGGAGGAGACAGAGCTGACCCCAAGTCTTCTGTTCTAACTTTTGGTTCACTGCTCCTCTATATCGTGTAGTGTTTATGTTAAACATATCACAGGCTTCCCATGAGTGTAGTTGTTTGTCTTCCTAAGCCATCTTTTTAAGCCATTTATACACATTCAGCAGAAGCATAAAGTTTCTGGAACATTTCCTTCTTGGATTCTAAGAATACCAAAGCTATTGTTACTTTCTCATTTCAGGAAACTTTCAAGAAATTAACTGATATTTCTTTAGTACAGAAGTCTCAACTCATAACTTTACCAGTATAAAGAAAAGACATAGAGATGTCCTCTGCAGATGTAGAAATTGATGGTACTTTCTAAATTTTTAATAAAGCTTTCGAGAGTTACTTAGTTATTCTGCCTACATGTTTGCAAGATTTTGCTGGCTGTTATATTATGGCCAAAAGCCCATTCATCATTTAACCTTTCTTTATTAATTTCCTTTCCTATTATATCAATAGAGTGCAGCTTCAGCTGTAATTAGATAAGTGCTAATACATAAAAAATGCATACTTTCACATTTATAGAAAATGAACATTTACTTTATAGTCAATATTTCAGCCTTACAGCTTACATTTACTATGTTTTTATGGTCATGTAACTGATAACCTTTCATTCACTAACACAATTCATCCCCACAAAACTACAATACGTTCCAAATGCTATCAAACTCTTATGTTAGAAGACAAGAATAGACACAAAATGTATCTAATATAAATGAACGAGTAATAATGAATAGCATTCACAATATGAAATAGAAAAAGGCCATAAGACATTGTATTATGCTTGCTATTTTTCCTGATTTTATTTTGTTTGTTTCTTTGCTTTAGGGTTTTTGTTTGTTTGTTTGTTTGTTTTCTTTTGTTTAAGGTAGTGTTTTATTTAAACCTTAGGCTGACTGTCACATAGGAAGTATGAAATAAACTGTATAGGATGATGTTCTTAAAGATCTCTATCTACCTACATACTGCACAGCATGCTGTCCACTCCCCAGGACCTGCTCAAGCAGGGTACTTCTGACAGTAAGTGGAGAAAAGCTAAAGTGTCTTTAGGGTTCTTCCATCACTGGGAACTGTGGCAAAAGTGTTGTCTGAGATAAGACTTAAATAAGACATCAGCCTTATATATGGCTGAGCCTGATCAACAGTCCAGTTAAACAGTTCATTTCAACTCATTTTGCTGATCAGGGCAGGAGCAGTATTAGCTTTTAAGGGACATTCATGAGACATGTTATGAGAGAGAACTGGAACATTTTCCTTTGCAACAAATGGGCAGGCATAGGATAGACTCTCTTCCCTGCATTTCCAGAAATGTTCAGATCTCATGGACTATAACCTGACAGAGTCCCTCGGTTATTCATTCCTCAGGGGATGCTATTCCCTACCAAACCACTACACAAATGGAAATAGAAAACCATTAGACATCAGGGGCTTGCTAAAGTCATCATTCCCATGACCAAGTACTGACAATGTTGATAACAACTCTGCAAGTACAAGAAAGCAAGAGATATACTTGTCACAGAAAAAAATGGTCAAGATTTGTAACATGTGCAGTGTATTTCTGTCCTACCTGATACTTCAATTCACATCACCTTTAGTCAGGAGCTACTTCTTTGCAGAAATAAGTATAGATTAAGAAGAGTTAGAGTGCTGAAGCACTTGCAGATTCATATAATGGAAATTTTGGCAGGCAACTTTTTTACAGAATAAATTCTGATGATGCCTTCAGAAGCACACAAGCCATGAGAATAGTATTAGTACAAGAGATCCGCAGAAAATGAATAGTCTGTGTGTTGAGAAGTTCACATTTTTCATACCTATTTCCAAAAAAGTGTTCATGAAATTTTGGTTATAAAGTCAACGAAGTGTAAAATAATTTATGATACTTTTATCTTCCCATTTCATTGCCCTGGCATCTAAGCAAGTTGAAAACCAACAACAAAAGTTATATTTCTGCAACCAAAGTAAATCAGCAAGGTACTGAATGATAATAAGAACTAAAAATATGAGCTTTCACACAGAATATGTATTCTTCTTTTTCAGCTGAGACACTACTGCAGTTCTAGTTTTATTCAAAACAATTGAAAATGTGCCCTTCAATCACTGTGAGACTAAATGGTAGTATTTCTATATTTAATGTAGAAGGAAACCTTGATTCTTCCAATTAAAATAATGAAAGGTATAAAAGAAATAGAAAGATTGAAAGTAAACAAATATGAAGTCCTGACTGTGATTGAAAACATGTGAACCTTTTCCAAAACTAAATTCAGAGATTTAGGAAATTTCATGCTGGCAACTTTCATTAAAGACCTAAGTAAGTGCATATGCCTTTTGAAGACTTGTATAATTAGACAAAGTGAAATTATTCTCAACAAAACCTTAAAGACAACAAGGATTTTGTTAGCAACAATAGCAACTATAGTGACTTCAAAGGTGTTGGCTGGACATATTCAATGAGTCCACAAAAGTTGAAGGGTTTACAATAAAAGCAAAAAATTGAATAAAAATCAGACTGAGATAGAGAAAAACTTTTAAGGATATCTTCAAGAGAAGTACAGAGAATGTACCCTGTAAAACCATGAACATTTTAGCTGAGTTCTTATAATCACTAACTTAAGTGAATATACAGGAAGGTGAATTTCACTTGTGTATTCCTTAGAGTCAACTGAAAAAAAAAGTCGTTCTATTGAGGAAACTATGGAGACAACTATTATATTAAAATATACTTTCAAAAATACAATTTCTGAAGTTTACAATATGATTCCACAACCTAAACTTTAAGACAGGATGCAGTTCTTCATGAAGTAAACTAAGCCTGAAGATTTTAACACCTTCATTTCTCTGTCTGCAGAATACACAGTGTATTCTGTTTTAAAATGTATTAATGTTGCAGCTTGTGTTTGATTTAAGTACTTTAGTAAAGATCACTCTAAAAGAGAAGGTAGATAGCTTTGGTATTGCTTACATTCCAGGATGAGAACTGAGATGAGAAAGAGGAACATGGTGTACAACTAAGACTTCACAGGCTTCTGTAAATGCTCATTTTTTTAGCACACCTCACACACTTCATTTGTTTAGATACTTATTCTTGTGCAAAAAAAAAAAAAAAAAAAAAAATCAAACAAAAGTCGTGTTAGTGGTTTTTTTGATTGGGTGGGTGGGTGTGTGTTTTTCAGGTTGGAGATTGATTTCCATATTACATAGTGAACTACAAGCTGTTCACAGGGTATCTGAGAAAATGAGTAGTGCAGGGTGGGAAGAATATCTGGACAATTTCTGAAGGACTTACTATCAGTAACCTTTTTTTCACTATTCCTTTCTAATCCTTAACACAAGGACCTAATATTAATCATAACCACTTTCTATGTCCTGTGTGCCCACAAAACCAGGAATTCAGACTTCTGCATATTTTTTTGCAGACATTGTGTGAGTCAAGAGGAAAGATGTCCCTTCCTGCTTATTTACAGAAACACAGAAAAACAAGGAGGTGTGGAATTGCCTGAAAATGAGATTTCTGGGCTAGAAAACAGACATATAGTAGCATTACGAGGTGCTTTTTTTGTTCCTAGTTAAATAGTTTCACCTGGAAAACAGCTGCTTCCTCCAGTGGGACAACACTGACACTGGAATTGTTCCAGTGCAACCAATGTACATCTATTTTCAAGAGAAGATATAATTCATTTCTGCCTACCTCAGCATTTTCTGGAAAAGAAGGAGCATCTGGAAGTTAAAATTGTATTCACATTTGAAAAATTCCAAGAATATATAAACAGCTTGATGAATGGAGGGGAAAGTGGCAGAGTCTGCAGATACAATAAATCAATGGTTGCAACTTCATGATGTTTGCAAATAAACATTATGTTGCATTCACATCTCAGAGTGTCTTCTTACCATAGAGAGAAAAATGGAGAGGGTTAGTTGAAATTTTGCATAAAGTTTGCAATATCTAGGACAAATTTGTGCTATGTTGAAAAATTATTTCAAAACATGAATATTTCTGATTCTTGAGAATAAACTCAAAAGCACTGTGAGTACAAGAAGGAAGAAATACTGTTGCTGTCTCTTCTTCTTGAAGTAACACTGATTTGAGGCAGCAGAACTAAGAATTTAATAGATGGGATGGTTAGTGGGAAGACCAAAAGTGGGGAAAGTGAGGAATGAAACTCAGTTGGAATGATATGTGCCTATGGGGAGTATGGGCTCAGCTGCCCTCTTCCTTGCACCTGGGGACATGGGACCACTGTAGCCATCCAGCACAGGGAGAAGTGGCATTTCACTGCAAATAGCTCTGCCAGGGAGTAGTGAGAAATCTCATAGGTCCTGAGCCTGCCAGTTGTGACCATGTCCAGAGAAGTGAGGAGTGCAGTAATTGTTTGTCTTTTTCCTTGGGTCACTCTTGTAAAAAACGCAGTCAGCAAGCAGAAAATGTAAAGCATGGTTTATATATGAAAAAAACACAGGTGAGCAGCAAAAATAATTTAACCACAGAATCACAAAATCATTTAGATTGGAAAAGACCTCTGAGATCATCAAGTCCAACCTTTGACTAATCACCACTTTGCAAAATAGATCATGTCATGAAGTGCCATGTTCAGTTGCTTCTTGAACACCTCCAGGGATGGTGACTCCACCACCTCCCTAGGCAGTCTATTCCAATGTTTAACTACCCTTTCCATGAAGAAATTCTTCCTGTCATTCAACCTGTACATCCCCTGGTGGATCTTGAGGCTGTGTCCTCTTGTCTTGTTGCTGGTTGCCTACGAGAAGAGACTGACTCCCACCCGGCTACAACACCCTTTCGGATAGTCGTAGAGAGTGATAAGGTCCCTTCTGAGCCTTCTTTTCTCCAGGTTAAACAACCCCGCTTCCCTCAGCTGTTCATCATCGGGTTTAATCTCTACACTGGCTTCATTTCCCTTCTCTGGACTCACTCCAGCACCTCACATTGATGTGCAGGGCCCAGAACTAAACACAGTACTTGAGATGCGGCCTCACCTGTGCCAAGTATAGAATGACAATCATTTTCCTAGTCCTACTGGCCACACTATTTCTTATACAAGCCTGTCAACCAGCACCCCCAAGTACTTTTCAGCTGGGCCATTTTCCAGCCACTTTTCCCCCAGCCTGAAACACTGCATAGAGTTATTTTGGCTGAAGTGTAGGACACAATCCTTGGTCTTCTTGAACCTCATTTCATTGACCTTGGCCTATCTATTTAATCTCTTCAGGTGCCTCTTCAGAGCCTTCCTACCCTCCAGCAAATCAACACTCCCACACAACTTGGTCTTGTCTGTGAACTTAGTGACAGTGTTTTTGGGCAACTGCATAGTTTAATATTTACCTCACTAGAAAATCAAAGCTTAAAATTATTTCCAAAAAGACTTTATTCTCTAAAATATTAAGGAAATTGAAGAATCTTTAAAAGTTTAAACTACTCTATTATATTCTAACATAGAGACTGTTTCTGCCTGCATGAAGTAAAGTAATTAGTCCAATGCAGTTCTGACCTCTAGGCATTACCACAGGAAAAAAACCCCAAAAAAATAGATCCAGTGTCACTTTATGGTTCTAGCAGCCTCCACAAATGTGGCATTATCTCTGATTTTCTATGTTTTGCATGACACACTGAAGAGTGGATAGAAACACTGTTGTGAAACTGTCTTAGTCATTTGTACCTCTGCTGTGAAACTGCCTTTAGCACTTCACAGTGTGAAATGTACTAGCGTATCTTGAATGATGAATGAAACGATGGCAAATATATTCTTAAAAAGAACTTCCCACTTATTAGTTTTTATGACAAAAACCTAGCTCTCATCATTGTTTTCCCTCTACAGCTGAAATTTTCATAATTCATTAACTCTGGTAACATTCCACATTCCCCTTTCCAGTACACTAACATCTGCACATGCACATTTTAAATCACATTTAACTTTAATTTTAAATGTGTGTTGAAGCTTCATCAATATTTGTACCTAACTTTGCAAAGCTTTCCTGAAATTGCATTCTTACATATTTGTAGCTGTTTTCCCCATAATTTCCAAAGTTTTCCTCTTTCCAGAGTAATGGTGATCTAGCAAAGTTCCCCTTGTGATCTTTCTTACATGAACTCTGTATAAATCACTAGAAGAAAATAACAACAAATCACTGGACACTTCTGGTTCAATAACAACTCGCAGGCAAACTATAATTAAGTTGCATTGCAAAATCTAGAGATATATCCCTTGTGATAAATGAAAGGAATAGGCATGGAGGTGTGTCTCTGGGCAGAGGGCCCCACTGCATTTATTTCTGGAAGGGGAAGGAAGACACAGAGTAAATTGGGAGAATTTTGGCTGTTATTGATCTAGAAATTCATTACTTCATCTGGTTAACTAACAGCAGAGTACACCATTACTTTCTCTAGAGTATTTCGGATGGCTTTTAGATAAAGCAAGACATGCAGTTTAGGATAAATGTATCTCACATGGATTAATTCTGCTTGAGTATTTGATAACAGGGCTACTGTTTCTGAGGAAATAAAATCGACAAACACACTTGTATTTGATTCTAGGTTGACCTGCCTTTTACTAAAGTGAAAACTTTATCAAATATATTTACAAATTTTAAAAAAAAATAAATAAATAAATAAAGAAAAAAGGAAAAAACCCTTTTTTGAGCCCTTGCATTTTTTAACCAGGAGAAAACCTTGTTTTCTCAAAATTCACTTCAGTACTAAAATAACATCTTCATTGACTCTACAGGTTATGAGTCAAATTAAGAACAGAGTATGTAGTGGTTCTGCTCCAACTCATGGGATGCAGTCAGACATTTAGTGATGTAGCTGCCCCAGGCAGACATATTTCAAATTAAAAAATAAATATATAATAAATATTAATTTTAAAAATAAAAATAAATAAAAAAAAAAAAAAAAAACAAAAAAAAAAAACAAAACCCACAACAAAAAAAAAAACCAAAAAAAACCCAAAATCCCCCAAACAAACAAAAAATGCCCCCAAAAAACACCAAAAAACCAAAACAACAAACCAAACCAAACCAAACAAAACAACAAACCAAATCAACAGTAAATGGTTAAAGGGGTGAGTCTAACTTTAGATATCTCCTTGTAAAATGCTCATATTTTTTAATCCTATCATGAATGGTGATAGTCAAAATTTCTAGGAAGAGGTTTGAACATTTTCTTTAAAAAAAACACAATTGAAATTATAATAAATTTATGCTTTAATTAAAGTTTCAATATTAGTGTTATAATACTGTGAAATGCATAGCCTGAACTGTATCATACACATGTGATATCACCTCTTAGGGATGTTAAGTTGTATCCTGTATCAAATATCCTCAGGCACTAATACAGCTGACTTCAGTAAGAGTCACATGGATAGACTTGAATTCAAAATTAAGGTCCTATCTGCTATAGGAGGAAAAGGTCACTGCAAAATAAGGACCTTAACATTTGAATAGATGTATTAAATTATGCCTCTAAAAACAGTAAAATAGTTACCAGAAAACTATATTTATGGTAATTGTGTCAATTGTGAATAACCTCTCAACAAAGATTGAAACAAGATTTAGCCTTCCTGACATGCATAGAAAACCACAACTTAAATCTACATAATGGAATATAGGAAAAAATTGAGTTCATTTACATACCAAAGGAGGCTACAAAGGCTTAGATTCATTGTGCCTTTGACAATTTGACTCCAGGCAGAGGTACAGAGATACTTTTGAAGTTGTGAGAACATAAGCACGTACAGGGAGTAGCAGGTCTTTACTCATTACATATTTGTAAAGGATTTTTTAAAACTATCTTTGAAGATAGAAAGAGGAGACTTCTCCAGTGAGAAAGTCTTCCTGTGCCTGACATTCAGTATTTTCCTTTCTTATGGTAAGTGTCTTTGCATGGCACCAAGCAGAACTTTCAGGCCGAATACCAAGTGCATTATGTGCTGTCAGACTTATTCTGAAAAAAAGCCAAATCAGCCACAAGACTCAAGTGAAGCTTATTCAAGACTTAAAGTGACAGCTTTTTCATTCTGATTTCTAAGGGCAAAGCTTATCCCTGACCATGATCTTGAGCAACTGAACTGATCTGACTAAAAGTATAAATTAGGTGAGCTTTAACACATGGACTGTTTGAGGTAAAAGAAATAATAATAATAAAAAATCAATAGTGGTCACTCCTACATTTAGAGGAGTGACCACAGTTACATCTCCTGAATACTACTTGCAGTATTATCTAACACGTCTTGAAGGAGAGAAGAAAAGAGAAAGAGAAAAAAGTAAACTATTACAGAGGAAAAAAACTGAAGTATCAGAGGCTATGAAAAAATGGACAGAACACGAGACAGGACAAGATTTGTCAGCACTGTCATTTGGTATCTCTGCTACCTATTGGTGTTTCTAACCCTACCATTAGTCAAAGATTTGGTAACCATCTATTTGCTTCATGATTCTCAAAATAGACTTTCTTGCATAAATCAACTGTGCTGTAGGCACATATTAGGAAAAAAATAATAGAAGCTAGATCTTGCTGATCCCTTTTGACCACATACAGCTTAAACACACTCCCACTCAGGAATCTAAAGTCTTAATGGACTGTGTCAATACACTTCAGATTTATATAAAGACACAGGACTAAGACTAAACTATTAAATAATCATATTTTCCAGTAAAAATGTTTAAAGCTGGCAAGGGAACGTGACAGTGGGATCATATAGATAAGAAGCTGGCTGTCCATAGCTGAAGTCTTTAGATGGTGTGGCTTTACAGTTTAGAACTGCTTATCTACTTCATGTACTGTATTAGCAGTCTGGTCTGTCAATGTAAACCACTAAGGGCACTAAGCCTGCCCCTCTCTGTGAGTTGTCTTTGACCATACCTTTGATTTGGTTTTACTTTAATGTGAAAATATTGTATAAAAAAAACTGTGTTCCTCTTTTACACCTACCTGAAGATATTTCAATATTAATCCTCAACAATCCTCTTTTTTAAGACCCACTGTAGCGGGACAAGGTGGGGAATATAATTGTTGATGCTTTTTGAATCATAACCTAGTTTTTTGGGGTTTTTTTTACATGTCTTTAGAAAAACACCACTTAAAAATTAAATGTGAAATTAAGAAAACCAGTGTTAAGGGCCACACTTTCACAGTACTAAAATTTTGCACTCTTATCGAAATCACTTTTTTTAAAATGAAAAATCTGTGGTCCAGGCATTATAGTTGTGCAAATTGTTAAAGAAATCACTGAACTGTTGGAAATGACTGGGTAGGCAGCTGCAGTTAAGATAGCCTTTTTCAGGGAGCATAACCTGTTTGCAAACACAAAGATTGTGTTTTTAATTCAAAATATTTTACTGTTTGAATTCAATTATTGTCTTATTGTATACCAAGAAACAATTTTTTAAAACAGTAGAAATGTGGGGTTTTTTTCCCTCTAACCTATGAATAAACATTACATGGAAGAAAATGAGCTCCATCAGTTATATATTTTTGTAGGATGCAGTGACCAGAAATTAAATTAGAAAAATAGCATTATATATACATTTACAATATGCAAATAAACAATTTTTAAATGCTGGGTTTGCATCATTTTAATTGAATTCCAATTTACATCCTAATGAAGCTTGACAGAAACCACAAGTAAAAATGAAATCGTTTTCTAGCAAAAGAGAAATGCACCATTTACCATTCTCTGTTATTAAAACAAACAAACAAACAAACAAACAAAAACACAAAAAAAAACCATGAAAAAACTAAGAATCTGGATAAATGGCTCACAAGATACAGATTTTTTTCATAGACAGACACTCAGGTTATCTTTCTCTCCAAGAGTAAAGAGAGAGATTTTAGTGAGAAAGGCTGTATTCAGTTATCATATTAGTAATCAGCTAACAGGAATCGGTGTCTATTTTCCATTCTTTTGCAAAAAAGAATGAAAGAGGACATATGTTAAAAAATATCAAATTGATGTTTTGAAATCCAGGATCCTTGTTTGTAGCTTTAAATCACGATTGGTGTTTTAATCTATCAAGCTTTTTCAGTCATTTTGGTTTAAAGCAATCCACTCTCTACTACTTCAAATATGGTTAAAAAGTTGGTAAAATGAGTAGTCTCCACTAGCTCAATATTTTAAACAGAAAAGAAACCAGCAAATAACAGCATCAGAAAGAAAATAAAATATTTTTCATCTCTGTAACAGCATGACCTTCTTCAAATGGGGTAACTGCTTTCTCTGTCCTCACTAGGTCCTGAACTGAAGCCAGACCTATATTATGAAACATGTTTTAAACTGAAAGTTAGAAAAGTTTCTGCTTTCTAGAGCAGAGCAGTAAAAGCAGCAGAAATCTGCCTCTTATTCAGCATTTACATTTTAGGCAATGGGTAAAAATACTCAAAATACTTATAGACCAGATTTTTTTTTTTTTTTTCCAAGGTTTTGGTACTTGAAGCTGTAGATTGGGACTTGCAAGAATGTAAGTAATTGCACAGATTTCATTTTTAAATGAGTAGTAACTGATCTCCCCAATAACTTGAAAATAGTACTAGGATTTTAAACACACTTCTCATTATATAAGTAACCTTAAAATATGTTACAAACACTTGTAAGCACAAGGTTCTTTTAAAAAAGGAATAAATGTTCAGACCTACAGCCCAGCTGTTTGCCCACAGGTAAATGGAAGTTAACTTTAAGCACAAACTTTCAGCCCATCATGGACTAACAACATCTTAGTTGTCTGGTTTACAGGCTTGAAGTCTTCCTGCTCTCCATAAGTAGATAACTTTCAAAGGGGCTACCTAAGCTAATGATGTGTAAGAGTTTCCCTGTACCAATTGAACATGCATAGATACTGTATCACCTGTGAGTAGCATCGTCCGCAAATTCTTAAACCTGAAACTTAAGCTAGTAAATTTGGCCTCAAGTTTTGCTCTACAGGCTATGAGAAAGCACTAAGGCTAGAGCCAAATGAACCAGCTCATTGTCCAGGCCAACAGTCACAGAGGAATACAAATTTTAAGGAATCTCAGTGAGAATTTGGAGCCTTTGTTCTGCACAAAGACTTTTTTGTGGGCAGACATGGGTTTGCTGACTTTTGTCTCTCTGTGCAATTAGGCTGTTGACTTTACCTGGTAGTTCTGAACAAGAGCAGACTGATTCCTTAAAAAAATCATTGCTAAAATTGTTGTGTTCTCCTTACTCTTTTGTCAAAGGTATACTATCTGCTTCCTCACCAACACTGAAAGCTAGAAAAAGAAAACATCTTTTCATTTTGAAAATGGGTTAGATGCAAATGAATTCTATAGAAATCTCCTAATTCCAAGACTAAATAGCAGTCTGACTGAAGGGTAGGAAACACCTCATATGTCTAAAGGGGAGGAAACACTTCATATGCCATCAAAATGAATCATCTAATCTAATTTATTCATGTGAGCCTCTGTTGCAGTTAGCATAACTAGCACCTCTAGCAGCAACTCATGAATTACCATGAGAAGTACCTATCTTCCTCTTGCCTGTAGTGTGACTTTGTTAACTTTTTGCCAACTGGATACTACTGTTACCTTCTAGCCATCACACTCCTAAAGTGATTAGGTTTTTACCCTCTGGTTGTTGTATGATATTTCTCATACATTAGTTTCATGTCTATTAGTCTTCAAGCATACAGATCTTGTTGCCTTTTGAAATGGTTTAAATCTTGAAACTGTTTGTAGTTATCAACTAGCCTGAGAAAAGGATTGAAATCCAGAAACTAATTTTGATTTTGTCACTGACAAGCTGTGTGTGGCCTCAGGGCTATGCTGTCTCCTTGCAGCCTGCTCCCAGACAGAGGAAATGTGTAGTTGCACAGCTCTCAGCAGCAAAATAAGGACCAAACTGTAACTCATTGTCATATTTCTATATGACTCCTGCTACTCTCTTGCTCCACTGGAGAAATAAGTCGTGGCAGACAAACAGCTGGCAGAGAAATCTTGTCTTTCCCCTCTCTTTACCTCTCTGGATTAGATTAGTGCACAGTCTCCAGGGCATTGCAGCAAGCAGAGCTGAATTTCTGTAATTATTCCCTGAGTGGGAGGATGAAGTGTCAGGAGAAAGCTGTCAACCTTGCACTGTGACCTGCAGGAGATTGGACTAGAAAGGACCAACTACAGAGCTGCTGCTGGAGCTACTGTGCACATACAAATTAAGCTGTACATTGGTAGAAGCCATTTCTCAGAGGTGCCAGTCTCAAGGTCAAGTGACAGGGAAGGATTTCAGAGATGCTTCTTGCCATTGTAGAGAAAAAAAAACGTGCTGCCAAAGCTCAACTGGACTTGAAGCTGTGCAGAAATGTGGGAGAAAGAAAAAGAGATTTTTCAAATACAGTAATGCCAAAAGGCAGTATAGAAACATCACTGACCCATTGCAGGATGAGGATGGTCACCTCACAAACTGGGTTGGAGATAGAGTAGAGGTATTTAACACTTTCTTTGCTCCTGTCTTCAACACGGATGATGGACCAAGCCGGTCTCAGTGCCCTGAGCTGGAGGACCATGACTGTGAGAGAATGATCAACTCCCAGTCAACCCTGAAATTGTGCAGAGTCTGCTGCTCCAGCTGGATCCCTACAAATCCCTGGGGCCTGGTGGCATTTATCCTGGAATCCTTAAAGGTCTGGCTGATGTCATCACTCTCTCAATAATTTTAGTAGTAGTCTTGGGAATCTGAAGAGGTCCCAGCTGACTTGGAACTGGCACCCAGTTTTCAAGAAGGACAAGAAGAATGACCCCAGAAAGTATAGGCCTGTCAATCTCACTTCAGTGCCTGGTAAAGTTACAGAAAAGATTATTCTGGGAAGTATTGAAAAACACCTGAAAGACAATGCTGTCATCAGTCACAGCCGGCATGGCTTCATGAATAGAAAGTTCTACGTATCAAACCTTTCCTTCTACAAGGTAACCCACCTAGCTGATCAAGGGAAGTCAGTTGATGCAATCCATTTGGATTTCAGTAAAACTTTTGATACTGTCTCTCACAGTATTTTTTTCAGACAAACTGTCCAGCACACAGCTGGATAAACACATCATGTGGTGGGTGAGCAATTGGCTCCTGGGTCGAGCACAGAGGGTAATAGTGAATGGAGTAATATCAGACCAGTGACCTGTCACTAGCAGGGTTCCACAGGGCTCCATCTTAGGCCCTGTGCTCTTCAACATCTTCATAAATGATTTAGACATAGGACTGGAAGGGACAATAAGCAAGTTTGCAGATGACACAAAGCTGGAAGGAGCTGTTGAATCCCTTAAAGGCAGGAGGTCCTGCAGAGACACCTCAACAAATTAGAGGCCTGGCAATCACCAACCATATGAAGTTCAACAAGGGAAGTGCCAGATTCTGCACCAGGTCAACCCTAAATTTTCATACAGATGGGGAAAAGAAATGCTGGAAAGCAGTGCCATGGAAAGGGACCTGGGTATCCTGATCAATGGTAAGCTGAATGGTAAGTCAGCAGTGCCCTGGCAGCCAGGAGGGCCAACCCTGTCCTGGGGGGCATCAGGCAAAGCATTGCCAGCCAGTCGAGGGAGGGGATTGTTCCGCTCTGCTCTGCACTGGGGCAGCCTCACCTTGGATATTGGGTGCAGATTTGGTCATTTCAATATAAGAAAGATGTTAAGCTATTAGAGATCATCCAAAGAAGGGCAAAGAGAATGGTGAAGGGCCTTGAGGGGAAGCCATAGGAGGAGTGGTTGAGGTCACTTGGTCTGTTCAGCCTGGAGAAGAGGAAACTGAGGGGAGACTTCGTTGCAGTTAGAACTTCCTTGTGAAGAGAAGAGGAGGGGCAGGCCTCTTCTCTGCAGCGACCAGTGACAAGACCAAAGGGAATGGTCTGAAGTTGTGTCAGGAAAGGTTTAGGTTGCATATTGGAAAAAAGATTCTTCACCCATAGGGTGGTCTGGCACTGGAAGAGGCTCCCCAGAGAAGTGGTCACAGCACCAAGTCTGCCACTGTTCAAGAAGTGTTTGGATGATACTCTCAGGAACATGGTGTGACTCCTGGGGATGGTCCTGTGCAGGGCTAAGGATTGGACTCAATGATCGCTGTGAGTCCCTTCCAACTTGTCATATTCTATGATTCTGTGAACTACATCCTCCACCAAGTCCAGCCCAATCCCTGTGTTCATAAACACAGCAAAGTAGCATAGTTACAGACCAATGGCTTTCTAGGCAATCTCTGAAGTGGATCACAGTAAAGATCCTCACCATTACAAGAATACTAAATAACAGCTTAAATGTAAAATAATAATAAAATAATACAAATTAATATTAATATTTTTATAATACTACTAATATTAGATCCCGAGAGTGTTGCAAAGACAGAGTACTTAATATCTGTACTGAGATTTTTTTTGCACAGTTTTAAGTTTTAAGGACTTCCACTTTTTAATAGTGTATTGCTGCAACTTCAATGCCATGTAATAGGAGAATGCTGAAGATAATCCTTTGGAATCTTCTAAATACTTGACAGCAGGAGACATAGGTCATGCCAATTTTCTAAGGACACTTATAAATTGCTGTCTTCAGAGATCTTATTTTGTCTTTCACAGTGTACATTTCACCAGTATTTCCTCAACTAACAATTTGTAGCTTTGGAAGAGAGTAGGTAGTGCATGTGGCTTGAGATGGAAGTAGACAGGGCAGGAACAGTGCTTAGTGGCTACATTTTTATGTAACTTTGTCTCATTGTCACTATCATAATGTTGACCTGAAAGAGCTCCCCATTGTCCCTGTTTATCTATCTTTGAATAGATTATGGTCTTGACATGGGCTGTCAGGAAAAGGTACCTGAGATGTGAACCAACACACTCTGCCAGGGCTGGACCATTTCTCTAAATGAGCAACCACAGTGGCCATGGCAGTGCTGAAACCTGTATCACTACTGTGCCCTGCTCTCTGACGTGTTAGCATGGTACCCCAAAAGACAAGGACTCCGACAGTCTGGTTGGTGTGTCACTGACAATGCAAAATAAAGTTAAGGATACCTATCCCAAGGAGCAAGTGTTCTAATCCTAAAAAAGTCATTAAGACCCCAGAAAATCATGGGTTGGGGTGTAGTATGAAAAAAACATAATATACATATATAAAATTATATTATATATATAAGGAATTCTGTGAAGCAACAGTTATTTTAATAGCTTTTTATTTGTCCAAACTATATGTTGCTGAAGTTTATATCTAAACTTTCAGACTGTGAGTGCCAGTACTAGCCCCAGAGGAAAATAAACTGCAGTGAAACATTAGCCTCAGGCTGAATTCTTACTTTTCTTCCATGAATAAAACTTCCATCTCATGGATACAGAGTTTAAAAATCAGTCAGTCTACATAAGTCCATTCCAAATATCTGAAAACAAACCTAAACTAAACTAAACTAATCTAAACTAATTATATGGTTCTTTCAGCAGACTGATTGAAAGGTTTTCTGCCTTTACTATTAATTTTGAACTAAAGATCTTGCTAATTTTGTTGTTCCACAGATTTCCCTGATAGTAACTACAAAATAACAAATATTTCCAACAAGCCTAGTAAAGAATATCCAAATACACTTGTGTTAGTATTTGTGTTAGGGCTGTCAGACTGAGACACCTGTTTTGGCAGTATTTGAAGCCAGAAGTAAATTAGAGATCCATCCACCTGTTGATTAAAAAAACACATTGCCTCCTTGTTGTGGCTAACCAGACATCAAGCAATGACTGTACAATTTGACATACTCCTAACAACAACCCTTTAGAAGAAAGGGGGTCACTCTTAATAGTGCTTAATGCAGAATCCTGCTACAAGTATGAAAATAAAAAATGGAAGATGAAAACTACAGCTTTCATGCACTGAAACACCATATAACCTTAAGAAGTAGAATAAAAATAACTTTCAGAAGACTGTTAAAAAGCATCTTTTGTAGTATCATTATTAAATTCAGATAAACACTGCAAAAAAAAAATTGGAATGAAATTCAACAAAAATATTCAGTATTGAAAAGGGTTATGTTTTAAATATATCCCCTGACTGCAGTTGATAAAATATTGTTATGCATCTAAAATAGTACTTAAATATGAATGGTCAGGAAATATTAAAGTACCCAAGACATCCATATTTTACAATATGTATTTATTGGTTAATACAGTTCCCTTCCATTCTTCCAGGCCAAGCTCTTGCATACTCATTTCAGCACAATTTTACTGACTCCTTTAGATGTTTGCCTGAATAAGTATTACAGAGTTTTCTAACCTTTTACCATTTAGTAACTACATGTACAGTTCACAAATAGTCTGTGGTCCCTATGGAAAAATCAGAGCCAACAAACTAAGCTATTCTGACTCTGGCAAATCTGTGGTTATAAGGGTCTACTAAAGCTTTACCTGAGCAAAGGCTTGAGAGTTGCACCCCCTGAAAGTCACACATTCTCCTCTTGGATCATTCTAATGGAGCTGTCTAAACAGTGGCATTCTGCAAATGAGACTAAGGCTATTTTTAGTGGTGTACAGAGAACTAACTTCAGTAATGTAAAAACTCAAGCTACAGGAGTGCAAAAAGAAGACAACAAAACAAAACAAAACAAAACAAACAAAAACCCCCAAACAAACAAAACAAAACAAAACAAAACAAAACAAAAAAAAAACCAAAAAAAACAAACAAACAAAAAAAAAAACCACAGGAAAGAAAACTAAAAAGAAATCCAGGAAACAAAATTAAATGATCCTGGAGTAAAAGCATTATTTGACAAAAGCAACAAATCATTTTTACATGCTAGCTAGCTCAATTATACTGTTAAATTACATATCATCTTTGGTTAGTTATATTTGAAAATAGTTACTGTACCTTCTGCTGTAATCTCAGCCATGATGATGGTAAGAGATACTCTGTTAAAACTCTCAAGATCTACTGAGGCAGCTTAGATGGTACTTCTGGGTTACTGGCTCTTGCAGAATGAGAAGGAGGGAGGTCCTCAGCTTTGTCTAATTGTGTTCCTTCTTCTTTTGCTCCCCTCTGAAATTTCTATTTCCTCTGCAGAATCCGTCCCTCCCAGAGCAACCCAAGGCTTTCCAAAGGCAACACTTAAAGCTCAGTCTAAAGTATCAGCTTCTAACAAAAATAGCCATGTCTCACAGTGAAGCTTCAGCACGTTTTTCTAATATCCTCAGAACCATGTACACTACAAATAAAAATGACACAGCTTTAAACAGGAATGCACAGAAAGGCAACAAAATTCAAAAGAACTGGGAAAGAACTGTTCAATGCTCCTGCAGTCTCACCAGCATAATTGCAGTTCTTTGGGGAGTATGTCGGGAAACATGAAATATAGAGTTCAAAGTAACCTTATCCATCTCAGTTCAACTTTATTCTTAGCACACTCAGTGCTTAGCACATTCTTCCTGGCCTTATTTGGCTTGGGGAGGGTCCTGTGAAGCTTACCGCTGACTAAGGGGGAGGGTAAATTTGGGTGATTTTCTCCACTTCGATTCTTAGTCACAGTTCAGGACCAAATAAGACATCAATTTAAACCTATGAACTTGGTAACATTTTCAGTTTGGATTTTTTTCAACATCTTCTAATTTGCTGCAATTATCTCTGAAGTTCATCTAAGTATTCCAGAACACTGTTAAAAATTTAAATAGTAATAGTTTATATGGTCTAAATACATGAAGGTAATATGCAAAACTATTAAGCAATTAGATTTTTTTTTCTGTGTCTGATTCATGGAAATATTTAAATAACTCAACAATTCTGTGATTTTAAACAAGATTTTATAAAATTGAAAACAAGTAGATTTCTGAAAGAATTTAGAGGAAGAAAAATATTACTTATTTACATAAGAATATTGATTTTAAAACCTGAGCAATCTTTTCATTGCACTGCTTGCAATTTCACAATTGGAATTATTTTACTGTGGAATTATGTATGTGGTCAATAACTGGATAATGAAATTAGCAAAAAAGTGCCCTCAAGCCAGCATACTTCTACGTAAATGTCATCATCACATGAAATCAGAAACCATCTTAAACAGTTCTTACTAGGGAACCTATAGTCAGCTCCTCTCTGCTACATGAGTTGGCATTTACACTTCTCATGTTCTCCCCAGGAGATATAAGCACCTGGCTCTGTGGAAAAGTATAGGGAAAGGAATCTATCCAGTGCACAAGGTGCAGAAGGAAAGGTTCATTGAATAGTACAGTCACTACCAGGATTTTTTCTCTTCCCACACTCTTAAAACACTTCAAATCTGTCGGGTTTCTGAAAATGTTAGCTTCTTCTAGGCAAAGCTTACAATCAGTGCTCTATCCCCTTTCTCCTTTAGCTCTGCTGGCCAAATACTTTGCACTAACAAGTTTTGATTACTTGATGCTAAGTACTCAATGCTTTTCTGATCATCTCTTTAACCCTCTGTTTGCTGCTTAACCTGTCCTTCAGTAGATCCTTCTCACTAAGGATCATGAAGAGATTTTAGAAATAACCATATTCCTCCAAAAATACTCTTTCATGAATAATAAAATGGTCTATGAAATCACATTCATATTAACCAAACAGGTGCCCACAATAGCTCAGTGGCTAGTAAAGAATCATAGAAGGTGAGATACTGAGGCAAAGCATTTGTTCTTAATTATTTCTCTTCTGCTGGAGCAGTTCCATTTTATATGAACAGTTAAACATTTTGGGTCATCTGTGTTTTGTCAGTTTTGCTACTTGCTTGAGATGTGAGAGAGATCATCTTAGCTGAATACTCAAGGCACAGAGCTAATCAATACTGTGAAGTCAAGATTGTTTTCACTTGTATTACTATTCAAATGAAAGTAAAATAGTAACATCTTAGTTTGGATGTAGGAGGAGAGAACAATGGGGGAAAATTAGTGTCTGAATTTTTTTCTTGCTCTATGGAGTAAGATCTTAAGATTGTGGACTATACACAAACATGTCTTTGTATAACTGTATGTGCATGATTATCTGTCCCTCATTGCTTTCCATTTCATCTCCTACCACCTGCCCTCTTGCCTCCATGCCTTACTTCCTTGCTACTATTTATGCTTACTCTCAGTTGTGGGCTATTATTCTGAAACCAAAATATAAGAGCAGAGGAAGTGAGAGAATCCAACTGGAAATCAATTTTCCACAACATCAGCCCAGTGGCCAGAAAGAGAAGCGGTTGGTACCTTCTGCATACCTTGTATCCACAAAATATTCCTTCTGAGAAGTGGGTTAAAGCTATTGTATGCACCAATACCTTACAACAAGTATAACTCTAGGCAACTGTATTGGAAGTTACACACTTGCACCCTTTAAGGAGGACAAAGTCAAGGCATCTGGGTGTCATACTTACTGGAGACAATCACAACCTTGGCAAAAATACACAGAACTAAGGTAAACCAAGTTCTGTGTATGTGTCTGTGAATGTACATTTGTTTTGAAAAACAAACATTGCCATCTGAAAATTATACAGAATGTCATATTTATTTTTAAGGGTGTAAGCAAGGGGCATTCTGAAAATTTTGTTTAGGGCTAGTTACAAGTTTTGTCAAAATCTGAAGTTCATCTCCTGACTTAACTTAGGAGTTTCTTTGACACTAATCTGTGATATTCACAGTACACAGGACGCCAGCACAAAATCTATATAACTGTTCATCCAATAAAGTAAACATTAATTCCCTGGCCTAGTTTGTATATTGAAAATTGCATTTTAGTTGGAGCTTTTTCTGTCTAACTTATCAGGAATATCCTTTTGCAAGGCCTCCTTTCTGTCTCCTTGTCCCTCAAGCAATAACAAAACTGAAAAATTGAAAGTATTTGATTCTTAAAAATGACATCCAAACTTGGACACACACAGTTTCTCCTTACTTTCTTCCCATCATGTCTTGGGCACAATGTAAAAATGTTGTTTGCTCAAGTTAGAAATAGGTACTCCCTTCCCCATAAGAGAGGCTACAAGTCTGTGTTAAAGAAAATCAAACAAAGGTTCTCTTTGCTCTGTAGTTGCCGGGATAGGGAAAAAAGTAAAAATCTTAGGAACGGGAGAGAACAAAATGCTATATGTTGTACTAACATCTTTGTGTAACCATGTGCCTTGATCTCAGATATGTATATTTCACTAAGAATCCTAACTGATGACTCAAAGTAAAGCAACTATTTGAACTTTTTTTTTTTTTTTTTTAAGGAAAATGTCAGAGGTTTACTATTTGACAGACTAATACAGACTTCCCCTTTTAGGTAGAAAGTTGAGTTATAATTAAAGTAAGAGTATACGAATACTTTATGAGCTGATTTCTGGGTCGTCTTGATGATGTTATTAAAAAGGGAATTGGGAGAAACAAGAGATCGCATCAAATTATGAGGTAATGAGAGGACAGACTTTCATACTGATGCAAGGAAACATTAGATGAATTGAGTATAACTGTCAGTCAGCAAGTAAATGAAGAACAATATTTGAGCTTGTCTGCTAGCACACTACTGATGAATTCTCATTGTTCAGTCCTACAAAATCAAACTATAGATAAGAAAAGGGGTTTGTATGTTAGTGCAGGCTTAGCAGCACAGCAGGGTCAAAGAAAGGGAACTTAATTTTAACTCTGATACTTCTGATGATGGACACCGATCAGATGGGAGTATGTTGTTATCAGAAACCAGCAGTAATCAACTGATAAGAACTAAATATAGAATGAAAGTATAATGCCAGGGAGAGGGTGAATGGTACTGAAACTAGTGAATAGTAAAGACATATGCAGAAGCAAATATAGGATTAGAGTGATGTCTGTCAAATGAGCTTTGATGTGCATGTGAACATGGTTTCCTCTGAAACAGACTTTTACTTTCTTTTGTTTTATATTTATTTAGGAATATTGTTACTTATAGATGAGATTTTCATTCAGTCCCACTAGTAATACTCTGCATTTCTCAACATGAATAGGAGCACATATTCATATTCTGATGTCTTTGAAGTCCTGATCAGTCAAAAATGAAGTTGTGACCCTCTATGGGCCATTATACAACTCTAAAGTCATTGTTCTCCATATGTGATTGATATTTCATGACTAACAGTTGCAAGATTTTTGGAATCAACATGACCAAAGTCTAGACTTATTTTGGATATGCTAAAGCACACCCAAAAACCAGAACTATACAAGATCTAGGTACCACATCTGACCTAGGTTAAATTTTGGCATATATATGTTTAAGCATTCTCATATATCAGTCTACACCATTACTTTCATTTAGAGAATTGCATAAAAAGTACCTTTAAACAAGTTCTTGTTTAATATGTAGGAAATAGTCAGTTGAACTCCACAGTAGGTCTGTGCTACATTTAATGTGAACAACTGGCAGATGGTTCAGAAGCTCTGTCACTGTAGGCAGACTGGTGTGAATGTAAATCAGCCTCTGCCTGGGGACAGCTGACAAGCACAGTGGGGTCACATCACCTTAGCACTCTGAGCTCATTAAGGGGCATTTGCCAGGTTACTGTTCCCAAAAAGGAATTACTACAAAGCTGTATGATAGAAAGCAGCAGTTGCAAAAGAAAATATCCATGATACTGACTATTCTACTTTACTATAGACAACACTCCAAATTAGTAATTTTACTGCAAAACTGCTGAAGTAGCCTCAGTCTGGATGTGTGACTGAATAATGAACATTTTCTAATATCCAAGAAAGTAAACTGATTATAAAACTACTTCCAGGAAACAAGGACATCCTACTTAGTCATGTAAGCTGTCTGAGTAGACAGCCTGTGGAAAGAAATCAGGCTAAAGAAGCCTCTTTGTTTAGCAGAGTGGTTTTTTTTTCAGTATTCTCTGCTTTAACTGTACTAGGTATTACCATGAGCTAGATTCAGAGAGGGCATCTATTGCAGCAAGTCAAAATAGACTGTATTTGGTTGAGCTTTGGCAGTTCCATGTTACATGCTGTTCCTTTTCCTTTAACTTCCCTATTCTCACTACTCTTAGTGAGTATCATTTTATTAGCATAAATGTGGCTTTACTTTCACATCTAGAAAATTTCTCAGAATCTGTCTCATGGATAAGACAATGTCTGTGACAGAGAAAAAGAAGTATTTGGAACTGACCCTTTTTAAAAACAATGACAAAAAGTACACTTTAATTGTTCTTTTCTACAGGACAATCTGTATCCAAGCTTGACTGTGTATAGAACATAGAAAGTTGCCAACCAATTAGCAGAGATGGGGATTGGCTCCTACACAACATGAATGGCCCCTGTCAGAAATACTGGTTGAGAATTGTTCAAAGATACTAATGTATTTGGCATGCTGCCTTGTCAAAAATGTTCTTGCAAAGCAAGGTGACTTTAGTTCTGGTGACTTTCCTTGAGAAATCCTTAAGAAATTTTCTAAAAAATTCTCTTTTTTTTTCTGTCAAAATTTTATTTGAAACCATGCTATGTTTCGATGCTAAAAGAACAAGACTCAGAAATACATCACAAAAAAAAAAAAAAAAACCGTGGCAAAGGAACTTCAAATTTCCAACTCAGCTCCAAATTTCCAACTCAGCTCCAAATTTCCACTAACATATTTTAAATTTGTCTTAGTCTTACAGCAAGTTCCAATAGAAATCATCATATAGTGGGGTCTTTGTTCAGATATGATCATAGCTGAGCTCATTGCCACAAACAGATGAAGAGAAAGACAATTTTGAAAACAAAGTCTGATTTGAAAAAATAAAAACAAATGTTCTCATGTCACATAACCAGGGAAAAAAATATGGGGTAAAATTAAGTCTCAAGAATCTTCAGTAATGTGAACCTTTTTTAGGATGCTTGAAACTATCTTTCAGCCCAATATTCACAGCCTAGGGGAAATCGCATCTTCTTTTCCATGTAATGAATTATTTTTCCACTTGATATGTTACATTATGTACCACGTATTCTTAGACACTCAGGCTATACTGGGCTTCCACTAGTCACATTACTGAAAGATTTGCCTTGTAAATAAACCTAATCAAACCTTAGGAGGGTCATCTGGACTTTGGCGTTTTCATAGCCTTTCTAAAACCAGACACTGTGCATCTAGGCACAGTAGATTAAAAGCCATTTCCAAGTTAAGCACTTTTTGTCCTGAACATCCCTGTGTGTGATACAGCTGCAGCTCTAAGAGTGGTATTGCTAACGGTATGTGTCTCCTGTGGGTTTTTTTTGTTTGTTTGTTTGGTTTGGTTTGGTTTGGTTTATTTTAACAGCAGGTTTTTCTGTTATTCCTAGGTCCCTGTTTGCCTTGGGACACTAGGACCTGCTTGAGTTATGTACTTCCACAGATGTGATAGATATCAGCTCTTGGCAGTAGATAAATCATTTTTCACTCCTGAAATACAAATGTGTGAATCTAGAATTAACTCTTTAGCTCTGCCACAGTCAGTCACTCGCCCAGCCATGCATAAATCTCTGATGCAAAATGCTCAAGAACAAAATGCATCTGTTTTCTGTCACAAGTATATAGAGAGACAGATATAGAACAAAGGAGGAAAAAAATACAAAGCAGGCAAAGTATTTCAACAATTATCAGCTATAAGAAAGAAAATACATGAAAGAAACTGGATTTATATATTGAAAAATTGTTTCTACAACAGCTGTAATTTTTCTTTGTGTTTCCTCTTTCTCGCTCATTCTAGTCACAGTCTTGGACAGATCAAAGTTAGAATTATAGATGAATAACCCACTTTATTATTATTATTATTATCACCATTTAAAAAGAAAATCTAATCTGGGAGCTTTTTCATTAGGCAATTTAGCTTCTTTACAGAGAAAAAGTGGAAGACATGAATTAGTAAATTCAACCTTGTCAGTGCTGACAGCTGCAACTGCACCAAAAAAGTATGTCTAAAAAATAAAAGATCTTTTAAAACGAAAAATAAGTTTGAGCATTAATGTCTTTACAACTCATCACAGCAGATATATACTAATTTTCCTACAATAGTACATCACCATTTGTCACTGTCAATCATTTCAGATTTCTGCCCAAGCTCCAACATTTGTCCAAAGTCAACTTCCTAATGCAAACCATAAAGAATATTTGTCTGCAAAGCATTTGCTGAAAGAAATTGCTATTTCTTTTTTGCTCCTCCCATCTTCCTGAAAGAGCAGAACACAAATACACCAAATGCAGATGACTAAAATGACCCTCAAGGGACAGTTAAAGCACTTCTTTTTCCAAATGCCCAGTTTAAATTAAAATAAAGGTATTACCCCAGAGACACAAAGTAGGAGATCCTCAGCTGAGTCCCCAGAGCTCAGAAGGCAAGGCAAGGACATTGGGGACTTTTGCAAGCTCCTGGATGCATTCCTAGGGCCTGAGGAAAGCGTGCAGTGCTGGTGCAACTGGCACGAAGTGCAGCTGCCAAGGAGCTGTTGGCAGTTGTTCCCTGTGGGGTGAAGGGGCCCTGCAGGCAGATCCAGCAGGGCAGCATGTTGAGCTGTTGTGCAACCGTAAAACAATCCAGGCTGGGGCACGAATATTTTCTGCATCAGGAGGATCCAGCCTCCAGTATAAAGGTTTGTGCTTGAAGTAATTTTGTGGGTCTTGAAAGGAATTATAACTGTACTTGTGATTTTAAAATTCATAGACATGCTGCAAAGTGGACATCTGGCTACAAAATACAATTTTATATCCCTTGTGCCTTAAAGATTTTCCTCTCTGATCACTTCTGGTTCTTCCTCTTTCCCGAGCTACCTGGAAAGTTCAGAGTTTTGCTCAAATTCATACCTGGTGAAAGGTTTGTGAGGAACATGTAGCCTGGATATTTGGATTCTGCTTTACATAAAAATGCTGCCTTATGATGAACAAGGAAAACTCATATTTCTTGTTACTTATGTAATAGACGATTGAGAAAGGAGTTTTGGTTTTGTTGCGTTACGGTTTTGTTTGGGTTTTTTTCTTAAGAGAAAGTTAAGGTAGCTAGGATTTTACTTAATCTCTGAAAGGCAGATATAACAGTACTCTTATTTCCCACCTTTCAGAGTAACAACAAAAAATGTTATCTGTTCTGCAAATAAGAACCAGAGCATGACAGCTGGCTGAAGCAAACCTTTGGTTCAGCTGCAGAGATACCAAAGGCCATGCAGCATCAAAGATACACAAATGCAAGACTAAAAGTACAATGAACCAGAACATGCACTTTTCACACATCAACAAATTTGAGCTAATGTTCACAATCATGTTTATGATCCGTATACTACAAAAAGGTGTCTGACAGAAATGTAGGTGCTGCTCAGCCCTGGGGGAGGTTATGCAGAGGCAGAAGACTGCAAGCCATGATTGATTCATGCCACAAGCAGAATTATAGCCCCTGGTCTCTTTCTTTGCTACCTGACTTAACAAACCTTCTCTGCAAATGATAATATCCCACTACTCTACAGCATTTGTCAAATGAGTCCTTCTTGTCTCCGTTCTCCCCACCAGTAAGTTTATTTTCTGTTAAAAAAACAAACATACAAAAAACAAAACACAAAAAAGCAAACCAACCAAACAAAAAAACCTAACAAAACCCCAAACAAACAAAAAAAACAACCAACAACAAAAAAAAAAAAAAAAAAAAAAAAAAAAAAACAAAAAAAAAACAACAAACCCATCACACAAAAAAACCCACACAACTCTTCATTTGTCATAGTAATGCCACAGTGACTGGTAAATGTTCCTGGGAGACTAAAATCTAATGGTCTTTTAGAACCAGTAAAAGTAACGTTTTCAGTTCTTCCACTCCATACTAATACAAGTGGACTGGGAAATACATTTACTCCTCCTCTTTTTCTTCTAAAAGACTGACACCAGTGTGTGTATTAGGAAGAGAACAAAAGCTCTTTTCCCTTGTCTGACCATGCATGGTCTATCAACCCTTTTACTGGATCAAAAAGACACTTAAAGCTAGTGGTCTTGCATTAAATTCATGTTTTGAGTTGTCCAAGTGTTTGGGAGGCTAATTTAAACACACCTGTCAATCTTAAGTACAAGGCAGTTGGAGTATATTAATATTTTCCTGAATTATTTAAAAGATGTGACTAATGCTTCATGTACCATAAGACTGTTATCTGCAAAAATAACATCTGTGTTAGTCATTGTGGGGTGGTTAGGATTTCATCACTAGCATTTATCAGTAATTCTGAATCCAGAGTGTGAAGGATTCTGCCATGTTACCAGCTCTTCTTCACCTTCGTGTGTAAAACCCAAATCAGAGACTCTTTCATATTGTTCATTTTAATCAGGGATGAATCAGAAAAAATATAGAGTCTCCTTCCTAAGCACAATCTCAAAAAAAGATCAAAAATATTTCAGAAATATTTCTGTTAAACTAAAGACTGCAGGGTAGATATGTCAGACAGTCTGCTGTGATATGTCTTCTTTCAAGAAAGTAGAAATTGAATGTACAATTTTTAATTTCTTTTTTTTGCCTGAGTCCTGGGAAAGAGCAATATTATCTAATGCAATAACTCAGGGAACTGAATTGAGTGTAATCTACTAACTAAAAAAAAAAAATAAAATCTCATAGTTTATGCTAATAAATCCCTCCTGTGGCAGTGGTATTGTGGCCTGATATGTATAAAACAGTCTTCACTTGCACACCAGCAATGTACCATCAATGGGAAGAAAAGTGAACAGGCATTAAAAAGTATGAACAGAAAATTTTAGTTCCCTCATTTATGGCAGAATGTACCTGTCTCCCATGGTATATGACTGATGCCAGATGCAGAACATTTGACTGTGTAAGTTATTTCTGATAATTATCTATTTGCAGGAGTTCATGAAGGAGTTTCTGCATTCTGGTGTTTCTAAATGAAACAGCACAGCAAACTGTGAATCTCTTTAAAAGTGTAGCTGTCCCAGTAGTTCATCACACAGAAATCATGTGTGAAGTACAGGAACATTTAATGGAAACTTACTTTCCTGCTACAGCATAGATGGAAGAAGCTTTTTATTACCTGTTGATCATACACTGCAGTAGAGGTCCTGGCACCAAAGAATCTCTTCCTCATCCAACTCAACCAATTAAAGCCCAATCTTCAGAGTGTCAAAGATCTCTGTTAAAATAAGTGAGAACTGCAGGAAACTTCTAAACCAGAATGTGGGGTATCTAGTTTATTGCTTGTATACTTGCACTGCATATGCAATCAATAATTGCAAACCTAAGTATTTAATTGAAAGTGTGTAAATTCCATTATCATGCTGATAGACAATCATTTAATAATTTATTCAAAGTTTTGCAGTCACTTTAACAACTGTCTTTCATCAAATGTACAATGTAGCTGAGAATTTGCATCAGATTGTGGAAGGAATGTGTGAATGAATGAATGAATGAATGAATGAATGAATGAATACTAGCGAAACATTTTAGAGGCATAGTCCTTTATTATTGGGTATTCTCAATGTAAAAGGACATGTAATATCTCTTACATTTCTTTACAAACCTTGCAGTCCCATTTTATTTACTTCTAAAATAATCTTATAGTACACTGCACAGACCTTTATTTTTGTCTCACATTTCACTTTAATTTTGTAAACTTTGTAAGTAGTTTGTTTTAGTACTTCCCTGGACCATTACAGATACACTGTACAAAACCCTGTAGCTTACCAATAGAATGTTATCTAGTAGTCTCACGCTGTGGTAGCAGCTTACCTCATCATAGTCACATATAGGAATAAAATTAACTTCAGTGTGGGAAACACATTACACACACACACACATCAAATACATTTCAAGATAATTTCACACTAATATTAAACTAATAATCTTCACTTATTAATTCTTGGCTAGATCCTAGTGTGTTCCGTGCAGCCGATGCATAAGCCTTCTTTTACTATGAAGATAGGAATTGTTACTTTTCTCCAAATCTGCCTAAACATCTAGTGAGAGCTTTTGATTGGGCCTGCTGTTAAAATCTGGGCTCAGAGGATGCCACAAATTTTTGCTGCCATTTTCTGCATGTGTTCTGGGAAAGGCTGTGATGGCTGACTAGCTGTGTAGGATACCAGTTATGTAAATCCCAAGTCAAAGTACTGGAAAATTTTGAGACTCAAAGAGTTACAGCAGGGGTCCAGATGTACAAGTATATACAGCCCCAGCTTGAGCAGTAGAAGTGTTGTTGTCCCTGTGTCCAGGTGTGCTTGAAAGCACAGAGTCTACTGTTACAGCAGACCTGGGGGAGACACAGAGAGCTGATTATCTTATGTTTTAGACTTTTGCTGACCTTCACCAAAGGAAGCATTAGAAATAAGTACACATTTGGGACAGTAAATGGATATGGGTATGTCAAATAATTTATGAACTAAAAGTTCTGATCCAAATGCATTCCCATGCCCTGGTCTTGAGAACTGCTTTATACTATATTTTCAAATTAGGCAGCAATTTATGTCTACAACTCTAAAGAAGAGATCAAGAGTGTTATGTTATGAATGTGTTTCACTTAGTTGCTATACTTTTTACATTTCCATTAGGATTATTTCTGCTGTGCCATAGATATCTAAAATGAAATGTTAAGATGTGAAATCTAAATAACTACTTTACAAACCTGTGCAAGACTCAGGAACCCAGTGCAAGAAGTTTACACCATGATTGTCTACTGTGTCTGTTGCTCAACATCAAAATAACATAGGGAGTATTCATCTGTCACTATTAAAAAGAATTAAAACAGAACTATCAAAATGTACATTCATCATGAGAACTTCAAATACTTTGACAGATTTTTGTAAAAAATCGCACATGTAAAAGCTATTTTTTTCAAGTGATTAACATTGATTAATTCACCACTAAAAAGATTATTTGCATAATTTTTAGGATATATAATTAACAATGATTTGTATGAACACTTTAGTCTTGAAAGGGTTTTTAAAGGTTTGGGTTTTTTTTTTTTTTTTTTTTGTTTGTTTTGGTTTTGGTTTTTTTTTTTTCCCAATCAGGCTGCTATTTTTACAGTCACAACCAGTATGGCAAAATTAAATATACACGCCTTGCTCTTTATACTGCTCGTACTTATGTTACACAGAGAATAAGACCATTTTTTGAGGCTGTTCAAAAGGAACCACTGTTGATGATGATAGAAATATTGTGCCTGAGCTTTCTGACAGCCCCACAATGCAGTGTCATTAAGGTGGAGAAATTCCAGTGGCAATTGCAATTTTACTTGTTGTTACAGCAGATGATGGCTGCTCACACCTTATGACTTCTGAGAGTATGCCCAGCATTGTGTACCTGTTAAATTTAGAATAAAAACCCTAACTTGGCTGTATGAAAAAGTATGTTTAGAAAGTGTGAATGCCATTCTTCGAAACCAAAAGGACATGATAGACCAGTATATGCAAGATAAGGGTGGCACAAGTAGTATTCTCCTATTCTTTCTGACTTAAAAAGAGACAAAGAAAATGCCAAATTTGAAATTTTCTATGTTATCCACCCATGCCTTTAAAAATTATCTAGGGTTAGAGCTCTTGTTTTCTAAATGAGCCAAAGCAAGATTTTAACAGAAAAAACTTTCTTTGCTTATTTCATCTTTGACTGCTGAGAAATTAATACACCAATTTGCAAAGGGAGAACATTCTCAAGAATCTCCTAACAAAAAGGGGAGCAATCCATCACGTTAATTCATCACAGTATAAAAGCATACTCTGGCCATACACACCAATGAAATATCTAAATAACAGAAATAAAAAGGGGTACTCTATGTGAGTAAAGTGGTGTTTATCCTCTGCTGCTAGAAAAATCATTCTGCAGCCAAAATGCTAGTTCATTGGTCAAATTATATTAATATACCACAGCTGTTTCACAGATCAATATCTCCTTTACATTCCTTTCCTGGCAAATTTTAAAACCTCACCTTGTTTTGGAGGATCAGTTCTACTATCACTGCACTTGATGGCTTGTCAGCAGAAGGATTTGTCTTTTTATTGCAAAACCAGGCACACACATACTTGATCACAAAGATTTCCTTTAAAAGTTATTTATAAAATGACATCCTTTTTTGTCTCATTTCCCTATGGAAAACCTTACATTCACAAATTTGATCTTTTGTCTTCCAGATTTTCAAACATCTCCTGAATCTTTACAATGTCAGATTGATTCTGTCATTGAGTTTGAGATGAAGTCAGCCTCTTCTTGATAGGCGTATTTCACTATTCCATCTCAAAGTCTTTATTAAAAATCCCTTAAATTCCTCATTTATTCCTTTAGCTTTAGAAATCATCTGACACAAAAGAAATAGTGGAGCAAAATATTCCCCTGGTATTTCTCACACATCTACTGTCCTTTGGCAGTAGATTCAAGCTGTCCTTTGTCAGTTTGCATACACTGCAAGAACACATAGACCAGAAGAAACTAGCAAGTCATTTTACCTGCTTCTACAGACCTGCTTCATCTGGTCCCATCATGTTTTGCCCTTACTTGTTGGGAGCAGCACTACCGATAACAATCAACACCTGCCAAGACTATCAGACTGTTACTGTTTTGAGCCCTGTTGCTGCATGAGTGAAAGTCCTCTACCACCCTTCTACCACCCCAATAATTCTATTCCTTGGCTGTAGGAAACTGAGGTAGATACATGGGCTGAAGAATAGCAATATGGTTCTTTGTCTTGAAAGGACCATCAGAAATAAGCTGTACAATTACTATATTGTAGTTTCTTAGACCAAAGATAAATTATCAGCACAACACAAAATATCTCCAAGAATATCAGTAGTTAGACTAAACTAATTTTTTTCTTGGCAGCAGAAGAAATTAATTGATCTAATGCAATTCATTCAATCTCTATCAGCCAAACTCCTGCTACAGATATTCACTACTAGCTACAGGCCTTTTTTCCCCTTGTGAGTCTCCAGGTACTGTTTCTAAACAGCTGGAGCCTCCACCTGTCTCTTGAGACAGAGGGTTTTTTTGTTACTTGAATACACTACATCAGGGAACAGATAAAGAGTTATTGCCAAAAACAGCTTCTCTCTGCAGGACCACAGCACCAGGTAGGGAGCTGGCAGCTCCATTTCAGTCTTTATGGTTATACTGTTCTCACATAGGGACAACAGTTTATTTAGAATCTCCAGTAACGGAGACGTAAGATTGAATATAGGCACCAAACAAAATCAAAGGCCAGAAAATACCTGTTGCCTTGAATTTGAGGTTTGTGTCTTTTTTGTAAAAGAAAATTATGGATCTAGTAATCCCATCCATCCTTTGCAACCTTCACTGTCGTCACACACCTACCCACTTCCAGCTTACTTGAGAGCTTGCCTAATTTATGAGACAGTTGCATCAGTGTTTCTACTCTTTGCATTTTAGGGATTCAGCACACTCATCTCAGTTCTCCCTGTCAAATCTCCTTAAGGATCAAAACTCTCATGCAAGATATGGACATCTCTATATTTTGAATTTGAGCGTAAAGAGGAGACTGAAAACTAAATAAAAGACAAAGTCAACAACCAAATCAAAATCTACTTAAGAAGGAAAGATTTATCATTCTGAACTAAGTATTGAAGCACTGATGGTCAGTGGTGGGTACTAGCAAAAAATTCCATGGAAACATTTTGTTATGACACCACTGGTTGGCTCTACAAAGGTATACTGGTTTTCAATTGCAAAGACTTAGATACAGTTTAGTAAAAAACTACATAACAGTACAAAAGTGACCTGTGAACCTACCCTTGCTCTTATTCTAAGGAGCTGAGATGTACTAGGTTATAACTTTATTGTGAATGAGCAGTGCTGTTAATGTACCCATGTCACACTTCATTGCAGTCTAACACTGGTTTGGGAAGAGGGGAGAAAGCCTTCAAGAGAGTTGTAATAAATAGAAATATTCCCTTCAAATATAGTCCTGTGATTTTGTCCTTCATTTAAGCCTTCTCTCAGGACTTCAGATCCCTACATGTAGTTTACCACTGACTCAAATTATCCTTGTGACTCAGAGCACATTGAAGGTGTCTCTGATATTGACAATGTTCCATTTTTAAGTTGTATTAATTATTTTGGCAGTTTGCCTATTACTGAAATCACTGATGATTTCAGCTTGACATACATTGCTTTGCATCAAGATAAATGAGTTTATGAATCAGTTTTCTTTATATTTCTTCAAAAAAGATAAAAATATTTACTCTTTCTCTCTCTTTGTTTTAAAAATGGGTGGATCACTTGGCTGAAAATTATCTTGGGGTGTCTGAGACCTGAATATAAATAATTCTATTAATTTTCACTGATTAAAATCTATATCATAGGATTCTCCTTCTACCTACTATCCATATTAGTATTTGGTGTTTAGAAACTGACTGGACTTACAGTATATATATTATTATAATTTATTTTTTTTTTTGTAACTATTACTGCAACTAAAAAGGAATTTAAAAATTACATGGAATGAAAAGGAAAGTTTGAAAGGATTAGTTTTTTAGCAGTTTCATGTCAGGTCATTGTTGAACAGCTCAAACCTAGACACTCTAAAGGGATTTAGAGTTTTGTTGCCCTTGTGTTGCTCCTAATCTAAATTCAGAAAGACAGTGCTTAATGTTCAGTAAAAAGTGGGTTTCAATACCATGAGACAGAGCCCTCATTTCTATACCTGGCCTCTCAGGGAATATGAGAGATGTACACAGGGAACAGACAGTGGAAGCCTCCAGAAAGGAGCAAATAAATAGAGTTTCTTAAAAATTATTAGACTCAGATTGTCATAAAATGTGGGTTTAGATTGCAGTGCAAGATATCAACACAAAATGTGAAAACATGGAACCATGGGAATTAATTTTGAAGGTAAGTTGCTATATTCTTCATCTGCACTGCCATGAGAGAAAGCCATTTTAAAGTGTTCTACTACAGACATCCCATGCTGACCCTTTTTTACTGTCTCTTGATTATGTCAGTGAAAGGTCATGGGTTTACAGTGCCTGAAATACAGCAAGAGTGTCCAAATGTCACTTCCAAAGTCAATCCTTTTGCATCCTGAATTAGACAGTAATTTTTATTCCATTGGTCATTTCTTATGATTTTTTTTTTTTCCTCTAGTAGCAGAAGATAACAAACAGCTTCAGTACTAGTAAATTAATTTTTCATGTCTTAGTGGCAACCAGATGTTCAGTTCTAGGCTGGTAGAAGGAAGAAAAGCAATGGCAGACATGGAAAAAGAGATCTTAGAACTTCAAGACACCCTGATTCCTCTTGTTCTGCGTAAGTATACCTGTTCCATGTAGTCTTTTATCATGTATCATGTACCACTCAAGTAGAAAAGAGTAGGAAATTCCTTATGTTACGTTCACTAAAATATATTAGAAATATATATTGGCAACTTTGAAAGAGTGATTGATTTTTGAGTATGCACACACAAACGGTTTAAAATAGAGAAATTTTCTTATCTGTTCCCCCAAATATTAAATAACCATGTCAGAACTGCATTCTGTTGGTGGTTTTTGCACAGCTAATGGTTGATCTATAATTTTTATTAAGAACTATAGCTTCAAGTCTATAAGAACCTTGATCTTATAGCCCAAAGGAACAGTCTAAAGAAAAGGTAAAAAATGAAAAGGAGAATGAATATTTTGCTACAAAAGAGCCAAATATCTCTGCTAGGTCTTTTCAGTGCTCCAAACTGAGACTATTTCAGTACTGAACATTTCTTCCATGTTAGATCAAAGCTGTACACATTTATTATTTGTTGCTCAAGACTAGAATATTGAAGATATATTAGTATCTTAAGTGACTGTATTTATTCACTTACACTGTGTAACAGATTGTGTCATTTACTATATATTCTCTTTGCCAATTCATTTCTTAGTGCACTGGTACAAAGAGTTTGTGGAGATGGACTTTTGCCAAAGTCATCATTACTGGCCATCATCATCTGACACTGCCCTACACGCAGGCTAGAGAAAAAGAGGGAGGAATGTACAAATCCCTGTTGCAGATATGCAGTTCAGCCTCCAATTAAGTCCTTTTTAAAAGATCAGCCTGTATTAAACATGTTAAAAGATCCTCGACAATTGGGAAATCTAGGAAAAAACAGACATTAGTCACTTTATTTTTCTTTTTTTTTTTTTTAGCCAAGGTAGGCCAAAGTGTAACTTAGAGTGGTAATTTTCAAGTAGGAAGGTCAATGCTATGGAACAATGGGAGGTAGTTTCAGACTGAGGGGTCCTTGTCAACCCCATAATGGAAGGAAGCTACTTAATTTAAAAAAATTGGTATTCCCTGACTTTCCATTTGGCATAAGGATCCAGGGAGTGCTACAGAAGCTAAGGAAGGGAGGATTTCTCTCCTCAGCAATCACATTATGCATTGTAGAAGAACATCGATAGCACATATGTTCTGAAAGTCTTTCCAAGTATGGAATCAACAGTTGAACGTCAAATTCTGAACACAACTGAAAATCTTTGTAGAGAAGCCTTGCAGCTCTAGTTCCAGGTGCATACTAACTTGGAGATTTGTAATGGCTAATACTAACCTTCTGAATACTTTTGACACTCCTAGAAGATAGCTGAAAATGGTGCCTGCCCACCACCAGTGGTCCCCCCTATGGGTAGCAGGATGGCCCAGATTAACCACATGTCTGCCATTCTCCATCTGCTTCTGTCCCAAACTTACCTCAAGACTGCTGCAAAGTTTGTAAAGAGCCTACCTTCATCTGTTTTCCTTAGTTTCTGAGTCACAGGAATTGTCCTCAGCCTGGACATGGAGTTTTCATAACCCTTATAAATGACTAAATTCTGTTTTTATCTTGAAATCATGGAAACAAAGTGAAGGTAAGCTCCTAAGTAGCCAAGATGTATTTTTCTTCTCTCTTGGTCTTAATTTTTATCTTTTTATAATTATTATTTATTTATTAGCTAAATGAAATAATATTCATAGAGTGGAATCCACCAATTTTATCAGCATTTGTGTTATGTTTAATTAACAGTATGATGTTATTTTCTATATATTCATGTATCAACCAGTCTCATGATCAACTAATATTATATAGGGCCAAATAACATATAAGATAAAACAGATATAAATCTTGAAAATATATGGAAACATCTAAATAATAATACATAAAAGAAAATAAAAAATAACTTTTAGAAAACTTTCTTAAATTTAAATATAAAAAAAGAGAAAAATTATTAATCAATGACACACAACAGGGAGTTTGATTATCACATGATGATGATTCCCTCAGGCTTTCCCAACAGTTTTCAATCCAAGTTATAAATAGCATCACAGTAAATGCTAATGGCTGGTTTTCACATTCATTTTCCATGTTATCACTGTGCAGATTTTAAGGGATGCATTTTGGACAATGTCATTTTGCCCATCTTGAAAAATTAATGGAATTTCAGATAGCAATCTGAACAATAGATTTTAGAGAGAAAAACATTCTTAATTTTTTTTTTTTTTTTTAAGAAAGCTTGAAATAGAAAGAGTTATTATTATGGGAAATCTCACACTTCCTTTCATATAGAGAGTGAAAAAATTTATTTCCACCTCTGAATCATGTTTATGAGAATACCAGGACTCTAATAATAATCATCATATTTCCATTACTGTTTATATTTTGTACCAAGATTGCAAAAGAACATTGTGTGGCAGATGGAAAGAGAATAGATAAAAAATGTGTTAAACAGTAACCCAAAAGGCTTTCTACAAGCTTTGTGAATTCTTGAAACAAGAAAAATTCATGAGCTTTTAATAAATTTACAAAAACTGACAGGAGTAAGTAAAGGTTCTTAATAGCTGGAAGAAAAAGGAAACATTTGCCATCAGATAAGCAGATTTCAGAAGGTTTTGTATACTAATGATATTTTAGTACTTTTCACCGATGTATATTTCCATTCTCAAATTCAGTGCTCTCAATTTAAGCAACAAGGTAAGGCAGACATAAATACATGCTGAGAAGGCATCATAATAACAAACTGAAACTCCTTAGAGGAACAACATACCATCTGTGATCAAACTTGATGTATTCAAATTAATATAAAGTCTCAGTGGCTTTCAGAGGCAATGTTTGTCAGGGTCCAGTGGTCTTGTTAAAATTTTTCAACTTGCATCTCATGAAAGGTAGCCCCACTTACATGCTTGATGTTTCTTCATTCACCAAAGGTGCCAGAAGAGACCACTTCTTCCTGTTCTGAAATTGTATTTCAGTAGCAGAAAATCTGCCCAGAAAAAAAAGTCCACCCAGAAAAAATGTTCCTACATAGCTGTATGCAACTTACAAAGACACAGGAGTTGGACTGTGATGATCCTTGTGGGTCTGTTTTTCTGTGATTTTATGATTTTCATATCCCCTGCCATCATATAACCCTGAAAATTCATGGTTAACAAAAAATAAAGTGTAGGAAATATGCAAACTTTGGCAATAATTTATATATCTCTTTTAGGCTGCTCTTTGTTGGTTTTCAGAGTTCTGTCTCATAAAATAGCATCACTGACTGACATTTCCAAGCATTAGCAATAAAACCACAGAGAGAAATGAATATTTACCAAGACCATCATCTACTCAACAACAGAATTTAGAATACAAACCGGCTCACTTCAGTCTCAAGCCTTGATATTTTTCAAATTTTTTCTTTGATCACTTGTATACTCTTCAACAAACATATAAGAGAAATATTTTGCCATCTATGGTTCAGATTATCCAATAAACACTAAGTGCATTTGATTATTTGTTACAGTGTTAAGCTTGTCATAGGATCAATTCCACTTACAAATCATTCTCGGTTTTCCTCAAAACACATGCTTAATTTCTGTGACAAGTTTTAAAGAAAAACAATTCAAAAATAGTCAGAAAATAAATTTTAATAATCATAGGGGAAACATTATCTCCTCATGCAGAGATATCCACTTACCTTTAGATACTCTTTTTCTATTCCTATGCCAGATGTTAATTTGGCTCACCCACCCTTGCATACAGCCTTATTGCAACTTTAATTAAGTGATTAAGAGAGCTGTTATTTCATTAGTGCATCCTTTTACTGGTCATTGTGACACATTAGTCATGGCTGAAATGGGTACCAGAGGTTCACATCAAAAATTGTATTGTCATTTCAACTGTAATAACATTTTTGTTGCTTTTCAGACTGCAAGAATATAATTGTTCTAAACAATCTGGTCTAGCAATACTTCCATCTCTGTCTAAAAGGTGTTTTTTTATAGAGCAGTAAGGATTCCTTCTGTCTTTTTTTTTAATAAAAAAGAAAAAAAGAAGAAAGAATGAAAGACAGAAAGAATGAAAGACAGACAGAAAGAGAGACAGGGAAGGAAGGAAGGAAGGAAGGAAGGAAGGAAGGAAGGAAGGAAGGAAGGAAGGAAGGAAGGAAGGAAGGAAGGA
>JAWWTY010000106.1:63594653-63636400 GCA_035222235.1 Margarornis squamiger | reverse complement strand
AAGGAAGGAAGGAAGGAAGGAAGGAAGGAAGGGAGGGAGGGAGGGAGGGAGGGAGGGAGGAAGGATGGAAGGGAGGGAAGATGGATGGAGGGAGGGAGGAAAGATGGATGGAGGGAGGGAGGAAGGAAGGATGGAAATGGATATTTTAGGGGTTTTTTTTATTATTTTTAAAGGCCTCTTAACATGAGGGAAAAACTTATTATTAATAATTGGCCAGATACCTCCTCCATTACTTGCGGTAAAATTGATCTAACTACTTAAAAAAGCACTATGCTACAGTCTTCATTTTCCTGCATTTGCTGACTCATTTATGCAAATCACTCAGAGCAATAGATAAGAGGAATAGAGTACTTTTTTTCTAACAGATTCCAGTAAGAAATGGACTTCATAGTGCAATTTATGTTATTAATATTCAGAATTAAAATATTTGTATTAACAAACACCCATTTTTGAGCTATGAGTGAAAAATATCAGAAGTCTCCACACAAATACAAATTACAGAAAACTTAATCCTTTAGTGAATGACATATAGCTCAGATTTTTAAAATTCAAATGTTTTCAAAATCCATCCTGTCTTCTCAGACAGCTTCAGCATCGTATCATACAAACATAACTCAGCATATAATGATACAAACCATTTAGGTATTCACATACATTCATGATTTTGCTATTTTGGAGCATACTGACCAAGAGTTTGGGGCTCAGCAGCCCTGCAGGTGACCTTAGGGTCCTTCTCAAGGGCCACCTCACAACTGGTCACTCAGTTTCCTGGGGTGTATCTGTGACCTATGCACTGCCTTCATCTACAGAAATCAGATTGGACATGACAACGAATGGGTGAGTGATATTAATACTTGAAAGAAATTAGTAGCTGAAAGTAATAAGTTTTCTCTTCCTGTATGATCAATTACACAAAGACCAATGGAAAAAATAACTGAGCTTTTTGTCCAAAATTGCATATGATCTAATCTAAGGAGTATGTCAACTTCCTTCAACAGAGAAGCAGGGCTTTTAGTTTTGAACCTGTATGAGGGCCTAAGTGAACAGGCCAATCTTCCCCCTCAATTTCAATTCAAATTTGTAAGATAAACTGATTTGTAAATAGTTGATCATTCCACCAAAAAAAGACAGCTTTCAGAATTTATATTAAAGAAGTATTTGACATCTATTATTACAGTCTAGTTGCTGCACACATTCATATGCCATAAAATTGTGAAAAAGTATATTGTTACTTTTTGCTGGCAAGTGTATTGTGATGTAAAATGTGTGGAAGTATAGGGTATGAAAGAGCTATAGTGAAATTCAATTACTGTAGCATTACATATAAGCTTTGAGAAAAACATAACAGGAACATGTAACTCTGTTACTGAATCGAAGAATTGGCTCTTTTCATAAGTGTTGTAAGAAGGGATTTTCTGTTAAAGTTGTGATTTGGTATTTTTTTTTTTTAGTATGGTATGTACTGCTTCTTTAAAGATCATACACACAACCGAGGAAAAGCAAAAAAAAAGAAAGGCATTGACAGAAATCACATCCAGTCTCCTGTAATCCCTCCTACCTCCAAAAAAAAAAAGCAGGATACCCCTGCATTTTATTATAGGTTTCATCAGTTGATTCAGATCCAGAACTGTGATTAAGACCTGAAAATCTTAGGCTGAAACTGAAAGATGCACTTCAGTTGCAAATATGTAGCAATTATCATGAAATTAAGTTCATTCCACATTTTAGCTAATCACCATGGAAACCTATATTCATTGGCTCCTAATTGGAAATGTTCCCGACCTGGAAAACACTTTAGGCTTAAGACTGCATAATTTCCTATTTAAGCGATTGTACTATTCTGTGTTTGTGACAGTGCACCATGGCAATTTTGGCAATAACGCTAGAGAGAAAATATTTTTTCTGAGAAGCCTGTTTTTGCAAGTGTTTTTTGCACTTTGATGGGATTTCTGCCCTAGAAGGTTGCTTCATGAAGCCACTGTTTGTGACATTAATACCTGACTACCTAGTCACAAGCATTACAGAAGGCTGCTGTCCTAGTAATCCTAATTAAAAAGTTACAGCAATAATAATGAAGGTTGTATCTTTCTGTTCCAAAGAAAACTGTGGTGCAGTGAAGGCATTAGCAAAACACGCAAAAAAAACATTCCCCAGGGATTATTCAGCTTGCCATAACAATTGACAGAAAGAAGTACAGGCTGGAAAAAAAACACCTAAGCAAAGTAACTTCTAACTAAGAGTCATGCTGCTAGTCTGAACTCGTGAGTACTGGTCCATTGCAGAGGTACGGGTGCCTGAACTAGCTGTTTATAAATTAGTTCTGATTCATCTCCAACCACACAGTTAGATTACAATGTAAATGGTTCCCAAACAGCTATCAAAATCACTCTATAAATGCATTTCTTTCATCCATTACTATCTTGAAGATGTAAAAATTATATATGTGTTAAGCAGTTAAGAAAAGGATAAAACGCTTCAAATCATTGGAAATAGTTCTAAGGTTCTTTTTTTCCTTTCCATGACATGGTTTAGCATTGCTGTTACCTTTCCTCCCTGGAAGTCACACATGATACACAAAGAGCAAAGGAATATGCAGATACTTACAACCTTATATGCATATATACCATTTTTGATAAAGAAAACATGTACATGTAAGTTCCATGGAGTCTGTAATAACGTTAACTGGCATTAAAATCTACAAACTGCTAGCACTAGTTTGCTGGCATAACATTAATTCCTGCAGCCTAATTTTTTGCAGGTGGGTGCTACTTCTTTCTAAACCCTGTTTTCTGGTAGAAAATTAATTAAATGATGAGTCAAAAGGACATATTTCTCAAAATTACAGAGCTGAAATGAAATGTGATTATGTATTGAAGCCATGATCTCCAGGTGGAGTAGAGTATGTTTATTTGTTTTTCAGACATCTCTTCAGGTAAATAAACTAAGAAATACACAACTTTCTTTCATGTTCATGGATTAAGATTTGATCTTACGTATTGACGGAACCATGCGCAACAGAGATATTGGTTTGGTTTTGACCTGTGGTAAATCAGCTTCCTGGTTTTAACCTCTCCTGACAGTGAGAAGCATGGAGAAGTAATGCAACTGTTTCAGCATTTAGTGAAAGGTTTTTTGGATCAGCTACAATGAAGGTGTGGAAGTATATGAAAACATACCTTTACTCTTTCTATTCTTCAGCTTCTGGTTTGGACTTAGCCTATGGCTCTCATCACATATATCCTACTCATTGCCTTCCATATTTCACTCTTGTAGGCTGCAGAATATGTACTCTTATCTTTATTATGCAAACTGCTTTTCAGAGTCTCACTATCATCAGGTTATTTGCAGTGCATTTTTAGTTCTATTTTTCTTACAATGAAAATTGCCTCAATTCATGTCCAGTCTTACGTGGTTTGCGTACTGCTGTTGGCTTATTGCTGCCTCAGGTTAGCTATGCCCTGATCCTGGGTATCAGGGTCCCTGACAAGCCTCTTCAGTGCTAAAAGCTGCTGCCATCCCTTCTCTCTCTCACTATTGACTGCAGACTCCTGCCCTTATCCCTTCCTCTTTGTCAAGGAATAATCACCAAGTAATCCTGTCTGCATTTCTTCCAGTGATTCTGTGAGCATGAAACGACGAAAGAATGGGCCACCTATTTTCCTAATAGAACCAGGGCATCATCGTCTGAGGAAAGATGATGTTCTTCAGGTTTCCAAGAAGTAGTAGCCATTGTAGTACTTGTTGCACCACAGTGGTCTAGCTTTTTTGTAAAATTTTGGTTTTCATCAAGGTTCTGCTGCTTCCACAGCTAAAAGACTAAATATTTCTAATTTGTTCTTTCAGAGAAGCAACCTTGTTGGCTGTTAAAATCTTATATGAGTGTTTTAAAATATCTGTTACATTGACTTTAAAACCTTCCCAGCCCTTGGAAGCATTCTTATTAGACACTATGGCCCAGCATACTAATTTATCTGGCATTGAGAAAACCTTTAAATTTTATTCTAACAGTCCTTCAAGTTTCAAGTCTTGAAAGTCTGAGATCATAAGTCTTATCTTGCTACATCTTTCGAGAACCTTACTTCAGATGACTAAATATATTTATTAATTTTATTAATGCTTTCTATCTCTGAATAGAGTTCCCTTTTCCCTGAAAAGGTTTGGCAAACTTTGAAGTTTTCTGTTATTCTA
This sequence comes from Margarornis squamiger, assembly GCA_035222235.1. Taxonomy (NCBI): domain Eukaryota; kingdom Metazoa; phylum Chordata; class Aves; order Passeriformes; family Furnariidae; genus Margarornis; species Margarornis squamiger. The sequence goes on along the minus strand of JAWWTY010000106.1, from coordinate 63,632,212 downwards.
ATGCTTTATAGCATTCAGAGTGTTGATAGCTTTTGCCAAGGTATTCCCCCTAAGTCACCTTATTGCCCTCAAATGAGCCACTTTACTCCTGTAAATACTTACATGATGAATGAATGCACATTTACTGCCAGTTACATTACAAAATGAGCATTTTTAACTTCATGTGTTGAATTCTTGTTCTCTAAAATCCATTCCCATAAACAGGACTCCAGAAAGATCAATAGTGTTAAATTAAAGCACACATATTTTAATTCTGATTGCTTTCTTAATGATCATGTCTGTATCTTCCTTTCTATATGCTTACCATGTTGCTCTGTTAGGATAGCAAAGGGATGGGAAAGTGGGAGCTGGGAAATAAGGGGTTTTTTCCACTTCAGCTGTGCAGAAAATGAATGCAAGACATTAAACTTAGATATCATGAAATCAAAAAGTAAAACAAAATCACTTCAGGGGAAAATAATAATACATTTTTCTATAAATTATCTTCATTGTTAACAGCACAGTAATAGACTTTGTTAATTTATATAGAAGACAAGTAAATAAAGGGCTGGATTGCAAAAAGTGGTTGTGGTTATCAGCAGAAACAGCAACGAAGAAAAAGCAGAAAAACAATGTTTGAGAGACTATCCCAGAATGTATGGGGTAAAGATTGACTTTAAATCCCAGTCTTCAGTGATTTAAACAGTTGGGAAATTATCTCTGGCCCTGCCTCTTTCTCCTGTTCTAAGAGACCTGCTTCCTCTTCATCCCTCACTATATGAATAGATTTAGTCTTGCATTTCTTCTTCTGTATAGGGGTGACTGCTACTGGCGTGAGTTGTTCTTCTGGTTCAGCTACCATTTGAGTGGTCATAGTGTCTGTTGGTCTGCTTTCCTCCTCCTCCTCCTCCTCACCCTGAGGGTGCTGCCTAGGGATGAGCAGTGTGTGAGAAATAGTAACCAGGGCCCAGCACATTACAATAAGTTGCTCATCTATGGAGTTGCCACAACATTCTCCTTCCAAATACTCTCACTTTATCAGGGTCCTGTAGTTGTTCATGGGTGAATTTCCGAAATATTGGAGAGAAAATTTACCCAAAAACTGGCCCATTTCCCCCCATATTTCACGACACTCATGTCTATTCACTCTTGGGGCAGATATTTGAATGGCTTCCTGGAAATCTCTGTCCTCATTCTAAATACAGTCTAGATCATACTGACTCTTAACATTGTCTAGACCATACTGAGAAGACAGAGCAGACATGGCAGCAAAAGCATGCTTTCCTTAACACCCAAATGAAATTCAGAATTCTTAAAAGCTGTAGTAACAGGCCTGAAGGAGTAAAACTAGGTGAAAAGTTGTGGAAAATCATTGTCCCCTGTTCTCTCCACAGACTGGGTATTAATGGAGTCCCGAAGAGAAGCTCCTGAGGTAAGGGTAGGAGTGTAGCACTGAACACATATCCCAAATGAACCTTATTGCTCTTGATGTTATCATGTAACAAGCTGATATCACACAGTACAGCAACAAAGTAATCCTGATCCTTTTCCCTGCTCTGAAAAGGAGCACCATGTTGGAAACATACTGCATATACATCTCTCTAATAATTTTAATAACCGGATAGTAAACCCGAGCAATGAGGTGAGGTGGTACAGAATAACCTTCAAGTCCTAGCCATGCCCCCTCCTGGCTACTCCAAAAATTGTTCCTGTCCTGCCCAGAACCAGAACACTGACCATAACTGAGTTTGATTTATGTTAGGAACATGCCATCAAATAAAGAAACATTCCTAAAATCACTATTTTGCTTTCTGAAAATAAGTTCTGGAGATAAAAGCTGATGTGTGAACAAGATACACGTGCATCTAGCTAAGTTAAACCATTTCTCCTAAGGTGAACAAAGAGATGCAGACAGGAGGATTGAAATCACTGTATTTTCTTAAGAGAAGAATTAGTTTTAAATCTTATAAGGAAGAGATAAGGGAAGAGATATATTAGCAGAATTCTGAAAGCAGAGAGGGGATTGCAATTTGAAAACCTTAAAGGACCCATTTTACAAGGTTAATTTATATTCATCATGTTATTAAAGTCATTTAACGGCATTTTTTTTTCCTAAAAAGACTGTTTAAGAACTTGAACAGTAAAATGACAAGTGCTAATAGAAAACCTAGAAAAATATAATAGTGCTCCATTAATTCAGATGGAATAAGTTGTCTGGGCCTTACAAAGTTTTTCTCGTAACACTGTTGCTTTATAATGCTGTGAATACCTAAATAAAGTTAAGAATTTGAGTTTCATGATGATAAATGCTATCTAAAAGATTTTTAACTTCTATTAAACATACAGAAATAACAAGAGAAAACAGTTAAACTTTATGACATATAGGAACTAAACAAAGCTAATTTTAAACAGCATTTTTTCCTATTACTCTCTTCTTTTGCTCTAAAGCTTTTAGAAATAGATTTCTTACATTACAGCTTCTGGATGGCAATAGCTGTACATTTGGGATAGAGAAAGAAATGGCAGAGCAGTTTAAAATAAAGCTGCTGTTGCAGTCTGTGTCCTTCAGAACAAAAGAGGATAAACACAAAGAGAAGACAAAAAGAGCAGTTAAAAATAAATAAAAAGAAAATGAAGATTCTGTTTCTGAGTTTCATTTTTGTATTATGGCCTAGAGCTTAACAACTTTTTAACTATGATGAAAGGCATGCTCTCCTTTTGGGTAACCTGAAGAGGGCATATTTCCTCCTTTGGACATGCATAATTCAGGGCAAGACTCAAGGCCTGCACTGGGACTTCCCTTCCCTAACTGGCTTTTGGCAATGGGTCTGAGGATGTGCAAGTTTCTTTGCCCTTAATGAGAAATGGTGGTCCTATGGTCTGAACAGAGGTCATGCAGTTCTAACCTGCCCTTCAGAAAGACAATGTGAACCTTCTATAATGTGAAGGCTCTTCAGAATCATTAGCAAACTTGGATACACAGACAGCTGAGAGGTTGCCTTAGCTAATCCACAATTTTCTCCTCCCCACAAGAGACAGATATTCTTTTCTGCTCACAGCTGTGCTGCCTGAAGAGGTTCCTTTTGTCACCCAGAAGAGTATGAAGTATTTGCTCACCAGATAGTTAGTCTCTGTGTTGGGATGGTAAAACCCCCATCAGCAGGAGGTTATTTCAGAACACTTCTTCAGCAACCTCTATGAGATGAAGCTGTGGCTGGTAAAACCAGGCTCCTTTTAAACAGAAGACCAAAATAGAAAGAAAAAAGGCAGGAAAAGAGAGAGGAGATAAAATGACATGTGAGGGGGAAAGTAGTGATATTAAGGCTTTAGCTCATACTGTGAAGCTGGCATTTGCGCTTTGTTGTCTCCATCTAGCATGGTGTGTTCAGGGCATTTCTCATAACTGATTGGGAAAGTTTTGGGTGTTACAATGGAACCACAAAGAACTTGTGTGTGGGACCCTGGGGAGTGGGTGTTACTTCTTTCAATAAAGAAACTTAGTATGTTGGTAGGAATACCCTGTCCTCTTGAATTTTCTTTTATCCACCAAATTAAGTGCAGTAATTTTTGGTCTCACACTTCTCAGACTCGTCCTGTCTGTCAGACATGAGTTGAGGACAGTTATCTCTGAATAATTATGTTTGTATTTTTGTTTGTTTGTGGATTTTTTTGTTGTTTATTTGTGTTTTTCTTTTTTTTTATTTTGGGTGGGTTTTTTTTTTGTTTTCATTTGTTTGGATTTGGGTTTTTGTTTGTTGGGTTTTTTTTTTTTAGGAAAAGGACAGCTTGGCACAATCACTATAATAAGTATAATACTGGCTTAACAATATCTGCATGAGATGAGTTCAGAAAGTCACAGAATTTGCATAGTAAACCAATTGCAGTAATTACGTTGAGAAACCAAAACCATTAATTGAAGAACCTGTGTTTGAAGATAATGCCTTTAATTGTAATGAGGTTAAATACTTCTGAAAAAAGGGAATCCTTTTGCCATGTGACATGACTTGGGAAGAGAATGTCAATCCACATTATGTTCCATGGCTGTAACGTTATTCTTCATAGACTCAACCATGTGCAAGTCAGCTATAGCAGAAGTTGCATAATACTGATCTTTTTACCTTTGAGACTATGGCAAATGCCCATCATTAAGGCAGCTACAGCTAGCCAGTTAGTGTCAATCAAAGCCTGTGAGGCATTTTACAAATTAGTCCCTACTGATATATAATGATATATGAATTAAAAGCAGGAGGTGGAGCCATTTGTCGTTGCAACTGCTGGGTTTCCAATTAGCTTATTTAGCTATTTTTATTGTATATGCTGTGTGTATGCCATGCACACACTATTACTCAATGCATTTTAATTAAATAACACAAATGCTGGAAGGAGTTGTCATTAAATCAGAAATCTTTGGGTTTTTTAAATCTATTCTGTGTGTGGAGGTAGAAGGAGAATAATATTTCTTAATTTATTCTTAAATTCATTATGCCTTCATCATTTAGTTCACATTTCTTCAGACAGGCAGAGATTCAAGTTACAGTCACATCCTTTCTGACAATACTTCGGGGCTAAATTTGGTGACAAAAAAAAACCCAATAGAAAACTCTTGGACAGATAGAATCCAGAGCAGAAATATCTATCTCACTGAGGCAGATTAGTTTAAATCTCATGATAATAACTGAGTTGCTCCCATATTTTACCAGTGAAACTGAGATGAAAAGTTAATCCATATTTTTGAAGCAGTTCCTTGGGGTTACTTCTGCACACCTGTAGTAAACCTAGCCAAAAGTATATTCCTTTCAGGTATGTTGGCATACCTCAAAATGTGTGGCCAGTTTGCTCCTCAGGATATTTGACAGGGAATGAGGGAGCAGAAAGAGAAAGTAGAGTGACATTCTCGCAATACTATCACAGCATTTCTCTGCTTGCTGTCTAGACATCACCCAAAGCATAAAAGATCAACTAACTTGGCAGTTGGCTGGTAAGCTGCAAGAGTATAAGATTGATGCTGTGTTAGGAACTGCTTTGTTATAGTTAGATTAGGAAAGTACTATTTTCCTTATTCTTTATTGGTCTAGATTTAATTGAAGTATCTTAATTTATGTCGATTTGTAAAACATGGCTCTTTCATGTATAATATTCTCTATGAGAACAGTAATCCTACCAAGATTATTCTAGTTACATTCATGCTACATTGTGATTTTTGCATAGCAGACCTGAAGTACTTTAGACATTGATTTGTCATTTGTTTGGCCCCTTGTACTCAGAGAATATGATGGTTCCACAAAGAATAAGATGCTTTTCAAAGAACAACAATCAAGAAAACTTAAAAAAAAAAAAAAAGGAAATTATGTATTCCACATAATAATAAGGAGCTCCACAAACCTGCTAAAGTGCAGAAGAATAATCATAAGTAAAAGAGATAATTGTTAAAATGTCTTTTTCTGAGAAGATTTCTGTTCAAAAGCTTCTTATCAGTTTTTGTGTTTTGAATTTTCAAAAACAGTCAAGGGATTTACATGTTAAAGTCCCACTGGAAGTGTCTTGGAAAGTCCTCCCGAGGAGAACAGTCTGGAGGAATTTTGTGCAAGGAGTAATTAGGAGCTACTGTGTACCTGCAAGCTGAGCAGATGCAGAATAACACCATATGTGTAGCAGCTCTCAGTCTGCATAGAATTTAGTCCCATAATGTCATCTTTCTTCACTTATTAATCTGATTGTCCTCATTTCCCACTTTACTTTTACTTTTTCCCCTGTGTATTCTCTTTCTACAGGAAGAAAACTTGGAGTCAACAAATGGCTTTGTTTTTTTTAACTCTTGGAAAAATTCCATGTAATGAGAGTTTAGCTCTTTGCTAACTCATTAGAAACTACGGTTACTTGCTGCATTGTAATATCCTGCTACCACTTCTTGACACAAGGCTGAATATTACATTAACCTGTAGCACAGGTACTACAGTACAGACTGACCAGAAAACGTAGAAATAAAGGCAGCTAAGAGAGGGTCACAGGGAATTATAAAGACATGAGAGACTGCAGAGAAATAAGATGAACCAAAAAAAGACAAAATCAATGAGTCAAACTCTTTTGGGGAAGGTGTTTTAAAATCTTTTACCATTATGATCTACATTCATGCTACAGAACTCCAGACTGTTATTAAAGTAATAGCAAAATTCCTGAAAGAGTTTACAGGAGGTCTTTGTGTTCCAGATATAAATTAAGAATAAAAGCCATTAAATTCATGACTCTGAGAAGGGAGTTGATTGTTCTCTCACAGGGTAAATAAGAGAAAGGAGTAAGAGCAATTTACAGTGAAGGGCAGAACTGGCATATAACAAGTGAGTGTACATTGGTGAAGAATTAATTCAGGCTGGAAATTAGAAGATATTTAGTCATCTTGAGGTCTGGGTTCCAAAAGGCTCAGCATAGAAACCAGAAAAATAATCTATTTTATGTTGGAACATGAGAAATCTGTGATGGCAATTGCATATAGTTTCACATCCTGGGAAGATATAGTGAAAGAAACAAAGTAAACCCCTCCTGTCAACTGTTTGGTTGGTCTGCTACTTATCATGACATAAACTTTAAGCAGCAATTATCTTCTCACTATATATTTGGATGCAGCAAAGGAGAATCTGAATAAAATATAGCTAATATGGTCAACATATAGCAGAATAACATTGAGGTCTAAAGAGAGCTATTTAGGGTGAAGATTGAATTATGACAATGTCTTCCATAGAAAATTTCGGTAAATATCTCAAAGCCAGATAAGTACAGAATCAATGATAGAAGGCTATGACCACACTTATCAGATAGAAATGACCTAACAGTGTAATTTCTACAAGGGGGAAAATTAGGGAAAAAAATGGGAAATAGCTTTTTGGAAAAATGAAAAGTTGGAATTCACTCAAACCAATTTTATTTTTTTTCTCTAAGTAAAATACTAAAATTTAACTCTTTACTTTGCAAGCATCAAATTATCCTAGACATAGTGCCAATTTATCCTAGAGGTAGCTCAAGTTTCTAATTCGCATAAAAATATTGGTGTCATAGAACTTATTAGAGCCAAGTAACAAGAACCACATAAGGAGAAGCATCTCTTTAAAAATAAATGTTTTAGTGTGCCTTTACTATTTATTGTATGAATCCAGTGTCAGGTTCTCATAGAAGCAAGAGACTATTATCCTGTGACTATGTTCTGTTTGATTTATATTATCTCTCAATAAAATTAGTATATGCTTTATCACAGACACTTTCTAAAGCAATTGATTGGTAAAGCAGGGCCATCATAGATATAAACATTCCTGTCATCTTGATGTAATTCAGAGATCTTTGTTAATGACTGAATTAAGTAAAAGTCTGGATTTGGCTTGACCTTGGTGATAATAACTTACTAGAAATTGGGCTAAATTATTTTGCAACTTATTTAGTAAGCTTACAAACCTAGCTAAAACTATGACAGGAAGATTAAAAGGAACTGTAAGGGTTAGGGGTCAATTCATACAAAGCAAATGAAAGTAAAGGAATAAGAGCACCGCTTCTATGTCTGAGAACACAATACCATACTGTCTGGGACAGTTTCTTCTCTGGAGTCATGAACCTGCATCTTCACGGTGGACACTTGATTCAAATTCATCAATAGCTTTGAAATTTTCAGCACCATTGTCTTTGAGATAGGTGTACATGATTCAGTCTACTAATAATGTACATTGCTCTTTAATAGGAGACTTTCCAAAACAACGACATGGATCATAACCTCTTTTTAAACTTTTATTCCTGTCTCTCCAAGGCGTATCTGAGCTGTCTGAAAATTAGTGAAAAAAATGTTTAATTACACCAAGAATCTGAGAAAAACAAATGTTTTTCTCGACATATAGAGGTTTCCCTCAACAGTTATTAACTTGAAAATGTAATATTAAATGAAGAACTGTCACAATATGTTCTTTGATTAGTACTATTGAAAATTATACTATCATCTTGAGCATCAGCTGAGAATTCTACTACATACAATGCTTGGAAATCAAAATCAGCCTTTGATTGAACACTTTTCATTTTCACTGAAGTGGACATTAATCATACAGATTCCTGAGCCATACTTGTCATTTATAAGCTTTTCTGACATCTTGTATGCAGCCTTGATAACAATCTTAACCAGAACCCATCTTCAGACATTTGCAAGACTGAATCTAGAAACATACCGGAAGGCTAACGCTTGCTAAATTATACTATTGGGTGATATCTTTGAGAATAAAATGAGAATAAAAAAACAGCTTCCTCATAGAAAAGTATTGTGTCTTCAGTTATGTTGAAGATAGAGAATTTTCTTTTCATATCAACTGTCTTAACACAGCCAAATGTATATTCCTGAAGTCTGAGGTTTTGCTGGATGGCTGCACTGGCTTTATAATACAGAAAAAAAAAAAATAAAATAAATCCACGGAATTACTTCTAAATTGTGGAATTGGCTCCAAACCTAGGAAAAGATTGGTTGCTATGTCAGTTGCTTGTGAAAGCAGCTGGTTTCTTCAGCATCTGATTACTGTAATATACTAAGTGGCAATCTCCAAGCACCAGAATTTAAAAAAAAAAAAAAAAACAAAACCCACAAAAAACACAAAAACAAATAAACCAACAAAAAAACAAAACAAAACAAAACAAAACAAAAAACAAAACCCAAAACAAACAAAAAACCCAAAACAAAACAAAAAACCAAACAACAAAACAAAAATTCCACCACTACCAAAAAACCCCATGCATAGACAGCATTAAGGGAAGCATTATCTTTTTGAATATTCCCTGTCTCTATATTCTCTTTCTGTAATGTTTCAACTACTGGGCTCAGCCAGACATACTTTATAGGACTTACTTTGATGGACAAATTGTCTCAGTATTTTAAATTCTATACTCCTACTTCTGATAAATTCAGGTTGATGCCATGACATTTACTTTCACTTGTAAGCAGAGGTAGGATGATTCATTCATATCTATTCCACTCAGCAGTTACTTTCTTTTTTTTACTGTGAAACTGGAAAGTGGAAAAGAAAATGAGGGATTATCTGAATTCAGGGTTACATTGTTCTTAATTTTGAAACAAATTTTTCTTTGTTGGCATCAACTTGTCTTTTAAGTACCTTTTGCATACTGCCTAAAACTGTATAGCTAAGTTTTCTTCAAGTAATTGTATGGATCAAAGAAGCAATTGCAAGCAAACAAAACAAAACAAAACAAAAAAAAAAAAAAAGTAAGCCTATCAAAATAAACTTTCTTTCATAATTCACTTAAACAAAGATGATTGTCCCTTTGTGGGTTTTTTTTTCCCCTGTTCCAGAACTAAAAAACCAAATGTTTTGTTTCTTTGGTGCACAAGTCATTACTTATGCTTGTGTGATATCAACTCGCTATACTGTAACAAGAATTTTCATCTTCAGCTACAAAGACTTTCAGAAGGAATCAGTTGTTTTCATGTCTAAAGATGCAATTCCAAATCATTATCCCTATTTACATTCTAGTCTGTCTGGAAATGTATTTTTATAACTTGCAGACATTGTTCTGTTTCTGTCGAAGTCAAAAAGTTTTTGCTATTGACTTTAGTGTGAAAAAAGTATCTCTCTAGTTTTTAAGGGATAACTGAAAGTCACAGGGTCACAGAATAGTCACAGAATAGTCCAGGCTGTAAGGGACCTCAAAGACCATCAGGTCCAACCTTCCATGGGAAAGGAAGAAGCCTAGGTAAGAACTATTCCTTTCTCCTGTTAGCCTGCTTAGATATGAGTCATTGTCTATATGTCTACATTTTACATTTCATTTTATTTTTAAACTGAAAGTGTCACAACATCTAGAAAAGGCCGGCAGTCTTGCAGAGGATGGATGGCTACGGACATAAGAATAATGTTTTCCCAGAGAAATAGCTTTTTTGCACACGTTCTGAGATATATTTCTTACATTAGAAGTGTAATCCAGCAGCCAGTAAATGTATGGAGAAGCTGTTTTGTAGGACAGGGGGAGAAATCCTGCTTCTCTTAATCATCAGGCAGAATCCTTCAGAAGTAAAGCACCTGACTACTAATTCTGCTTTGAAATGGAAAACTTGGAGGGCAGAAGATTTCACCACTTAAAAGAACAAGGCAGACTGATATCTGCATCTTAGAATTTGGATGGCTCCCCTGTTGCAAAGGTTATGCTAAATATAGAAATAGTTTTGAGCTGAGGAAAAAAAAACCATAAAAAATCTACGGAAAATCCTGGTCTAGAAAAGATTTTTTTGCTTGCAAAATTTCTCACATATTAGAAATGAAACAGATGCTTAATTAAGGCCAAATTTCACTAATTTACAGGAATCCTAGTTAGACCACAATCTCATGTTTTAGGAGAACAATAGTTGCTAGATTTGGCTCATTTGTACTGTGAGTCAGAATGAACAAAAAAAGAAACATTATTCCTTTTTTTCTGCAGTCCCTCACACTATCTTTCCCTCCCAGCTTAAGAGCATTAGTTCAAGAAGCAGAGAAAGAAAAGGAAAGCTAGCATTCATCTAAAACAAATTTAATGATTTTTTTGGCCATAAAGACAGGTCAATATTTTTGGCAACTTACATTTTTCCTTCTGCAGCTGGAATTCAGCAGCTCATAGCTGTCTGCCAAAGTAGATGCATAATCTAGGCCATTGCCTCACAACTGCTTTTGTGAGAATTGTTAAAAGAAGCACTTTCTAGCTAAATACTAAGAAAATCTTAAAATTATAGTTTGAATAAAAATTACAGAAGTCACTTTTCCAAGTTGGAGCAGGGGAAACAGCTGGTTGCAGAATTTAGGTATGGAGATATTTTTTTCTCATTTTTAATACATGCGCATTATTATTTCCTCCCTCACTACCCAGAACATAAGGATCAGTCTGGTAGTTTTAATTCTGAGGGTGCTGTATTGATGAAATCAAGCATTTTTCATGATATTCTATTAATATGAATGCAATCATCATGTTATCTTTAATGTGGAAAGAAGTAAATCATCAGAAAGTTTTCTTCTTCACAGTTCCAAGTCTTTTTCAGGTAGTGTACTGACTCTATAGCTTTCTTTTCAGATACATTTACATTGTAGATATACCCCTTCCCGTATTAATTTTCAATTCACTTCCCACTCTTTCTCCACACACACACATGCATGCATATATGCACCCTTTCAAGAAAATGTCCTTCTGTTGTTGAACTGGGTGGAAATGGGTACTTTATGTTGAGGATTTGGAGACTGTTGTTTATTTAGCTGTCTCCTGTAAAAGCACTTATAATAATCCTGGTAAACACAAACCATTAAATTAATCTATTTCAATAATGTTCTATCCAAATCCAGTAGTTTTATGGAACTGATAAAGATCTCCTTCAAATCAGGGCAATTTTGTGGAACCGTGTCTGCTATGTACAATTAAAATATTGCTGCATAAGGGTCTCCACCTGTGGAGGTCAACTTTTCTCTAATACAAACAGTTTAGAGAAGGTGGTCCAGGGCAAGATTTCACAACCTATCTGGGAAACCCACTCCAGTGTTTGTTTGAACTCACTTTGCTTTTGCTCTTTCTAATACATATTGGGAATTTCCCCTGTTGTAACTTGTGACTGTTGTCCTTCTATTGTTGACTTCCAAGAATAGTCTTGCTCCTTTTTTTCCTACACACCCCCATTAGATAGCTGAAGACAGCAATAAGATCCCTGCTCAGAACCCTGTTTTCTCAAAATCCTCTCATATGTCATATGCTCCAGTCATCTCAGTGGTCCTTGGCTGAAGACGAATTTTCTCCAATTAGTCAGTCTTTTTTTTCTTTTTTTTTTATTTTTTTTTTTTTTTTTATTTTTTTTTTTTATTTCAGGAATGTTATGTTGGAAAGCCCAGCATAGAAGAAAGCCCCTGGGAGCGGATGTCACAAATTTACTTCTTCTTGCTCTACTGGCTTATGGGATGAATTTTTAACTAGAAATAACTAAGGTCTAGAAGTAATCTGCCCTCTGCATAGCATGTTTCCCAAGCTGGTATTTCTTCCCAGCACCAAAAGAGTTAAGGACAGTGATACAGATAAGTTCAACCAACCCTGTATTGATATGTGAGCATCTGCAAAACAATTAAGTTGGGTAGAGCTTCTTAGTTAAAGCTGGTTTCTCATGGAGTAGGCCATTTTTTTCTTTGCCATCAGTACCCAGGCTTCGGAAGAAACAGCTACTGAAGCTGAATGAGCTGATCAGTCATGTCAAATTTCACTTATTCTCCATCAGGTCAGTTCAGGTGCATGGTGAAATCTCTGATTTCTGCACTGTCCAATAGTAATTTCCTGCAGATAGGTGGATTTAAATATCTGTGTATCCACCCCCGTATCTATCCTACGGTTTATAGAATGTAGTTAATCTAGATGTAAAAAACCCACCACCACCGTCAACAAAAAAACTCCAACCTAAAACACTGAATTACTTCTTTGTGGAGAGGAGAGGCTTTTTGATCACTAATAATCACCAAGTTTATCAGGGAAGAAGTCAGAAAGTCTGAGCATAGTATTAGGTAAATCTTAACTATGTATAACAGCTTATTGGCCAATTTCATGGCTGCATTCATCAAGCTCCTTTCTCAAGTAGTATTGTAATAGACACATTGTAGTTAATATTGTCTTAAAAGAACTATAATGAACTACAGTGGGCATCGTTTAATGTTTTTATATTCCTGCATGAAGATAGATGAGTTCCTTTTGTACTGCCTGACACATGTATCCCTGAAGCAATAGCCACATGAGGTCACTGTTGTTCATATACGAGTCATCAGCTCAAATCACAAAATTTTCAGTTGACTGAAGCCAAAATGTGTGACTGGAAAATAAAGTTGTTTGTATTATACATCAACAAAAATCTGTGCCACATAGTCTACAAAAATAACTTATTAACATTGGACATAATAACTACAAACCTTAATTGCAAAAAATACTATATACTATACTATAATACCATAAAAAAGACTATGCTTTAATAGTTTGTTTACATTTAAAAAACCGTTAAAAAATATCCCATGCTGGCTGCAAGGGCATTATCTACTACATTTATTGAAACTCTGTCTGTAATAGTTACTCTCCTTTTTTCCTGGTTATTAAACGTTTGATGGGCTGTGCTGGCATAATATCAAATGAGTTTCAAGAAAGAACTTTGTAATTTTTTAATTATTTATCTTTCATTGGAGAATTTTCTTTTTTTTTTTTTTTTTCTTTCTGCTTTTACATATGACATTGTCTTCAGAAGTATGGAACTGTAAAAGATAAGCAATGTGAAATTCTCTGGCATTAGAGAAGCAAGCCATTAGAGAAGTATTGTTACAGCAAACTTGTGTACCGAACTGTAGTGTGAAGCCACTCTAACTGTGAATTTGCTTGCAATTTATTTTTTTTTTATTCCAAAAATGCAATACACCTATTATGCTGATAGACTTTCTCTGAATGATTCATCCTTTCATGTGATTATATCAGTGTACATTATCATAACAACTACTCTTAAAAGATTACATAGCATATATGATGGATTCAGTGTTATGAGATTTCAGGGAAGGTACTTTTTTTTTTTTGCTGAATTCTTCTCATTAAAGAACAAGATGTCTTATTCGTCAATGATATATAGCCATGAAATTAAAAACCTTATCACGACCAAAATCATCAAGAGAATAGAACAGAAATAGCAATCAAAAATGTCAGCTGAATTTGAAGAACTGCATAATTAAAATCTTACTCCTCATTCTGAATCAAAGGCACATTCATATGCTGAGATTCTTTCACTGAGGTGTTTTTATGCTGGTGTTATTTTTCAGCATGCATTTAGATGCAAAAACATGATTTGTTCTACTAATAAAATAAAAGATGTCATTAAGAGTTGATTAGTTTTTGCAACATCTTTTATCAAACTACCATGCATATTAACTTCTATATTTGACATTAAAAGTCTTCTCTACATAAAGTAAAAGATTGCTTTAATAGGACATTAACACAGTAAAAAAATTCCAGGTATGTGCTCAGCAGTTCTTGCATTTATTTCTTCATCCTTATCAGCTGAGTAAATAAAATTCCTCATATTATGCAATTATTTTATATGTTTGGGTTCCCATATAGGATTTCAAAGACCATCGAGAAAACTTGCGCATTAAATGTATCCATCTTAGGTAAAAGAGAAGCAAAATAATGACTCTTAAAGGATAGAGAGTGTATAAAAAATGGATGGAAAAGTTGGTCAATATAGGACACTACCCCCAATTTCTATTGACAGTATATAGCCTTAAAACTGAAAAAAAAAAAAAATAAAAAAATTGTTCTCATAATTAAATAACCATTAACTTAAATTCTACAGCAGATCTGACTACACATACTGTGACCTCCATGTTTACAGAAACAGAACATACTATAATTACAGAATATAATTAACTGTACCAATTGAGCTATAAAATAGCAGTAACTCTCAGTAAGTATATCACCACAGTTTGGTGCTTAACTGAATTCATGACTGTAAAGGGAGGCTAAAATAACTAGATGTGGAGTGCAAGAGTTCATCCTGCCTCAGAAGTCAATTGGATTTTGAAAATCAAATGAATAATTAGTGAAAAATCAGTAGCAACAGCGGATGGTTTTTCAATGGTGGAAAAGGGTGTGAGTGTGCAAGGCTGCAACCACCATTCCAGTAGCTGGTGGCCCTCCTGCAATCTAAAAGGACAAGAATTTTATCTCATGATTTTTTAGCTGGATCAACAAAACAGCAGCTCAGGCATCACTGCTCTCAAAGAAGAATTGAATAACTATCCACAGAAATGTTTGATTCATAGGGAAGCAACAATTGGGTGCTTTCACTTACAGAGCACAATACATTAAATTACTTGATAGTCACAGAATCACAGAATCATAGAATACTACAAGTTGGAAGGGAACCGCAGGGATCAACAAGTCCAGCCCTTACCCCCGCACAGGACCATTCCCAAGAATCAGACCATGTGCCTGAGAATATATTCCAAACACTTCTTGAACTCTGTCAGGCTTGATGCTGTGACCACTTCCCTGGGGACCCTGTTTCAGTGCCCAACCACCCTATGGGTGAAGAACCTTTTTCTAATGTCCAACCTAAACTTCCCCTGACACAACTTTAGGCCATTTCCTCAAGTCCTGTCACTGGTCACCACAGAGAGGAGATCAGTACCTGCACCTCCTCTTCCCCTCACAAGGAAGTTGTAACTGTGCTGAGGTCTCTCCTCAGGCTCGTCTTCTCCAGGCTGAACAGACCAAGTGACCTCAGCTGCTCCTCCTATGGCTTTCCCTAAAGGCCCTTCACCATCTTCATTGCCATCCTTTGGACACTCTGCCAGCTTAATATTTTTCTTATATTGAAATGACCAAACCTGCACACAATATTCCAGGTGAGGCTACACCAGTGCAGAAGTGAATGCTGGAAGAAAGAAATGTCCTTCAGCCTCTAGACCCACCTCACTGCTATGGTACAACCAAATATTTTTATTTTGGCTCTTATGTTCAAATATGTCTTAATATATTGTACTAAAAATTGTCCTAAGATATCTGACCTTTTAAAATATAGCAGCTGTCAATTGTTGCACAAGATAAACATATGAGAGAAATTTTCAGCAATGAGTCATATGACAAAAAAATTTCAACCTAATTTTGCTTAGGTGTTTATCAACCACTGACTTCCTTCTTTGTTTTGCTATTTTTTTCCTGAGAAAGTATTTCTGCCTAAGCAAGCTAACGAGCTAACATACTTCCTGCCACCTTGCCTTTACTCTCTGCAATAAAAATCCTTGCTGAAATAACTTATTACGGTGTAAGGAGCATATTTTTTGAGTGGAATCCCTTAAATATGTTGGCAACCCATCACTGGGTTCCCCAGGAAGTTTTAAAAAAAAAGAAATCTTCCTTACTAGAAATACATATTTTAAAGTCAGCTTCTATTCCACTTAAAAAATCAGCAACTCAGGGGACTACTTTTGATCACTGAATGTTACTGCCCAATGTATCACTCCAGCAGATTATGACAGGGCACGTGCAGGGCTCAAATAAAAATTTGTTTCAAGAGAGTTTTAACTTACTGTCCACCCATTCTTTTACTGAGAGCTTTTCTCCCTTGCCTTGGTAATCCACTTCATCAGAGTGTCTAGCAGGCCAGTGAATAGGAGATAGGGCAACATATTTTTATGTGAGTCATATGCTGATAATAGTCTGAGCTATTTTACTGTCCAAAGTAGCATAGCTCCTTCATTTTAGAGGTAGTTTTACTACTACTGGTTAAAGGTTTAAAGGAATGTATGGCCAGTGTATCTTAGGAGCAGCTAATACAGTCAGAAAACACACCAGGGAAATTTTAGATCAGTGAGGTTCAAATCTCACTTAGAAGCATGCCAAAAAAGCCTTTCACCACAACCCTGTGATCACAAATGTAGCTTTTTTTAATGTATCTCTATAGTTTGTGACTTATAAGGATCAATTTGGTAGCATTCTTTAGAGAAATTTTTGAAATTTCATCATTTTGTTCTAATTACATTTATAAGAGATAAATTAGCACAGTTGGTGTCAGATCACCCATAGCTCTTTTAGAAGAACCCACATGCATTATAAATTTTTTCTTCCTTCCAAATTAATGACCCATCCACAGAGATGTAAAGATCGCTGCTGATATAGGCAAATAAGGATGTGAAGTCATCAGAAGGTTATCAGAATGTGATAGTAGTAATTACTACTACTACTACAATAGTAATAATTGTGTATAACATTAACATGAAGTAAAGCAGTTTGTTCCAACTGTTGTGCAGTTTGAACAGCTTACTCTCTGTACAGGTGTTTCGTCTTAATAACCATGGAAATCAAGGTTCAGAGCCATGAAAGGCACCATCTCTCTGATCATCAATCCCTACTGTATACATGCCGTCTCTTTAAGTGAGTTTTTTAATCCCCACTATCAAGACACTGGAGACATGTAAACATGCAATTACTCATCATACAAACATTTTTGGTATCCATTTTTACTTCAGAAATGTGTGTGTGCATGTGTGCCCTTTTTTTTTTTTTTTTTTTTTTTTTTTTTTTTTTTTTTTTTAAATTTAAACAGGGTCACAGAATAATTTAGATTGGAAGAGGCCTCTGGACGTCATCTTGCCCAGCCTCCCTACTCAAGACAGACATACTACACTAATTAAGCTACAAATGGCAATTTATTTATATTAGCATCAGGACAGCTATGAAAAAGAAACAAATTCATGATAAAATAATCTAGTCCTTGTAATTATATACAATAACAACATGATTTTTCAGTTACCTTTCTAATATATACTCATTTCTCTTTATATGTATATATATATATGTACACACCACCTATAACGACAAATACGTAAGTTGGAAAGACATATGAAAGGATGTGTAAATATACATATATATATATATATATATATATATAAGAAATTGCATTTGTAAAAATAATATGCTTATATGAAAAGTTCTAAACCAATATTCTTTCCCTCCCGAAATAAGGGCAAATACACAGAGCCTACCAGGAATGATAAAAGAGGTCAGAAGACTACTTGTCTTTTACTTGGACCAACCTTTTCAAACAGAAGTGTCATATAATGGATACTGAATACAAGATATGACATTTTGAGAGCACATCAGTTGCTCTTCAGTGCATTCTGTATGAGCTTAACAAGTCAATGCTAACCTGGGTGACAACTAATTAAGACACTACTAATGAGGCTGCAAAAATCAGGGTCCTCAGAGGTTTCTGATTAGTGACATGTATTGCTTTTTGGTCATTATATGGGGAGAAATGTCCCTGGGTGAAAGTTTGAAGGTTTCAAGTAGATTTTCCAGAGCACAGCTTTCTGTGGTAAATAGAAAACAAATGTAGTTAATCATGCAGAGATCAGCAAAACATGGAACATTATGCCTTTGTGTTCATGCAGAAAGAAAATGTGTCAGATGTAGATGTTTAGATTTACAATAGCTTAATAAAACCAATATTTGGCATATTCACATACTGAACTACAAACAAATGTGCTGTCACTCTGAAAGCTTTCATATGGTTGCAATTTTCAAATTAGCAAACTGAAACTTATCTAAAAGGTAACATATTGTTATCCTCTAATGGACCATTATGGCATAACTTATTTAGTTATCTGCTCCATCTTAAAATCAGTTTCTCCAGATTTTGGGCTCAGAATCCCCACAGGGCTTTTACAATTTGGCTACTTTCTGAAAAAGTAGACATTTTCTTCCTGCCTGTATTACAGAACCATATATACTACAGGACTTGGCAATACATCTGAGTAAATGTGACCCGTATAGGCATTTTCTTCCTGGACTTACCACCCCTATTACAAGAACAGGGTAATGCAAAACTCCCTTATCATAATATATCTTTGTATACAGTAAAGCAACAAGACTAATCTGAGCCCATTCAGAGAGAAAATATCTGACGTCAGCACATAGGGAGAAGTTGAGTGAGGCCATATTGCAGCCAACTGACCAGAAAAGAAAACATCCAAGCTCCTATATTAGTTCCATTGATGCTCCACTGACCGAAAGACATTTATATTAGTGATAATTTCCCTTTGCTTTCTCTCCTGACATTTTATTTTCCTAGTTTTAAAGCAGAGAACATGAAAAAGGCTGCCTTCTTTATCCCATGTACAGAACCCTGACTCAGTAATGTTGTTTTCTCAGATTCAGCTTTCCCTAACCCAAACTTTAATTGTCCACAATGTTGATGTCTATATGTGACAGTAGCTTTAAATAAACTGGTTTTATTGTCAAAGGAAACCAGTCTGTGTAGTCAACACTGAGTCTACTTGAGGAGGCAATACCTCTGGAGCTTCTCTTTATTGTAATTACCAGGTCTCTCTTGATTACAGAAACACTGCATGATGATTTTTCAGAGACCCTTTTTTTGCAAATGACTCTTAGAATTATTTCAACTTGTTTAATAATAAGCCATTGCTCAGTGTATTTACATCTGGAAAAAATGCTGAAAAGATGATCTTGTTCTTTTGTCTTTCATCTGAACGGTTGCGTCTTTTAAGCATCAGATCTTTCAACTCATCAAAGTGACTTTCAGAACTCATTTTGATCTTCATTTACAAAATCAGAGTGAGGAAGGAAAATTCTCACCCATGAAACTCAGTGATAACCACAGTTGGAATATTAGACACAATTTCATTTTTGAGTTTTATGCAGAATCTACTGCAATCTGTTGAAAGATTTGCATCGATGTGCACACCTACTGGATTAGGTTCCAGATATTTCTATTCTTACATGATTTTGGTGAGAGAAAAAAAGAGTCCTATAGAGAACTAAATTTGGCATTTATACTGGTCAGATTTTTAGTGCAGTTGAATGATCTGTGTGTCCTTGTTTTCTACATGCATACTGCATATGATCTGTGACTTTTTTTGGTGAATTTTCTTTCAAGGCTGCTAAAAAACTTTGAAAGAGTCTTCTCAGACCTGCCATCCTTTTTTTTTTTTTTTTTCCAATATAGTCCTACTATAGTCATGCCCAGAGTTGGTCATTTCAAGTACTGACAGAAAAGGAGTAATTATGTCCATATTAATGCATTTTGTTTGCCTATGTCAAGCAAATGTTTGTTTCCTTTTATAGATGCAATACTAGAACTGCATATCTGCTTTGCTGACTATGGACATTCTTCCTCCTTTGAAGCATAATGAA
The DNA here is from genome assembly GCA_035222235.1 of Margarornis squamiger. NCBI lineage: Eukaryota > Metazoa > Chordata > Aves > Passeriformes > Furnariidae > Margarornis > Margarornis squamiger. The sequence goes on along the minus strand of JAWWTY010000106.1, from coordinate 63,612,520 downwards.
AATCAGGGTATTACTTCTATGGATTATATTGTTTTATGTTGTTCCTCAGATAAACCTCTATATGTCCTCAGCAGTATCCACAAAATACAGTATACTGTCTCCTACATCATGAATATGCCATTTATTCCACCTCTTTTGAGATTTTACTTTAGAAAGAAAACCATAATTATTTATCACTGATTCAGTAGGAATCAACTTATTAACTTTAGCCATTGACAATATAGATAACCTTTTCCATGCATGGTTATATGATTTTTCTCTTATAAAATCATTATATTATTTTATATATTTTTCTTTGTTTTCAAAGTAATTATACATATTAATAATAATAATATCCCCTGCTCCCCTACCCTGTGATTATATTTAAGCTATTTTCAAATTATTTAGGTAGGGTTTGTTGTCTTTAATGTAAATGGTATTTGAAATCCAGTACAGTTCTCAGGATACAGTTGGAGATTTAGACCTCTCTGATCCCAAGATTGTATATTTAACAATGCTAGGATAAAATACAACAACAGTACTTGGAGCAGGAATCAGAAACTGGAAGTATCTTCCCTCCCAGATAAAGACTCTTGCTGGTGATTTGTTACAGCTGCTTTTCCCCTTTCTCCCATATCTTTGCAGAATGTCCTGTTTTCACTGTGAACATGAGAAACATCTTACTGCTATGGTATAACTGGTGATTAGGACAGTTTCCTTGACAACAGAGTAGTGTGTAGCTGCTTCTCCAGATTAGTCACACAAGATCTTGTAGCTACAAGCAAAAGTATAAACTATGAGGTGAAAAAGTTTATTTGGTCATCCTATATACATGAGACATTCAATCATGTTTTCCTCATTGGTTCACACTATATAAAGGCAATGATGATCCATTATACCTTTCTAAATTAAATTCATAAAAGAGTAACTGGTGAAGAACAGTTTATGATTCTCTGTTTCCATTTTTATATACACACCAACTGAAGACTGTGGGGAAGTGGCTATTAGCAAGACTTCACATCATCTACTCTTTGTAGTATTTCCTGTTGATTTTTTCTCACATGAAAGATCTAAAAATCTATTGCTTATAACTTATAACTATATTATGTGATCTGTACAGAAACTGTCTCTTCCAGACATTTTACTGAGGCTCTTTTTGAAGTTATCCGTGCACTACTGAACCACAGAAAATCAAAACTCTTGATTAGCAGCCCAGGTTGTCCCCCCTGGTTTCCAACATCAACACAAAACAGACCTGCAAGATCTTCAGGCAATAAGAGTGAAGCAAGACTTTTCAGTGTGCTGTCTCACCTACACTTGCAACTACCTAAAACCCTCTTACACAGGCAGCCATGACTTACTGACCTCTCTGGGGTGCACCTCTACTGCCTTCTGCTGCATAGTGTGTAGAGCCCTGAGGCCTGCAACGTGCTGGTTAATATTGCTTAGAGTGCATCAGAGATCCCATCTGGAAAGGGAACTCAGATTTCCTTTTCAGGGAAACGAGCATGTTTGGAAGCATGGGGAGGAGAAGAAAAGTTTGGAGCAGAGCTGGTGCATAGCCTTCTGTTAGGACAACCTAATGAATCTATGCTTGGGCTTTGCTTTCTGTAAATCAGGACTCCACCCCTGAGTCATAGTGTAGCACTCATGACTCTTACCTCATCATTCATTGCTTTCTGCAAATGGGAACTTTTAAGCTTTTAAATATATATTTCAAGATTGATCTGAGAATTAAAATGTTGGAGGAAACACCAGATGCATCCTTTGTTATGTTGGTGTTCCGTATTGTATCATGCTAGGTTTGCTACTGTTTTCATTTCCTACATTAATTTTTTTTATTTCATCCAACTGTAAGTATTTATCACACAAGATGCACGTTTATTCACTATGACAACAAATGGAATGCAAATATTTCCCAGTTTGGCGCAGAGCATGTGTCACATCTTGTGACCATATAACAGCATCACAGTACACATAAGCACATATGGCAACATATCAGTCATCACTTACATCTCAAGACAGTGTAACATAAAATTGTTTAATAATGACCTGCTTTTCCCCCCTCCCTCCCCCCCCCCAAAGTAATAAGCCATACTTAAAAGTTTGCACTTAAGAATGTAATCCTCCACAATTTTCTCATCACGACTCAAGAAACATCTGAGAATCTTGTGAAAATAGGTTTTGGCCTATTTGAACAGGAGTATGTTTCATTAATGTATCTCTCACCATCCCACTGATGAGTGGAGTTTACAGATGTAATCAAAATATTTCAGGGCTGGTTTGTTCTGTAACTTTGACCCAATCTGTCAGAAGCACAAAAGTCCCTGTTCAGGACTTCAGTTTTTGGAAAATACAGGAAACTGGATGTAGTGTGGGGTAATTTTCTGTTAGGAATCTTCCAATTGCTTGTATTAGATCATGAATAGAAGGAACACTCTTACAGATAAATATGATGTTTATAGACATTTATATGGCAGGTCAAATGGAAAAAAACATTCTCTTTGATTGAGATAATGACTACTTCTTATGACTAAATTTTATAGTGATGCATTATTTACAAAGCTTTGAGCAGACATTAAAACAGTCATTACCAAGGGGAGGACTCTCCTTTCATTCTCTCTCTATTCTTTCACATAAAAGAACATATTGCAAATATAAACACACTTTGAGCTGAATATATACAGTATTTTTAACACACTTTCTGGCATCTTACTGGCAGATGACTAGCTGTGATATACAAAAACAATGTTTTTGTGACAATTGCTTTATGTGATTTTTAGCAAGATTTTCTTCTGATACATGTGCTATCAAAATGCACATGCACAACATATTTATGCTCTGTTGACCATCCAGATTTAAAATATACCAGCTGGATATAGAAGAGTGGATGCAGTCAGTCTCAAATGTCTGTGTGTCTCAGCTCTGCCAACTGAAGAAATCCAGGTAGCTTTCTAATACTTACACACCTTGATCCTTCTTCTCTTGTCTGTGTCTATTTATTCCATTTGTATGAACAAGAAGATAAAAAAAAAGACATTTACAGGTTATTATTACAGGCAAGGTTCAGATTTTTAATACAGACAGCAGCTGAGGGACCCTCTTTTAAGCACAGACATCCTATGAATAGCTCCTAAAGACAGTGTGCTTCTCTGAGACCCAGTTTTATAAGCATTTCTCTCTGCAGGTTTTAAGTCTGTATGTGAAACAGACTAACAGCAAACGTTAGCCTATACAACCAAGAAGGCACTTTTCCCCTCTGCTGGTTGCTCATCTGAGCTAATAAAAAAAGCCCTTGAACCAAGGAAAACCAGATGCTAACTGCTATCTCTGTAGCTGCGGAGGTGGGGGTTAGATCAGAAACTAAATTCATGCCCACCACCAGTGCAGAGCTGCTCCTTGCTTCCTGGCACAGGAAGGTGTAGCTCTCAAACAGAAATTTCAGTTGACTGCAATGTTGTTAAAAATTGTGTGGGCCTGCATGAAAGGAATAATCAAATCAGAAAGCGGGTGAGAGGCTGAGCTCCATTTACATCTGTAAAATGTAAAAAGAAGGTCTTACTCCTTTGCAAAAGCCACAGCCCACAGGGGAACAGATTATTGCTGTGCAATTGATCTATCCATACGCCGATTGCATGGTGTGTGGGGTGGATGTGCAGAGATAGGAGGGAGAGAAGGGAAGTCTACAGTCTTTTGGACTACACATGCTTCTGGTTAGGTAACGGTTCTTAAAAAGTCCCACTATGTTGACCGAGATGTTGACTGCCATATTTATGCAGTAAAAAGATCACCTTGAGTGAGTCATCCAAATAAACACATCAAGGAGAGATAAAGCAGACAGTTTGGAGATAAATAAATTCAACTCATACAGGCTGGTGTTAAAAAAAATATAAAGGTAACACTGATCATATTCCTTTATTTGTGATGATTTGCATTATCCCAGTCAGCTCTATCCACTCCTAGAGTCTTGTTTGATGAAAAGAAAATCGCTTTACTAATATAGTTTGCAGAGGGCATGGAGAACAAGATTGTTTATTCTTATGTTATAACTTTATTACTCTGCATATTTGCAGGAGAAGTTGCTTACAGCAAGGAGAAAAATGAAGGTTTATAGCTTGGGTATTCACTTCTGATATTTGGGGTTTTTTTCACTTACATTGCATTTCTCACTTCATTTTTAGATAATTAAAAAGAAAGCTACAAATAGAATCAAGCTGAAGATTCATTTGTAATGGGGAACTTTGGCAATGTCAAAACCTGCATGACTGAAATATCTTTATTTCTTGATTGCAAAATAGGAGAAGTGGGAAGAATATCCAGTGTCTCTGAGTCTTCCTCTCTTTTACCCTGTAGCCACATGTTGACTGTACAACTGCTGTGATTTTTTCCTCCAGTGCTGTTTGAGCAATAATCAGACTGTTCTGAGTAATGTTTTGAGAGTCAAGAAAAACAAATAAACAGCAAAGAAAGCCCCAGGACTAGCAAAAAGATAATTCTGGATTTCCTGCTGGAATTATGTGCAAATAAACCACAGAGTTCTTAGGAAAGTTTGGGGTATGGAACAGATTTTTGCAAGTCAAGAAAGATCTTCAGTGAAGCAAAGAAAGCTCAGTCAAACAAACAACTCCTACAGGCAGTGAGACTGAAAGGAAAGTGAGTCAATATGTGTGAAAAGAAGAGTGTCAGAGAGCCAAAGAAAAAGTGATAAGGAAAGAAAGAAAAAGAGGTACAGGAATAAAACGTGGTTGGAGACTATAGTTTTGCTACGGATGATTTATTTATGTGAATGAAATCTTCCTAACAAGTAGTGAAAGATTACTCCAGGCTGGTTAAACCTTCTTAGGCAAAATAATCCTGAGAAACAGACTGAAGGGGAGATTTATTTTGGACTTTTATTGAATGTAATGGTAGAAACAGTGCTGAATTTTCACCCTCAGAAATAAGTCGTCTTTTACTTTATTTACTATCTTATTCGCTATCATCTGCTGCACTGTTTCTTGAGTGTCAGCAAAAAAAGGAAGGGTTTTGCCTTATTTCCAGGGAACCGTGGGAAAATACTGGTAAAATTGTTATTTGCTGAGAAGTCTTTAAGTCAAAGTTAGTCTATCTTTGTTTGTGGTGCTTCTAGAACAGGTGCATGGGATAGTAATACACCGTTGCTAGCTGGAAGGATGGATGTGAAACACATTGGAGGTACATGTGTATCTTTAGGTGACGGCATGAGGAATTAAAATGTACCTCAAGAACTTTAATCCCAAACAAGAGACAAGACACATATTTTCCTAAACACAAAAATAGAGATAGGTGTTTTGTATCCACAAAGCAAATGAAATAGATCTTTCAAGCAGGAAGGCTCTCCCCAGAGAGGAAGGTAAAGAAACACCCTGGACTATCACTAAAATGCAGGAGGAGAAGGAAGCAACAACAAATCTTAAATAAAAAAATACAAAATGTAGGTACAACAACAATAAAGCCCCAAATCTGGTGGCTGCAGGAATTGACAGACATTTCTCATTCAAATCTAACCTCAAGGCAGACCATTAAAAATTGGTAAAAGTATTAATTTGAAGAAAACAGAGATTTGACATCTGCCACAGCTGAAGAAAAAATTTAGTTAAACCAATTTGAAATAATCAGTGAATCTTAGAGCAACTGAAAAATTCTGCAATAAATCTTATCAGGATATACAACTAGGAGCTTAAAGCAACAGTTCTTTAATGGCCTATCCTACTTAATGTTCATTTTTAAAATGTCCAAATGTATTAAACATTTTATGGTACAGTTGAAGGTCCAACCTTTGTCCTGAAGAATACAACTTACATTTAAAGCTTAGAAAAAAAGTATTTCATAAAAACAATTGGAATTGGCAGTATCAGGCTACACTGTTTAGGTGATTGCTTGTTAAGCTTACATGTGTCTCAATGGTTTTCAAAACACATGTTTCATGTAAGAAAAAGCATGCCAGAGATCAATTTTAAATAAAGATTTAAAGAAGGAGAAGCTAATGAAATTATTGAGAGAGAACAAAATAGACCCTACATTTTCAGAAACGATCAGAGACCACTTCTAAATAATCAGACTGGTGGGAATACAGGAGCCTATCACTAAAAAGAAAAAAGAATCATTATTAAAAATCAAAGCTTAAACTAGCTTCATAGATCTCTGGTAGTTTGGGGATAGCAAGAAGATTATTTCACAGTTTTTATGATGAGATCTTAGGTTTGTTACAGCTTCTTCCATCAAAATATCTAAGGCCTGTCTTGAGCAGCTGCTCGACCTAAACTTTCTTTAATTCACTGTGACAAAAGGAAGAAAATAAGTCTGGAAAAAAACCATAACCCAAACCGAAACCAAACCAAAACTGTTTGAGGGTTATTATTATAACTAAACTAATATACATTTAGTGGTCGGAAAGGTTAATAATTTTCCAATGTGTATGTCCTTTCAGCACAGTAACATTTTGCTGCTATCATCTCCACATATAAAATCCATCTCAAATCTCTGTGTCAGTTATATAGTTGAAGAAAATCACCATTCATGAAAGATGAATGGAAAGCATCTTCCTCAAGTGAAAACAAATGAGTTTGCTGTTACCTGAATGCTGAGACACGATATGTGGCATTGCTATTTGATAAACTTTTTAAGCCAGTCAGCAAAACTTGGTCCATTAAAGCCCTTTCTCTACTGAGAGAACTGAGTTAATCACACAGCTGGAAGTCGTTCCTGGGCTGTTTGTCCCAGCTTTCTAGGCATGGGAGAGGAGCATCAGCACAAGAGTGACATCTTGGCCTATGTCTTCCCCATCAATAGTGCTGAGGACTTCTGCCTAAAAGCCAGAAGGACCTGCAAATTCAGATGGCGACCCTGAGTGCTGCTTTCCCCCAGCACAGAAGAGCCCTGTGTTCACTGTGCAGGACTTAAGGCACAACTCCTGCCTCTGCATCTCTGACTAGGGACCTTTGGCAGTCAACCCAGCCACACCAGAGCTGGAGCGAGGACTGACTACCAGGAGCCCCCCTCCCACCTGTGAACTTGCTGTCTGGCTGTCCTGAAGAATTCCCCAACATCCTAGCCTGCACAAAGGAGGACATTTGGAAAGCTGAATCTCTTGACAGCTCTGATTTAGAGCCTGAATCCATGCAAAATTCTACAGCATCTCTGTAAAGGTGGTCTGTCATGGGGGATGCCTTAGTGAGAGGGGAAGGCAGGAATGCCTTCAAGTCCCTTACTACTAGTAGAAACGTAATGGGAAATTATATCCTAAAGGATGTGAAGGAATGTGAATCATGGCCAAGGAAGATGCTGATTCTGGAGAAATTCATGCTGCCTATCTTGCAGCACTCTGCTCTTGCCATTGGGAATCCACTTTCCACTGGGAATCTACTTTCCACCTCTCAACATGCATTGTATTGGGAACATCCAACTTCCACTGCACATTTTACCGGGCAGCAAGGTACCAGAGTCCTTTTGCAAATGTTGTCTAAGGATGATAAACCAATAACAAGAGGGATGATGGAGGTACAAGGGGAACAGAGCAGGCAGAATTTGCAAAACATCTAGACACTTAGAACAAAAATAATCAAAAATCTAAGTGATATGAAGAAGAAAAAAATCTACAATTGCCTATATTACAAGGCTAGGAGCCTTGTTAGTAAACAAGAATTGGAATAAACAAGAATTTGTGAGCATGTCCTCATTAGCATTTCTGAGACTTGATCAGGTGATCTGCATGACTGGAATGCTGAAAGCAATGGTTGTAATCTATTTAGGAAAGATGAAGCAGAGAGAAAGACTGCAAAAAAACACCTCATGTCAAAAATGGCACAGCCTTTTTCCAAGTGTTGAAAGTGTAGAAGAGATCAATATTGAAAGTTTATGGGTGATTCTTTAACTGGCAAAGAAGAAAGTGCCAGCTGGGATTGACTGCAAGTTACCATATTGCAGCAGGAAGCCAGGAGCTCAGGTGAGTACTTCTCTATAATGCAGAAGGAGTAAGTGGCTGTGTAATTAGAGGGACTTCAGCCCAACTGCCATATGCTGAAGAAATTGGGAAACCAATGTTAAAATTTTTCTAGAATTTCAAAAAGTTATGGGTGAAAATTTCTAACATATTACTAGGCAAAAATTATTGTTATATTCATACAAATTCCTAGATTTGCTGTTTGTGCAGAAAACAAAGCCCAGTCAGTACTGACCCTGCATTGCTTTAAATGGATTGATTGCAGTGAGTTGACAGCAATTAAGCACCAAATTAAATGGAAGGGGGGAAAAAATTGTATCACAACATAATGAACACACATTGAAGTAGGAACTGGAGAAAATAAAGGAAACAAAAGTAAAAGAATACACAATCATTTTATAATGGGCCTCACCAAACTCAAGGAAATCAAGATGAATCAATTACAAAATTGAAAAGGCAATAAAACCTGCCTTGGCTGCTAAGGTCAATAGGAAGAGAGACTCTTTGGGCTTTTCAATAGGATATTAAAAGCAAATAAAACAGAAGAAAAATATTGGCTTTTTACTGGCAGAGAGGAAATGCAGAATAAAGAATGCAGGCAAGCTACGTGTGCTCAGCATACAGCTACATTCTGTGCCTAGGTGGGGAGAAAGTAGAAATTTTATCATAAGATAATGCTGAAGTACTTTCTATTCCAGTGGTCACCCCAGAGAATTAAATGGCAGCCACTAACAGCACACATTTTCAAATAAAAAGGTCCAAGTAATATTCATTGTGAAGTTTAGAAAAAGCTGGCAAACAAATTCTCTGGACCATTAATGTTTATTCTCAGTAAGAACTGGAGCACCAGAAAAACCGCAGAGAAAAGGAGGAAAGCTAATGTTGTGCAAATATTTTAAAGGGGTAGATGAGATGACCTGGACAATTATATACCTGTCAGTCTAACATTGATCTGAAGCAAAATGATGAAACAGCTGATATAAGACTCAATTAATGAAGAATTAAAGGAGGATAATTACTGCTGATCAACATGAGTGGATCTTAAGTTCATGGTGCAACATGAGTTTATGGAAAACAGATCTTATCAAGCTACCTTGATGGCTTTTACTGATAAGATTACAAGTTTGGATGATGATGGTAACCATGTTGGTTTGTGAACTCATTTTAATGACCCTTCAATTAAGAAAACTAGAATGATGAAATCAGCATATAGCATATTAAGTTAGTAAAAAAGATAGCCAACTGATACATCTCAAATTGTAACTTTAAATGGAAAACAACCTCTGAATATGTTAATAGCACCTTGTATCATCTACCATTTAAATTATTTCTACATAAAAGGAAAAAAAAAAAAGAAATAGCTATGAATGCAATTTGAAGATAAAAAAAAATATCTTAGCTGGCATGTTGTGAAGAGGACTGGCTCATTCTATGTAACTTGGGTAACTTGGCAAGCTGAATGTAAAGCAACATTTGTCTGAGCAGAGCAGAATGAAAAGTCCCATAGCTAGGAAAAGACAAGGCAATTCAGAGGGAATCCGTGGAAGAGTCTGTCTCAGGAAACAGAACCAGAGAAGGAGCTCTAGAGGTCATGGGAGTTGCACAAGATGGACAGGACATCTCAACAGGATGATGAAAGCAAAACTGCTATGAGGCTCTTTGCATTTGAAAATGCCACATTACTTAATAATATACCGTATTCACTTCCACAGTCCACATTTCTGAAAAACAGCTAGGGAGGTTTTTTAAAAAATTCTATGAAAATGATTGAAGGATTGAAAAATCTACCTCTTAGTATAAGGCACAGAGAGACTGAGGTCTTTAGTGTATCAAAAGGAAGATTATATATTGAAATGGCAACAGTCAAGACAGGCTGATAGAGAAGAAAAATTAACCTTTTTGACTTCTGAAAGAAACTTTTCAGTGTTGCAGTCAGAAGTTGAGTAAGAAGCAGTTCTTTGAACATAAGCTTTGGACTAGAATTAAAATGCAAATTTTTAATATTATTTCTTCTACTGAACCCCTAGGATTTATTTCAGAATGCTTCATGCGTTCCCTGATTTTAGAAAATTCTAAATAAGGTCTGGAACAGCATTTCCTCAATTTAGTTCAACCAGAAATCAACTCAAGGAAGACTTATGACCTCTTGCAGGAGGCCAGTCTGGGTAAACAAAGGGACTCCATTTCACCTAGAAAGCCATCAAAGTGTTACAAACAAATATAATTAGGGTTGTTCTTCTCTCTGACCTACTGTGTGAAAGCCGACTCATGTTCTCAGGAAAACAGTGGAGTTTTCCAACATCAGAGTCCAGAAAAGATCATTAGACCTATTGTACGTCTATACTTTTCCTTCTTACAGTTCACTCTGCAAGGAGTCCATTAATGCGCTGCGTGGAAAAAGTGAGACGGCGTTAGGCACAGCCGCCTGACACACACCTTGGTGTGTCCGCACCGGAGGCGGCCGGGGGCAGCGGTGCCGGCGGGGCGGCGGGCAGGGCAGGCGGGCGCGCTGCGGGCTTGGAAATCGTGTATCCTCGGGCACCCACAGGGACCGGCCGATGTCGGGTGCCGTCTCTGTACATGAACACAGTGCCCTCTTTTGACGGGTCCCAGTTTACAAAGAATACCGAGGTTCAGCTGTGGCAGAGCGCTGCTACAGCTCTTCCAACGACTCAGAAGTTAACCAGATCTTTCCACAGTGGCAGTACGAGGGTTCATTACTATTTTTATCTATTTGCCAATCAAGCTTCCTCTTTGAACATGAGCCTTTTTTCACCATTCTTTTACAGGGCTTTTTCTTTTTTCTTTTTTTTTTTTTCCCCCCTCCCCATTTCCAAGACCATAATTATACTTCTGTCACAGCTTCACCACAAAAGAAAGCATCCTTGTGTTTGTCAAAGGCCAGGATTTTAGTTTCACTGGCAATCAAAATATTTGCTGAAAACAGAGCCTGTTTATTTCAGAATTAAAATATGTTATTTTGTTAAATAGATAATATTAAATACAAACTTAATAAATGGAAATAAGTTTTGACAGTAGCTTATGGAAAAGGCAACTTTCAAGCATATTAATAGCAGAATGCTTAAAATATATTAATGGAAAAGCATCCATGATTCCATGACAAGGAAGCAAATAGGAAAAATCATGGTCACAAAGAATAATTTGACCTCCACACTGGCCAATTTTAAAAGTGAAAAGAAATTTCACTGCTATGAAAATTATTTCTCCCTTGTGTTACCTTGCCCTAGGCAAAATGAGAACACATTTGTTTTCCAGATGAGGTATATAAGAAGCAGAATGTTTAATCGACTTGCTAAAGGTTATACAAGTTTATAGAAGACAGATAAGAAAAGTCTACAAAGTCCAAAGTACCTAACATATGAAGTGTTTCAAATCTCTATACTCAGATCTACTGAAATATAGGATCAATAATATGAATTTACCTATGCAATGCTTTAACATCCACAAGTGAAAAAACATTGACTAAAAATAAAGTAGTGATAGCATTATTAGACTTTTTCCTTTTTCCCCCTCAGAGGGGCTAATAAAAGCACAGAAAATTAAAGCATTAGTTAAGAAAAACATTATAAGAATAACGTCCATGGAGACAGTGGTAAGCCTTCAGGTTGACAATTTTGTTAACCATGCTCCTACATGAAGGGCCAGACCATGGCAAGGAGTCCCTCCTCCTTTTTCACTCCTTCTTTTTCCCATTCTCCCATAGAAGGTGGAGCTGTCTGGGAATTGCCAGAGCTGTTGCATCCTTGCTGTCTCTCTAGTCTGGGTGAAGAACAAACTTACCAGCAAGGATGCAGTGACAGCACTTGGCTGCTGTTTATCTGTGGCTCCAGAGCAGGCTTCTTGCCACTTGTTTGTGCCGCAGTTGGCCCAAGAAGGTCAGACATCCTTGGGCACTACTCTGCTGAACTCTGCTCCTAACTACTGGAAGCCCTCTGCTGCAGTCCACTGCAAGAGCTCAGCTGAGCACCTGGCTGCAGCAAACCTCAAGCTAATTCACTACTGTGTATTACTAGTATTCATAATGGCAGGTATGTGATGGCTGCATTGTGTACAGTCAGCGTACGACAGAGTGCCATGGACACATCATTCCCTTCTTCAATACACCAGCTTGCTGGACTTCCCCATCACATTTTGAAACCTGGCTTGTCCTTCACCTTCACACAAGAAGTGAGATTGCTATTGCTGTTATTTCATCCACTCATTAGCAGCAATAAAATACCCAGAAAATTCCCTTACTGGTCAGTATTGATAAGTAGAAATGATATATCACATTATTTCCAAAATCTAGTCCCTCAGAATCAGTCAAAAAACTTAATACATTAAATTAATGGATTTTCCTTATTACTGTTATTACTTACATCTCATCTAAAGTATGGATGTTATTGAATGAGGAAGTACATTTATTCACTTCACACCAGTTCCAGTGACACAATATTTCTGCACAGAGAGGAAAGGGAGCCCATTTTTGCCTCCAGTAGCCAGAGTGCATGACATGGCCTCAGATCTCCAGCATAACTTGGTAGGTTGGCAGGTTTTGCAAATAGGAGCCAAGCCTTCTTTCATTTTTGCAGCACATGGGATGTATCATTAGGCTTCCCGTTTCTGTCTTTCATTTCATTCATGAAATGATGCTCCTCCTAATTTGCCTCACCCTCTGGCTAGTTGTTTTCTGGTGACTTTTACAAGTCTTAAATTCATGTCTGAAAGGGATAACATGGCTCTTCTCATTCAGTTAAAACAAAGGCTTATGTACAAACTGTACACATTTAAACCCATCTTAATGTTTCAAATATCATTATTTTCAGTAGAAACTGCTTCTTAGTTAAATGGTTTTCAGGCATCAGACTATTATATGACAGATGATTTTGTCACTATGCAAAATGTGAAACCTGTAATCAACTTGTTATGGCATTTCACAAAAGTATGTGACAGTAAAATAAGTAAACTGTCATTTGGGCAATCAAGTCTTGAAATCCTGCAGGAGGTAAAAAAAAAAAGTACCTGACACTCAATCTTCATGGTAGGGCTGACTTTCAAAAAGATCATTTAATCCTGCTACAGTCTTAGAGGTTTGAATAGAATTTTTATTGCAGTGTTCTAAGCCTGCGATAATTTTGTATTATGTTTTAATCACTTATTTCCCCCCAATTGATTTTTCCCCCAGATAATGTATATGTATGTCACACAGCAAAGTCTGCTCTGTTAACAAGGTGTTGGCTAAACTGAAACAATATTTTCCCTTTAGTATTGATGACAACATTATCAATTACAAAGCATTTTCCAACTGGTTTGATATGAGAACATATGAGTAGCTGAAAAACATGAGTATGTTAAAAAACATATGATATGAGTAGGCAGGAGTCCATGCTGATTTACCAACACCTGGGACAGCCTGAGTAGACTGTGCTGGCAGTGGCAAGCTCCTACATGGCTGGAATGCTTGGGATGATGCGCCACTGAACCCACGCTGTGCTGGCTTTAACGGATTTCACATAAAAGTTTTATTAAAGGAAAGGAATATACAAGCTACGGTTCATATGCCGCTTGTGGTCCTTCCTGCCAGTCTGTTTGGCCTGCGGCTTGTTCTCGCAAGTCTGCTTGTTCTCCCCTGTGGCTGCAGGTTTGATGCAGCAGGCTGGCAGCTGCAGCCCTCCTTGGGCTTCCCTTTTCCCCAGGTGCTCCCACAGGCTCAGAGAATGAACAGACTAGGGTCAGGCTTCCAACCAGTTAGTAAGTCCTGTCAAATCACAGGGAAGGCACTCTAGGGGACACAGACTTTACCACTATGACATTGAAAGGTGTGTTCCCCTCTCGCTTCCAAAGAGCAGTCAACCATGGGTGTACAGTCACTAGCAACGACCTCTTATAACTTGAACTGTAAAATGAATCTGTAGCCTCCTGTTTCCAGTCATTAGTGTGAACTACGGATTTTGGAACTGATCTCCTCCCAGAAATGAGTTATAGAAACAGGAATAAAATTACACTTGATTACGAGAAGAGCAAAGGGAACAGGGAAACCTATTTTTATCTTTTTTTTTTTTTTTTTTCCCACCCCTTTTGGCCTTTTTATGATTACAAACCAACCGGTGAAACCACTGTAATCTGCAAGTTAATGTTTTGCATGGAATAACCCTCAGTGAAGAGCACCTCACAGCCAGCCTTCGAAGAAAATTGGTTTTGTTTTGACAAAATTATGAAGTTTTGAAAATTACTCACTGAGCACACACAATAGGCCTTTTGTTAAATCTAACTGGGAATCTAAAAAACAGTATTACTGTATGTACACAGCCGATTAGCTGCATGCTGAAGCTGTGGGGCCCCAAGAACAGGCTTAGATTGAACTGGAAAAGGCCCAGAGCATTTGACAAAATGAAAGCTGAATCCTCTGGCTCACTGCTTCAGGAGCAGTTTAATGAGGATTCAGTGCTTCACTCATCCTTCCCCACCTACTCTACATAGTCACACCGTAATAATTTTTTCTCTTCCAATATATAATTTGTAGCTTCCCTAATTGAACAAAGCAAGCAACAACAAGCCTAAGAGTCTGTTTGCTATAGGAGTCCTCTTTGACACCTCGATGGTGGATTATGGCTGGAGAATCTCACAGAGAACCTGTGTCACTATTGTCAACAAGCTTAACTGAGCTGAAGGAATACCTTGCTCTTTAAATCTCAGCTTTTGGGAAGGTTATGCTTGGAAAGGTAGAAAGACTGGAACAGCAGAAGAGGGAAACAACAACAGATGCAGCACCAGAGCTCAGACAAAGGTCAAGGAAGAAAGCAATTCACAGAACTGACTTGACTTCATCTGTCTTTGCTGAGGCCTCATTCTGCTCTTGAGTGATGTTTCCAAGCAACTGTGGCCAACAGCAATGACAGGACAAAATGCAGTCTGTACCTGTACATTTGATAATGTGGGACAGAACAAAAAAGGCTACCCAACTGCTGTTGAAAAAATGGGGCACAGATAATTCAGAGAAGCCCAAAAGAAGGAAAGGTTAAACAGACAAAAGTGACATGAAGAAAGGCAGTTTGTGTGGACAGATAGGTCATTGACCAGGGGGAGCTGGATAACAGTGTCAGAAAAAACCAGAATTACTTTGAAGGTGTTCAGGAAGTAGCGATTCTTGCTACAATGCAAAGCTATAGGAGAAGGTGCTGAGAAAAGAAAAGTATCAGGGAGCTCTGGGGAGCTGTAGGAGTCCATGGAGATCATCCTTTCAGACTCTATCACTGTTGTCCACATTTTCCTTAGGAAACCTCCCACTGTAATAAACCACCAGATCAGTTATGGGCACACAGGGGGAACTAGTGTCAGCTTCCTCTCAAGAGTCTAAATCAGTACAAGTTGCCCTTTCTCTTAGCTCCCAGTCTCAGATAATGCTACGACCACTTTCACCTGGAGACAGTTGCTGTGTATAATTTTGGGTGGGTTTTTTTTGACCACTCTGAGTCCTCAGGGCTCACTACTGGAAGAGATCAGTACACAAAGGCTAACATGCCTGGGATGAGACAGAAGTAATTACACAACAACTGCAGAGTCTCCTGCTTCATCTTGTCTAGTTCAAATCTGAAGTTCAAGCACCCATACCAGCTAATATTTGCACACCAATATCACTTCTTTAAAATGTACCAGTACAGGCTGGGGGCTGACATGTGCAAAAGCACCGCTGTGGAGGACCTGAGGTCCTGGTGGATAACAAGCTGTCCATAAGCCAGTAGTGTGCCCTTGTGGCCAACACAGCCAATGGGATCATGGGCTGCATTAGGAAGAGCATTGTCAGCATCATTGAGGGAGATGATCCTGCACCTCTACTCAGCCCTAGTGAGACCACATCTGGAGTGCTGGGCCCTTCAGTACAAGAGAGACATGGAGCTCCTGCAGCAGGTTCAGCAGAGGGCTACAAAGATGATTAAGGGACTAGAGTATATCTCTTATGAGGAAAGGCTGAGGAAACTGGGCCTGTTCAGTCTCAAGATGAGACTGAGAGGGGACCTCACACTATAAGTATCTAAATGGAGGGTGTCAAGAAGATGGAGCCAGGCTCTTCTCAGTGGTGCCAAGCAACAGGACAAGAGGCAATGGGCAGAAACTGATGCACAGGAAGTTCCACCCAAACATGAGGAAAAACTTCTCTCCTGTGTAAGTGACTGGGCACTGGAACAGATTGCCCATAGAGTCTGTAGAACCTCCCTCACTGGAGATATTCAAGAACCTTCTGGATGCAATCCTGTGCCATGTGCTCTAGGGTGACTCTGCCTGAGCAGGGAGGTTGGACCAGATGACACACTGTGGTGCCTTCCAACTTTATCCATTCCGTGATCCTATAAATGCATGAATAGCATGTTGAAGAAGACAAGAAAGACTCTTTGAGTCTAGAGGTACCTGAGTTATTCTCTGCCACTTGCTGGATATCTCTGCTCTCTGAGCCTCAGCAGCTCCACAGTTTTGTTCTCAGATATGGCTCTCCCTAGCAGTTGCCTCCTTAGGTCCTGCGGAGTGATCATTACATTATAAGAATTTTAGGAGCCATAACTGATCATTTGACTGCTTGCCAGCTATTTTGACAAACTCACTTAGTAAGTGAGAGACAAACTACGTGGAATTCTGCACTTTCAGTTTCACAGAATGTTTGTGCTACAAACATCCACATGTGCTCAGAAAACCCAGTGATGTTCCTCTAGTTCACGACTGTTAATGTCACTGATAAAACTACCTCTGTTAATGGACAGCTCAGTAAAAGAGTGACCCGGTCCAAGTGTAATGTCAAGGTGGTTGTTGATGACAGCAAGTAACAACCATTGGGGGCTAATTGACACACCAGATGTTGACATAAAATTTCCCACCAACCTGATATATTCTGGATGCTTTTAATAGCAGATCAAGGTTGGACCAAGTCACTAAGTTCAAACGGTCCTCATCATGATGGTGGGCAGAGCCAGTTCTCCGAAACCAATGAATATTTTTTCTAAATTCGACCAGTCTTGTCCTTCTTTTCCTGCCTTCACCCTGCACCCTTCACCCTGCCTCTGCTCCGGAGCCCTCCCAGTCCTCCAGGCCACGCTCTTCTGATCGACCTCTGCTCGGGGTGGGAAGGACCCCGGTGCGGAGGGCAGGTGGGAGCGGGCGTGTCCCCGGGAGCTCTCCCCGGTGCCGGCAGCCGCGGCGGGAGCGCCGTTTGGGGCGGCTTGCCCCCTGCACTGCCGCCCGCAGCCCGCCAGGCGGCAGCAGCGCGCCCCCCCGCGGGGCTGCGGCCGGCTCCGCTCCGCTCCGCGCCCGCGGGCCGGGCCGGGCCGTGCTACCCCGCGCTGCCCTGCCCTGCCCTGCCTGCCCTGCCCGAGCGCGGGCCGTGCCCCCTGGCCCCGCCGCCGCCCCCCGCCCGAGGGGCTGTGCCTGGGCGGCGGCGGGCGCCCTGCGGTGCGGGGGGGTTCCGGCAGCCGTGGGCGCGGAGAGGTGTCCCGCCGAGACAAAGGCGCCCGGCAAAGGTGCAGCAGCCGCGCTCGCCGCGCCCGCGCAGACAAAGCGGAGGCGCCCCCGCCGCCCCTCCGCGCCCTCCCGCGGGGGAGCCCCCGGCAACGGGCTCCCACTGCTGGGGCTGCCTGAGCCCCACCGGGAGGAGGAGAAGGAGGAGGAGGAGAGCGGCCGGGGGAGCGGCTGTGCCGTGGGCAGGAGGGAAGCCGCTCTGCGAGCGTGAACCGACCTCGGCGCCGCCGCCGCCGCCGCCTCGCCTCGCCTCGCCGTCCGTCCCTCCCTCCTCCCCTCCTCCCCCCGCCTCCCCCCGCCGCAGACGGCTGCGAGCCCGGATGGTTTGCGAGCGGAGTTGAGGGGGCAAACTTTGAAGCCCAGATGCCTCTGGGGCTGCGCGGCAGAGCGCGGCCGCTCCTGCAGGCACCTGCCGCCGCCGCCG
>JAWWTY010000106.1:63503735-63594571 GCA_035222235.1 Margarornis squamiger | reverse complement strand
CCGCGGGTAGGGCGGGCGGCGGGCGCGCCCCCATGCGAGTCCCGGGCTGGGGCGCGCCGGCGGCAGGCGGGAGCCGGGCGGCGGCCGGGCGGTGCGATCCCGCCGCCTGAGTGGGCGCGGCGCGGGACGGCGGCGCGGGGTGCCGGGAGCCATGGGCTATTGCAGCGGCCGGTGCACGCTGGTGGCCGTGTGCGGCGCGCAGCTGGTGAGTGGCGGCGGGGGCTGCCCGCGGAGGAGGAGGGGGGGAATGGGAGGAAGGCGGGAGGGAGGGGGTGGCGGGGCGGCTCCCCTGCTGCCCGGAGCGGGAGCCCGAGGAGCGGCAGGGGTTGCGGGGGGAGGGCAGCGCCCGCGCCGTGGCGAGGAGGGGGCGCGGGGGCCAGGATGGGGATCCGCCTGAGGCGGCAGGGTGGGAAATAGGGGCTGTGTTACAGGTAGTTTGGCGGAGGTGCTGCCAGGGAGGCTGCGGTGGGCTCGCGGCGGAGTTAATAAGCTCGGGCAGTTCTCTCAAGCGTTGACTCAAGTTGGTACCTGGTTGCCTTTGGCTGGCCCTGTGTAAGGCAGGGACGCGGCCGTGTCAGGGGTGATGCGCAGCTTGCAAACAGTTTGCCGTACAGGTGTTTGTCTATGTGAAGTTATCACGCCTGAGCTCTTCTGCAGATATGTATCTTTTTTTTTCTTTTTTTTTTTTTCTTTCAGCCTTATTGTCCAGTGTATGTTAACGCTGTATCATTATGTTGCTACAAAACTAAAACAATTGCATGTTTTATATTTACCTTTGGAGGATGTGGCAGCACTCGTAAGCTCAGCTACCAGCGAAACTAGACTGAGTTTAAAAAGTAGGCACTGTGATACAATAACAAAGAAGCTGCCTAAAAATAGATCTGCTTAGCAAGATGGTTAGGCTATGCAATTGTATTGTGGCACTTTCAAAGAGACTGAGTTTAAAGTTAAGAAACTAATGTCCCTTTCTGTAGTGTATACATGAGTTATTTTATTGTTGTGAGATCAGATACATAATATATAGAATTCCTGTGGATTTGGATGCAGATTTGGAATATGCCCCATTTCTTAGTTTCATTAGGCCAAATGTTCGTGTGCTGTCAGAACAGGTGCTGGAATCACCTTTGTTAAGCCATTAACCTTATAAAGGAAAGAAAACATTTCATGTTACTTTATCCTTCTACCTCTTACTGAATAGTTTTGCTGAGAAAGTGTAAGTCAGTATCAATAGCAACCAGCATTGTTGCCAATTCCTTTCCTGCAGACAGGTATTAGAACTACAGAAGAAAACACCCAATAGATTTCAGGGACCAAAATCAGTAAAACAGTACATAGGAAAGATGGATGTATTAGCAGATCAGAAATTCAAAGTGCCTGTGGTCTTTTTATCAGTTGTCATCAACCCCTAATTCTTTTGTATTTTGGGAAACATTTTATTTATATATGCTGTTCTTCACCTAAGTTATCTAATTCTTTGTAACTGGTTGTATCTTATCAGATGTGATTTATTCATGCGCATTGTCTAAAAAAAGAATCTTGAATAGTAGTAGTGAATCTTGAGTGGAATGGTAGGAATGTAACCTTTTCCAGCAATTTGGAAACATAAAATTAATGACTGAAGTTCTTCAAACCCATTTAAGTTTCAGAAGCATCCTTTTCTTTTCCTTTACTGCAAAGGGAAAAAAGTAAATGGTTTAAATTGTACCTCTTAAAGATAAAACGCTGACTTTTTGCTTTTTTTTTGTTTGTTTTTAAATGCATTCAACAACCAGAAGGTTATGATAGAATGTGCTAAGATGTTCAATTGTTACTGTTTTGAAAATCTCTGAAGGGAAGCATATTTGCTAACTCATGGTGACAAAAATACGTGCAGAACTCAGTAAAAAACATTAGCTGAAATGCCCTGTAGGAATGTATCAGCAGGTGGATGAGCAGGTAAGCGAATGTAGAATTGTAGCGTTACTGGAAGCTTTCTACAAGTGCTTGTAAACTAAGAGGTCAAATAAACATATTTTTTAAAAATAAATGCCATTTTCTTGGGTAGCTTAAGCAAACTTTTAACAGAATCATAAACTGAAAGCAAAGTGAAGTATTTTTATTGAGCGGAAAAAGGATGTGTTAGCAGCAGCATAAACCTCTGAATCACACTTGGCCTATGTAATGACATTTAGATTGGTTAAAAGCAGGAATAATCATTTACATGAGAAAAAGGAGATAGGAATGGAAAAAAATTATGGACTTTATTAAAATCACATGTCATATGCCTTCATGTGCCGTATACCATCAGATGGGAATAGGTCATGAGTTTTAAGTGAAGGAGATTTAACTCTCCTTAGTAGGCCCATCGGTGATTAATCAGTTGTCACCACTTTTTTAGGTAAAGACTACTTAAAAGAACAAATGCTGTCAAGATTCATTCTAGAACAAACAGTCACATTAATGCAGGTACATATTAAAAAACAAAGGATCTAGAAGTTATCTGGCCTGAGGAGATGGGTGTGGGAAGCATTTCTACAGTGATAACCACTATTTAAAAAAAAAAAAAAAAGGCATAAAAGTTATAATGTGAAGATTATGTGTTACTGATACCTGAGATTCAGTTTTAAAATTGTCATATTTGAGTAGAGAGTATACTTTTGTTTGAGGGGGAAAAAAAGTTGGTAAAAAGAATGGTTTATTTCATTTTTTAAAATGCAAATATATTCTTCCATCAGTGCAAAGCTGGGGTGTGGTGGTATAATTGGGCTTTGTAGGCACTGCACAATAAATAATATTGTGGAATACTGCAGTTCATTAGAGCAGCTGTTGCTTATTGTACATGTATAAATGATGTAGTTATCGCGAATGGACATAAAAGGTGGTTGTTTCAAGTACTGGTGCAGGAGTAGAGCTGCATCAGCTTGAGGGACCCTGCACAAGCAGAATTATTTTCATAAATGCATTTTAAGTGTTTATAGTTAAAGCAAAATACTGTACCATCAGATTATCAGAAACCTCAAGGAATGCTTCTCTCAAGGGCATACTGATCATTGCTCTCTGCTTATTAACATACATATACCTTCCTGTTTGTGCTCTCATTTGTACTATAGAAAACAACCTTTGACAGCTCATTTTCCTCTGCATTAGTAGCCAATGAGAAGAATTAACAGCAAGTAAGAGCTAATTTTGCTTATGTTAGGAACAAGGCATTGCCTTCTGCATGCAAAATTAATTATCTCAAAATATATTTTCACTTTTTTAAGGTACTTATTTTGGTCTCTTTTGTCCTTTTTCCTTCTGAAGAGAATCCCAGGCATAGGTGTTTTGGAAGCTTTTGTTGTATGTTAACTATCCAAACTGCGATGAAAGAATTTTCTGCTATTGCATTTTGTCCTTTAAACCTCTTTATTTTTGGGTGTCTCATTTTCTATTAATAGCTTACACCAGTAACACTAATATCTTGTTGCCTAGTCTTTTTAATAGCAAGAGCAGCAAAGGTGAAACTGCCAAGATTATTGTGCTTTCTGGAAGATCTCAAGAATCCCACAGAAACAAGTGTGAAACTTTTTTCCTGCTGACTGTTGCTGCTTGGGAAAACTTGGAGCATGACAAAACAGTAAAAAGTGCTGCATCTTTTCAGCTTAGAAAGTATCCTTCGAATTGCAGTGATGAGAAAGGACAATATTTCAAAAGGAAAATCTCCAATAATAATTGCCTTATTTTTTCTATCCATCAGACAAAGATTGCCATACTCTGAAGGCTGATCAGATGACAGATAATTCTGGCTTTACACTCCGTTCTCTCAGTTTCCATCTGAATTTACTGGATTTTATTTCTATAATTAATTTTGTACATTTTGCCTGTTCTGACTGTTCTTTTTTTTCTTCTTTTTTTTGTTTTGTTTTGTTTTTGTTGTTGTTTTTTAAGAAAATTGTAATGCAACTTAGATATTCCAACTAAGTATTAAAAACTATATAAAATTTATAAACAAGCTACAAATATCCAAAAAGTCAGTTAATGATTCTGGGGTACTCAATGTGATGCTCTAAAGAATCATTTATTGTAATGGGCACATATGCCCAGTTTCTGAAGACAGGTGTCTTTTGCAGACACCAGTGTGTGACGTTTGCAGGTTCTCCTTTCCCTTGCTGGCAGCTCACAGTTGGGGCCATAAACACACAAGCTGATGGTGTGTCTTCCTGAGCTCATCCTGTTACAGTTTTGGCTCAGGCCACTGTTCAAGTCTGTCATATTGGCCAAACAGAATGGAAAAGGCACCCAGATTTGGTTGCTTTTGCTAACAGAGGTCCAATCTTTATCTTTGCTTTGAGCTAATGAAAAAAATTATCAAAATGCTAAGAGTTTGTATAGAATGTCCTCATTCTATGCTTTTAAACAAATGAATAATGCTCATTAAGAGAAAATTCAAATACATTTTTTCAAAAACTGTATCAGCTGAGGTAATTTCTATACTTAACTGGGATACCAATGTCCATAAACACATATTTAATTGGACGTGAAGGTACCTATTTGATCTGCAGCAGATAGTGTGGTGGAACCACTCAAACCCAGGAAATGAATTACATACAAACGGGAAAGCAGTTTTTACCATATGTCTTCTGTGACAACAGATGTCATGAGAGAAGCCCATAATCTATACTGCACACTTGATGTAAGATTGGTTCTTTTCCAATTCCCACTTGCATTATTAAACATTGGTACATGTAACTACAGAGAACAGGGCTACAGAGAAAACAGTCTGCCTTAGTGGTCAGTCCTGTAAAATTTTGGTTTGCCGTTTTTAAACATGAATAGTAAACATTCCTATGCTTGTTCAAACACTTCAGGAGTGGTGATAATGACAAGTTCTAGTCTATATCACAAATCTAGCTACAAGGCTTAGCTCAGTTTAATACTATGAATATACTGTCTTGGGGAAAATCTCATGTTTTAACAGTGTGCAGGTGAATTGTCTCTGGACTTTCAGAGTGAAGTTTGCTGGATTAGAGCTCAGGTCCCACTGAGAGCAAAGCAAAGGCATTCACAGCAGATACTCCCTAGGATTAGCTACCTTGAAGCATTATGTAATGAAGAACATATTTTTTGATGTAGGGTCTTACACCATGCATAATATCTGAGTACTTTCCTATAGCACACCAAACCACATAACCAGTGGACATAGCATGTCTCTTTTTTTTGTTTGTTTGTGGGTTTTTTTTGTTTTTGTTTGGTTGGTTGGTTCATTGGTTGATTTTTTGTGGGTTTTTTTATTTTTTTTCTATTTTTGTTACAGGGGAAGTAGTAGTGAAATTTTTGGGGTTTGCTTTTAAGTGCTGGGTTTTAGTGAGAGTTTCTTTTCTTTTTGCATGTGTTTTAATTGTGTTTCATTGTCACTGCTGCCAATGGTTTTCAATAGCAGATTTAGGAGACAAGTGCCTGGGATGGAAAATTGTGATGACATGTACATGTTCCTACATTTTCTGCTAGCAAAAGGGGAATTAAAAACGTGGGCTTTTCACGTGGAATGAAAAGTGATGTTCCTGCACTTAGCCTGTGGATCTGTAGTTTTATCAATCTGCAAAGAGTAGAAAGAATTGGTTTCTGTGTTTTTGATAGTACTTAAATATAAGTGCTCTCTTTGAAATTGTGACTATGTCAACAACTCGTTTCTGCCTTCTTTAAAGTTCTGCTTCTTGCTTTGTTTCAAATTTGATAGTAAAGTTAAAGTCTTACCTTCATTGTATCCAAAAAGCATGTTATCCTACTAGCAATGAAAAGGAAACAGTGCTGTGAATAGCAGACTTCCAGCAGATGTGCGTTTGAGAGCTATTGTAAAACAATAAGGAGTAGATTTTGAGGTGTTGCTGGAAATATAGAAAACAGGAACTTGATCATGAATTCAGAGAGCTAACGTCTTCTCTCATAATAAAAAAAAATATGTAGCAACCTTTTTAGGTTTGCGAGACCTTGGTAGAAAAATAAACATTTTTTTTTTTTTTTAATTCTGTTTTTGAGATAAAATATAAATGTTTCATAATCATACTGTTTTAGATTTTTCCCTTATAATTTGAGGAGAAAAATGGTGATGAATTAAAAAAAAAAATAAAAATGGATGTCAGAGGTAACAGTCCATTATATTATTTAATTTTAAAGGGTTGACATTCACTATGAATGTACAGTATTATTTTTCGTAGAAGTGTGAATGTGTAATAATTGTGAGTAACCATCATACACTTCAAGAAAAGCAGAGTATGTTGTTTTAGGTTATAGTCGTAAAAGATTTCAGTTGAGTAACCAGTTTAATTCACTGCTTCTTGAAGCTGAAGTTTAGAGTTCAGTGAGCCAACTCAACATTCAGATGCTGTGTCGTTTAGTAGGAATGAAAAGTTTAAATAGATTGAGAGAAGTTGAATAAACTGCCTAAATACAGGCACTTAGAATATCTGGCAGTTACTCTTCTTGTATAGCCATGAGGAAAATCTTGGACAGTAAGAATTAATTTCATATTGACAGAGATTTGAGCTAGCACCTTGAATGATGAGAACAGGATGTTGTGTTTTTTGTTATTTTCTTTCTTCTGTTACTTTACAAAAACCACAAAGTAAGAATTTTGAAAGTACACTAAAAATTCTCTGTATTCAATGGAATCTCATTCTGTAGTCAACAGAAAGGAGCAGGTTCTGTGGTTCAAAACAGAAACATAATATTTTGATGGTGGTGACTTTTCTGTCCCAGGCTGAGCTGTGAGAATGTGCACAGTGCAAAGTGCAGCAGATAAGGTTTGTAAACAAGTACTAGGTGAGTTGTTCCAGGAAAGAATCTAAATCCATATGAGATCTTCTCAATGTTATGGTGCATTTGATGACACAGATGTCAACATCCAGTTTCAGCTAGTATGAATTTCCTTAAAACTTCCCTGGGACTGGAGAGATTCAGGTAGTGTTTGCTCTGGAGGCTGATATCAGTGAACTATTTGTGTATCCCAATACACTCCAAACTGCCTTTTGGTCCCATGGCTCCACTGAGCTCAAGAGATTAATCCACTTGTTAAATGCCAAAAGACACAGCTGTTCCTAATGGTGTTTTACAAAAGGTATGTCAGAAATCTTGAATTTCTACAGAATTTACTTAATATTCTGAATTTAAGTGACATTTTGTGGAGAATAACAAAAGTGAGTATTTTCAGATTTGGATGGGCAAAAGAGTGTTGATAATCTGTCTAATCAGAATAATCTCTCTAGGCTTCTAAGTGAGGGACTCCAGGGAATAGGTCAGAGTGCCTAATGTTGTTTCTTGCCTTAAACTGACCATTAGAGTTGTGTTTTAACTGAAGGGATCCTGCAGCTAAAGAAGGCTTTCTGGGAGTTGGAGAAAGAAGAAAAATCATAGACCCCATTACATGATGTTTTGCAACCCACAGTACTTATTATTTATATTTTTCTCCTTCTTGCACTTTCACTGGTTACTTTACTGAGCACTTTTTGATTTTGAGGACGATTGTGGTCTACAGATTGAGAAATGCTGTTTTGGAAAAGTGTTTGTTGCCTATCAAAGGAAACTAAGGAGCCTGCTTTCACCAGAACAGTGTCAGCTTTTGTGCATTCTTCCTTAAGATCCCCTAAAAATACAGTATTAACATCACATAGATAAAACCAATTTATTCTCGCTTTGGGGTTTAGACGATTTTCTGTATCTTCCAACAAGAGTGAGGAAGACCAGGAACACTGTAAATAATGTGTGATCATAAAAAATATGCTAAAAATACAATAACTTTAAAGAATCAGATAGTTTATTATCATCCAGATTAATCTTCATTTATTTTTTTATTACAGTGACTGAAGGTGAGTGACTGTTGAGTGCTACCTGACTTGTAAAGAATGGGAAAAATAGTTGAAATGACATTTTCTTGCCTCTGTGGCAAATAAACATTTCACAGTTTGTTATTTTATGCCCTCTCCCCAGTTGTACATGTACCAGCTGGATGGCATCTGAGAATTGTTTTAGCGTTTTGTCATTCTATAGCCCTCTGATGAAAATGACATTTAGAAGAAAAATTACTGATTTCTCTGTTCACTAAAAAGTAAACATGCATAGCTAATGGTTCTGTTCACCACAGATCATACTTATGCATTTTTAATAAAAACTTGATTTTAATTCATACATAACTTATGAGAAATGTGTATCAGTTTAGGGATCTGCTGAGTTCCACTTATATGTTTACATATATCTTTATACCTTGGAAATATCTTTTGTTTGAATCTAAGATTTACCTTTTATAGACAAACTTCCTTCTCTGCTGCCTATGTAATAACGTGATGTATAGAGGAAATTCTGGTTATTATACGGATTGCTAAAAGCAGTAGAGATACCATTTATATGACATAAACGAATCTCAGATTTTCCTATGCTGTTCAAAGTAATAGATTTCTAATATAGGAGCTTGGGTGTTCTTCCTGTTTTTTCGCAGTTGGGATGTTAGGCAGCATCTCTAGTGGCAAGTCACTAGTTACATGTAACTGGCAAGTTACCAGTTATGTGAATGGGAATAGGAAAAGTCTGTCGTATTCTATATTCATACCATAACAGATTGAATTCTTGTTTCCTTCTCACCCTGTTTTTCTTATGAAGGAATTCTCATTAGTGTAGTTTTGTGCAGAAAGCAGCATATGAGGTTAATTCCATTATTTCAGAGGCATGTTGAAATGATGATGCCTGTCATGTTTCTATGTCACATCACCTTTCAGAAGGCAAAAATGCAGGTCCACTTGCAGATGGCGAGAGAGAGATTCCTGCTATCTGATTTAAACATGTAATGAATAGACTTTGAACAACGTTCTTGAAGTGGCTGCTTCTTTTCCTTGAATATAGGGATCTTTGAGCTGAGAATGAAACTCCATCTTCATTTCTGCATGTACCTTTATTTACCTCATTATACAGTTAAGCCTTCTTATTTTTGGTGATACTTTTGTGCTAAAGAGGAGAAGATAGACTGTCAAACTCTTTTTTTTTTTCAGAGTTCAAGCAGAACATAATTGAGTGATACATAATATTTCTTCTGGATGAATAGAAGTCATGCTAGGGGCCTGGAACAAGGGTCAGAGGCCTGCCCTGTTCAGCTTGAATAGCATTTACTGTCGCTCTGAGTGATGCTGCAGTAGAGAATTAAATTGGCGTACAAGAACAACATAGTATAAAGAGGTAGAGGTTCTTGAATTTAAGGTACTAATATTTATGTAAGAAAGCTTAACTGTCTTGGGAGATGATGTCATTCCTTTCCAGGTGACTCCTAGTATAGGTCAATTTACTGATTAAAAATTCCTTTAAAGTTCTTCATAGACAGACTATTAATTGGCCCTCAATAAGTATATTCTTCTTGTTTGAAGATAAAAAGCTTTTGTGAGGAGAGGAAGATAGATGCTATGATGTTTCTCTAGAACAGTGCATGTCTCTTTGAAAAGCTATTCTTCAATAATTAAACAAAATGTAAAGTTTGCAAATTTTTGCCATGACCCACAATGGCTTAGCGTTTTTCATTATACTCTGGTCACAGTCTTTGTGGTGTCAGGGTGTTCTATTACAGAGCACAGAAACAAAAGGAGGAAAAAACCCCGTTGTGTGTCATTGCTGCCTTCACAAAACCACAAATACATTGAACTCAAGACACTGTTCATTGTGCTGTTGAGCCACCAGTGACAAAGGTGCTGTGAGTACCACTGAATCTCAGGCAGTCATATGTCATTGCATCAGTGTTTAAATTGGCAGACCAAATAGCAGTAAAACAGATGAAAACATTACCACTAAAGGACTGCTAAATGATAAGAGGCTTGTATAAAAAAAAAAAAAAAAAAAGAAAAGAAAAAAGGGGATACAGAATTTAGATGTTTTTACTTTTAAGTTTTTGTCCATGCCCATCCCATGCCCTTGAGGCCAGTTAGCTTTCATTTTCTTTGAAACTTGCAGCACTCACAGGCAGTGACAGCAGCTTGGTAACAAGCCAGATGATGGCACTGGTAGTGTTAACATAAGGTATGAACTTCAGTGTATCCTGAAAACAGAGTTCATTGTCTTGCATTTTATCAGACTGGCTTTCCTGAGTATAGAGCTGGCAGTAAACTTGGTACTTGCAGAGGTAAAACCACAACAAACTGGAACTGAATGCAGCAATGTCCCCAATAATGTCTATTTCTGGACTTGGCAACCCTTCAGACTATTTAGAGGGGCTTCTGCCTGGTACAATCTTTTTTTTTTTTTTTTGGTAAATGAAAGCCATCATCCAGAGGTGGGGTCATAATGGCAGGTACAGAAGAAAAGTTATTGGCCTCAATGATTGGAAGAAAGGTCTGTTCTGCATTGTGCTAAACTGTGCTTTTTCAGATGCATAAAAAAAGTTATTTATGGACACCGATAAAATGGTATCTGTTGTATAATATCACAGATCGGCATAAGGACAATAACAAAAGGCAGCTGGTTTAGTAAGCTCTATTTGCTGCAGAAATGTGCTGTTCTTTGCGAATTGAAATTAAAAAAACAAAAAAGAGGAGAATGTTGGGGTTTTTTTCTTGCTTCCTGGCATTTGCAATCATTCTTTCTTTGTGGTGTGCTTATAAAGACAATAATGTGGGTCCCATGTCAGTATTATATTTGTCATGACTAACGCCTTATTAGAGGACAGCTGCTCCTCTCTGCCCAGCACATCGTAACCACCACTGATGATAATAGAAGTTATGAG
Source organism: Margarornis squamiger (assembly GCA_035222235.1). Taxonomy (NCBI): domain Eukaryota; kingdom Metazoa; phylum Chordata; class Aves; order Passeriformes; family Furnariidae; genus Margarornis; species Margarornis squamiger. The sequence continues at coordinate 63,583,863 of JAWWTY010000106.1, read as the reverse complement.
TGTAACCCTCCTCTGCATTACACCAGTGGGGGATACTGGACCTCTCTTGGTTTCAGTTAATTAACTTAGGTATAAAATCAAGAATGCAACAGTGATGAATCTGGGACTATTCACATGCTTGTTCAGAGTTCAATGCTTGTAAGGAGGTTTTGAACTTCCAGCAGTTATTAGTTGGCCTTCGTAACAGGTGAGTAAGAAAGTCACTGTCCAAACACACATCTGAGTCTTTCAGAGCATGCTGAATGTCTTCACTAGAAGACAAGGTACTCAGCCTAGGGCAGCCTCAAGGAAGCTTGGTGTGCTTCCAGCTTGTAAGCATTTTATGGTAATTCCCCAGTCTTTCTCTAATTTCATCAGAATTAAAAACAGGGTTGACCAGCGGATTTTTTTTAAAGCAACTCAGATGCTGTAATGGTACTTTGGCTACTGTCAGTTCTGCTGAGAACTGGTCTGAATTGGAACAAAGGAGAATTTAAAGTGGCACAGTGCCGTCGTAGTGCTGTTAAGAGCTAATGTAAACTCAGCTGGAGAAAACCATTTGCAGTGAACAAGGTTTATTGGCTATGATAAGCCCAAGAACATATTTTCAAGAACCACCTCTTGGCATTTTAGCTATTGTAATGAGCTGCATGTGTAAATCTGTAAGCACTTGCTTCTCTCAGCTCAGACCTGCGTGGTGAGCAGCCCAGACTGGCCTAGGGAATGTAAACCCATGCCTCTATGTTCACGTTGAATTATTTTGTTTGTTTGTTTGTTTTATTTTGTTTTTCAAAATTTGAGGAAATTGGAAATTCTGCAGTACGTGGGGTGACTAATTAGATTTCTGGGTGAGCACAAGCCCTGAGGTTTTTTGGAAGGTGAAAAGTATTCATCTTAACTGCAGCATCTATTCCAGGCAGTTTCCTTACTAATTTAAGAGAAGATACAAAGCTACAGTGATGAATGGATTGACCAGTTAATATTTGACGTTTCATTTTTATGCTTATACCATTTAAAAATAGCTGACTTTTGACAAATTAGTAGTATGTATTTATATGAATTAGAAAACCTATACTTATAGTAAGTTCCCTGTGACCTTTCAGTTTGAGGTCTCTGAAGAATGACCATACTAAAGGTCCCAGCTACTCTGATGTTCAGTGCAAGCATGACAGTGCTAAATTGGGAGGAGCTGTTGACTCCTTCTAAGGCAGAGAGGCCCTGCAGAGAGACCTTGACTAATTAGAGGGCTGGGCAATCAGCAATCATATGAAGTTTAACAAGGGGAAGTGCTGGATTCTGCAAGTGGGATAGGGCAACTCTGAATGTACATGCAGACTGGGAAATGAGATGCTGGAAAGAAGTGCCATGGAAAGGGACCTGAGGGCACCAGTCTGTGGCAAGTTGAATCTGAGTCAGCAGTGCCCTGGCAGCCAGGAGGGCCAACTGTGTCCTGGGGGGCATCAGGCAAAGCATCGCCAGCTGGGCAAGGGAGGGGATTGTCCCACTCTGCTCTGCATTGGGGTGGCCTCACCTTGAATATTGTGTGCAGGTTTGGGCACAAAAATATAGGAAAGATATTAAGCTATTAGAAAGCATCCAAAAGAGGGCAATGAAGATGGTGAAGGACCTAGATAGAAAGCCATACTTGGAAAGGAGATCACTTGGTTTGTTCATGCTGGAGAATAGGAGACTGAGACAAAACCTCATAGCAGTCTACAACTTCCTCACAGAGGGAACTGGAGGGGCAGGCACTGATCTCCTCTCTGTGGTGACCAGTGACAGAACCTGAGGGAATGGCATGAAGCTGTCTCAGAGGAGGTTTAGGTTAGATATTTTTCACCTTGATGGTGGTTGGGTACTGGAACAGGCTCCTCAGGGAAGTGGTCACAGCACCAAGCCTGCCAGAGTTCAAGAAGTGTTTGGTCAATTCGCTTATGCACATGGTGTGATTCTTGTGACTCTCCTCTACAGGTCCAGGAGTTGGACTTTGACAATCCTTGTGGGTCCCTTCCTACTCTAGATATTCTGTAATTATTCAATAAAGATGCCTCAGGGAGATGGGGCATTCATTTGCCCTCACAGGTGGACTGGTGCTTGAGAGAGAAACATAGTCTCCTAGTCAGTAGTAAACTTAAAAACTTGAACTTTTTTTTTTTTTTAAATGTCTGAGATATGTTATATCTCTATAGAAGTGAAAATCGGTGATACCAACAGATGCCAGAGGAATACTTAAGAATAGGCCTCTCTGAGGTAGTTTGGAAGGTATATCTGTCATAACAAGATGAGAACCTCATATTTTAATCTCTGCAGATTTCATGAGGACATGAATCTAAAATCTCTGCACCATAGGTCCACCTGCACAATTTAGGAAAAGATTTTTTTCTGCTTTCATGGATATCTCATAGATGTCTCATAGATGTTGGTAGTGCCCAGCTACAGCTGGTACCTCTGATGAGGACATACTCAGTGTCCTCCATGTAAGTTGTGGATGATGACATCCAGGGGACTGAGCTATGCTGTCAGTCTTTATACCCAGATACCGCAATAGCTGCTGAGTTGGCCACATTTTTACAGTGTTAAATTATTTCACAATTAATTCCCTACCCACATAATCTAACGGGAAGGTGGAGAAGGTTTATGGTCATGCAGAGACCTGAGACTGGAACTGGGGCGTCTCTAGACTTCTTTAGTGGGGTGTTGTAACTTAGAGCTTTTATGCCAGTTATCTTGAAGATGTGAAATTTGTTGAGGAGTTGTGCTGAGGCGCGCTTGCTGACAGAAGGAATGGTTAATCTTCCAGGAGTGTTTCCACATAAAGCGTCAACTTTTGTTTGTGGGTAACCTCTACATCATAGCCATCCTAGGACTTGTATAAGGTCAGTATACAAACGCTGGCATCCAAATCTCTTTAAAACATCGAATTTGATAGCGATAAAATGTGCTTAGAGAATGTTTTTTTAAAAGGTCAAAAAGTAAAGATGATTTATTTACTTCAATTGAAATTCAACAGGTCTTAGGTTAAGGTTAGGGATAAAGAAAATAGATCTCTAGGATGATGCTATACTTGAGAGAATATTGATCAGTAATTGTTTCAGCTGGAGCTGATGGTGAGCTGAAAAGTAGTTTTACAAATTTACATAAATATTTCTAATTAGGACTTCCTGTTGTAGATGGCTTTATCTAGATTTTTGTTCCACACTTTGTCTCTACATTAGTAGCAGTACAACATTAGACCATTCTCATTTTTTATTAAAAACATGTTAGAAAATCTTGTCTTTTGTTTAACGTTCCTGTGGTGTAAGGAAATAAACACTTGCTTGGACATTATTAGTTTACTGATTTCATGAAGAAAAATGTTTTACACTGCAGTGGTTTTACTCGATACCCTACAGAGTGAGTAGTGTTACCATAAGAATGTTGGCCTTGAAAAGGGAAGCATTTTTGAAGGTATTTGATAATCACTTAGGGAAGATGTATCAATGGAGTCCTTCTAATGAGAGCACTCATACTTGAAAAATGTCATACAGTTGTTTTGTTTTACAACACCTTTCTCCTTGTGTCTACTTCACAGTCTCCCCATGATTGCAAAAGTAATACAAGGTGCTTAAGGATGTGTGGGTCATCACAGTCTTCCACTAGTCAGCTAGTATAATCTTAGAGTAAGTATTTCTAGTGCCCCATATTGTAGATCTGTGTTATTTTCTGTACCACTTTATTTGCTGCCATGCTTTCCATGCATGCAAGCACGTGAGAGAAAGTCCGATGAGGTAACTTGGTGCCTAGGCTACCTGTCAAGATGTTGGAGGCAGTCAGGATCTTGTAGTGGGGCAATTCACTGCTCTTTGTTAGCATTTAGAAACTTAGGTGCTTTAAATCATGCTCTGAAACAACCAGTATCTCTACGAACTTGGTATAGAATATGAAGTCCCAAATTAGGTGTCTAGAATAACAGAATACCTGTGCTTTGTCTGCTCCCATGCACATCTGGTGTATACTTCTTTGTGCTAAGTGTACAGTAAGTTAAAATGCAGGTAAATTTCTTTTCTTTTTTTTTTCTTTCTCTTTATCCTCCCTCTATATTTCACAGAATCACAGAATGGTTGAAGTTAGAAGGAATCTCTGGAGATGATCTAGTCTAACCTGCCTGCTAAAGCAGCCTCACCTAGAGCAGCTTGTATAGGATCATATTCTGGTGGGGTTTCACAACCTCTCTGGGCAGCTTGTTCCAGTGATCTGACACCCTCAAAGTAAACAAGCTTGTTTTCATCTTCAGAAGGAACTTCCTGTATTTCAGTTTGTGCTTGTTGCCCCTTGTCCTGTCATTGGGCACCACTGAAAAGATTCAGGCCCCATCCTCTTGACATGCGTGTGCACAAACTCTGCCATAACCAGATTTCTAAAGTTCTGTCATCTTATGAATCTGCGTAGTACATCAAGAAAAAAAAAAGTTTATTTCTTCAGGCTTAAGGATGTAATAAGAAGGATATAATTGTAAATGGGAAACCTGTAAAATAATTAATAAAGTCCATCCTTAAAAGGACTGTTTACCCTCATAATGGCAACTGAGTCTGCTTTAAGAGCTGACATGTACTAAAGGAGTGAGTGAGGTTTTCTTTCATACCTTCTTTTTGTCACTGTTCATATATGTTCACTATTCAGGTCCTACTTGTTTTGCTTCCTTGAAATATCTTGGTAGGAAGAAAATTTAGATAAAGCCACTCCTTGTGGCAGTTGATATGTTATATTAACTTGCCTTCTGCTGCTACCATGAGGAAAATTGCCTATATAGCTATAACCTAAGCTATATAAGCAGCAGGGTTTGCCTACTAAGTATCTACTAACAAAGATGAAATATTTCTGGATGAAATCACTCTGGTTCTTTCATATTTTACTGAGTCTTCATGAATCTTCTTAGTTGCAATTAGTTGAGGAGTGGCATGGTGACAAGACAATGTCTAGCCAGACAAATCCAGCTGCATTTCATTGGACTATCTTCTTTATTCCCATAAGTAACAGTAGTTAAAAATGTGAGGGAATATCAGTTCTGTTGCAGCATAACAGGAGAAAAAGAGGCAGAGATGTTCCCCAAAATTAGTGTGCAGCTTGAGGAAGTGCATCTTTAGTGAAAGAAAATTTGTTGACAATAAGTGAATGAAATGACAGTAAGGCTTATTGAATTCAACCAGTGCAGGTAAAAAAATAAGAACTGGTCTCTGATGTAGTAACACAGCCACCAGGAGATGTGAGGATGAAGGACTGGGGAGGAGAGATGGAGGGAAGAGAAAGAATAGAAAATACATCATTGGTGGGACTGATTTTTATTTTGGAAAATTGTATTCAGATGGGTTTCTTTCCCATAGACCAACCTCTTTTTATACTGGTCTGAAATCCAAGAGGACAAACTGAGTAACAGTTTTTCAGTGATTCATGGTTCAGATTAGATAAAGGGGTTGAAGGAAGCATATCAATTTGAAACATTTATTCAATGTATGTATACATATACAGGAGATGTACGTGTGTTTATCTGACAGGAAAAAATTTATGTCTCAGTGATGTGTAAAGATGTCATACTTGACATTGAATCCATATTTAAAGCAGTGATATGTCAGGTACTGCAGGTGTACTACAGTGTATATATGATGACACTGAATGTATCCTAGCATTTGGGACTTTCAAAGAAAAACTCACATACCTTTATAGCTTTAGCCGGAAAACTGGGCTTCTGGGGAAAAGATTAGTAGTAGATGGAGCTTAGGCACAGCCAGAGTCTTAACCAATATGTTGAATAGAGGGTGCGCATAAGCAATGAATTACATATCCCTTTTCAGCTCAGTATTGCAACAAAGGAGACAGCAGATTAAGCAAATATACCTGAATGAAGTCATAGCTCTGAATGTGTGTTCTGTGAGTTTTTAAAATAGATTCCTGTTGAATTGAATAGAATCATAATCTCCTACGCTGCATGGGTGGTACTCAAGACTTTAGGCAAATGGATTGTAAGTCTGATACTAATGGAAGTCTATTAGAAAGAGATAGGAATTTGTCTTGCATGTGTCACAGGTGAATTTGTCTTTAGCAGACCTACGAACTGAGGAAATTATAAATGTTTTATATTTATGTCATTGAATTAAATGGGAAAGGTCCTTCATTCTGCCACTTCCTACTATTATTATCAATGCTAGACTGCTAATTTGGGAGAAAAAGGAAAGAAAGCAGAAGGAAAGGAAAAGTAACTGGTAGTGAGTGAAGGTGGCAAGATACAGGGCCCTACTGGAAACACAGAAATATAGAACTGCTCTTCAGAGATGGTATAATCTCCAGAAGGAAATGCAGATGGTGAGCATTTGCTGCTGGATCTTGCTGACCAGGGATTTCATTGGTTCTGGCCATTCTTTAGAGGCATTAGGACTGCACTCCAGGGGAAAGAGAGGTTTGTAGAGGGACAGGCAAACTGTTGCATGCACTCAGAGATGGCTTCACAATGCCAGTAACCAGTACTGCTGATCATCAGAAATGATGTTTCTTTTGGTGGAGAAATACCCTGCATTTCTATTCATCCCAATTGCCCATGGCTTAATCACCTTAGAAAGAAATCATTTCAAGCATTTGAGCAGTGGGAGTGGGAAAAATCCATACTTTTAGCTTATGTGCTCTCATGCATTTAAAGTTAATTTTGTAAAAAAAGAAATAATTGAAAATATTCTTAGCCCAGTAATATATAAGTTGTAATATAGTCTGTAATTTATATTGAGTATATTTAAAAAGTCTACTAAAATTCAAGCTTCAGCTCAGATTTTATGCTAAAAGAATCAACATAAAATGAGGAGCTTGTGTAATATCAGTAAGACACTTTTATTCATGAATTATATAAATGTTGATTTTTAAAGCCCACACTAACCAGACACATGATAAAGGGAAGAATGCATTACATTTGGGCAACCATGGTAGTTTTAAGACTACCCGCAGTGAGAGAACATTTGGCTAAGACAAGGTAGTAGTTTACAGGTTTCTTCTACTTCTGAAACCTGTTCTTTTTTTGCTTTTTTACTCACTTAGCTTACAAAAGCATAAAATAATTTTCTGTTTCCATTTTTCTTTTCACTTTTTGTCACACAGACTACATGCTTTGTAGTTGCTGAATGTATAATAATTTATGTACTGCTTTAAAAATATCAGTTGTTTGTTTCCTGGAGTTTATCAATCACCTCCAAAAAATCTGATCAAAATCTCAGTGTGTACTAAACTCCCTTTAAACTACTGGTATCATATTGATATGTCTAGGCTAGATAATTTTTTGTTAATTTGCTTTTCTCTACTTAGTTGTCCTTTCTTACCTTAGCTGCTACTCAGACCTGAAGACTAGGTATTTTGCTGCTTTAGCTACTTGGTAAGCTAAGATATAGTCAATATAATGAAAGCTGTTTAGATGAATGCCATGGACTTGCCTTAAGTCCTAATGTAGACTTGTTGCTTGGTTTCTCTGCTCTGAGCAGGGTGTGCAGAGCAGGAAGAAGTAAGTACTCTTGGGGTCATTCTGAGGGTGTGGAAGATGTCTCATTCCCCTTCATGGCTGGGTTTAAGTGACCACCCACGGTGCATATTAGATGTCTATGCAGAGCTAGGATCCACACTTGCAACTTGTGCTTGAGTCAGACACTGAGATTGCTGTTCCCTCCCCGAGATAAGGCTTGATCCTTTCTGTCACTGTGTGTCTGGAGGAGGAGTGGTGGTAGCTGTACTGCTTCCCAGTTTTCACATAGTAAGAGACTTTGCACACGCCAAAATCATCAGATTGCCCTCTTGAGAAAACTTAATTTCTCAGCCATTTTGAGGGACAGTACCCTCACCAGTAGCGCAGGAGCAATGGGAACATTTATCCCGCTCTTACTCAGTCTGGGCTAAGAACAAGACGGAAAGGAAACAGGTGCCTGAGCTCCCTACATGTAAAATAGAAGGTTCCCTAAAGAAATGTGTTTGGACTCAGTTATTCAGACCACATTGCTCATTTTCTTGTTAAAAGACGCATAAACAGTGTTAAAAGCAGATCCATACTAGAAAATTGTTTAGTGTGGTATAGAGTCGGGTAGGAAGAGTCTTAGTCACTCTCCCAGAATCATGACATCAAGCAGTAAGAATTGCATCTGAGTCCTTAGCCCGTGATTTTTCAGGACTGATCTTATTTAATTTTATTGGTAAAGTGGTTCAAAGATTAGTTACATTAGTCATCTCTGTTACCAAAAAAAATAGATTCAAGCCCTGGGACAAAAGCCTCTTTATGAAGCAAAAGGTCTTATTAAAATATTAACTAAAGTCCTGAGAAAATCCCTTATAAAAACTACTTTTATTGCACCACCAAGTTGCATTGTCAGGAAAAGCAAGATTAAGGTAGAAAGATCAAACATAACTTTTCTTCCTTTTTTTCTCTTACACTGTAAGGTATGGTCATTTCTATCATCATCATCAGTAGTTATCTAAAAAATCCTTACAGAGGGAAATTTCTTAAGCCTGTTTTCTTCTATTCAGTTACTGCTCATGGTCTGATTTTATTCAGTGAGACATTAAAGTCAGTTCCAACAATAAGAATAAATGAGTATACTTGGAGTTCTCCATGCCTAGGAGAAATACAGGGTAAGTTTAAATCTGTACAAGCTGATAATTGTCGTAACATTGCTCTTATTTGTTCATGCTCTTAGCTTTGCACCCTCTGTGGAGAACAGTGCCATGAGCACATAGCTTGCCACAGACTGAGTGTTGAGAGTCCTCTTCAGAGGGGGGATGGCACATGTGAGGGACGGTGGCAGCATCCAGAGCACTGTCACTCTTTGCCAGTTGTGGTCTTTTGCCTTTGAGTATCCCTCTGTGGCTGTTTCATTTCTCTGAATAGCTCCTTATAGCAATTTCTAGAACTGCTGAAAATACTCTGATGTTTGAATTGATTATTTTTGTTAGAGTTGTCTTTCCTGAGTGGTCTTTTAAGTGTGCCTGGTCAATGTTTTACACAGAGTGGTGTTTTTGCTGACCCTTGTCCCATGTTTTACATGATTCTTATTGGCCCCTTCTGACTTGAGATATTCTGTGATTCTCTCTGTGGTATCCCACAGATACTGAAGCAGTGAAAAGAACTGAGCAGTTCTTTTCCTAACCTGTCCTTCTCTTTAGCTGTGTTTTTCTTTGAATCTGGGGAGAGAAAAAAGGATGTTTTGTTTATTTCTTGACTCTACATCTGATTAGTGTTATGACCTTACTGCTGTCTGCCAGACAAGGAAAAAAAAAACCAAACCCAAAACCGAAAAAAACCATCACGAACACCACAAAAAAGAAAAGGCCCCTTATACTTCACATGTATTTCTTTATGACTGACAGTCTTTCTAAGTACAGTTCTGGTACTGTCAGATAGGTGATGTTCTTTCTGGGCTTATTGAAGGTCAATGATGTTTCTTCATGTTTCCAGTGTCTTTTAATTCAAGCAAATGTGCTTTCAATAGACCAATTCTGAGTTTTGTGAAAGCAAGACTCAAAGTTTTGAAAGCTGCCTGTTTTCAGTCACCCAAACCTGCTAAATTTCAAATATGAAATGGACATTCAAATACCTTTCTGTCAACTTTGAAAGTCTTAGCTTATGGGATCTCTGTTGCAATTGCCAGAGTAACAGTCTGTGAAACTTGCCAAGTGATTCAAGGAAATTATTTGTTGCCACCATTATGGTTTTGTTTTCATTGGCAAAAACATTAATGTAGTAGCTTTGCTATCTTGCCTCAGTTTTTCATCCAGTCTGCCAGTAATAAAACATATGATTACTTCGTTGGAAATGTGCTGCTTGCTATAATTCTTGTAATCTGTTTTATTTTCTTTGCTTTGTCTTACTTTTGTTTTACTCCTCTTATTATAGGAATAAAAATTAATCAGAAAATGATTTTTGGCACTTTTAAAGCTTAGACTGCACCTTATATTTGGCAAACAGCTCAATCAGGGATCTTTTCCAGTTTTGATTTTTTTTTTTCTTTTACCTCCCATTGCTCACCTATCTTTCAAATTGTAAATATTGTCAAAAAAAAAGTATAGTAGAAAACAGTTTCCTGTAAACTTTTTAATTTCCTCCTTTTTTCTTCTATACTATCTCCCAATAAAATTTTAAAACATATGCACCCATCTGACTTCCTTTTCTATATGAAGGGATTAAATGTTATGTCAAATGTAATTTGTAGAAACAGATGGGTAATTATATGCATGATATCAGATGCTATGTCTGTATCTTTAAAATACATAGTTATATAAATGTTTACTCATGTACAAGTTATTCTCTCTTTCAGAAAAGTTGATAAATAATAATATGTGGTGGCTTGACCCTGACTTGGATGCCAGGTGCCCACCAAAGTTGCTCTATCACTCTTCCTCCTTTCCTGGTCAGGGGAGATAAAATATATCAAGAGGCTTGTGGGTCGAGATCAAGACAGGACCAGATCATTCACCAGCTACCATCACAAGCAAAACAGACTCTGTTTGGGGAAATTAATTTAATTTATTACCAATCAAATCAGAGGAGTGTAATGAGAAATAAAAACATCTCTCCCCCATCCCTCCCTTCTTCCAAGGCTCACAAATTCTCTACTTCCTCCCTCCCTGCAGTGACACCAGGACAGGGAATGGTGACTATGGTTAATTTATCACACATTGTCTCTGCTGATCCTTCCTCGGCAGGGGAAGGACTCCTCACACTCTTCCCCTGCTCCAGCATAGGGTCCCTCCCAAGGGAGATAGACCTCCATGAACGTCTCCATTGTGAGACCTTCCCATGGGCTGCAGTTTTTCATGAACTGCTTCAGCATGCATCCCTACCCACGTGGTGCAGTCCTTCAGGAACAGACTGCTCCAGTGTGGGTCCCCCATGTGGTCACAAGTCCTTCCAAAAAAACTGCTCCAGCGAGGGCTTCTCTCTTCAGAAGTCCTGACAGGAGCCTGATCCAGCATGGGCTTCCCAGAGGGTCACAGCCTCCTTTGGGCACCCACCTGCTCTGGTGTGGGGTCCTCCAGGGTCTGCAGATGCATCTCTGCTCCACTGTGCACCTCCATGGGCTGCAGAGGGACAGCCTGACTCAACATGGTCTGCACCAGGAACTGTAGTTCAACTTCTACTCTGGTGTTTGGAGCACCTCCTCCTCCTTCGCTGACCTCGGGGTCTGCTGAGTTGTTCTCACATATTCTCACTCCTCTCTCTGGTTGAAGTTGCTCAGTGTTTGTTTTTTTTTTTTTTTTTTTTTTTTTTTTTTTTTTTTTTTTTGTTTTTTTTTGTTTTTTTTTTTTTTTTGTTTCTTTGTTTTCTTGTTTTTGTTTTGTTTTTGGTTGGTGTTTTTTTTTTTTTTTTTTATCCCTAATATACACTATCCCAGGGGCAGTACCAGTGCTGCTGCTGGGACTCAGCCTTGGCCATTAACAGGTCTGTCTTTGAGCTGGCTGGCATGGGCTCTGTTGGACCTGGGTGAAGCTTCTAGCAGTTCTCCACAAAAGCCACCCCTGCAGTTCACTGCTACCAAACCCTTACCATGCAAACCCAATCTATACTAGTAGCTAAAATTTGTGTATGAGGAGAGATTAAGAAAATATTGAAAACTAATTTTTGTTGTATTAAAAGCATATTTTCCTTCTGTTTATGTAGCACAGGTACAAGAATAGTTAAGCTGAGTTTCATTTTATGACAAAAAATGTAGACTGATTATTGCTCTGTCTAAAGAAAACAAAAAGAGTTATGGTGATAGAAGATGTGGGATATCTTCAGTATTTGATTACATGTCCTGTTAACTTGTATGGCAGTACTGAAGTTAGTCTACAGATGTGTTCTCCTAGTCATCATATAAAAATACCAGAATATAGATCCCTGTCTGACAAAGCTGTCAGAGTGGTTATGACAGTATGCAAGTTTGGGTAAATTATCAAAGATTATGAACTTTTCAGCATTCCTAGTCACTGGGAGGAATATAAATATAGGCTGGAAGTGGTTATCACTGGTGCTGTCACCTTAGGTAGCTGTTGAGAATTTTCTTCTTCATTCTGAAAGCTCTCCCAATAACTAGTTGGAAAGCAAAATGTTCCTGTTACTTTGCTGTTTATGTTGCCTCATCTTTCACAGCCTAGTACACAAAAGATATATGGCAACCCATAAAGTATTAATGATCTGATTTTATATATTTGAAAATCTTCTTAAGTACTATAGTTTGCTGCCAGTGATGATGCCTGCTGAGATGGAAGTTCAGATGCTACTGGTCTTGAAAACAGAGTTGAGAAGATGACTCGGCTTTGAAGTGGTGATCCTTTAAGTAAAGGTCGAGTGAACAAGTTACCGTGCCTGTTCATTTTAGAAATCTGTTGAAGGGGGCTTGTTACCTCTAAGCTCTATGATGGTGTTAAATGGCTTTGTTTTACTACCATCTGTATGATGTTTAACTGACCTGTAGAGTTTAAGCTCTCAAGGCCAGTGCAGAAAAGTGTAAATTTCTGTTGTTCACAAATGCTCTCGCTCTTTTTATATATGTACATTTTTACAGTTCACTGCATTTTCAGACTCTTTTACAGTGCTCATCTAACTCATTGTAATACTTAAAGGACAAAGGTTTCTCCACATTTCATATGAATTGAAAAACTGAAGTTGCAACATTGTCATTGATTAAGCTGTAATAAATAATTGTGCTGAAGTATGGTGTCAAGTGATTCCAAAAAGCAAAATATTCTTCTGAAAAGTTTTTCCTTCAATATTATTTTCCAGGCAGCTTCAGAAATAAATATTGTTGGAATGATCAGAGTGAGTCACCCATGTTTTCCAATTCTAACAAATATTTGGAAATGCTCATCATTAACCTATATGTGAATTTGGCTTAATGTATTAACTTTTGAAAAATATCCAGGCATGTTTGATCAAGAGCAACAGTGATCAAACCAGCAGGTATACTGGTAGCAAAACACAGTCTGGGTTATTTTGTGCTGTATTCAGTCCATTCCATCAAGGAATCTCTTAGAGGATAGCGCTCAGATTTTAATTATGCATAAAAACTGAAATTGCTGGAATGAATTTTAATATGTACTGTATTTTACTTCACCTAATATGTATGTTTGCTTCCCCTAAATGTATGTTTAGCTTCAAATATTTTCAGTTTTTCATTTGTTCCTTGACTTTGACCTAGAAAATGTAGCACATATTGTAAAAGTTATAATTGATTAATATGGTATTCTTTTCAATTAGTACTATTCTTTAAATGCTACTTATATATTCTTACCAAATTATTATATACTGTTCTTAAAATATTTACTTTTTTCAATGGTTGAAGTGATATTCAGGAAAAATTTGCATATAAATTACATCTCTGACTTATAAAATGGCAGAACATACAGGACAAAAAGACGAAGAAAGTGATTCTTCAAGTTTGCTCTTTTATCAAAGGTAGCTTTCAAATTTGTTGTTGGCAAGTGCTCAGCTTTGCAAAAAAAAAGTTTAGATGTCTTTTTATTATTTTATTTTTTTCCTTAACAAGATTCTGACTTGAAAAGGTAGCCAGAGCTTTTTACACACAAGGATACAAGAATAACAGACTTTTGAAGGAACAATTCAAAATTCTGTGTGAATATTTTTTCTTTCATTCTTTTTAATGCATTTTTTCCACCTACCTTTAGTATGTTTTGAACATGTACTGAGAACTGGGTAATCGTATGATTAAAGATAATATCATAATGCATATGTTAATGGTGTATCATAAGGCCAGGAGATTAAATCTGCAGAGGCTGCCTCTTGATATTTTTAAAAAAAATTCATGTGCATTTTCTTCAGACTTTCTTATCATATTTTTATTTTTTTTTCTTAATTAAGAAGCACATGCTACACATATTCTCACACACAAAAACATGACATGAAATTCCTCCAACCCTGTTGGCTGCTAGTGGAGTCTGCAAAGCCTCTGATAGCTGTTGTATGTTGCTGGTCCTTCCTTATGTCAGACATTAATAGTGTCTAGTGCCTGCAGAATGCTCTGCGGACAGGTTTCACAGCTGGGTGCTGACAGCCGAGGAGCATTGAGGCATGCAAGATATACAGTTCCATTGGCTCTGAGTCATGCAGTAGTGTCCATCCCAAGTCAAAGGATGCTTCCTGTGAAGTTGACTCTGGAGCTGTAAGTCTTCAGCATTATCTGTTCTCAGCAGACAGTTAAGATGCATTTTGTCAGAATGTCCTATCTCCAGAAACCCTTGCTCAAAATAGCTAGATCTTGCTGCTGATTACATTCTATGTTCATTCTTTTGGCTGTCATATGGCCTGCTGTTAGTGACTTTGTAACTGCTCTTATGAACCTAGGGGTTGAGTGAGGGAAAGAAAGCTTCTATTCCCTCGAGAAGCTTTCTTATTAAATATGGTTCCAGTTTTCTCAGGTTCAGCATCTTCAGGGTCTAGAGCAGTGCTCAGTGTATTGCAAACATGTTGGAGGACAGGATCTCCTGTGACATCATGAGACTCACAGTATCCAGACCATGTATGCTGCCTCATACTGCACGAAATGTCTTCCTTCTTCATCTCCCTATGCTGCACAGGGTGTCATTTTTCCCTTCCCACTTCTGTACTAGGTTTGTCCACGTCCCATCTGTTGTATCCTTGCAACCCACCTACTCTTAACTCACTTTCCTAATTTGGCCCCCTTAAAATAAAAAAGGCAAAGAACTCTGCTCCAGTATATGGTTTAGTATTAGAAGTGATAAACTGTGGTGTCTGTCTCTCCTAGTATCAATTTACTCTACCTTAACCGCATCATCTGAGCCCTTTTTCATGTCTCTGTGTATCTGTTCTGCTTTTCTTTCTTTTCCCATTCCCTCCCATCATGATCCTTCCCATTCCCTCAGGCCTCCTCCTTCATTTCAGTTCTCCCTCACTTTTCATCTTACAACCCCCTCTCTTCCCTGTTCCTTGTTCTGCTTTGTGGGTGTCAGGCTGCCTCTTCCTTCATTTGGTATAATTTGGCATCACTGAAAGCAAGTTAAAACAACATTTTGTTGCACTGACACAGTAAAAAAACCCAAATGGATTGAAGTCAGATGGTGCTCTCTCTTCTGGATATTGCTCTTCCACCTCAGAGGTATGTTTGAACCAGTTCCTCAACTTCATTGTACCAAGGCACTTTGGGTGGGCTGTATGTTCTACTGTTTCAAGTGAGGGCTGCCATCCTTGCTAGGTCATCAGGTAACGTATGGAAGAAAGATGCGGCTAGTTGAGCAGGAACCATGTCAGGAGTCCAATTTTGCGTCATAAATCAACACTCTTAGGATGAAAAATGCACAATGTCTAACCTGATAATGTCATTGTAAATGAAGAAGGTTTGATTGGTGAGAAAAAATTTATTTTGAAAGAGAGTATATTCTGATGTATATTTGTAGCCTCTGGCATGTGATTTTCTTCAATATGTGAGTTGTGGTTCTTTAAAATATGAAAGCATGTTAAACTTTGAATTGCATGATTAACCTTTGGACAAAAATTTAATTGTTGGAACATATTTTCATCTGACTTTTCAAACTGTTAGGCAATCTTCCAGTCTCACATTTTGAAATTATGATTACTTCACCACTTTCTAAATAAGACTAATGCAAATTTTGAAAAAAGTGTGTAATGTATTCTGGTAGTTCCTGTGTTGGTTATGCTGACAGTGTGATTAATAAAATCTCTATGTGATTTTACATTATACAGTCTTGGATTACATCTTTTGAATGAATCTTTATTCCTACCCAAATTGAAAGTACTGCTGTGTGCCTTACTGTACACCTTATCAATGAACTTCATACAGTTTGTTCTATCCATTCCTGATTGCAAAAACCATGGGTTACACTAAAGAAATGGGAATAACACTGGATTTTGTAAAATACTGGCAGGTAGGCCAATGAGGTCTCTTGATGGATGGGAGTAATAGACATGGCAAGTAATTGTTATTCTCTCCCTGGCAGTTTCCAAGTTGGAGGGGGAAAGTGCTTAAGCTCTCCTGAGGCCAAGCGAAGTCCCAGGATATGTGTCCATAGTGGTGGTGAGGCATATGCTGTGGGGTCCCCATCTGACTGGCTCTTCACTGATGTAGGTAGAATTAAGGTTGAGTCATGGAGCAGTTACTCAGTTCCTGGGGGTGCTGTTTTTGGAAGAATACTGGCATTGCATGGGGTACCCACCCAACAACATTGCAGATGCACAAAGGTAGTTGAGCATCACTGTTGAAGTGATTGGTCTGAATTCTGGGCAAAGAAGGTTCTGAGTCCAAAATTTCTTCAACAGGCACGTGGTCTGTAGTCACAGTCCCTTCCATGAATCCCTCAGAGGCTTAAGCAGCCATGGAGTTACAGAGCAACGGCCACAGGCAATACTGCAGCTGTTGCACTATCTGAATGTCATGAATTCATTAATTACAAAGTTTGTCATAATGTGATTGCCGCAACCTGGGAACGTGTGGCAAGACTGTCAGGATTGCACTTTGACTCCCCATGGAAATAGTCTTTATTTACTGTATAATTAATTGGTAAGTTAAATGGCTGAATAATACAAGGCCTGACATTAAGTTTGATGCTGGTTTTCTGGCAGCCCTTCAGGGCGGTGCTCTTCCTTTCAGTGTTCCTAGCATAATTAAATACCATTCATCCTTTGAAGGACTTCTCATGTAGGAAGGAAAGAAAAGAGAACAGTGGGAGAAGGGAGGATGCAGAAGAAATAGAGCAGAGTAAGGGTCTGTAGTATAGGAGGAAAAGTGGGAACAGGATAGGAACAGTATTTGGGGCAGGTGGAGGTGGTTAACACAAGTCTTTCACAAGTAGCTGGGAACAGCTGAGAATTTCCAGTGATTTGGAAGCAGGAGCAAGTTATAGTATCAGCTGATGCATTGTAATATGCTCTGCATATTTAAAAACACATTTTCTTCATCTTTCTAGTATCCCTTTATGGTAGATATACTTGTAAGCATTAGGAAAATGTTTTAGAAGGGTAGGGACTATGTTTTCAGACGAGACCACTGTTTTCAGATAGCTCTATTTTAAGTGTATAACCTGAATTGCACCAGGATGTAATTTCACTGGAGTTTATATCCACATCTTCTGTTTACTATACTTTGAATTGTGGATGCAGTAGTTGATTTTAAACCATAGATTTACATTGGTGGGATCCATTAAATTGGTGCTGTCCTGAAAAATACTGGCTCAAAAGTGATTCTTCAGTCCCCATATGATGGCATTAGGATAAAAAACAACCTACTAGATTCTGAGTGCAATCTGTGCATTTTATTCAATTCTGAAAGGAAACGAAAGAAATAGAAATGAAAAGATGAAAGAAATGAATGAAAAAAAAGAAAAAGAGCATATGATGCTAATTTTAAACATTGACGCTTTGTCACAGTGGAGTTTACAAGTTCAGGTTTTGGTACTGTAGTTTATAGAAGTTAAAAAGCATTTTGTAGCTTATGAAGTAAGTTAAGAACTACAGCTTTGCAATTTTCTTTGAGAATCATTTATGATAAAGAGAGTAGACATTTACTCTTCACTGGATGTCTATGACTAATTCAGTCTATTTTCTTTCTCAGCAGGGATAAAAAGGAAGGCAATGGGTGGCACAGGATGTATTGAATTAAAAAGTTAAAAATACAGAAGTGAGTGGTGAGTGTAGAATGGGCCTTAGGGTAACAATCAGAAAGCATTTAAAGTACAAATTTGCTGATGAGTTTCTATCTAAAAGGTAGGTATTTGTAGAGAGATAGATTAGATAAGGGATCAAATCCTGGAGCTCCTGAATTTTTAAACTAGTTATGTTTCTAGCACAAGAGGATTGCCATTCCTTTGGGGTCTCTGTTTTGCTGCTGTTCTCCAATACTACCTCTGATCAATTACAGTGAATAGTAGTGGCAGCATGTGGCAATCCTGAGTAGGATTTGAAGATAATTTTATGTTACCGTCCATTTTCTGCATCTTTGCTGCTGTCATCCTTCATATATCTGTTTAAAGTATCTGGTGCAAGTGTAAGTGCTGAGAGCTAATTTGGGACTGACTGCTGCTGCTGCTGCTGCTGCTGAGGGCGGGAGAGCCACAGAGCAGAATGTTGCTGCTTTTGACCTGAAAACTTGCCGAGCACAGTCTCCTCAGGGAGCCACAGCTAAAGGTCTGTGAGGCCCCAAGCCCAGCAGTGCCACAGCTCTTGCATATCTGTCTTCGTGCCTTGCTGAGTATGATCCAGAGCAGGGGGCAGAAGGGCCCTTTACTGTATCTTGCTTTTCTCAGTTACCTTCTTTTCCGTGCGCTGAAATCAGTGAAATGCTGTGCCATTTATTTACGATGCTGTATGTATTCATTAGATGTACAGAAGAAAGTAGATATACAGTGAGTCTATGGGGAAAAAAGTAATCAGGGAATCAGTAGCTGGAGAAACACTCCTATTAGGCTGTCAGCTGTTCTTAGCAGAGACTTTCAGATACATGGCAAAGCAAACTTCAGCCAAGCGACCTAGAAAGACGTGTGCTTTACCAAGAAGTCAGCCTGCTTCTCAGGTGATAAAGTATCACAAGTTAATGGTCAGTGTCTGTGTGCTGACCTCCAGTGGGCCTGCCCTGCTGCAAACAAATTCTGCTCTTGCCCTGCTGCTGCTAATAAACCACTCAAGTGCTTACCACTCACATGCACTGGAAAGGAGTTATTTCCCTGGAGCAATTTTTATTTAAGTTGGTCTTTTCCATATCTTTCCATACAATAACCAAGGCTGTTGCTAGTCTGCCAGCAGGTAAGCTAAGGCTGCAGTCTGCTGTGCTGACCAGGCTTATAGTTGTCTGATTCACTGAGGTATCTTGACTGTCTGTACCCTTCTGCTGTCTTCCTTACATGCCATATGCTCTTTGCCTCATTTACTATCATATATTGTGTTTGTGTTATGCCAAGTCCCGAGATCTGGCATAGATTTTACACACTACAAAAATACCACAATTACTGTGCTCTTCCGTATATAGGAGTTGTAATCATCTCTCTGTTTAAAACTAAATTTTCAAAGCAACACTGTAATATTTAATCCTTTGAAATTAGACTACTTTCAAAACTCCTACATCATAAAATAACTATTCCTGAAGTGTTGCTAGCAATAAAAATGGGAAGGAAAATACTCCAGATATATTTGGTAGGACTGTATTCTCCTAGCTTATCACTTTTATTGGTTTCCTAGTACAGCAGCAATTCTTACATCCTTCATAAATTCAGACATAGGGGCAAATTTCAGCAGGAGCCCACACTTTTCAGAAGTAAGATATTACCAGTCAAAATGCTTTGATGATATAGGAATTGGGGCCTGCTTTGCCCTCAGACTACTACCTCATGCTCTCAGGATCTCAGTGGGACCTGCAGCCTTCTGAATGCATGCATTTTTTTCAAAAAAAATACGATTATGTCCAAAGACACACATTATTTTCTACTGACCTGCTTTGAGTAGTAGGCATGATTTCTCTTGAGCACTCCAGAATCTCCCTGGAAGTATTATAATGCAATTAATTAACTAAAAGGAATATGATGAGTAAAGAACAAGGTGTTGAATTTCATTTGCATGTGCGTCTCCTAGCTTCATAATGTGTGCAATCTGAGTATTCATTTAATGTATTTTTTTTTTTTTTCTGGGTATTTAATTTTTCATATTTCTTCACCTGCCTCCAGAAAGCTCATAATTAAGAAACGTAATGAGGCCCACGTGTTCATCAGTACTGTTGAAAACAATCATCATTAATAACAGGAGAAAGGTGTTACTTTAAGTGCAGATAGACCACTAGTGGTCAGCAGGGTTTTGGAGATACAGTGTCAATGGTATAGAACATATCAGAATTTACTCTGATGTTTTTGAGGTGCATACATAGTAGCGCTTATACTCTAAGAGCACCAGTGTTGAAACATTCTTTGCTCTGTAAAAAAAAAAAAAAAGGAGTGTAATCAGTAGTGTAATGCATACATGCTGATATATAGATGCATATCTGTGGACACATGAAGCTGGGAAGTTCCAATACCAAAGACAAACCAAAAGAGATGGAATAAATTCTGATTTGAAATCACTGCATTCTTCTTTCATTGGTTTTGCAGAACCGGGCTTATTTTTTTCTGCTCCGACTGGTTAGTAACAGCTACTTGCCAGATTATGTATGTCAGACCTTCAACCCAGGCTCTTTGGTCAGTTTATGATGATATTTCCCTCCTCCCCACCCACCCTTACCCTTTCAGATATCAACAAATCTGTAATATTTTTCTTTTATATTTGACATTTGAGCATTTTCACATTGACTGTTTGTTTTTATGCTACAAGAATGGATGGGTTTGCCCCCTTTTTGGCTTTTTGGTTTTTCAGTTACCACCCCTGACTAGCTTAGCCAGCTTGTTCCTAGCAGATTGGTTCCTTATCTGCCAAGAAAGAGGCAATCAAAATTATGCAGAACTTCTCTGTACAAACTGGATTAACATTACACCAAGCTCAAGCTTTCTGTTTTATAAAAGATTTCCTTCCATAGCCAATTTATTTCCACAGCCTTTTGCTTCATTCCCTCCCTCCCCCTGCCTCGCCAATCTCATTTGTGGGACAGACGGGCTTGATGGGGAAAAAAAAAAATAATCCTGTCCTTCATTGCCCTTTTAAATTAATTCTCTGTTGTCTGTGAATGACTGAGGCAAACAGTACTTATATTAAAATCTGTAGTCCCATGGGTTCTGATGATTTTAGAAATCTGTTCCATGCACAATCATGGGAAACCATCATATCATCCTCCTGGGCGTCAACCTTTTAAAGGTTTGTTTATTGTTTTTCATAGAATGGAAACTTAAACAAGGTTCATGTGATTTCCTTATGAAGTTGATGATCTCTTTTAATATGTTTACAGCCTTTGGGCTGGCCTACACAGTTCCATAAAAATATCTGTTGTACTCAGGTGTTTGCAATTTCAGGGGCATTTTGTGAAATTTTTAAACCAAGAAGCTAACATTCCTGATCTCTTGGGTTTTCTTTTTCAGTTAGGTTTGTTTGTTTGTCCTTCCTGGAAGCTTTTAGCTCTATAGGCTGTCCCCTAGTTTATTAGCTTCTGGTAAATTAACTGCAAAGGTCTCTGATTTTCAGTCTCTCTTATTCTTTAATATATTTTTCCTTGGGAACCAGATTCTTTTGTGCTATTTTCATGTATTTTTCAGCTTCTTATCTTCTGTGCTTGTCCTTTTAAATTGTTTTAAAACTGTACTTCTACAATGTCTTTTCTGGATATTTACTTAAACACTCATTCCAGTAGAAGTTCACATTTTTTTTACCTGAAGGCAGATACCATGATTTGTGATTTTTTGGGGTTTTGGTTTTTTGCTTTGTTTTCTGGGGCAGGTGTGATGGCTTTTGTGCTCTTACCACTGTTTGTGGTGATATTCCTATCACTGTACTAAAATGAAATAAAGACTAAAATAAAATCCTTGAGCAGGCTTACAATGGAAGCATTTTTGTTGTCCTCTATACTCACATACTACAGACAAGAACAGGTATTATGACTTGCTCTTTTTAGTAGTAATATGCAAAGAGACACTGTAACAAAGGATTACATTCAGGGTAATATCAATTTCCTGGTTGTTTTGTAACAAGATTATGGGAAAGGGTGGGGGGAGGCAAGTCTACCTACTCCAACTAATGACTCTCTCATACCCACCGTTACTGGGAAAAAACATAAAATGGAGAGCAGCAGTTGAGCAGAACAGCAAACTCTAGTTTTGTTAGGAAGTTGTTAGATTTTTGGAGAGCTTCCCCATGAAGAAGACCAAAGACAAAGGATTTTTCTTACAATATGAACCTTATGGTGTAGGAAGTTGATCTGCAGATAATTTTTTTTATGATGGAATATTTCACTTTTATATTGATTGTACACCCCTTCTGTGCCATGGCAGAGGGTTGCATGACTCCGATGACTTGTGATTTTCAGTGGCTTGGGAGCTGCCTAGATACTGTTTCCAGGCCCCTATGTGTGACCCGATCACCTGAAAGAAGAGGCACAAAGAAGCTGGCTTACCCCAAGGTGCCCTTTGTACCTCATGAAGAAGCAGAGATGTGGCAGGGACGATAAGGGTTATCCACATCTTACGAACTATGTCCTTTGGTTCCCTGACGTGTAAGATCTGACTCATCTCCTGCCTGGATAACTATTTTGGTATGGGTCTTGAAGGCATGTGGCTTGGTGGCCCCTTCTCAAATGTGCGTCATAGCTAGCACTATGTGGTCCTGTCATTTTCCCATAGCTGCAACTTTTCTAAAGACATAACTTTTCAGTTGGGCCAAACAACTGCCAGAAATAGACCAGATTAGCACCTTAGTTATCTGCCCTTAATTAAAATAAAATCCTCAAACCCTGAGTGATTTGAAACATTAAGAACAAAGGAGTAAAAAAAGTTAATTACCAAGAAGGGGATAGTTAGAGTAAGATGGAGGACTGATTGTGTGCATGTGTATGTTTTGGTTTTGGATTTTTTCTCTCTAATGGGGGTGCTAAAGACGTTAAGATGAAATTTAGTAGCAGATAGGATGAGTGAGGAAAAGGAGTAAGTGTGGATTTTGTCACTCACATTTTAAGATTGAGATCTAGGAAAAAGGTAACTGACAAGTTACCAAATTGTAACCAAAGTTACCAACTCAGTATAATGTGGTTAATATATTAAGTTAAACATATGGATAAGTTTTGACTCATAATAAAGTTGGAATGTGAAAATGTGAAGTCTGAGGCTTCCTCAGTGTTAGATTTTCCACCTGAGGCATTGTGTTTTAGAAAGCAACTATAAAGTGTAATTATAACATCAAATATATACTTGGGCTAGTGTCCATTCTCCACTTATTTGTATGTTCCAAAGTAAATGGCTGTCATGGAGCATTCTGTATTGAACTCTTCTGTTTTAAGTTTAGTGAAGCTTTTGTTATGTTTTGCTTTCAGCTTTTGATTGTGGCCATTTATAATTTATCCTCTATATAATAATGCATGAAGATAATCCACTAAGAAGAATCTTCTTAATTAAACTTGGATGCATGGATGGATGGATGGATGGATGGATGTTTTCTTGTTTCTCTGTAGGACTACCTATAGGATACATCTGAAACACAAATAAGTTTATCTAAAATACAGCTAAACCTAATTTAACGGATGTAGTTACTAGCTACTGTAGATCCTAACATCTGTGAAAATAATTTCCCTCCAGGCTATTTTAATGTCAGCTTGCTATTTGGGACTAATTATGAACATGTGATGATCATCACATATTATGCAGAGTAAGAAAGCAAGGGCAAGGTATACAAGGTAGGTTGACTTGAAAGCCTGAAATTACTTACTCTTCAGTTTTGCTTTGTCACTTTCCCTATTCACATGTTTACAGTTTATATAAATAACCTGTGCCTGTGTTTCCTTTGGCTTGGTGTTCCAGAGAGAAAAAGGAAACATAAATTCTTTATGTGAGAGTAATAATTTTCTTTTCAAGAGGAAACCAACTTGGCTCAAGTGGAAAAAATTGAAAAGCCAATTTTCTGAAAAGACCATAGTGTCTTGCAAACAGCCCACAGAAATTCTAGTTCTATTTAGTGTGAAGAGTACAAATACTTGAAGCCAAGGTAGAACAACAGTCTGTTCATGGGTATGTGCACATTTGTCAAAAAGTATGTTTGAGTCTTCACTGAGATTTGGATCCAGCACACAGTGATGGAAATATGCTGTGTTGACCATCTACAAGCATGATTCTTCATCTAGTAAGTGTGCAAATGTGTCCACTGTGTTCATTTCTTGTAGATCATCTAGACATATGATGTAAGTGATGGTGGAAGAGTCCACAGAATCATTGTTTAATAGCATGAATTGCACATGGGATGGGGCAAACCTGGATGTATGTACAGACTGGGGAATGAGATGCTGGAAAGCAGTGCCATGGAAAGGGACCTAGAGATCATGGTCTGTGGTAAGTTGAATATGAACCGTGGCAGACAGGAGGGACAACTCTGTCCTGGGGCACAGCACAGCAGGCACAGCATCACCAGCCGGTAGAGGGAGGGGATTGTCCCGCTCTGCTCTGCACTGGGGAAGCCTCACCTTGAATATTGTGTGCAGTTTTGGGTGCCACAATATAAGAAAGATATTAAGTTGTTAGAGGGTGTCTAAAGGAGGGCAATGAAGATGGTGAAGGTCCTTGAGGGGAAGCTGTATGAGGATTGGCTGAAGTCACTTGGTCTGTTCATGCTGGAGAATAGGAGACTGAGGAGTAACCTCATTGCCATCTACAACTTCCTCGTGAGGGGAAGTGGAGGCAGACTTCTCTCTGGCAGCCAGTGACAGAAACCAAGGGAATGACCTGAAGTTGTGTCAGGGGAGGTTTAGATTGGATATTAGAAAGAGATTCTTCACGCAGAGGGTGAGTGGACACTGAAACAGGTTCTCCAGGGAAGTGATCATAGCCTATTAAGAGTTCAAGAATTGTTTGGACAACACTCTCAGACACATGGTGTGACTCTGGGGCTGTCCTGTGCAGGACTTGGACTTGATTATCCTTTTGGGTTCCTTTCAATTAAACATATTCTCTGATTCTCTGATCAAGAGCACCACATTATTGAC
The DNA here is from genome assembly GCA_035222235.1 of Margarornis squamiger. Lineage (NCBI taxonomy): Eukaryota > Metazoa > Chordata > Aves > Passeriformes > Furnariidae > Margarornis > Margarornis squamiger. The sequence continues at coordinate 63,559,273 of JAWWTY010000106.1, read as the reverse complement.
AGTCAAACTACTTTCTGAAATAACTATAGTAAATCAAAATGTAAAACCTCTCCTAAGTGTTACTTCTAGCCTTCCTGTGCTGTAAGTGTAGAATTTTGTGCAGTTCTGACTTCAAAAGCAATTCTCTGAAAATTACCTAAAACGGTTCCATTTTGTATCATCTTTATGTCTCTCATAAGTGCACAATTTACAAGTAAAGAAGTATTACTGTTTTTTTTAATGTGTTTTTTTTTTTTTTTTTAAACCATCTACCAGCATACCTGAGATTGAGGACGGAGATTTTGACCATGGATCGTTAATATCACTAAAAGATCTTCCAGATGAATCGTGTGTTCAGTATCCTCATATTTGCATGTTAATATCAGAGCAAAATTAGCAAGCTGTTCTCTTGACTCAGGAATGACAAGCTTCAGTTTGTGCTGTCTGTGTTAGCTTGAGAGGTTTCATAGAGGTTTCCTAGTAAAGTGCAGTTTTCATTTTCATCTTGTTCATTTCAAATTGCTCTAGTGTGTGTGAAATGTAATACGGTGGTTCTGCAGTGGTATTTCTTTAAGCTATGGCCTGCCTTATGGCCAGTTTGCTGCCAGGAACTGAGGTAGTCTGGTTGCAGCTGGTTCCTACCTGAAAAAGGCACCAAGCAGCATGAAGCTATTGGTGATAAAAATGACTGTGCTGGAGGAGCATAGTAAAGAGACTGCCAAAAACGGTAGGATGATGAAAAAGACAGAGTAAAGACAGATGTCTTTCCAGAATTCACAGGGTTGAACTGTGGTGCAGACAGCAGTTTGTTGCTAGAGAGAGCAGTCATAATGCTGACTACCTAAGCAGAATGGACCTGTTAAGTATGGAACACTTTCCCACAGACAATCAGTTTTTGAAGATATTTAGGTGTCGGCCTAATACTGATTTCACCAAGAGTTAAATGTTTTAAATAATACATCTTTGTTATTTAACACATTGATATCTTTGCTGTCTTGTGTGCTACTATTATCTGCATAGGCATCTAAATGGTAGGAAGAGCTGGACAAATAAAGATACTCTGAAAGAGAATATCCTCATTCATTGTAAAAATGACCTTTGGAAAATACATGATGTATTAAAAAAATTGTTGTCAAGGTAATATGACCTACTACACCCATGCTAGACACCAATTTAAAAAGAAACTCAGGACAAATTGCATTTTAATGCCAACATCAATTTTATTCTTCCTTCTCATGTATTTATCAAGCAGTGATGTACAACAGACAGTGCTACTCAATGGTGGAGAATTTTGTTGTTAAGCATCAGTGTCCTGGCTAGAATTCTATGTTTTCCATCAATCTTTGTTGTCAGATTATTATATATTATCCATGGTTGTTACAGGGTTCCTGTTATTTAATAGCATGTGGTAGATATGACACCATACCTGATGTGACAGTAGACATATGCATTTGTGTTGTGCATTAAACATCACTACTGCCTGACATTTTAGGTCTCTCAACATCTGGAATGCAAATGTTACTATTCAGTATCTTAAATTAATGTGAAGCTATCCTAAGTAGGTGCTCATTTGAATGTCATTCTTTTAATTGGTCTGCATAGACTTCTGTCAAAATTGTTAAGGCTATTGTAATGTTGCAGAGGAGCAGCAGGTTGAACACACTGCTTGTAATGTGTGACTGTAAATGTATTCCTAAGCAATTACAAAAGACATATAGTTTGGGGAGTTTAGGTGGAAATGTACTATGATCGCCAAATTACCTGAATTATTGTAATGCCAAATGACCCATAATTTGACTGTTGGGAGGAAAAAAGTGGGGAGTTCTTTTTTTTAATCAGTATGAAGATTTAGCTGAATTCTTCAATAGAACACATTCTCCCCAGTCTGTGTGGTAGTATTTGCAAGTTAAAAGAATGTCTTTGATTCCAAACCACAGTTGTCCTAGTAGCCTTTCACTCATGTTTTCCTAAGAATTTTTCTGTATTCCAATAAAACAGAAAGTGTTCACTTCAGCTTTATTGTTGTTTTAAGAATGTGAAAAATGATGTGTCTTAATTAGAATGCAAAATACGACGAAAAGAACTGAAATACTACTTTGAATTATTCTTAACTGAATATTCTGTCACTTTCACAGTGTGTAGTGTACAGGCATGTACAAGAAGCACTTGTCTGATGCAGATTCTTTGCAAATAGTTCTTTGAAGGCATGTGATTGATGGAAATCAGCTTGAAGTGGGTGATTGGCCCTATATGGCTTTCACATATGAAAAACGCGTGGTTGGTCCCATTCTTAATGAATGCTTTTGTGTTTTTACTGAATGTCTTTCCCATGGGCCACTATGCCAAGTTAAGTTCAATTTCAGGACATGTTCCATCTATATGATAGAGTCTCTTAAATCTTCAAATTTAAACTTCTATGTAAGACAGGGATTAAATAGGCTGGTTTTGCAGCCAAAGTTTGTGATTCACCCGAGTAGAGCAGCTATAACTCTGGACATGGAAATGTGTTTCACAGATAGGAAAGTGAGTCCAACACACATCTCTAGGGATACAACCATTGGGGTTCCGTGTTGATTTGGCAAAAAGCTTCAAGCTATTTAATTCTTTACCAAAAATTCTTTACTATTTAGTTCTTTACAAAAAGCTTTTAATTCTTTACCAATTTGTTACCATTTGACACACATCTGAAATCTGCAATGGTGTATCCAGGTATTCATATTACCTTTCTTGATTGCTTATGGCAGAGAGTTTCAGAATTACCCTTTTCTATATTTTTTAAAAAAAATTTGAATGTATTTCATTTATAATATTAGACTTAAATATTTAAAATATCCAGCTGCCATCTTTTTATGTAATCACTGCATATAAAACCAGACTGTATCTGTGAGATTTCTGCCTATATATTCTGTAGCTGCTAGTCCTTCGTGGCTATAAAGGAGTTGTAATCATGTAAAAAATGTGATTAAGGATTTTTTTTAGGAAACTACATATACTTTTTTTTTAGATTGCCCATAATGGCTCCAGTGTGTAAACATGTAATTATGGAGTTTTCTTAAATGCTTACTATTTACTCAATAGGCCGTGAGGGCTACAGAAGGAGCTCTTTATTGCTTTGCAGATCATTGAACTTATAGACTGCATAATAGCTCCTTTGAAGCCAACATGCACTACTTTAATGTGGGTGCTGTGTGGAGTCCACATGCTTGCATCCCATTTTAGAGAAAGAATAGTAAAATGATCTTCTCTTAATAGAAAAAGCAGTTGTTCCACACTATGGGAGACTTCAAATGTTGTTTTGGAGAACAGAAAACCTTACCGATTTATCAGATAGGGCTTAGGTATTTTGTGACTTTTATTTTTAGGCTGTATGACCCAGATTGACATTTTTTGCAGCTAAATATGGCTAACTGAATATAAAACTTCATGAAAGAAAATGTTGACATGGTTTAACTTTTGGGACATGAACAAAGCTCTGCAGAGAGACCTCAACAAATTAGAGAGATGGGAAATCAGCAACTATATGAAGTTCAACAAGGGCAAGTGCTGGATTCTGCATCTGGGACAGGGCAACCCTGGTTGTGTGCATAGACTAAGGAATGAGATGCTGGAAAACAGCACTGCAGGAGGGACCTGGGGGTGTTGGTCGATGGCAAGTTGAATGTGAGTCAGCAGTGCCCTGGCAGCCAGGAGGGACAACCATATCCTGGGGGGCTTCCGGCAAACCATCACCAGCTGAGGGAAGGGATTGTCCCACTCTGCTCAGCACTGGTGTGGCCTCTCCTTGAATATTGTGTTCAGTTTTGAGCACCACAATATAAAAAAGATATTAAGCTATTGGTAAGCCTCCAAAGGAAGGCCATGTCAGGATGGTGAATGGTCCGAATGGGAAGTTTTAGGGGAAATTTTGGCTGAGGTCACTTGGCTTGTTCAGCAAGGGGAAGAGGAGACTGAGGGGAGACCTCATTGCAGTCTTCAGTATCTTAATGAGGGGAAGCAAAGGGGCAGGTCCTGATCTCTTAGGATATCAGAAAAAGGTGTTTCACCCAGAGGGTGGTTGAGCACTGGAACAGGCTTCCCAGGTGTCACAGCACCAAGCCTGACAGAGTTCAAGAATCATTTGGACAGCACTCTAAGACACATGGTGTGATTCTTGGGATATCCTGTGCATGTCAGGAGTTGGACTTTGATGATCCTCTTGGGTCTCTTCCAACTGAGGATATTCTATGATTTTGTGATAAACTTTAGGAATCTGATACTATTAGGCTTTCAAGTGCAGCTAGGGGAAAGTTGACAAGCTGTGGATCAGGAAGGACAGGAATGGTCTTGGGAGGGTATCTGTTTTACCAGCTCTTATTGGTAATAATCAACAGTGTTTTCCTTCTGTTTTAACTTCCCAATTTCTGTCCTGCAGCTGATCTCTGAGGTGCCTGACATTCAGGAGCACTGAGCCTTTGAGTCCATGCCCTTAATAAGCCTCTTTCACCTCTTTACAGACCAGAGGTGAAGAGAGAGAAGGCAGGACCAACTTTCTGCATTAATGGGGAAGAGAAATGCTGTGGAGATATGCAGAAAAAGCAGGGCATCAGGAAGAAGGACTATGTTTCAAGCACTTGTCTAACTGGAGAGTGAATCTAGCTGTCAGTGGCAGGGAAGAAAAGCATCTGGCAGGTGGTATGGAGACAAGAATGAACGGACTAAAATGCCGTGTTTGTTCTTCATAAATTGTGGTTTGGTTATTTCTGTGTTCTAAGAGCTGGCAGCCAATAGAAGTTAGTTTAAAGAAGTTATTTCTGCAGTAAAAAGTGGAGAAAATGCACAGTATTGTGAAGACCTCAGTAGTGTTGCTGAGCAGTGTGGGAGCAGAAGATCAAAGCTTCCATGTTCATAATTTCATTTAACTTCTCTTATATTTAATTAGCTACATCCAGGTGCTTGAGAAATTACGTTTGAAGAGTAAAAGTGATACAAATTCTGAGTCTGTCAAGACTAATGAGCTAAAAAGCAGCACATATTCTGATGACTGAGAAGAGGGTGTTGTTCTGTTCTTCTTTCATAAGAGCTTATGTCTACCAAGTGCCTGAACCTGAATGCAAAATCAAACTCCACCACAAAAGAAATCTTTTAGCGAGGGAAAAGAGATGGGTCATTTCACTAAGTGTATTTTAAATGCCTTAATTTCATGTTCAAGTTTAAAGAAAAATGTTGCTCACAGGTGAAGAATGGATCAGTTTAGAGAATAATTGTGCCTAAATATGAATGCTAGCATTCAAGTTGGAGAATTTAATTAAGCTAAGAGTCCTTAAACTGCAACAACCTATTAAGATATTTGAGATGAGTGTATTGTGAAGGAAGAGTTTGCTGTAATGTCAACATGCATGTCAAAGTTAGGTACTGCACCGTCAATTAGGAATAACAACACTGTCAGACTTTATGTATGCCTTTCATTTGGTTTTTACGACATAGTGTAATGATGTTTCATTAGCTGACTAATTTATTGATGTTCCACTGTAGACAAAAGGGCCATTAGATGCTCCAGCATTAAAACATTTTCTATCAGTCATTCACAGAAGAGTTTATTAAAAGGCAACCTTATAAATATCTGATTGGTTCCTAATTCAGTTTGCAGTTTGTTACTAGTGGCACTAACTGGCATTGACTTGGTAGAGATGAAAAATGTTCTTCTCTTCCAGCCCTTGAATGGGCTTTTCCAGAACCATCAAATCAGCCACCAACTGAACTGATTTTACCTTTTATTGAAACTGTTGCACTATGGCAGGCCCTTGAGTCTAGAGCTTTACAGAATTACCCTTTAAAAATGTGTAACAGAATCATATATACAAATAAAATATAAAGAAAATATATAACAGAAGACAACTCCTCCCATACTCAGCTTGGGTTTTTCCCCCCTTAAATGAATGGTAAATCACTGAAAGTGAGAGAAGTAAAAATAACGAGGTTTTAGTCATCAGAATTCTAAGTCTATATTGAATAGGGACAGGTGGATAGACAAAATCATATTCTTCAAGACGATTTCCACATTCTGAAGAGCCCTGTTACAAAGATTTTGTGAATAGATGATGTGGAAAAAACAAAATATCCCTTTCCCTAGGAGGTGGCATGTGAAATAAGGCTACATATTTAAAGATGACCCATCAAAATAAAACAATTTAGAGCTGCAATGGAGGAGGAAAAAGCAATTTTTTCTTTGGAAGTGTCTCTCTAGTTCAGACTTCTGTCTTATGTTCAGATGAATTGTCCACAGGATAAACCTATTTGTTCCCACTCACCACAGGCAGCATAGAGTTTCTAGTTTGGATATAACCAAATTATTTATAGAGTTTTGAAGTCAGATGACACAGATTTCACCATGAATGTGTTACCTGTGAAAGCCCTGGAGCATCACTTTCATGCATTGTATATTGAATGTATTGCTCAGAAATCTCTGTAATCTTGCATGCAGCAACTTTTAGAAATTAATTCTATTGGTGTTTGGAAGGCAAACAAAGAACATCATTGTGTGTTCAGTATGAAGCCTACTGTGTCTACGTAAGCAACATTTGAAAATGCCTCTGAGTAAAACACATCAGTACAAAGTGCATGGAGAGCCTTTCATCCTAGCAACATATATTTTGCTAATCTGTTGTTTATTCAAACACTGATTCTTCCATCAATGGCATGGATAAAATCATACTCTGTGCCCCATATCCCAACTCTGCTAATCCCCTATTGTTTTGTAAGCAGCTCCAATAAAAGAGATAGAGTTGTACTTTCACTTAAATCAATCAGTGTTTAGAACTGCTATTTGGAGAATTTCTATTAAAAAATACAACAAAAAATTAACATGTATGGAAAGCTCACAAAGTCCTCAGGCTGTGCCTAGTTTCAAAATACTTTTGTTTGTATACTCTTGTAGCATGTATAAACAGCAAAACCATATCTGAATTCTTCAGCTATGAAGTTTTGTGTCATTTTAGTAAGTATTCTTTTTATTTTTTTTTTTTTTCCACAGAGAGAAAAACTTCTCTTAGACATAAAGCTTTTAATATCTATGCTTTTAGAAGCAGACAGGTGAAACACCCTTTGCAGTACACTTCTACATAAAATAATGTCATGGGGAAGCTTCAGCCTTCAGGGTGCGCAGATGCCCTGGAAAGTGCCAGATCATTGGACAGTACCCAGAAGAGGGCTGGGACTGCAGCTCTCCTGGGTACAGGTGATCATCCCAGGCTACAGGACACCATAGGAAAATGCTGAAGGTGTGTAGGTAGAGCAGCACATATTGAGAGCTATTCAATCAGACAGACTGATGTAATGGGGAGAAGCACTGCCCTTAAGCATGGCAAATCATCCGTTGTGTAAGCTGGAAACATTATTGAGATTTGTGCTTCCTTTTCTCACTTTCCCCTGCCTCCACCCTGTTTTGGCTCATTCATTCGTACTACAGAGGAGTGGAGTATGGGTTGGAAGAAGTAGTTGTGGAGAGTCAGTCAGTTCGCAGTGAGTTGAGATTCAGCATCACAATGCAGTCACTACATTTTGTATAACTGAAGTCTGTAGAACTTTTCTTTTGACTATGCACAAAGATTTGCTGAGGTGATTCTGTTTCCACTTCTGTCACATGCCCAGACTTGTGGACTTTCTTATACAGAGTTGTTTGTGTTCATTCTTATTTTACCTTAAGCACTGCTGAGCATTACCTTGTTCTTTCTCAGATTCATCCTTGCCTTTCCAAGTTTATTGATTTTGAAAATGGCAGTACATTACTGAGCTTCAGCCATACATGAGATTTGTTTCTCCTTGTTCATGAATTACAAGCCTTGGACTCACCCAGAGTTGCCAAGAAGATAATTGAATCAAGTCACCATTTACTTCTGGAATATAATTCTCATCAGCACATATTGGCAGTTTTCTGAACTTACTAAAAATGCAAGACAAAGAAATCTGAACCTGTTCACAAAATATTGGGATTAAACCCAGTCCCCAGTGAATAACAAAAAATTGTGATCAGCCTCTTCTGGTACTCTAAGAGTCTTGAGGAAAAGGACATAGAGTATGGATTGGTTAAAAAGGAGAAAGAACTGGGCTTCCAGTCACATTTGAAAGGCATTTTGGAATTGCCATTAGTGATATCAATGGGTCTCATTATCATCTGCAAAGCTAAAAGTAGCAATTTGCCCCACTGGGAAAAAAATTAGGGATTAAGACAGTGTAGAAAAAGTTAGTCCCTTGTTTTACAACTAGGTTAGGAATGAAAAAGAGAAAGCTTTGCAAAATGTTGTTTTATAAACCAGGCTACCTGGGCGAATAGTTGTGGATGTTGCTGCAATGTGTCCAGCAGCATTGATTAGGTAATAAGTTGTAGTTTGTGAGTATCAGCAATAAATCTACACAGACCTTTTCTGTCAGAGTGGTTTTCAAAAAAAAACCTGAAAAAACCCAGTGCTTTGTCAGAATTCCAGTTTGGATGAAATTTGGAAAGTGAACCATATATGCAAGCACCCCCACTGTCTTACCCAAAGATGTCTTCCTGGGATAAGTGGTGTTGAAACACCTCCGTAGGACATGAAACTCAGGTTAGTGTGTCTGCTATGCTTAATTTAAAGCTTGGTCTCATAGGTGTCAAGAAGGTGTGCACGTCTCAAGACTATTTTCTGTTCAGTATTGTTGCCTTAGTTTGGTTTAAGATTTTGATTTAGTTCCAGTGCTGAATGTAGAAAGATTATGAAACCTTGATATTTTTGTGGAGTAAAGCTCTGCTTCTCTCCTGTTCTGTATTTGCCAGCTGGTGTACGGCAAAGTGATCCCAAAGCTGTACATTCAATTTGTCAGTTGAAGAGCCAGATTTCAGCAGTCCATCCCTTCTTCTGTGCCACCTGGAACCTAGGGACAGCACAGTATATCTGCCAACACTGTTGTTAATGCTCTTGAAGAGGCATACAGTTTTTTAATTGTGTTTTGAGATTGTATGAGACTGAAAGGGGTTGTAAATACTACTGAGGGAAAAAAAATGATTAATAAAAAGAGGAGCAAGTGATCGTTCAATTTGACAGGGGAATAGCAATTTGCTTTTGAGCGATGTACCTTGAATGCTTATAACATCTAGGCTCAGTGAGGTGACAATTCAGTTCTATACTATGGTGTATTGAGGCATAGGAACATTTGGAAAGTTGCTTAATTTATTGGTGTGTTTTAGCAAGCATGTCAGGAAACTCCAAAGCTTGGAGTGGGAAGGAGTTGCCAAATAGTGAGTTTGAGATAAAAACTTGTGCAATGTTGCTGAGCAGCACACTAAACCCTATCTTCAGGTTTTCCATCTGAGAAATTGCTAAACATTCTGGTGAAGCAACAGTGTTTTGCTGGAGTTTGGTTTTTTTTTAGTTCTTTCTTAAAAGTAATTTGTGAAAACAGGATAGAAAAGTTAAATGATATGGGCTTAATCTTCCACTAGCAATATGTAGAAATGGAACTATTACAATTAAGGAGCCACATAAATTTACCATTAATGTGCATTCTGGTCTGCATTTTCTTACCAAAATTCCTGTCATTAAACTGGAATGATTTTTGTCCTTGCACTGTTTCAAGTAAGACTTGGGTGACTCATAAGCTTTGTAGTGATTCTATGCAGGACTTGCCTTTGCCTCCAGCAGAGAACAGAGCACAAGTTAGATGATAGATAGATAGATAGATAGATAGATAGATAGATAGATAGATAGATGAGCTAAAGAGGAGCATATGGAAAAGCTATTTTGTAAGTTTTATGTTGGGTTCTTAATCTTCAGGTTGGCAGAGGTGCAGATTATCATATGTGCAAGACATCTGGGGAAGGAACTGGTTGGCTTCTGATTGATTGTGCCAGAATATAATTAAGACCCTTTATTTGGTTTCATCTTCTCTGTTTTCTTTTTGTTCCCAAATAACTACAATCGAACAATAGAATCTATGAAGAAGTCAATAGCTTTCTTCTTTTTCTTTCTTCTTTTTTTTTCTTTTTGTCTTGCACATCAATCATGAATCTCATTAAAATAAAAATAAAATTATCATATTATTCCAGTGAAAGATGATATTTTCCATTCTCATCTTCGGTTTTAAAGTTTATGTTCCTTTCACTTTGTAGTTCTCTGATGCTTTCAAATCTTTCAGAATCTGACAATAAAAATACTCACTTAAGGAAAAAACTCAAGCTCTCAAGACTTCAATAAAACTTAACAAAAATGTTCAATTAACATGACCCAAGCTCTTCTTTAATAGGTGCAGTTAATTCACCCTATCCAAAAGACATTAGTGTGCCCAGTGTCTGGAAACACCATCTTCTGCCTGTGGAAATTGTTATTGTATTTTCTGGAAAGGTTATTGTACCAATTGCTAGGTATCTTCTGTTGAAAGAAAAGCATTATGTTTTAAAATCTTATAGTTTAACATGCTCCCTGTAGTCACAGTAGGATTTCACCTTCTTCCTTAACGATCCATCTCTCTCTGATTAGGATTGGGTTTGAAAATTAAATGATTTGGTATGGCATTTGTGTCAAACCACAAGAGCAATAAGGTCAAATAATTTTATCCTGCCAAGAAGCATTGTCTCAAAACCAGTAAACAGCCAACAAAGGGCTAGTTAGACTGCTCAAATGGTTATCCAGCTGAAATTCTTGAGCCACATAAAATCACATTTGATGGCTGCTGAACTTAATGCTGCTGTGGGAATTATGGCACAAACCTCAGCAAGAAAGTCAGATGGTTACTATTATGGCAGACTCTGGGTCAGAGGTGAAGAGATCTTTAAGAGAAGGATCTCTCTAGAACAAATGCAGGCTTCTGAAGAAACAGGATTATGTGTCTAAACAGATGATTACTATTATAGAAGATACATCTGGGTCAAAACCCAGACAAAACCCTTATTTCTGATACTGAATATCCTTGAAGAAAATGCCGCTCTGTTAAAAGTTAATTAGGAGCAAACACTTTAAACTGCTGCATTACTCAGAGCTAAAATGATCTAATGAGATATCATATATATTATGCAAGGAGTTTAATAAAAATCTCATAACAATTTGTGTAACTTGGCAAGAGAATTTTTCCCAAATGGAAGAAAAGGTTATCCTCTAATCATTATTAAAGAAAATAAAATTGAAATAAATGCAAGATGTGTTCAGGAACTGTGCAGCATATCTTAGCAGACTATTGCAAGGAAGAGGTTACATGGCATATAATTAGAACAGTTATACCTAAGAAAAGAAAGGAATGCCTTTCTAGCTCACACTCCAGAGATTTTTGTCTATTCTGGGTAAACCCAGGCTAGTATTTGTGAATTGCTCTAAGCATAAGGGGGACTAATGAATTTAAGCTGAAAGAAGGTAGTTTTAGACTAGGAAGAAATTCTAGGCTGTGAGAGAGATGAGGCACTGGAAAAGGTTACCCAGATAAGCTAGGGATGCCCATGCTGAAAGTGTTCAAGACCAGGCTGGATTGGGTTCCTGAGCATCCTGGATGGATGGAAGCTTTCTCTACCCATGGCAGGGGGATTGAAACTAGAGGATCATTAAGGTCCCTTCTAACCTGAACCATTCTATGGTTCTATGATTCTATGACTAAGGGTCATTTCTGAGAAATGTTACAAACCAGAATGAGATATTAAATAAAAAATAGGCTACAAAGGCATTTGCAATAAGAAAATAAGATACTGAAACTTTTCACTTTCTGAAGACAAAAAAAGTGAATTTGATGTATAGAATGAGTTTTTTCTCATTCTCAGAAATAGTGGTCCTTCTGTTAAGAGATGGTACCCTGCATTTGCAGAGTGATTTTATAGCACTAAGAGATTAAAAAAGGGCCAAATCCATGATCCGTATGGAAAACAGTAAAGCAACAATGTTATTGGTTAAGACTGCCTTTCTTTTTCTGTTTACATACTTGAGATAATTGCTTGGAATATATTTTTAAGAACTTGATAAATTAAATATAATCCACCTATACCTTAATAATACCTAAAAATATGACAAAAAAAAGAGTAAAATGTTAGAAATCCCTCTTATTAATATCTCTTGTCAAATAGGGACAGAGGCAAGGCAGAGATTTTTAATGCTTTCTTTACCTCTGTCTTTAACATGGGTGACAGACCCGGAGGATCTCAGTGCCCTGAGCTAGAGGACCATGACTGCAAGAATGATCAACTCCTAGTTGACCCTGAAATTGTGTGGGATCTGCTACTCCAGCTGTATCCCTAAAAAATCTTTGGGGCTGGATGCCATTCATCCAAGAATCCCCAAAGAGCTGGCTGATGCCATTGCAAAACCTCTCTCAATGATTTTTGAGTGGTCTTGGGAATCCAGAGAGGTCCCAGCTGACTGGAAACGGGTGAATGTCCTGATTTTCAAGAAGGGTAAGAAGGAAGACCCCAGAAACTACAGGCCCATCAGTCTCACTTCAGTGCCTGGTAAAGTTATGGAAAAGATTATTCTGGGAAGTATTGAAAAACACCTGAAAGACAGTGCTGCCATCAGTCACAGCCAGCATGCTTCATGCAGGAAAATCCCGCTTATCAAACCTGATTTTCTTTATGAAAAGGTAACCCACCTATCAAGAGAATCCCACCGATCAAGAAAAGATAGTTGATGTAATCTTTTTGGATTTCAGTAAAACTTTCAATACTGTCTCTCACAGTATCCTTTTGGACAAATTGTCCAGCACACAGCTGGATAGACACGTCATGTGGTGGGTGAGCAGTTGGCTCACAGGTCGAGCACAAAGAGTAATAGTGAATAGGGTGACATCAGACTGGTGACCTATCACTAGTGGAGTTCTGCAGGGTTCCATCTGAGGCCTGGTGCTCTTCAACATCTTCATAAATGACTTGAACACAGGACTGGAAGGGACACTAGGCAGGTTTGCAGATGACACAAAACTGGGAGGAGCTGTTGACTCCCTCAAAGGCAGGGAGGCCCTGCAGAGAGACCTCAACAAATTAGAGGACTGAATAATCACCAACAATATAAAGTTCAACAAGTGTCAGATTCTGCACCTGGGATGGGACAACTCTGGATGTATATATAGACTGGGGAAGGAGATGCTGGAATGCAGTGCCATGGAAAGGGACCTGGTCTGTGGCAAATTGAATATGAAGCAGCAATGCCCTGGCAGCCAGGAGGGCCAACTGTTTCCTGGGGAGCATCAGGCAAAGTATCATCAGCCGGTCAAGGGAGGGGATTGTCCCACTCTGCTCTGCACTTGGGCAGCCTCATCTTGAATATTGTGTGTGGTTTTGGGCACCACAATATAAGAAAGATATTAAGATATTAGAGGGTGTATAAAAGAGGGCAACGAATATGCTGAAGGGCCTAGATGGAAAGCCATACAAGGAGATCACTTGGTCTGTTCATGCTGGAGAACAGGAGACTGAGACGAAACCTCATAGCAGTCTACAACTTCCTCACAGAGGGAACTGGAGGGGCAGGCACTGATCTCCTCTCTGTGGTGACCAGTGACAGAACCTGAGGGAATGGCATGAAGCTGTCTCAGAGGAGGTTTAGGTTAGATATTTTTCACCTTGATGGTGGTTGCATACTGGAACAGGCTCCCCAGGGAAGTGGTCACAGCACCAAGCCTGCTAGAGTTCAAGAAGTGTTTGGATGATACTCTAAGGCACATGGTGTGACTCTTGGGGATGGTCCTGTGTGGCGCAAAGGGTTGGACTCAATGATCCTTTTAGGTCCCTTACAACTCAGTGTATTCTGTGATTCTGTTTCTAAACACAGCGGCACAATGGGAGATAAAGTTAGGATGTTTTAAACATGGAATGCTTCAAAGGATCTTGCATGCATATGCCAGAGAACACACACTCTTCACAATTTGTGATGTATATATTTTAGTACATGCTGTTGAACCATTTGTAAAAGTTCCAACACACCTTTGTCAGACTGAAAACTTTACTGTGTGGATGGTTCACTGGGAATTTTGTTACATTAAAAAAAGAAAGAAAAAGATTTCCTGTTGGTATTTCAGAAGGAGCTGATGAAATAGGCATAAAGCATTAAGCACATAACCAAAGTATTAAGGGGCATCTGTGTAGTCAATCACTTCCTTCTTGTTGGGAAAAAATGATGCAGAAATTGTAATTATTTTTCCCACTTCTGGACTAATTTGTTTTGTTCAATTATTCTGTCAATGATATTAACACAGGGTCTCAATTTTGTTTCTTGGTTAATTACTGCTTCAAAATGGGTAAATGGTTAGCTTAAAATATCTTTGCGCTTAATCCAGAGAGGTGATTTTTCAGTGTAATTTTTCACTGACAGAGCAATAGGTATTTTTTAAGCTATTACGATAAATAGTTTCGGTGGCCTTTCCATAAATGCCCCTTCTTTTAATTTTTGGCAACCTTTTTCAGCATTGATTTAAACACAATTTTAAGTACCAAGCAGAACTAGTTAAATTAAAACCTTCCAAAGCTGTCTGTGAATTCATATTTTCTCTGCAAAATACTGTGCTTGAAATCCCTACAGATGCTTTAACTTTTATCCCACTGAAGTGAACAGGAATGATATATTCTGGTTTCCAAGACAAATCAGCAGAGTGTCTCTGTAGCTCTGTATAGACACCTGAGATCTTCTCGCAGTTTTCTAATACTTACAGCAGGATATAACTAACTTTTTGGTCAGCATTATACTGAAAGTAGATAAATGCAGATGTAGAAACAGAAGTCACTCCACAGCAGTACATTGCTATGAATGTGTAACAAAGCTGCATTTTTGCCATGTCATTTTTGACTGTTTTCATATCTGTCAGTGACTCTTCCTTTTCTTCCCCCAGTATCTTCCCTTAGATTCATGCACAGAAATCAGTCTTTACTGTTAATGTTCTCTCCACATCTACATTCACCTGTTTGTGGATATGTGAATTTGAGAGCTTGACTTTTCATAAAATTTTGCTAAGTAATATGCATTAGCAATCCATTAGTCTTAATCATTTGTTTAGCCCAATATGGGTTTCCATTAGCACCCTTGTGGAAACTAAAATGGAAAAATTATTTGCTCATGAAAGACAGAAAAGAAGAGATTCAGAGAAACGAATTCTTTCATGATCTGTATATCTTTCTGAGCAGCTGCTGGAAAGTAGGACTAAAAAAGCATGGTCATTGAAAAAGTTAGGATCACAGACTACTCATACTATTTTCCCACAGAACTCTGTGGATATTTCATTCTATGATTCCAAAATGATTTCTCATATAATCATGGATATTCAAGATATGAAAGACATTATTTTGTAGCAGGTCAGTGTTCTTGTAGTTTCCTTTTCTATTTCATAAGTCAGTTTCTTCTCTGTATTCTTACTATTGCTATCATTTTGTGTGCATGTTATAACTCTTCATGGTAGTGTAGACACTATAAAGAGAAAGATTGCAGGGCTGTATTGTGATATTATCAAGAATCTACAGGTGCTAGTGCTTTCCCCTTTTTTAAGTGACTGTAAACTTTTTTCTCATTTGGGTTTCATTAATATTCTTAGCATCTCTACTGTAGGCGAGAGCTAAGACTCAGGAATATTGCACTCTAGGTCAGGCTGTACCATGGGCCTCATGGTTAACCATATCATTTATTGCCCTGCATGGCTGTTTATGAATCTCTGAGAGAAAGAAATAATTTTTGCCCAAATTTATTAAAGTTTGAGATGTATAAATTAAAGTGCAGATAAAACCTTGATGCCTTAACTACTAGTGATTTTCAGCCAACTTGTTGAATATAGTATTCTCTTAAAAGATAAGAAGATGACATTTTATAGTGTCCTGAGCAAATGCATAGTATTAAAAAAAAAAAAAAAAAAAAAAATCAGGAAATGCTGGCGACTTACTACATTGTAGTATTTATCTCACTTCTCTAATGTTTAGTTTTTCGTCTTTGGTTAGGATGGATTAGAGAAATTAGAGCAGTTCTGGCTTCAAATATAAAACATTAGCATGGTAGAATAAAAATGCCTGGAAGAGGATTGCTACTTTGCCAAAAGAAATAGAAGTAGATGCTTCTTGGTCATTAGGCTTTAGCTCCAAGGGAGAGAGAACTATATAGGTAGAAATGAAAGAAACACGGTAGAAACATTGTCATCTGTCTGAGTATTTCCTGTGCGTTGATTTGGGTGGGGTTTTTTGTGCTGTGGGTTTGGGGTTTTTTTCCCTCGTTTGGGGTTTTGTAATGCATACTTTGTGAAATTGGTGGTATAATTTAACATAAAGCCTTGCCTTTGTGTCTGTGGTGAAGGTTGAACTTACTGGAAATGTTGCATAACTTAGGCAATGCTGTAATAAAGCAGCTGACACTGGCAGAAACAAAATCAATCTTTTTTTTTTTTTAAGTTCTTTTATTATTATTATTTTTTTATTGTTTTTATTTTTTCCAGGGGAAATTACTGAAACAACATTTCAACAATAAAACATAAAAGTGATACACAGTGGGAGATCATTAAAAAGTATCCTGTCACTTGAATCAGACCATGTATTGTAATGCAGATTATATTGTTTTGCTGCAAGTTTTGCATTAAAACTAGAGTTTCGCTCAAATGAGCACAGGTATTGAAACTCTTTGAATTATAGTGGCAAGCAGCAGGGTAGTTGGTACAATGTCTCTCTTACCCAAACTTGATATCATAAGGATGTTAGCAGGAGGTTTTCAGACTTCTTACTGAAAGCTCAATAAATTATTAAGTAACTGTATTCCTACTATTTGCAGTACTGCTGATGAATAGTTTTCTTAAAAAGAACAATGAGGTGCCATGCCTTTATTTTTATTGTAAAGTCAAGTATTATTCATGTTGTTCTTTTCAAAGGTTAAGAGATATTATCTCAGGTAGAGGCAAGATACCCTTTCCCAAGAGCTAAATTCAAATCTTCCATGTTATGGTTACCTGCAATTACCAAGGCTGTAAGAACATTCTTTGTTGCTTTTTGAAAATATCCTACCTTTATCAGCTTTACCTCTGGTCCATACTGAATCCCACAGTCTCAAAGGATATGAGCGGGAATTCGAAAAGCCGTAACAGAAAGGCATGTTGAGACTATAGATGAGACTGCTGGAATTATCCTCCTGAATGATCTGCTGTGACATTTGAAACTACCAAATGCAATAATGAACTTTTCAAATATGATTGGTCTGAGGTGCTGTGATGTCTCATTCAAGTCTTGAAGCCCATGGCAATACACCCTGTCAGTTTTTCCATGGTGAGTCACAGGTTTTGGGAACGTGTACAGTGGCTAATATCCTGCTTTGGGGAGCTGAGGCACGAATAACTAAGTAAATCTACCAGCAAAAGGCCAGTAGCAAGAAATCTGATTCAGTTACATTAAGGTTTCTTTAGGTTACCTTCCTAGTATGAAGGAACCTGATGGTCACAGAAACAATCTCTGTGTGCAAGAAGTAGCCTTCAGCCAGAGCAAAGAGTGTAGTACTGTATGAGTCTGCTTACAGCCCCTAAAGTGTGCGATACATCAAAGACTGAGCTTAGGGAAGGGAAGGCAATTAAAGAGAGAATGAATCCAGGGTTGTACTGAGCACCACTTTTGCAGCCTCTGGCAAGGAGAGCTTGGTTGTTGAGGACCACAGGAAGCAGAGCTCCAGGCAGAGCAGCCTGAACCCCCGCTGACTTTTGCTGCTGAGGACACAGTCTCAGCCTGTGTAAGAGTGCTGGAGTACAAAGTATTGGTGATTCAATCTCATTGTGTCTTGTCAGCTCTTTCCTCTGTCACAAAAATCATATATCTGAAACCTGGGACCAGGGAATGGAATAAGATCAGAACTGCTCAGTAGCTCATGGTGATACCTTTGAGGATCTCCTGTAGATTTTTATCAGTTTTCAAAGAAACTGCATTTAGTTGCTGCTTTGCCTTGATGTATCATATCAGATCTGTCAGACTCTGTTTCACATTAGATCTGGCTTTGATAATACTATCTCGCCATGACTTTCCCTTAAAGATTTTCCAACTAAATAGAAGGAATATGTTGTGATTTAATTTTTTAGCCTGATTTAGTATGGTAAAGCAGGCTCACTCTGAATTTGTGTATTCTTGCTGTTACTGAATTTTAGCCTTTCAGGCTGTGTCCCCCTGCCGCAGAAGAGATACAACATGGGCATCTGTTTTCCTTCCCTAGCATTACTTTTTAAGCATACTCACCTTCTGTCTCAAGGAGCCCTCCTTAATCATGATAAATACTTCTTTTTCAGAGATTTGTTTCATCTTGGGCATTTTTGCTTTGCCTGTTGTGATGGTACAAAGTTGTAAAGGAAGGAGTTTTTGTGGTATTTGCTTAATTGAGTGTGCTATCTTTTGTCAAATAAGCTGATATGTAGGGAACATGGTGCAGTCAGTTCAAATCATCCTACAAGATTAAGTATCAATTTCTGTCAGTTCCTGTCAAAATTATACCTTTTATAATTTTGAAAGGCTTTCTTATCCTAAAAGTGTAGCTGAGCTCTACCCCCATATTGTGCCAGACCTTCAGCTGAATGTGCATTGCTCTGTACTAATACAGTGATTTTGCATAATTTGTGGATTTCTAAAGAGAGAGAGGAGGGAGATGTCTGATCAGGTGCAAATCTGAAAGCCTTTCAGCATTGTTAAATTACTGATGTTTCAGTACAGGTTACTGAACACTGATTGAAAGAAAGTTCAAAGATGATTACAGGAAGTACAAAATCTACATTGCAGACCTTAAAGTAATAGATTTGTTCTTAACTGGTATAGATTTTTGTGACTAAAATGACATCCATAATGTTACATTTTTTAGAAATATTTTCATCAGAAAGGCTTTTTCTGTTAGATTATGCAGTTTCCTGAAAACATGAACAGAGTATTAATATTATTTGAAAATTAAATTTGTGATTTTGACTTGTCTTCTCATGTGGGATATACTGTTTTCCTGCTTGTTTAACGTTTTTGGTTTGTTTTTTTTCTCTGATGTTCAAAATCTGCTAAATAAATATTCTACCTCTTGCCTGTTTTTCAGTAAATTGATGTTTTTACCAAATGTTATATTTTCAGCACACTATTGCGTCATCCCAAAAGTAATCATTGCCTTTTTCAATGTTAAAATCCCAGATTTCAATAAATTGCTATGTTACTTATCACTGTCTTTTAGAAGACTTACTAATACATTTGCACCATGTCGTAGCACTTCTGGAGTAGAGCTAAATTAATGGCAAATTCATAGAAGAGCTAACTGGCAAGGGATCTAACTGGCAAGAGAAGCCACTGAATTTATTAGACTGAATTACAGCTTAGGATGGACTGTTCAATGTGGAGTTCATATATAGCAGATTTAAACATGCCAATAGAACAAATGTCATTAGGGGTTTTTGTTTAGTAATTCTTTGATGTTTAAAAGGGCAACTTGATCTGCACAGTTACAAGTTATAAATTTATTTCTGTAATCAATGTGATTTTTGTTTCGAGCTCTGAAATAGCCCTGAAATGCATTGGGAAAAAGACTCATATTTAGATTCAGGTTTTCCTGGAACATATTCCTGTCAGCTGGGGTCACATTTTCCTCCTTTTCAGACATTTAAATGGAGATTCTTTTCACCCACCAAATGTTAGAAGCTAATCATCTCACCCCAGGTGACTCACTCACTCCTTTTACCCTATGGAGAGAAGCAGCTACATCAAGCAGTGGCAAATGTCCCACCTCCTTACAATGAAATGAAGCACACTTCAGAGGTGCCTATTTCTCTTGTTGATTATAGAAGACACTAGAATAGAGCACAGCTAGTCTTAGCTAACCTGTCAATGCTTAATTTAGGCAGAATGATTGTACTCTTGATCCTTACTTCCAAGTTCATAGTTTGTCACTGAAGCTTTTCAGAGGAGTTGAACCACACTGTAAGAATGCTTGTTAAAAAAATAATAAATAGCATTCAACCAGGAATTTAAAAGCCTTTCCTTAGCTGGAGGTTAGGCACGTCCACCATTTGAACTATTCCTTAAAAATGTATGATTAAGCTCTGGAAGCAGTCTTTGAGAAACAATGTTCTTGAATCACAAGAACTTTGCCATATATACTGTAAGAACACATGACTAAAGTGAGAGGAACTGAAAGGGAGGGTTAAAGGAAAACCTGAAAACTCAATGTGAGTTAGCTTTTGGGCCAGTTTAGATGCCAAAGAGATGTAGGGAGACTGTGTAGACTGGAAACACCCAATAAAAAAGAAGAACAAGAACAGTCATGCAGTCTCAATTGTATACCTCGCTTATTAATGACCCTTTAATAAAGGATTCTGGAAGAGAATATGTAGTTCTTTTATTCTTGCACTTTAGAGTGTTAATTTTCAAAGCACGTGAAGATAAGGAGCTTTGTCAAAAGAGTCGACACTCAACAGTAGTTATGCTCATGTGATGGCCTCCAAAATATTTCTAATTAATAAAGTGAAATATATAATTATCAGCTAAGGGTGGAGGCAATAAAGCTGCTTGCTGAAGATGAAGCCTATACTGAGGAACAAATTAAGCAGCTTGTTTTAGACTTGTACATATTTTTGAAAAGGTAGAGGTATGATAAGTATGAAAGTCACAGTACTTTTCCTAAATTATTCTGACAGTTAAAAATGATAGACCCTAAGAAATCCAGGCTTGCTTATTTGTTCACTAACAAAGCTTAGGATGTTCTTTTACTTGGGAGTCATAAAACAATCTGCATATTGATAAATGGGTAGTGCATTTTCACAGTTACTTTCTATAAATAAACTAGCAAAGCAGCATTAAAATATGGCAATTGCAGCACCACAGTTTTACAATTACTTATTTGTCCGCATTCCGTAGCTCTTTTCTTGTAGTAATTGTATGCCACATTGCTTAGTTATGAAAATCTTTGTTTCTTTATGTTTTGAGAAGACATAATTGTATTTGGTATTCCACCTGTACTGGAAGGTTGCTCTTCTAGCATTAATCCAGGGAAGTTTTCCCACTTCTTTCATATTAGAGTTAGTTCTTCAGCTTTTTTCCGTGCAGAGTATACTTTTAATAATGCCAGAAAACCTGGAAGAATGCCCTCACCTTCAATTAAAGAAAACAAAACAAAAAGTTTCTTTCCAAAAGAAAAAAAAAATAAATTAAAAAACACCCAAAACCCCACAACAAACTACAGCGAAGGAACAAACCCCAAACATGAACTGGCCAAAACCACAGAAAGCCATCGTGTCTTTTTTCATTCTGATTTTCATATTGTAACTTCTGGATTGTTTGTCAAGAATCTGGCATGTTCTACTGGGGATTTCAGTAGGCAGCCACAACGAAAAATTTAATTGACAGCCCCAGAATCAATCTTGTCAACTTCCTTTGTGTTTGAAAAGAGTTCATATAGAAGATCTCTCTGCAAGCTTGGGGAATTCTAAAACTTTTCTTGTTTGTTATCTACTGTGCAAATACTTTGTTGTTCATCTTCCCTGTCTTGCCAATGTTGTAATATTGGTGTCGTAGCAAGGTCAGTCAGAATTGAGAGTTCAAGAGAAAAATGTAGGAACAGAAACCTAAGAATTTCTACATAGAAAAGGAATCCTGCATAAGCATATTGGCAAGCTCTGCATGACGTGCATTGGGATGAGGTTTCATGCATGGCTGAAGTATGTCTTGTTTAGTGAGTGGCAGCAGTGTCACTGCTGATGTGCTTTATTGTCTCAGTTACTATAAGAGTTTTGAAGTGCAACCCTAATCATAAAAGCAACCTTAATGTTTTGTGATAAATTTAAGATAAATTTAAGTAAAGTTAAATTTACTTTAAAGGACACACAAATGAGCTATATATCCCAGGTTCTCAAAAGGTGCAGCAATCACAGGAAGGCAAAAGAAGGAGAATGCTACATGAAAAAGATAAAAAGCAATGTCAGCCTTCCTACTATTTCCTGTTCTTTCATACAGTTCTCTGTTGCTGTCTTTTTAAACCTCTTTTCAGCTTTCCAGTGGTATCTTCATGCTCATACCTATGTAATTTCTAGCAATATTTCCTCATTCCTTTGCTTTTAACGTGCCCTGTTGCATTACAGACAGTACAGATTGCTCAGTTTTGGGAGAAGACTTCAAGCATGACAACTGACAGAATTTGATGAAGTGCATCACCTATAAAAGAACTAAAGAATATATCAGAGGGGAATGGTTATTATTATTATTATTTATTCACTAGTTCATAGGCACTCTTCTGTGCCATTCAGAAAGCAGCTGTCAGACTAACTAAAAATGCATGATAAAAAACCCCTCATCTTTTTAATTGATTTTAATCTAGTTGAATCCAGCCATAAAATGCTCACCATTGATGATATGGCAAATAATGTGACTGCAATTAGTTAGCAATTCAGTGTGCCTTCCAGAAAACAGTCTCCAAACCTTCCTGGAAATAAGTTTCTTCTGCCAAAATGAAATTTATTTTTTTTTTTTTTTTTTTTTTTTTTGAGATGTGAAACCACCAGGGTTTAGAGTGTCTTTAGATCTGTATTCTGACAATTTGTATGCCCTTTCTGAAATTAATGCTAACTCTTTCCTGGGTTAGGCAATGGATGCTCATTTTAAAGGGAAAAATAAATAACTGTGGCATGTTCTAGCATATAGAAGCTCTTTTGAAAACATTACTGAAGGGAATGTTTATATGCTGTGTTCTATCTTTCGCCAGTCTGGCAAGTGGATGATCCTGGAGAGTGCTCTGCAGAACTGATTAACTCATTTCACGTTATCTTCAAGGTAATGTTACTGTGATTTAGAGATAGCCTTCTCTTTATATATCTAATTTTATAGTATTTTGTGAAAAAAAGGAACATTATATTATAATTATTCACTAAATTTTGAACCACCAGTGTTAATCAGTCCATTAGTGTACCACATGACATATATAAGTGATTCTGGAACATCCTTTGGTAAAGGGAAAGTCTTCACCGAACTCTTCTGCTTCTGATACTGTTATAGCTAATGATCTCGGATGGATTACAGAGGTTATTTTTCCAGCACTAAATCCATTACAGTCTGGTTTTAAATATCCTCAGCCACTGTGCAACCCTACAATAGTTGTTTGCTCTGGATGACCACAGATTATTTGCTACATGTGTTGCTACATTCAAGATGGAAAAAAAGCACTTGTTAGTATATAGCCACAAAACTATGATGAAAAGACCAAAAGCTACAACTGAGAAGAGCACTGAGGTATGTGGGTCGTGAGTTTTCCCCCTGAGGGACTTTGACTGGTGGGAGTCATAATGAAACATGAAGGCAAACCTGTTGTGGTAGAATATGAGCCCCTCTGAAGCTCTTACTGAAGGGTCAGAGGAAATTTTTTTTCCTTTGGAATTTTTATTTTATCATGATTGAGGTACTAGCAGCAAATGAGATCATTCCACAAAATGACCTGAGATAACTTAAACTCAGATATGCAGTTCTCAGTGCATATAAAGATTATACCCAGTTTTACAGCTGGTTCCCTAGTTCCCATCAGTTTCTAACAGACCAGCATCAAGCTGCAGTTGATTCCCCTGGTGGGTAAGAACCTGATACATTTTAAGCTGGTAGAGGAGTTTGGCTTCTGGTTATCTCATTGCTTTTGTGCCTGTTCAAGGTACTTGCCTTGTTCCAGGGCCACTCTGCCACCGAAGCAATCCCACTGCTGAGGTTTCTTTTGGCTCAGTCTTTGGTGTACTTGAAAGTCTGCTTAGTTACTGATCCTGCCTTGACTACAGCCCATTTCTTTCATACTCTTATAAGTGGAAATACTACTTGATTATTGCTCAGTCAGTTGATTTACACTTTGGTATTTGACACTCTGCTGCAAAAAGGTTTGAAGTTTTTACTGGGAAACTTGAATCTTTTTTCATCAATGATCTTTCACAGAAGAGTAAATAGATTTTACTTTCCTAGCACTCACTAAGGTTTCTTGAGATCCTGGTATCTGGTGCTTTTAAAATCACGTAATGTTTAATGAACTAAAGACCGTTTAGTCTATGTATTTCTCCTTAGTTGTCATTAACTCTCTGTGGTTGTACATGTAAATGAAGGTAAGACTTCCCTTGATTTGCCAAATTTATCATTATGAAGGACAAGTGAATGACCTTTATTAATGTGGTACTATTGCACGTTTTTCCTTTTCAAGAAGTTTCTTTGAAAGTAGAGTTACAGGCGTAACACAGTACTGTGACTAGGCATAATGAAATATCACTTTAAGAAAAAATTATTTTTGGTTGTCACCTAATGATCCCTACCTTTAGTTTAAGTACCCTCTATGGAATAACCTGAGAGTATTTTTGCCTGATGGCTATTTCTAATAGATATGTGAAAATTATGTGTAACTTAATGTTAGCTTCTCTCTTTAATATTTTTTTATTTTTTTTTTTTGCCTACAGTACTTTCAGCACTTTTATATATTTTTTAAATGTATTGATTCATTTGAAATCCTCTGGAAGTCAGATATAACTAATAATATGTAAAAGTGTTTGTTTACAGGAATAATTTTTTGAACTGTAGAAAGAATACAGTACTTATGCTAAAAAAAATTCTGATTGTGAGTCTAATGAGGATTATGTTGCTGAGTGCTTCTGTCTCCTAAAAGGCAAAGAATGGATAGCCACAATATGACTTCTTAACACCAATGGATAAGTGTTGAAAGCACTGAGATGCTTTCTGTGTTTTGTGTAATACAGTGTCCTTGGGTGGGAAAATGGAAATATGGAAATGGAAGATATTTTGAATCTAAAAGCAAAAATTTCCACTAGGTCAGCACAAAATGGACCACAATGACTATGTATAGAGTGCATTTATGGGCTCAGGAGTGCAAAACCTTACTGCTTTTATCTTTTTTTTTATTTTGAGATGTAGATAAAATCCCTTCACTAAGTCATTTAGGTGTTGTGTTTTGTTTAGTTTTGTTTTGGGTTTCTTTTTGTTGGGGAAGGGCATTTGGTGAGGATTGTTGGTTTATTCCCTGTAGGAATAGGTAATAGATGTAAAGCAATATTGTTTATTTTCTGAAGAAGAGCTCCTCCACTGTTTTATGTGGACCTTTGTGCCCAATGACCTATTTTGTGTTACCTGTGTGGAATAAGAATGTGAGGAAGGAAGATATAATATAAGATTTACATAAGAATAGTTCCTATTTTGCTAATTTTCTAAGTTTGCACAGATAAAAATTTCACTTTCTGGGGACAAGTGAAAGGACAAGAATGTTGATTTTCTGTGAGTAACTGCTCTATTTGAAGACAAATGTCTTTGATTTTTTGTAGATTCTAGCAGTGTGTACTTATTTTAGATTTTTTTGACATATTAAAGAGCACCCATCCAGGGCTGGTAATGCTTTTGACATTTATCAAAAATACAACTGTATTCGAAGCAATTGTTTATTTTTTTTCATAATTATACAGGATAAGACTCAGCAAAGCATGTATTTAACTTGATGTGTTATGATGGATAGGACAGCTTGGCTACATGGCAGTGAGGAATAATGAAATGGAAAGATGGTGGTCTCTTCTCAATTCGAGTGAATCTGCCCTGGCAAAGATACCAGAAATTGGATACATTTTACTATGTGGATGTCAGGCCGGCAGAGCCTGTTTACTCACCTCTCTCTTAGAACAGCACCAGAGAAATGTGAAGAAACACATTCTGATGGCAGAAAGTCATCAGCCTGAAACACATCCTATGACACTATGGTATCTGGTGAAAATGAGAGAACAGAAAGAAGTAAAAACCTCGTGTGAGCTGTGAGAGCTAAAGATCTGATCCTGATCAGGAAGTTGCAAAGAATATTCTGGCCCTTGCCTCAAGCGTGGCTAGAATGGAGTGTTACAGTATTCAAGGTTAAGAAAATGTGGATAACTGAAAGATTTTTTTCCCCTGTTTGATTCATTAGAGACTGTGCACTCCAGTTAAATTGATGGATTCCTGAGACCAGTTTACTGCTTTGACAGCCTCTATTCCAGTAGTCTTTCTTAGATGAATGGCCCACTAAAAAAAATCCCCAATATTATTCTCTGTAGGTCCTGCATTTTCTTAATGACCTACATACTTTTTTCACCACTTTATGCTTTTATTATAACCCTGGAATTCCGGTCTTTTTCTGAATAAGAAACAAAAGTGTAAATGTATTGTTAAAAGTGTTGTGTTGCAGCCGTATGAGGGGTTAGAGTGGTCGTCTTAATTATAGAGGGTTGTCTTAATTATAGTTCTTAAGGAGAAAACCATAGGTAGCAGTCTTTTAAGTCACAGCTTAAAACAGTGATCTGAACTGCTCAAAACTAGCAACCCCATATTTCCTTCTTGCTTTAGATTATGTCTGAATTCTCAGTAGTTTCCTAAGGATCACTAAATAAAACTTGTCATATGAAAAGTGAAGAGTCCACAGGTTAATTTCAGTCATAATGTAATGGAGCCTTCCAGCATGTGCTGTCCAAACAGGCTCTGACCACTTTTAGTCTAGAGGAGGCCGAAGCTGAAGCAGATGGCTTCTGCTGAATAACTGAGCTAAGCACAGGATGTGTCACAGTGACCCCAAGACTACAGATAAATATGCAACCATGTGGGAGGCTGACATCTGGTTTGGTGTCTCTAACTAGTGTCTATAGAAAAATAAATAGCTTTACAATTAAAGAAGGAAAAAGAAAAAGAGACTTATAGGATTATGCTCTCATTTTATTGAGAAATTTTTAGGTCACGGGATCCTACATTACAGCTGTAGTTCTTGACAGAAAAGAGACCTTTTCATTTTGTACCTTTTTTGAAAGCGTGTTTTTAATACAAAGTTTTACAGGGTTTCAATAATATATTCAGCTTTAGCCCTTTCAAGAGGAGGAAGTAGTGTAGGCTCTCCTCAGTTTATAACCTCTTGCAAGTAAGCTGTGACCAAAAGAAAAGAGTGCCTGTCAGGGATCCCTAATTTTTATTTTTTTTTTTTAATTTTTATTTTTTTTTTTTTTTTTGGTGTTTGTGGCAATTTCCTGGCTGAAGGCTGCCTCAGAGTTGATCAGTGCCCTCTGTATAATCCTGCCTACCCTACATGCATGCAGAAACACAGAAGCATATTGAAATTCTAGCATGATACCTAGAAGTTGATTGAAATGGAAGTAACATACCTCTAAAATGATAGTGCGAGTAGTTTATGTTGATCTGTGACATGGACAGGTATGTTTTCTTAGGAATGAACATAGTGTATTCTGCTATGGGCTGAAGTAGGCAGTAAGGTTATGCAGTCATCATCAGAAAGAAAGGTATATTATTCTGTACTGGAAACAATAAAACAAGAAACTAAAGGAGACTATATTGCCTTTACTCTCCTTTTAGAACAAAGGGTTCGATAAGGGACACCCAGAGGTATTAGTGAGGTTTGGTCACGATCTACTCATCCAAAAATGTTATATGCAAAAGGATTCAAGAAATGAGGCAGGGAGCCCTTCAAAGATTCTATAGATAGAGAAAGATCTGAGTGAGAAACAATTATTTGACTTTCTATAAAATGGAAACAAGTTAAAACTAGGTCCCAAATTGGGATAAAAACCCACAATTTTTTACTCTTTTGCACAAAATTAAACTGTTCTTTGTTTGAAATTGAATGTAATAATTCTGTAATATTGTTTCAATTTTGTGTATTTTTATATTGCCATAGATAATTTCCCCCACACCCCAAATATTATTTTAAATCAAGGATGGAATTTTTAGAATTAAAATTTTAGGTTGCTTTGTGGAGCTTAGAATGTCAAAAGCTGTCTTTAAAAAACTTCCCTTTTCTTTAAAAGAGATATTTTTTAAAAAATACTATGTAGCATCTTAGCTAGGTTTGCAAACTTCAGTGTTTTGGACTGAAGCTTTTCTACTTCCATCTTAAAGGACACGTTAGACTGACTTTATCAGAAAAGTCTGTGTCAGGTATTGGTACAATACTTTCATTTGTTAGAAAGATTAAGGAAACAGGTAGCAACTCAAGCAGAGAATCTGAGATGCAGAGGACTAAATACTGGATACCAAGAAACAAATTCTGAAAGCAAATTAGAGAGATAAGAATTCTTGTACTAGAAATTTTATATCTTTGGTTTTTTTTTAGTTCAATAAATATATACAAATATAGCTTCAATAATATTCATATTAATAAATGGAGACAATTGTATTCCAGTACGTTGAAAGCCTGAAAGTCTTTCCAAATAAGGTACTGACAAGAAAGAAGAAAAGTATGTCGTTTTTGAAATACCTTGAAATTTTGAGGAGACTTCAGGCACAGGACTTCCATTGTTCATTTAATGAAATAAGCTATTGCCTACACATCCATTAAAACATAAAATAGAAATAACAGCTTAATAGTTACACAGGTGAAGGACTAAATACCATAGTAGAAGCTGAAACAAAATGAGAGGTTGACTTAAAAGTCTCTTGCTAATGTCAATGGTTGCTGCCACATGGGGTTTATTAACACAAAACTATTTCTCGGCAGTGTTTCTGCTTGCCTTATTTTTACCTTCTATCTTCATCTCTTTGCTTGGGTTTTTTTTCTGCTGGTGGTGTAAGTACTCTTGTAAGGCTGTGTCACTTTGCTCCTGACATCTGCTGTTGTTGGACGTTCATGAGTGGGAATTACATGTTTTCAAGGAGTCTCATTGTGTAGTTTAGATGCAGAAGATGTATACTAATTCCTTCCTGCAAACTTAGCTCTTTAGGTCTTTAAAATAATCTGTATAAGGCAGGCAGCTAGTCCACAGAGGTACCTATGTGGAAAAAGGAGAGTAGAATTATGCCACCCCTCTATATAGAATTGACAATGGCTGTAGAGCTGCTATCAAATTTTTCACAAGCGTGTGTTTGTGAAAGTTGCAAAATGGGAAAGTAACTGATCCCAAGCAGAAGTTTATAATGAACAGTCTGAAGTGATAGAGACCTTTCCTGTATTGTTTGACAACTTAGTTTCAGTTGATTCTTTCGTGGAGATCTGACCACATCTATTCTTTCAAATGAACAACACAAAACACTAAAAGTGAATAGCTCTTGAAACAGGGAAAACTCAAGATGTATTGGTAAAGATGGGTTAAAATAAAGGGTTTGACAGCAGATGTCTCTTACCCCTCCCAGCCTACTGTGATTGTTGAGTGAATCCTGTTCTGCTGCAATTCCAGGAACTTTCATCAGTTCTGTGAGCTGTGACAAATTCTGCATCACCTCTTCTGAACCACTGTGAAAGTATCTGTTTAATCATCAGTTCTGGGGTTTGGCTTTGGGCCTGTTCCCTGCTTGTCTTAGGAGTCTCTGAATCATTGTTTTTGCTGGAGGCCCCCAGCTTGCTGCGTTTCTCAATCATTCTGTCTGCCCCATCCTGCAGTCAAAGACATCCACTCCAGAACAAGCATCCACTTCAATCCAGGAAGCCCCGCAGCCGCTCTCAGCAGAACAAATGCAGTATACGTGCTGCAATTGGCAAACGTAGAACTCAGGATGGATGTCTTTAATTGGCCTCCCATTGGCCACCTCAGTGATGGGCTAACATGACAACACTGCATGTAGCTGCACTGTAAATTTGAGGAGCTGGGTGATGCCAGGAGACAGAATGGCTATGAGGAGAACTGTAAGGGGAGTTAAAGCCTCCTGTTCTGCCCAGCATTTAAGAAGAAGTGGAGAGACAGAGATAATAATAACAAAAAAATTAGGAAGACAGAGCTGAAAGTCTGTTTCCCTTCATAATACATGGATATAGTATCAATTGTTTATTTTAAAGGGTATTGGTAGTCATTCCTGTAGATTTATTGATTGTGGGAGGCTGAGCTTCTTGTTCCAAAAAATGGTGGATGATGAATGTCCAGGTAAAATCTTCCTGCCTCAGATGACAACAGAAAGGACAAGAATTATATGCAGTCTTATTAAATAAACAGAATAGTTCACCTGTCTTTTGAAATGTAGCATATAATAAAATAACTGAAAAGCTCAAAATGTTTCTAAGCTTGATTGCTCCTTAACTAGTTCATTTATATTGATAAAAGCCTGGGAGGAAAAAAACTCAAAACACTGAAAAGGTTGGAGCCAACCATTATAGAATAAAGTATAGTGTGATGAAAAAGAATTTTGGAGTGAACAAATTTACAATTGAGCAAAGCATAGGTTCCACCTGTCCTTCAAATAACGGAGAATGCAGCTGCTCAATGATGTTACATTAGACCATATACCAAGGACTGCAAACCTAAATGATGACATCTGAGTCGTTTGGTATATATGAAAGAGACATTGAAATAAATCATTGTCTGAGAGCAAATATATGTTTGAAAACAAATGATTCTGGGTCAGCATTTATTCTTGATTACTTTTTTATCCCCACCTCTGTTCTGTAGTTGCTATAGCTGTTGTGTGATATGTTATAAAAAGGCATGAATGTATGTGCCCCACACATGCTGTGTAGATAAAGCAGAGGCACATGATTCACTAAACAGCAAAGGGACTTAGTGACTTAGTCAAAATCAATAGGAAAGTGAATGGGTCACTTTTAGCCATTTGACAGTTTTGACTTTGTAAGTAGGTCACAGCATTGGAATATTAGCGTATTGCAATGAACTTAATTACATGCAAGAGCAAGATTGTAAGGAAGGGATTTTAACTGTAGCTTCTGGATCTGCATTGACTTCTATTAGCAGAGAAAAGCAGATGATTGATTCCCTTTCTTGTTTTCTTTTGTAAAGGAGCCAAAATCATTTTATTCAAAGACATTTTATTTGGATGTATAGACTGCAGATACCGTTTTATAATGCTTAATCTTAATGGTTAAGTGGGGGGTGTCTTGTTGAGTTTATGCCTGTATAGTTGGTTTTTGCTTTCTGAAAAGCAAATGAAAGTAATTTGAGAGAAAGAAGATGTCACAGAGAGAACCTGGCCTGGACTTCATTCAAAACCACAAACCTTGTGGAGGAGATAAAATCTGTGCTTTGAAAGACCTTGCTTTAAAATGCAAAGCTTTCTCCCACATTGATGTCACCAATGAACAGCTTACTTCACAAAGGGTTCTGCTTTTAATTGTAGAGCACCACATCAAATTCCAGAAGATAAATGAATGTGGAAAAAATTTGTACTGGCTCTGTCAATAACTAATCTGATATCAGCACTTCAGCTCTTGGACAAAGGCAGCTTTGAGATCTAGAAAAGATTACAAAAGGGCCTTTTCTTTGTGTTTAATTGAAATGTTAAATTTCTATAAGCTCAAGTACTATGTTACTAATAAAAAAAAAAAATAAAGAAGAAAAGATGTAAAAAAAAGAAGCTGATGTGTGCTTCTTTTTTCGGAATGTGCACACATGCTGTTTTACTGAGACCTTTACAAGCTGCTGTTGGCTAGCTGTACATTCCTGAGGCTGTTTTATTATTGTGCACCCTTTCTACAGAAAACAAAATACAGCAACTTATGCCATGACATTTTGTGACATTTCCAGTTATAAACATCTGGAAAGTTTAGTGTGACACTGACAGCAAAGCTGACAATGATTTTCCAGTGCCACATACAGCCTGGGCATCTGCAGTCATTGCCTTTTCATTTTATTTTCCTGTCCCTCCCTCCTTCTCCCACCTAAATGCTTAATACAGCCTTTCTCTGTTTTGGCCTTGAAGATAGAATAATATCCCACATTTATTTCAAAGCTGTACATGGAACATTGTGCATCAAGTGCATCACAGATCAGTTCAGAGCATAAGGGAAGTGCATTCCAGCTAGCAAGAGGAAGCGCAGCTGCACAAGTTGGTCTCATTGCGGACATTGGATGGATTTGATCATCAGATGTCTACTGTGCATAAAATGGAATTTAAACAGCTAAACATTAAATACTTCTATTATTGCGTTTATATATTGAGATGAAAGAGGGGAAGAAAACAACACACACGTCTTCAGAAGTAAGACAAAGCAAGAGAAGGGGGAAAAATTAAAAAAAAAAGTAAAACCCAAATAATTGTTGCATTTGAAATGTAAAATGTCTTTTTTGTGTGATGAAAAGTGCACTGGAAGAAGGTAACATTTTATTAATTACCGAAACTGCACCACTAATAATGGTTAGTTAATAAAATAATGTAAATATGATAATACAATAATGAAAAATAATGTAAAACAATTACATTATTTCAAGTATGTTGAAACTTTTGAGAAATTTTATCAGAATCATCTTGAATTAAAGTTGATATTGATAAACACTAGTAGAAGTGACTGTAGGGGGTTATAGATAACGAAAGACAGGATTCTGCCAGCTATGTATTCATAGTGGATTTAGTGCTGCCTCTAACAACCTGTCTAAAGGACTTGCTGTGACCTAATGGTGTGAGGCACAAACATTTAGTCAATGTGTTCTTATGTCAACTTCATTTTCAGCTTAAACTATTTATTTGCCTTTTCTGCTCTCTTTGACATCTGTGAAAATTGTTTTCTAAGGTACTGTCTTGTCTCTCTGTTGCTTTTAGAGCCAATACTGAGTGGCATTAGTAAGAACAAAAAAATTGTGTAACCTATGTAAGTGTGTTGCAGCATTTTCAGGCACCAAACTGTGTTAAAGCATCAAAAAATAGTAATCAGACTTTAAAATTACATAATGTCTTTTAAAGATAGTTTCAAAGACTAATAAATAAATAACTCCATATCTTAAAAAAAAAAATAAAAAAAAGAATTCAAATGTCGGATTCAGTATCCACCTAAAGTTTTATGCTCTGAGAAGCTCTGCTTCAGCACAGGTTAACTGCAACATAGTTTATACGTAATTATTTTTTTTGTATTTACTGCAGTCAAACACTTTCCTATGTTTGGCTGTGTTTAGACACAGCAACAACCTTATATTTTTTCTGTAATTAGCACCCTTGAAATATTCACAGCATTGCTTTAAAAAAAGTTCTAAGGTTAAGAAAAAGGTAAGGTCCTAAAGGGAACAAGTCATGTTTTTAGGTGAGCATTTTGTTCATGTCCTCTGGGAAAACTTATGGTTTGGTGTGGGGTTGTTTTGTTTTTTGGTTGTTTGGTTGGTTGTTTTTTTTTTTTTTGTTTGTTTGTTTGTTTTCCCCAGAATTGGTTTATTGGGAGAATAGAAACAGCTGTTTTTAGTCCTGTGCACTTCTCTGTCCCAGACTGGACAGTATTCCTAGAAACATTATCAGCTTTCCTGGATGAAAAATTATCTTCCTAGTCTTTATTGTCACAGATACCCTGAAACACAAATTTTCTCTTCCTTGAAAAATACTTAATTTCCCCTGCTCTTCTTGTGAAAATCTTTGTAATAAACTCATTTATTAGAGTATCTCCTGAAGGCAAATGCTGTAGTAGTGTGGCAGCAGAGTGCAAAGGCCATAGTTTGTCAGTTGTAAACCAGAGAATTGACAGATTGTGCTCACAGAGATTCCTTGTTCAGACCATAGAAGCTGTTTGTCCTGGAGGATGTTTCAATGTTGCTTTTTGGTGAGTGTTTCCCTAACCCAGAGGCAGCCATGATAGGTAGATAGATAGATAGATAGATAGATAGATAGATAGATAGATAGATAGATACATACATACATACATACATACATACATACATACATACATGCATACATATGTACATACATAGATGATAGATTTTCTACCTTTCCTAGCAATATGTAATGAGTCAGAGAGAATGTTTGAGTTTTATAGACTGCCATTAGCAGTTGTCATTTCAACCTGAGACAATTCTGACTGAAATAAAGTAACTTCCTGACCAAACGGAATATATTAAAATAAAGGAGATTGTTATAATCTTAACTGGAAAGTAGTGTGATGAATCAGATTCCACAAAGGGTTTCTTTGTTGCTTCTTTCCCCTTTCCATCTTCCCGCCCCAGGCTTCTCTTCATTTTAAACTCACACATCTTGCATTTACTTTTCTGAACCTTTGTTTTATTTTTCTTTGCCCCTTTTTATCCTTCTGAAAACCTAAGAAAATTGATAGAGCAAAACACAAACACAGTGTCAACAGCTTACAGAGAGCTTTCCTTAGAAGACAGCAGGCAGCAGACTTGTATTTTCTGCTTCACAGTATGAGGATGCAGCAAATATGAGCAGCTGTTCCATGGAGAGTTTTGGCTCAGTTCAACCATTTTGTTCAATGATGCTCTGGTTTGGCCCCAAACTTTCTCCTAAGTTCCCTTATGCAGTGTCCTGAAGAGCTCAGTTGGCTGGGGGAATGCAGTGTCCCACTTCCACCCACCCCAGCCCCTAAGCATCTTCTTTGCAGTTTCAGCCACCCATGGAGAAGAAGTATTCTCTCTATTGTTTTCTGTTGCTTTTGGCCCTTGCCTAGCACTATCAGT
Source organism: Margarornis squamiger (assembly GCA_035222235.1). Lineage (NCBI taxonomy): Eukaryota > Metazoa > Chordata > Aves > Passeriformes > Furnariidae > Margarornis > Margarornis squamiger. The sequence goes on along the minus strand of JAWWTY010000106.1, from coordinate 63,525,052 downwards.
GAACACAAGGTTCTTTGTGTCCCCTTCCTTGCCTAGTGGTTGGTTTGCAATGTTGCATCATCCAAAACACTTACTCTGCATTTTTGGCTTGGCTAAATGACCTGCTGTTCACCCTGGTCTTTGCTTCCTTCTCTTGTGGCAGGAATAGCAAATTTAGTCCTGTTCACAGCAGCTTTTTCCTCCATTCCTAAGTACTTCTCCTGAAATTTTCACCTTTGTGAACTGGCAACTGCTTTAAAACTTATCTAGATATATTACTGCTCTTATAGCATATCTTTTCTTACCTGCATTCATGGCAAAAATCTGTTCAAAGGCCTTATTTAAAAAAATTAAACTCTGAATTAGTTCTCAAATTGTTTCTCAGGATTTTATGTGAATGTTGCTGCACAAACTCAGCTGTCTTCCATGTGACTCCTGTGCGGTAGTCCAACTGCAGGTTAGTTTGTGAATGTACATTGCTGAGAGTTTTAAAAAATCCGAATAAATTATTCTTGAACTGAAGACTGCCATAGCATTGTGTGGGTATTATGGATACCCATGGCTGACCAGGCTGTAATGCCACTGGCACAGGCACTATTTGAAATCATTTTATTTGTCAAGTAAGAAGCTGCCATTCTAGGAAGAACCAGGTCTGATGATATACCAGAATTGAATCTGAAAGCAGGAAACCTAGTGAAGCAGGAAATACCTTGGGCACTTTGGTGATGGGATCCCAGCTGATCTGTCTCAAATGGACCATGGAAATTTTTGAGGTCAACCAAAATATGAAGCTGTTAAGAGGATATTTTGGCATCTGGTGAAGTCTGAAACTGAGAAGGTTCACTTGTGACCCTTTTGCTATACCTTCAGGATGCTGAGGACAGTATTTTACATGACTTCTGCTCCAGCTAGTTTCTTGTGCCTCACTTCTATGAGAGACTCCCATAGATTTTTTGATTAACACTAGTTCTTCCCCCCTTCCACCAAATAACAAAACCCACACAGAATGGTACTATAAGTAGAAATTGAATCACATTGCTACATAGATTGTGAAGTATATATCAAGATTTGTTAAGTAGCTTGAATGTGAGTTTTGCAAACAATTAGCAAAATACGTGTTGAAAACATAGGAATATTACAAACGTAAAGGAAAGTTGAAAAAAAAGTAATCTATTTTCTCTCAGGCCAATAGCACAAGTGACAACTTAGTTTTGGTTTGTGTACTTGTTCTGTCAATACATCTATTAGCATTTTGAACTGTCTTACTGAGCCCCTGCCTGGAACTGCACACACACTGTTACACTCTGATTTTCCCTGTGACATGATGCTAGCTTTCACCCTGAAGCTCAATATTATTTTATGCCATGTGTTAATTTCCTGCATGAATGCCTTATTTACCTTCATTTAGAGTATGCTGCAGGTGGAAAGAGAACAGTACTTACTGGCAATATTTTTGGTGGCAAAACACTGAAGGACAGCTCAGGGTCTTGCATAGCTCCAGGGTATCACCACTGTGAAAGCAATTTGGAGGTGTGATTTGTCATTAAGGAGGACTGGTTTCTTAAATACTGGTGCTTCATAGGACTAACCACAAGTACGAAGTTTTGCAGTCTCTTCAAAGAAAGCAGATCTAATAATATCTGGGCTCCATTCAAAAGCCACTCAAGTCAATGGGAGTCTTTACTGGAACTTCAGCCAGTGTTTGATCTGGCCTCAGAAATATTTCTGAACTCCTGAGGATGAAATTAGTAACTGAGTAGGGTTCTTTTGCAAAATTGATATTAGGTGTCCGTAGCTGTTCCAGCTACCTTTTAATTTTTATTTTTTTCTTGTATGATACAGTATTTATATTAGTTTTCCTATAACTCAGATAAACTGACTTAAGTGGTTGTAGTTATAGTGTGTATTCAACAAGGGTAGCTAGATATGCAAATTCAGTAAGACAACTTCACCCAATCCAACAGCCTTTGTTGAAGATCCATTCGGTACTGTACTGTAAAGAGGGATTATTCCTTTGCTGAATTTCTAGTTGTTTTCCTTTGTTACTTGAGTAGGTTTTGATTTTCAGAGCTGTTTTCTAGGCACTTGCACTGTATATATGACTTTTTGATTGTTTTGGAGGTTTTGTATTTGCTTTGCTCTGCAGTCATTGGATCCTCTACTGGATCTTGTGAACAATGGAGCTGGTATTTTTTGAGGTAGTAGGATACACATTTCTTCAGTTACATTTAGTGACTAAATGCATGGCTAAATTTGCTAGGCTGTTTGGGCAATGTCCATCATTTAACTTTTTCATTTTTCCTTTTTCTTTTTCAAGGGCTAACAAACTGCTTTTCCATGTTTAGAAATGTATTCAGCAATAGAGAGTTTTTAGTGTTTATGTCTGTTTATGTGTTTGTGGTATTGGCTGCTTATTAGAAATAGGTATTAACATGTATATGAATGCATCTGTACACATATATATATAAACTTAAACCATAATTGTGATAGAGTAGAAGAGGGATGTAGCTGGATGCAAAGTATTTGTTCTTAAGCTTTTATGTTGTGTGCTTTTCTTCACTTCTCCTTCTAGAAGTGCAGAAATATGGTTTGTGTTTGTCTTGAGAGTGAATACAGGGGCAGTTTAAATTGCAGCTACAAAAACATCTTACTACGTGTGCATTTCAACAGCAAAAGTGGAACAAAAGTAAAAGCACAAGGAAATACCTTTGAAATTGAGCTTATACAATAATAGTATAATAATACGTTTGAGCAGTCTAGAACTTGCTGCCATAAGATACCAGATGAGTCAAAAGTTTAGCACAATTTCTGTGAACACTCAAGCTTCAGGGCTCTTCACTTCTAAATTCAAATTTAAGAAGCAACTTCACCTATTGAAAGATTACTCCAAAATTGCCAATTTCATGGTTTCTTGCCCTTTTCTCTGATGCCGGTCACTGTCAGAAAGAGCATATTGGACTAGATGAATTGGTCTGAATCACTGTAACAATGGCTGTATTTGTTATTGTGAGGAAATGATTTTTGCTGGTTTCTTACCAGTAAGAGCACTTCTAGCATGTGTGTGCTGGCCTGAGAAACAATCTGTAATAACACACACGTTGTGATGATTTTAGAATGCACAATTTTAACGTGTTTTTTTATTGGCGAGAAATTAACTAATGCCTTGTACCTTTTTAAAAGAAACATGATTCAGACTTCTGCTCAAACTAATGCAAGTTAAGAGTTAGTAAATAATGTACAATGCAGGTCAGGTGAAGTATTTCAGATGAGCAGCTTATGATCTTTTCAGGAAAACAAAATTTCTCAAAAATTTCAAATTTTTATCACAATGATTTTTGATCTATATCTCACGTTTCTAGATTACGTGGTAATACAAATAGACTTCAACAACACTGGTAAATATATTTTTTCCTGTTGTTTACTCTTTTCCTATCTTTGGTGGTAGTAGTAGCAGAACAGTCCATTTAAGTAGTGTGTGATGCATCACAGACAAGTAGATATGCTTCATGGTAAAATTTCCTGCAGTGGGTTACACAAAGGGGTTGGCAAGATATTTTGGTATTTTATTCTTCTGTAAAAACATTCTCCAGTAGGTGTTCAAGTACAAGGAATGTAAGATTCGTGTCTTCTACTTTTAAATATTGATTATTCCCCCCAAGTGAAACATTCCTGTTAGGATAGATTCAGTGTTCAGTTTCTTACAGTTTAAGGAATTATTGTATTCCAGCCTAAGTATTTCTAGAGAACAGATATATAAAACTAAAAAAGACTCAATATACTTCAGGTAATCTTTTTCTTGATTCATGCCTCATAAAATTTAAAATTGACCTCCAGGACATCACTGAGGCCTCTACAAACATTTAGCTGCAGGACTCCATAGAGTTGAAACAGATAGCTTTGAAGAATTTTGTTAGGCTGTCCTTCAGACTTAAGGAAAGAGTCAAACCTTGTTTTAAGATAAAAGCTGATTTGTCTCCTGCATTTGCATCAAAGATAATTCTCAAAGTTTCCAGACATTTGTGAGAAAGAGAACAAAATTGCTCAATATTCTGCATAAGAATATGTACCAAACCTGTAGATTGTTGGACATGCTGCATACTTCTATGCTGTGGAGAAAACAGCTTTCATTAATGAGGCTTCATTGGAACCTGTAAAAATATTTAGCAAGGACCTTGAATTGTCATTGCAGATTCAAAGGCAGCAAATAAAATATACATATACTGTGCCATTTGTGGGGACAGAACAGACTGATGTAAACTCCTGCTAAGAGGGAGCCAAGATGATCAGATCTGCCTGGTCATAAAAGTTATTCATTGGCAAGCTTGCAGTTTAGCACATCAAATTATTAGATCCTTCTGGCATGTTATGATTTTTTTAATTATAATAAGTTTACATATTTTGTTGATGAGGTCACCACAGGAGCATAGAAAATAATTTAAATACCTAATTGCTGAGGGACAGCTAGCAGCAAGAGCACCTTTACAACCAGCTCTAGGTGCTGCAGTTACCGTGTTACAGTCAATGGAAATATGTGTGGTAATGAGCCACTGTCTTCTTGGCTCTGGAGTTCTGAGGTCCCAGGAACAGTGTAGTCATCAGAGGAGGATCTTCTGTTTGGATGATGCGAATTAGTTCTACATGAAAAAGCACAATGCCCTTCACACTTTGGAGGATTTATTGGCTGGTGTTTTCCTTTCAATGTGTATATGACTACAGCAAAATAAAACAGAATTTTCTGAGAGCTGGTCCATGCACAGGGTAGGAAAAAAGAGAGTAATTTCTTCTTTGAGACGGCAGAAGACTCTACTGCCTGCTCAAGTTAATATGAAATACTGTGTTTCTTATTGATTTAATCTAGTAACAATCCTGATAAGACTGCTTTGAGTTATCATTTTGCCATGTTTTTGGGTTTTAGTCACTTTTATTTGCACTGAAAACTACCTTTTCTCATTTTTGGTATTGAAGTACTCGACACCATGTACTTCAAGGTCAGAGAACATTTTAGGTTGCCTCATACCTGTCCCCAGCTGTTTTATCTTCTGCTTAGAAGCCACTTTTGCCAGAATCTGTTTACAGGGGATGCAGATCTTCTCTGTGATCTGCAAAAGGGGAAGAAGTTCCTCATGGATAAGGAGGAATTTCTATTCACACTATTTCATGACTTTTCTCACACAAAAGAAGGCTTGAGAGCCCTCCCTACCTGCATTACCCAGTTGTAGTTCAGAAAGCTCTCCTATACCTTGTTATATTCTCAGATGATATTAAGTACTTGACAACACCTATGGATCAATTTGCATTTTTTTTATATGGCAGTCCTCCTAACTGTCTACTCTAGATAACAACATTACCTGAAAACATAATACAGATGCAATTTAGACATATAGCTAGCAGTTCTGTACTTATTTACTTCTGATACAAAGATCCTGACAAAGTAAAGAAAAAAGAAGATATTTTTTGCAAAGACCATGATGACCTGTGTACTTTAGGAGATATAAGCCTTCATGATATCTTCTCTATATGTAATTTATATAAGAACATAATGTCGGTAGAAGGATTCCAAGCCTGTCATGCTGTTTTCAACACTTTCCCAGAACATATCTTAAGCATAATACAGTTACAGATCAACCATGTACTGATACTTCCCCAGAATATTCTCAGCCTTCAAGAGTTAAAAGTCAGAGATGGCTCCTTTATAGTTAATATGCCTACATGGATTTCTCGAAGTGGTACAGGCTTTCCTGGAACTCCTGGAACTTTTGTCATTTAGCCTGGTTTTTTTATCCAGGCCTTGATTTCTTCCTAAAAACTAGTCATCATCTGATTAGAGGGACCCTAATCTCAGTGTTTAGATGTTTTAGTCTTTTTAGGTAATAAAAAATTAAACCTGTCTAGATTTTCTGTTGGACTTCTAATTTGTTTGTCATGAATTTATGTAAAGATTACCTGTTTTCAGAGATTATAAAGCTGTGCTATTAAAGTAGCTGGGCTAGAATCTCAGGGTGATACAGTTCCATCAAGTTGGATGTAGACAGCTTTTTCTACCCCTTTGAGAGGCATCCCACTCACTGGCAGATTTATTTAAAGTTGTATGGACTATTAATTAGAGGAGTCTTCTGCAATATGTACTTGTTCCATAAGAGTAGTATTTTGCAGTCTATTTTTAGGGTAGCTCCAAATCCCCACAGTGTTTAGATCAAGTCTCTGCATTTAAGTCATTAAGCGAGCTTTAGAAACTCTGAATGAGAAAGAAAAGCTACTTGCTTATACAGCACCAGAACTTCTTCCACACTTGTTGTCCATAACTGTATAGCAGTGCATACCATATTGTGACTAGCTTTTCTTTACAAACCATGATGAAGACTGTGTTCTGCAATGGAGAAAGACCTGAATGTAGCTTTACTTTTCCTCTTCTGGGCACAGAGATCACAGTTCCACCTTTGTGAGGTACTGCAGCGTATTCACTTACTGGCACTTTGAAACCTGGAAGTACTGCATGGAGGTACATCATCCATGAGGTGAAGAGCAGACATGTCAAGAAGCTGTATGCAGCTTTTCTATTAATCACTAAAGTCTATTTTGCTCTCAGCTCTGGACATTTCTGTGGTGCTTACCAGCTTAGTCACTTTTGATATTCTTTTGAATGTGTTTACACTTTGCTTGACTTTGAGAAAAATGTGATTGTTTTCTCAACCCTGGGAACCATTTATGGTTTCACATACAGAGGAGTAAGCAAAACCAATAGTATGTAAATTAACTGCTTGTTTTACCCCAAAGAAACAACATTTAGATGAAATATAACTCTAAATATCCTAATTCTGCTTAATGCTCTGCTGCACTAGTTGGGAGAGTTAAATGGCATAATCTTCAGTACTCATCAGAAGCTCTGGGCAAGGAATGAAAATTTTGTGGCTTATCAATCAGTGGCTGCCAAAGACCTTGGAAAGAAAAAGGAGTTTTGATTGGTTAATGTATGCATTTCTAAAGAATTCTAACCCTCTGAACATAATATATTGTACTGCCTGAACAGGTGAGCAAAATACCAGCTACCACATTAAGAAAAATCTGATACTGCACCACCTACATTTTTTGTAAAAAATCATTACAGTTTTTCCTTTTAAATAGTCTATATAGAACATCTGTATGAAGAATGGTTCTAAAGTACTCCTGTGCAAATATGTAGTTGCACCTAGCTAGGCCCTGATTTCAGAATGACTGGTGTATGTTAAGACTAACTTTCCAATCATTAATAGGAAATTTAAGTCTCCTTAAAGCCTGTTGATCTGTGGAGGAAACTTATCAAGCTATCTTCAGTGGCCAGCGTCATTCATGAAAAGATATTGATGCTTTGGGTCTGAGTTCATTGGCACTGCCATCAGCCTCCTAGGAAAGCAGGATCTGGTTTCTCTGGATCCAAACAGATCCATCTTAAAAGCCTTGCCACTATTATAGTTTACAATAGTGGAACTGTCACAATGACAATGCATGCACCAGCTGCACCAAGTGCAGAGTGTTGCAAAGAAGGTAATGGTGCTCATCCTTACAAGTACCAGCATCAGCTGAAGTTAGAGCAGTCAAGTGAATTGTGTCTAAAACTACCTTTACACTACTAGGAGGAGTGTCATGGTTTAGGAATTGTACTCCTCAGTTCAGTTCCCCCTCCAAACCACACACTGCTTGCTCTCTTGCTCTCACTCCTTCGTTTCCCCTCCCCACCCCACCGTGGCAGGATGGAGAGGAGAACTGGAGGCACAAAAGTCAAAGATCATGAGTTGGGATAAGAACAGTTTACTAGAAACAGCAATGAGTTAATAAAACGAACAGGAACAGCAACAATACTAATGACAGAGAGTAAAAGAAAAGAAATTATTCACACGTGAGAAAAAAAACCAACCTGATAACAGACAACACCAGACAGCTCCATCTGTCATTCTTGACTGAAAGGAATCCCTTCTCCCTTGAAGAATCACTTTCCCTCTCCCTGGCAATGACGTGAAGTGGTATGGAATAACTTCCCTAGCCATGTCCTGTCCCAGCTACTGCAAATATTAACCCTATCCTGTCTGGAAGGAGGACAAGGAACTACTGGCTATTTCTACTCTGCTTGATGGGCAAGGCAAATACTACATGTATGAAATAACTTTCTTCATGCAATTCATTTATATGAGAGAGGTACTCAACTGGTTAGATTTAGATAGCCTCCAGTATCTTCACCCCACCAAAATGATAAAAAGTAGTAAGGTTTCTAAAGAGTATTTTATCACATAGATCAAATCCAATGCATCCAATATCTGAACTTTTTAAAAAACATTTCTTAATAAAACATCTTTCTAAAGAAATGGCTATTTTATGAATGTTCTTTTAGAAGATGAGCCTGGTGGTTATAGCAGCCATTGTCAAAGTGTAAGGAACTCAATTTGCATGTCAGTGTGCTAGGAGGAATTTTAAAGAAATTAAACTGTTGTATTGAATTTCAGCATAAAAGATCATATAAAAAATACAGTAAAATCTATTACTCATTTTCAACTGTTAGGTGATTTATTCTATGCAGATTAAGAATCACACTGAAAAAAACATTCAGATATGTAAAATAAAAAAAATAATGAAATGTTTTGCCTCCGTAAATCACCACATTCCTGGTTCATTCATCATTTTCCTATCTTAGTCTGATGCATTTCAGAACTTATAGGCATATCAGGTAAGGTAAGCCAGAGAGCTCACTGGAGACAGAAAACTCTTCTACGTATGAACATGGCTAATCAGGAACTCCAGCTTGTTCAGACATTTTCCTTAGGAGGAAAGCATCATGCAGCTCTGTATCACATTTAGTTATTTTGGAACTGACCATCCAAGACAAGTGGGATAAAATACCTAATAGGATAGGTACAAGGATGTAAAGACAAGATCGATCATTTGGAACAGAGACAGACAGCTACCAACTTTCAAGAGGAGTAAATCTTTCAAAAACAGGGGGGAAAAAATGCTGTGTGGAAATAACCTGGTTGAAAATCTTTGGAGCAATAAATATCTGTTAAAGGCATGGGAGTGATGTCTTAAGAAATGTAAAGCCAGTTGTATGCACATCTCCACTTTCAGTTCTGTTGTCTTCGATTTCAGCTATCACTTTCAATAATTGAAAATGCATGTTATTAACTGTAAATCCATATGTGATATTCTAGCAAAGAAAGACAAAGCTGGAAAATCACAGTGCCATAAGTGCACTGACTTGCCTTCAGTGTCCTATTTTCAGCAACAAAAGGAAGTAAGTCTTAAAACTTTGCATAAAGCTCTCCTGCTGTACATTGCTATTATTCCTGATTCACTGAGCTATTTCTTGCTATAAGCAAACTGGAGAAAATGGCCATAGAATAAATGTGGAAAAATAAAAGCACAATGGCTTGTGCATTATTATTGCTATTAATCAGCGCTGTGGAACTTGTATGATGTATAGTATATCTTACAGGTTCATAAGCAGTACTTCATCTATGGAAAGTATTACAGATAGGATAGCAATGAGAGAAACCAGAAAACCCCAGTAATTTTATGTAGGCCAGTATTTCAGCTGGGCCTCAATTTAGTGCAAAACCATGTTCAATTTTTGGTGTAACAAACCCCACATTGTGCAAACAAGTGAGTATGCATACATGGATGGTCACCCGAAAGATACCGGTGCTGCGATGGGACAAAAGGCCAGAATTTTTGGTAGCCTAGCAACAACAGTATTCTGGACCAGAGGTAACAGGGCCTTGCCAGGCCTCACAGAGCAATAGGGAGTCTCCTAGACCAGCTCAAATTCTCACAATAAGCAAAGGGGTGAATATTTTGAGCACTTCTGCCCTACCTAGCTTGGAATGTTGCACATTGCAAATTGAAGGCTACAAGTTTGCTAAGATTACAGAAGAAACTCAGATAAATGGTACAGCTGAGTAAACACTTGTTCTGCATGTGCTGCGGCTTTCCATGCACTGCAGAAGGAGAAGCGGCTGAATGACAGTGATCAGGAGCAGGAACCAGAGGCAGTGTAGGATTGGTCAGAAGAACAAATCCTTTTTTTTTTTTTTTCAGAAGTTATTTGTGCAATGGTTGCTGTAGTGTCTAGAGAGAGACATTATTCTTCAAGTCAGTAAGTCCATAAATGTAAACTGTAAACTTGTGGCTCTCTGTCTGTATAGCAGGAAGAGCATCTGATTACAATAGGTGAAGCAAGTAAGTGATAGAAGCTTTTCTCCTGCTTTGGTTTAGGAGTAATTTTCCTTGATTATTTTGGTGTGTCTTCATGCCATATTAGCTCAAGTAATTTGTAGTCAAATTTAAAGGCTTTAACTGACTTTGTTCAATGCCAGCAGAAGTTATAAGGGAGTTACTCTGGTGTTGCTGCGTGGTGACCTGTTTGTGTGGAGGGTTGCTGCTTAGGTTATTTTGTACAGCTGTTTAGCTCAAGTGTTTTGAGTAAAATCACTTGACAGATAAAAGACCTAGTTCATTCTCCTGAGCTTGGATTAACACACAAACAAAGAAAAAGAAGTATGTGAAGAGGTACTGAAGCGCTTTCAATCCGTCAGTGATTAAGTTTCATCATCACAGATACTAGACTGGCTACCGGGCTGAATGAAAGCAGAATCTAAAGGCTAGTGATGCTTCCAGATGGACGTGACTAAAAGCTTCATCAGACTCAGGTTAGTGACTTTCTATGGGGGAATAAGAAAGGTGAGATTCTGCATGGGTGTAAGGCTAACCTTGCAATGGTTGTAATGTCATAACTTTATAAAGATGTCTCAGTGGCCAAAGTGCAGGTACTTATTCACCTCTGGTAAGGGTGAGTGGTTTGTGTGGGTGGATGGATTAAATTAAATTCCATTGTGAGTTATTCTTCTATCTCCCTTCTGTAGATCTCTCTTATCATCTCAGGTCTGTTACTCAGAGTGTGTGGGAAGATGGCTGGAGTAAGATTGCTTTTTTTATCTGGGTGTAGGAGGTTTACCACTGGATGTGGTTATTTTATGAGTCCTTTTTTGTGGTAGAAGGTTGATGCATGGGAACAAAGAGAAGCCTGTTGAATCTTAAGGTAAATAAAGGATTAAGGACTTCAGTAGGTGTTATTCTTTTGTGCTATCTCCCCTATAATCTTGTAGGGCTGATTTGCCACAGGGCGATTGTGTTAAATAAATATCCTGGGATGAGAAAACCAGGATGTTAGTGAAGATCTTGAATAATAATGGTTGCTGAGGTTTTAGCTTGTCATGAAAGTTGCGATTTTGTTTGTATTACTTCTTAGTGATAAAGGCTGCAGTTGAACTAATATTCTGATCTCTTGAGGCATGGAGATGTATCAACACATAGCCCACACTGTACTGGGAAATCCTGAAATAGATGTAATGGTTCTTAGAGTTTCAATTGCAAGAACTTTGATCCTCAGTATAGTGGTAGGAAACAAATTAATATATGACAAGAAGAAGTATAAATGAAGTAATATTTCCTAAAGAAAATTAAAAATAATTTATGCAAAAGTATAAGATTGATGATCTTTTGAAACAGTCTTTTTATATGTCTCCTCTTTGTGTATGTTTACATAGTGTAAGAGTGGCTTGGTTGCTTATGCAGGCTTAAAAACTGAAAACTGTCTCCCCTGAAGCCAAGAGAATCTTCCCTGACTAATAGAATTAAACCTGTGTCATATTGCATGGTCTGTGCATGTTCAAATACTTAAGCACTTTTGAATAAAAGTTTCTATGTGATTTTTAATAGAGAGATGACATATTTTTAGTGGAAGGTTTGGTTTCAAATACTCTGTGTATTTAAAATTATACTACATCAATGAATTAGGTTGTCAACTTATTTTTGCAAGCAGCTTGATTATTTATGGTCAGAGTTTGTGTTTTGTGAGAAGTCAGACTGAGCATAGACCAGATTTGTTTGGTGACCCAAACAATTTCTGCATATGGGAAAAAAGAAAAAAAAAGTTAATAATAATAATCATAATCATAATCATAATCATAATAATAATAAAAATAAAAACAAATCATAGAATCATAGTATATCCTGAGCTGGAAGGTACCCATAAGAATCATTGAGTCCAGCTCTTAGTCCTGCACAGGACCATCCCCAGGAGTCACACCATGTGCCTGAGAGCACTCTCTAAATGCTTCTTGAACCCAGATAGTCTTGGTGCTGTGACCACTTCCCTGTTCCAGCCTGTTCCAGGGCCCAACCACCCTCTGGCTGAAGACCATTCTCCTAATGTGCAACTTCAGCCTTCTATGGCACAGCATCAAGGTGCTGTTCCCTTGGGTCATGTCGCTGGACAGCAGAGAGACGATACCAGTGCCTGTGCCTCTGCTTCCACTCATGAGAAAGTTGTAGGCAACTTGTGAGGTCTCCCCTCAGTCTCCTCTTCTCCAGGGTGAACAGACCAAGTGACCTCAGCTGCCCCTTGTATGGTTCCCTCTAGACCCTTCACCATGTTCCTAGCCCTCCTTTAGCTTTACATCTTTTTTATATTGCAGTGCACCAAACTGCACACAATATTCAAGGTGCAGGGCAGAATGGGACAATCCCCTCCCTCAACCAGCTGGTGATGCTTTGCCTGATGCCCCCAGGACATGGTTGGCCCTCCTGGCTGCCAGGGCACTGCTGACTCATATTCAACTTACCACAGACCAGGACCACCAAGTCCCTTTCCATGGTTCTGCTCTTGGGCCTTTTGTTCCCTAGTCTGTATGTACATCCAGGGTTGCCCCATCCCAGGTGCAGAATTCAGGACCTGTTTTAACATCTGCTAGTTTGAGTGTGCCTTAACAATAAAGTATGTTTTGTTAATGATTCTACTGTAACTTTCTTACTTTCAACATGAATTTGTGAATATCCTTTTCATGATCTTTGTTTTCTGCAAGGGAACTGAAGAAGGGCACAGAAGCTTAGCTGCATGAGAAGAAATTTTGTTCTAGGTTATTGGTTGTTTATATCTTCAGGTCTGAGCGAACCACGAATGAAGTTTAAGTGGCAGAGAATATGGGAAGTATATATAGTTGGACCTAAGATTTCCTGTGGGAACAAGAAGAGATCAATATAGAATTTCAGCTAGGGAATTCTAATCTGTGAAGGATGTGACCATGATGTCAGTTATTTGATATAAGATGATAAGACTTTTCATTTTTAAGGAGTTGCCTAGAGGCTAGTGTAATAAAAGCTCTTTTTTTTAATAAGGAATCATGGGGTGAAATTCCTTGGCCAGTGTTCTGGTGCAGGAAACTCTAGTCAATCACACTTAGGGACTGCAAAACCAAAGACAATCTTTCTTTCTTGGGTCCAAGCTAGCAAAATTATCTTTCCTGAGGATACAGCAAGCCAACACTTGTGTACAGATTTATTGAAGCTATGGTAGTTTTTTACATAGAGCAGAGAAATGGAAAAACTTCACTTTGCGTTATTGAAGTCTATTGACCTAATAGCTGCATTGCTGGTGGTCTAGAAGATGATCTAAAGAAATATTCAGATGGAAAACTAGATAAAGTAAAAATTTCTAGCTTTATGACAGAACTAGACATGTTTGGGAGGATAAAGAAATGCTTCTATCAGAGTTTTAAAAACAATGGAATTTCTTTCTTTGACAGCAGAAAAGATCAATTAAAATTTTCATCCTGTACACACAGACCTGGAGTTAATGCTCTCAATCAAGAAAAGTGATTTTTTTTTATTTTTTTTTTTAATAAATTGGCTTATAGATAAAGGAAACATGATGAGCTCTCTGAAGTGCAAGACAGTGTTAGAAAAAATAGCAGTCAACCACTGAAGGATAGCTGGGGAAGAAAGAAAATGGGATCAGGTGTGGTTGGGAAGGTGGTCTGCGTTAAGAACTTTGTTCATTCTGTCTTGCTTAGCTTTATGAAATAGAAACAGACTGCAAAATAGAAATTTACAGTATGATCTATGGTGAAATTGGGACTGCTGCACTTTGAGAACTTGTTTTTATATGCTGGAAGACAAAATGAAAATGCTAAAAGTCTTCAATATAAGGTGGCTCATATCAGTCACTCTTAAGTGACAGAAATCAACTAATGAAAATCAGTCTCCTTTTAGCTTGTCAGATTGGGAGATTATTGCTTGGGGTTTTTTTGCTTTATGTATGTTGCAATATTTTTGAGAATGTTCAGGTTACAGCAGTAGAACATTTTGCAGGACTCTGGAGTCTGTGTTCAATTTAAAAAAATAAGAAGTATTTAAGATTAAAATGCTTTATTTTGAGCACGCAAATTACTATAGTGCCATTTAAGTCTGCAACAGTGTTTACAATATAAAAGAAAAATCTTTGGGGTTTTTTGTGCTTCTGGAGACCAAAACTTCAGGAGTCTTTATAACAATGCATATTCTGAGATAAAACTGTACTTTATGACTAAATTCGCAGAGTGCGAGCTGCCTAACTCTCTGAATTAATACTGTACCTAAAGAACTAGAAGACACAGGAAGAATAAAGTTCTTGGAAAATGAGGATGATTAACAGAGCTACACTTCTTTGAGTGTGTATAGTCTTTAATCAGTCTTAGGATACAGGCACTTTACAGTATTATGCAGCCCATAATCATATACATTAGTATTTATAATCTGACAATAATGAAAGATTAGCTGTAACTGAGAACCATTCATTTTAGTCGTGACTCCATTGAAATGAAGGGGAAAGCATCTACTCTTCTGTACGGGACTGTGCTTGATAGTAGTGTGGGTGGTCTCCCTAATGCTGTGGATGTTGTGGCTTTCTGATCTCCATCTGATTGCTTCATCATGCTCTTTGCTCCAATTGTTGTACTTTTCTATACAGATGAAAGTGCACACCCAAAGAGAAAAACGGGTAACATATTCTTATGGGGTTTTTAATATTTATTTTACCCTTAGCTTCCCAAGTAGGATCAGTTGAATGATTGTTGTCATTGCTTTGATGCAGGCTGGGCTGGTGTGCTTTCTGGTGTCTGAAAAGAGAAACCCTTGTGCTTTTCAGGGCTGATAGGAGGTGCCAGAAATACCATAGAACTGATACTCAAATGTATTTAGGAAGCCAAAACCTAGTAAATATAGTTACAAATGCTTAAGTCCTTTGTGAAAATCTCAGCTTTGTGATTTGAGACATGTTCTTTCTCCTTTCACAAACAGTGTGTGCATGATGAAAGAGGAGGGTAAAACGTCCTCCTTGAGAAGAATGGGGGAATTGGCAGAATGGAAGTCTATCTGATAACAACATAGTGAATTGAAAAGGCAATCCATCAACAGATGGATGTAGCATTAGGGAGGTGGCGGTCAGTAAGGAGACAAAACTGCAGGCTCAAATGCTTGATGTTTGATGCTTGAATTTCAGCATCAGCTGGAATATTATGCATCATCTTGCTCCAACTCCCCCTTCTAGTTAATTCCTGAGAGCTAGAGACACCCAAAAGCAAATTGACTCTCAGGATAAGAAATTTAGACCAGTGCAGATTGTTTCATTCAAATCAGTGGAAGTAGAAAACAAAAAAGAAAATTCTGAAGGTTTCAGTGCTGCTCTATTTCCCAAGGTAACTAAAGCTCCATACAGTTTCTAGAGTTCCTACCTTATCTGCCTTTTCAGAGAGAGTTGTGAGAAGAACAGGCACTCAAGATCATAAATGGGAACATCATTGCTTGTATGATTAAGGTTTTGGGGAACTAGAATTACTTTCAGCCATAGTGTTTGCATTTGCTTGGACTATTTATGTTTACCAAACAAATCTGTGATGCTCTTGCTGTTTCTACTTGGAGAGATGCTTGCAAAAGAGTGCCTGAATGAGGCCCCTTGTAATCCAACTCTGCCTTACTTTGATTCTCTTTATAGCCAGGACAGAGATTGCCTACTGGAAGAACACAGATTAGGCATTGAAAGATCCAGATGTCTGATGCATTATGTTCCTAGGCTCAGATTCTCCGGATGCTGTCTGTGTCAATTTGTTTGGTGGTCATGAGGGTAGCTAAGAGGTTGAAGGAAGTCTGAAGTGCCGTAGGAAGGTAGAATAATGCCAGTGCACCACAAAACCAGCCAGGATCTTGACCCTGATTTCAGATATCTGGTCCTGAAAGTGTTTTTTGGGGAGTATCGTTCAAAAATTTGCAGCTGCTAGGAATGTGATCTTCACTCTGAAACAACAAAACCACACCCTCTCTGTGAATACTAGTACTTAAATTATGTATGGTATGTAGGTTTTTTTGTGAGTTATTTGAATAAAATCCAGCATAACTGACCATCTTCTAGTTCTGTCAGCCTTGACCTGGTTGAGAGTGCTACCACTGAGACAAAAGCAAATTCAGAAGCAGGACAGTAACTGAGAAGCCAACAAAAAATTGGTTGTGTTTTGCCTTGATCCAGCCGAGCTTATTGTATGACTTTCAGTCTATGAATGCTGTCTGTTTCATACATTGATCTTTTATGTATTTAAATGCTTTGCAGGATCTTTAGAAAATTTTTGCCCTTGTTCCTACTTAGTAGTTAGGTGCAAATTTCCCTTTCTTTTGCCACTGTTACACTATAGTCAGCCTGTTGCCTGCCTATATGGGAATTTTCAGTCACAGTTTGGCAGAAGTTATTGCTAGTCATGGGCACCAACAACATGAAATAAATTGGTCCAAAAGAACTGTGGAAAAAACTTTGAAGTTTCTTCAACATCCCTGACGTCCACTTTAATTTCTCTTATTTGTTGCCTGTAAGCTTCTTGATGGCTGAGAAAAAGAGGGTATTGTCTCTCATCAACAGCACGACTGTTTGCCAGCCCTTTGGCTCAACAGGAGAATTCTGAGCTTTTGCAAAATTTGCAGTTGAGCAGATGGACAGCACACAGGAGGCCAAAATGACACAAAGGGAGCCCTTAGTTTGTAGAGCGCAGTCTGGAGCTGTCTCTAGATTATCAGCTTTGTGCCCTCTGCAAACAAGGCTGGTACAGAGAAAAGAATACAGGACTGAGACTGAAAGAAAATACTGTGATGAGTGAGAGCACAAAATGTGGGTCAACAATTTTACATGTCCTCCCTAATTCTTCAAGCTGGATAAGGAATGTGAAAATTGGAAGACTTGTGCGCAAGAAGCTTTGCTGTCCTTTTTTACTCATCACATGTATTACAGTTAGCAAGATTCTGAACTACTTTCACCAAAAAAACATTGAGGCACATCATTGTGACCTTACAAGACATAGGGTTCCTTTCTATTACAGCTTCATTGAAGATTTTTTGAGCAAAAAGTACTAGCAATTTGGAATCTGGCTCAGACTTCACACAGTGACCCTGCTCACTGAAAAAGTGATTAATGCAAGAGGATAGCCTTTTCTCTCCAAAACTCAGAATAGACAAGAAATTAATTCATGGGAAAGAAAGGGGGGGAGGGGGGGAAGAGGAGTGGGTGGGAAAGAAAAAAATTAAGAAACACACTAAGGCTTAAGAACTCATCTAGTCCTCTCCCTCCTCAAAGACATCTTCGTTTGTTGGAGGCTGAGGTATTGGCACTTGACCCACAGGACTTTAAAGAAGAAACTCATGACAGATTGTTCCCAAAGGATTTCTTTGATACTGTAGTCAAATAGTCATAAAAATTCCAGGGCTGCCACTGGCAAAAGAAGAGGGGTGAGGAGGGAGGGGAGTGGGGGGAGCAGCAGAGAAGGAAGGAAGCTGAAAAAGAAGAAAAACTAATAGTAAAAAGGAGTCTGATTCTTTCCCCTTAGGACAGACAAGACATGTAGATAAATTTAGAGATCCTTGAAGGAAAAGTCTGAAATGCCAATAATGTGGCACTGAGAAAAAAAAAAAAAAACAAAACACAACAAAAAACACCCAGCCAAATCCACTGATTTTACTAAAGCATTGATCTTCTGGTGTAATGTATTAAAAATAAATTTAAAAGGTAAGGATTCAATTGACAGTATACTAGATCTCTCCCTAGCATTAACTGTCCACTTGATATTCTTCTGAAGGTAGGACATCAGCAGTGGCCTTAGCAGGGAAGTATTAACCCTGCCCTCAGTGGCCTGGTTTCTGTAGCTGTAGAAAGTCAAAGTCTGTGGGAAAATAGATATGTCAAAGGGAAAACAAAATGTTTAACATAACAATATGAGAATATCTAAAACATGATATAACTTGAAAGACATGCAAAGGAGACTTCATCGGTGAATTGACATAATGATGACATCATCAATTGAATCAGATCTGGCCGTGAAATTTCTAGATCACATATGGGAGCACCCAAGTGTGTGCCCAGAGGACCGAAAATAGGATAAATCTCAACGAAGTCTAGACTTCTACAATGTAAGGATTTGTCTGCAACAGCTGATTTATTTAAAGTTTAGGCAATGAAAATATATTAATTCATTGGAATGCAATTCCAATTTTAGATGCCTACTCTAGGATGAAATGGGTTGTTTTTCTTCCTGACCTCAAAAAAACCCCTAAAACAACAAATAAACCCAAAAAGTCAGCAACAATAACCTACAAAATAGGTTTGTTAAACTGATGTGTTCCTGAGATTTAAGTCAGCTACATTCCTTACTGATGCGGATTAAAAGATAGATGCTCCAAAGTTTGTTTGATGAACATAAGCTTTCCATTTGGGTGCTACAAGGACAGGAATTCAAAGTCCAGCATGGGAGGAATTCAAAATATGTGCCCTGAAATACTTGCAGTGTAAGACAGCAGTCCTGTGAATGCACATCCAGCTTGCTATTTTATGTTTTTGGGATTTAATAGATGTTTTACTTTGTTTGGTCAGCAAAACTTTTTTAAGAGCTTACTTCCCAATTTATTTGAGCTGGATCTCCATAAATGTTTCCATTTACAGAATGTACTGTTATATTTCCTGAGCTAGTTTTCTTCTGAGAAATGTACTGTAACCTTTTTGCTGGCCTCTTGATATCATGGGCACATGTTTCTCAAGCAGGTGTTTGTATGCTTGAAATACTAATTTAAATTGATTATCAAATCACTTCTCCGTCACAGAATATTGGGTACAAGTGTGTTACTGTAGCCGGAAATGAATCAACATTTACAAAGAAACTGAAGTAGTGTTTCAATCCTCAGCAACAATAATACTGCACAATTTGGCACTTGAAACCTTTGTGTCAGGGACAGTGACTGATGTTGATCTGTACAATACATTCTATGTCATAGAAGTTATAAGAAATAAAATGATTGCATGACTTATAATTCTTCCTAAAAGTATATGTGAAAACATAGTAAAATGCTATGGTTATTTGAATAGCCTGCATCTTTACTAGTTGAAATTGAGTTTGTGTGGACTAGGATTCCATTCCAAACTTCTGGTTTGTTGCTCATAAATGCCTGTAGCATTTTGCCCTTTGTGCTGGCCTTTTCCAGTCAGCTTTCCTGCCTGAACATGATTCTGGTCATGGTTTATTGTGGACCAGTTCTACCATTTTTAAGTGTATGAAAGCTAAAGGAAAAAAACCTTTCCTCTTCAGTGACTCTTTGGATCTCTGCTTAGTGTGTTCCTCTAGCCAGTGAGGTAGGGGATAAAAAGCTGAAATAGCCCATACTTCAGAAAAGCAGATTTTAGCAATCAGGTGAAAATTTGCTTTAATATGAGGAAATGAGGACGAAACTGCAAAAATACGCACATGGAATTTGTGTATATTTTAAATAACTATTTTGATGTGATGTTTGTCACAAAATATGCTCAAATAACTTTGGATATTAACCAAGGACTTTGCAATGAAAAAGCTGTCAGTATTATATCCCAAACAGCACACACAAATACTGAGCAATAGCTGCTTGCTCACAGCATTTCCATAGTTCTTATTTTGTCCGTGTCAAATAGATCACTACATTTTCATTATGTAGCTGTTCCACATTAACTTTGAATGTAATCAGGCAATGAAACCTTGTATAAGAAGGAAAGCTAATATCCATGACAACATATCTAATTTTCACATGAATGTGCATGTATGTAGCTCTTTTTTTGCTAAAAACCAAAATTTATGGAATTTTTGTAGGTTTCAAATGCAACTTTTTCTTTTTTCTTTTTTTTTTTTTTTTGTTGTTGTTTTGGTTTTTTTTGGTTTTGTTTTGTTTTTTTCTGGAAAAGTACTGCAGCCTTTCACAGCATCTCTAAATCACAGAATGGCTTGGATTGGAAAGGACTTTAGAGGACATCCAATTCCAATCCCCCTGCCCTGGCATCTTTTACTATACCAGGTTGGTCAGAGCCCCATCCAATCTGGACTTAAACACTTTCATGGATGGGACATCTACAACTTTTCTGGGCAACCTGTTTCAATGCCTCACCACCCTCACAGTAAAGAATTTCTTTCTAATACCTAATCTAAACCTACTCTCAGTTTGAATCCTTTCCCTCTGGTCTTGTTTCTACATGATCTTGTGCATAGTCTCTTTCCATCTTTCTTGTAGGTTCCCTTAAAGTTATGGAGGGCCAAAAGTAGGTCACCTGGAAGCCTTCTCTTTTCCAGGCTGAACAGCCGCAACTCTCTCAGCCTTTCCTCATAGAAGCCTGCTCCATCCCTCTAATCATCTTGGTGGCCCTCCTCTGGACTGGCTCCAACAGGTCCATGTCCTTTTGTGCTGGTATATCCAGACTTGGACACAGTATCCCATGTGCGGTATCACCAAAGCAGAGTAGAGGGGCAGAATCACTTCTCCTTGACCTGCTGGCCACACTGCTTTTGATACAACTCAGGATGCAGTTGACTTTTTTGGCTGATGGCAACAAGGTTGTAGAAATTCACCTCATGCAATTGATGTGAATTCAATCCCTGTGGTAACAATCTTAAACTTTTGCTCTTTCATATCAAGGGAATTGGGGTGTATTGGTTTGTCAGTTGTTGGAATGAATATGGTGATATTAGAAGATACACACCAATGTTCTGGAAGCAGGTGTGTTTTCTTTTGTGCAGTGCATTGATAAAAACTGTATTACTTATGTACCTAAAAATCCATGTTATGAAAGAAGTTAGAGTTTCAAAATGAGTCTTGTACAAGTGTGGTTAATGTACTGTGTCTGGGATTCCTGGTCTGTGATCAATGGTGTGTTTTTGAAGCTGAGATATGAAAGCTGAATTTGTGAAAGATGAATTGTTTATCATCTCTTTCCTGGGCTTCTGATTCTGTCCTGGTGTTTCTGACAGTAACATGATTGTTTCTTTTTATAATGCAATATATTTCTATGTATCACCTTAATAGTTGTGTTCAATGTGAAAAAAAAAGTAATGGTGAAAGACCTTTTTATGCATTACCCAGATCTTTTGATAATAAGTTGGGTTTTTTTTTGTTTTGTTTTGTTTTGTTTTTTTTTGTTGTGGTTTTTTTTTTATTTGTTTTTGTTTTGTTTTTTT
>JAWWTY010000106.1:63435386-63503042 GCA_035222235.1 Margarornis squamiger | reverse complement strand
AGTTTCTCTTTGTGTCAGTGTATTTATTGTAATATCTTTCATTAAATTGTAACTCTGACTTATAATCTCTCTTGTGGAGGATCCATTTCTCCTGCCGGTTTACCTTTAAACCAGCACAAAATGTTATTTCATAATGGAATTTCCCAAATAACAGAAAGCTGCATGTGGGGTAATCCAAAATAATATCTTTATTTTTATCATGTTTTGCATTTTTCTTTTATTATAATTTTATTATATATATGCGTGCCAAAAAATGATACATTCATCTATTATGAGCTGACAAAACTGGTTTTGTCCCCAAAATGGAATTAACTGAAGTGGGGGAAAAACCCCACAGCTATTCATTGATCCTGCAAGTGTTTGGTGAAATGTATCCTGATAGGTGTTTCACCAGTGCTGGCAGACTATCTTTCTGCAAACTCTTCTAGCCAGAGCAGCAAGAATCTGAATCTCTGTCCTAGCAGAAACAGGAGTGTTTCTGTCTCAGTGCTGTTGACCTGCAGTGATGCTAGACTGTGTAGAAAGTCCTTTATCACAGCTTGAATGGAAAGGGAGGATAGTTGTCTTATGTCTGTTTTATCTATATAGATACGGGGAAGAAAAAAAGGACAGAAAAGTGAAATGGAAATATATTTAGCTCATTGTTACTACTATAAGCCTTCTTAATGGACTGTGGTCAAGATTCTGCTCTGTGGCTATGGGGAAGGTTGATAAAGGCTAAGATGGTAAATGACTGCTTTCAGAAATTACATGGCAAACTTGCCATGTTGATTCTTCTCATTGTCTAGGAAAGGCTGTATTATTTTCTTTTTTCTTTTTTAGTATATATTTATGTTGGTGATGTTTTGTCCACTTTGATTCACTGTAGTGGAAACTGGAGAACTGGAGGATTTCTTTTTTTTTTTTTTTTTTTTTTTTTTTAATCTTATTCTGCTCCCCTACCTAAGCTCTTCAACTGCAGTGAAAGTTGGTTATTTTTAACTTGACTCTTGAAACCCAGGTTCCAGGTTCCAGTGTGGTGGTACAGAAAATTAGATGGATGTCCAGATATCTGAAAAAAACACAAGTTCAGAACAGGGTCAGTGCAACTGCACAGGAGGAGTGTATGTATGCAATTAAGAGCTTATTAGGATATATAAAAATTATACAGTCTTTACCTGTGGGAACTATTGTGCTGAAGTGAGGTGAGCATCTAAAAATCACTGAAGTTTCACTCAGTATCCCTTTTAAAAATAAATAAATAAATAGGCATCAGTCAGCCTGTCTGCCCATGCAAAGGCAATGGAGAATAAGAATACTTTTCAGATAGGGCTGTCTCAGCAAGGTAAGTTGGGCAGGCCAGGAGTGCAGCATCTTTTTCCTCAAGGAACATAATATTGTACAGGAAGGCCAGTACACTTTTCCTGGTGTGACCGGTTGCCTACTCCCATTAAAGGTATTCACAAATAAGTTTGGATGCACAACCAAGATGATTCCTCTCCATTTTAAAATTATCTTCTTATCTGGGCAGTTTGCAGCCCTAATGAAGATCTATATTCTCTGTACAAATTATTTTTTGTCTCTTTTCACCTTCCCAAGAAGGATGGGGAAGTAGCTGTGCAGCCACTAATTACAGAGAGATTAAAATAGACTACTTGAAAAGAAAGGAACCTCAGTACTGGTTTTTTGAGCCAAAACTGATAAAGAAGCTGTCAACAAACACTCCTTTTTGGATGGTCAAGAGATAACACCATCACTGAATGTGCTACTATCTCAGCACAAGGGCAGCTATAGCATGTGAAATCTGTGATTATGTTGTAAAGCCAACAGTGTTATAGCATCTGTCTGCTCATTCCTGTTTGTGATGTGACAAGTATCTTCATCAAAGAGAAGCTAGAAGTACCTACACTAATGCTACCCAAGTCTATTTTTCCCTAATTAATTTTGATACTGAAGAAGAGAACAAGAAAAGCCATACCAGCAAGGATAGCTATAGGTTAACTTTTGGAAGGCAAAACCTTAAATCACACTGGCAGAGCAAAAACTTGAAGCTTTTCACAATGAATGCTTTAGATCATGAAGAAAAAAGAAATAATTGTAAAACTCTTTCTCATATCTTATCCAAGACTGGCCTGTCTTAAATGTTTAATAAAGGACAAACCTGATGATTAGAAATAGTAAAACTTTTTTTTTTTTCTTTTGTCTTTACTTGCACTGTATATAATAGGGGTATGGTGATTAAATCAGGACATGCTATTCAATAGCATTTCTAACTTAGTCTTATTCTCACCTTTGCAAAAGAGGTGCCAAAATGTCATTGTTAAATTTCTATAGCCTTGTATTGTGGCAAGACAGACAGGAGCAAAAGCAGCATTTTACAAGTTGCCTAAGTACATCCCTCAGGGCACCTGAGGTGCTACAAGTCAGATTAAACTTGTCCCAGAAATCAAAACTCTGAACTTGAGTGGGTGTTAGCTCAAGTATCAATCTCGTACCTGTATAACATAAGTGATTAGGAATGTGATAAATTAAAATGCAATTTTACCCTCATGTCCTCTGATTTTTTCTGTTATCAATAAGACAGAGGGGCTTATTCTAGTGGACTACAATCCACTGGATTCCAAGCTTAAATAATTACCTTTTTAGATTTCTTCTAATGTCTGTAGTTGTCTACACTGTATGCGGTGTACTTTATTACAGTAAAAAAGTAATAATAATAATTCTGTAAATAAAAGCCCTAATAATATTTCCTACTCAAGCTGCGTTAAAATATGCTCAACTATATTTGCATCCATCTTGTTACTCTTATACTTCCAACATGTCGAGAGCAGCCTTGTTGCAAATGTGGTACCAAGGTTGCTGCTGGAGACCTGAGCGTGGGGAGCTCTTGGTGCTTCGCTTGCCCTCTAGTGGCATTGTATTGGCCGGGAATGCCCGAGGGGTTACACTGCTGACATCCCTAATCCTTAGTGTGTTTAACCAATGACGAGGCAAACCCAAGCGGTTTTGTTACAGAGCATCTTCGTTCTACCTTATGTTTGAAATTGGAATCTGTAAGGTAAAGTAAGAATGCAACAAGCTTTCTGGTCTTGCGTGTATCCAAGAAAATTCTTTGAAGGGGAAAAGCTGTTCTCCCAAATAAAGTTACTCTGTTTACAGGGTTGCTCAACACATTAGAGACAGAAAATTGAAATTGAAAGAGACATGAGCATTGTCTCATCTTGGATTGCTAAAAGACAATAATAATTTTATAACTGCCAATTTTTTTCCATTTTCGCTTCCGTGATTTTTGTAGAAAAATGTCAATTACAATTCATTAACTACCTTTTTAATTTAAAGACATGGTGAAATCGCAATTCCATCCCAGCAAATTTCTTTAGCTTAGTCACATAAGAGATAAACATTTCTTGATATGCCTTTACATAGTATTCTTTTTATCTATATTGTGTTTTGGTATGCTTGATAGCTATAAGTATCTTCTGCCACCCACTATTAAATCTTTCTGTCTTCAGTGAGATGGTTACACCCTGATTTCTAGAAAAAATATCAAAATGTCGGTTCAGGTTGTGATTATGCAGCTGCACAATAATGCCTTCCATTCATTGCTCTTTGACACTAGATGTAATTTGTCACTTCTGTATATACTGCTAATTATTGTTATCCTTCACTTATTCTTTTATCAACTATGATATTCACTGTTTGAAGTTTTGGGTTTTTTGTGGGGTTTTTTTGGTGTTTTTGTTGTTGGGTTTTGATTTTTTTTTCTTTATATTAGTTTCAGTTCTTATAAAATCAATTGTGTGGACTTTGTCCTTTCTCTGACCAGCAGAGCATGTCTGTACATGTGTAAGACATACTCTTAAGGACTTTTTTCAAATAAGTATTTCTCAATTTCAAGATCTTTTCAGCCCGTTGTCTCTCTGAAAGTTCTTGTACTGTTAAAATTACATGTGATCAGGTGCTTGGGGTTTTTGAAACTTTCTTGTGATAAAAATTTGGTATATTTTCTTCTGCTATAGTGCTTTTAATTTTGTAATGGACATGGCAGCATTTTCAGTCTTGAGCTGTTAAGCTGATGGAGTATTATTAAGAACCATTTCATTCATGTTGAGACTCTATGCTAATGCTTGGAAATGTAGAAAATTTTAAAGTGAAAAGAATTGGATTCTTTTGTAGTAGCTAATTGCGTACAAAAAAACGCATCTGCAAAGCAGACTTCAAACTCTTGCGTGTTGAAGTAAACTCATTTGTTTAGCTTTATTACATGTTTGCTGACAAGGGGTACAGTGTGTATGTATAGCAGGAAATCCATAAATCATGAACAAGAAAGTGGAAGTGCTAGTGACTTTCCCCCATGCTGTGCTCACAAGTCCTTACCTTTCACGGAAGACCTTTATGTCATTCTCTTGCATATGACCTCCCGTGCCTGCTGGAGCCATCTTGCCAAAATACAGTAGTGGACTGAAGTGCTGGTGAATTTGTGGCTTAGTATGACTCATTGATGTTTTAAGGACAGAAAACACTCACTTGGTTCAAACCTCTAGCTTACTTACAAAACCTTAGCTGTACTAAGCTTGCTTGTAGCTACTCAGATGGGATTGTTTTGTTTTTTGGTTTTTTTTTAGGATTGATGCTATCATTGTGTCTATATTCAAAATAATTTCCAAGTCTTTGGAATGAGAATATGTATCTCATTAAAAGATTTACATAGTTTCAGGTGCTGCTCTTGCCTGTAACAGCTAGCATGCTCAAGTATGTGTGTGCAGAGTTCAGGAGAGAAGATGGCTGGATGAACATTCCCAAAGTGCAGTTTGCATGCAGTCAGTCCTGTTCCAGTTAAGTCAGGAGTTTTTTTTTGATAGGTTCCTCTGTGCCAATAGGCCTCAATGTTGAGGAATGAGTGTCATGTTGTATTTGCTAATATGGATATAGCCAATAGGAATATACTCATATTAATTAGTAGCTTATTTTCTTGAGATTGATAATGATGAAACCAAAACTTGGTGGTCTTGTAGAAGGTCAAGGAAAAAAGTCCAGCTGAGGTGTTTGTTTCCTCTGTCTACTCTAGAGAAGGGAGCATTTCCAGATAATTTCAGGAAAAAATAGACATTTTCTTCTGGAAATAATGGGGGAAGCATAGTAGAACAGAAATACCTCATTTGTAGCTCATGTATTTTCATTTATGCCCTTGAAACAAAAGTTTAATATCAGTTCTGAAGTTTTGGTTAGTGTCAGGGAGATAGCATACCAGCTAGGGAATCCTTTTAATACCTGAATAACAAAATGACCACTTTCCTTTTGAGTCTGCTCAAAATTCTTTGAATATTTGTAACCAGGATGTGAGGTGACAGTAGACTGTCTACTTTTACCTACCAAAGGGTTGTGGCACCTTTGTTAGTCTGCAGCAACAGACTACCTGATTCTCCTTGAAACCTTCTCAGCTTCTGTTACCGTGTGGCTATAAAGGAGTAGATCCTTCAGGTAACTTCTTTTAGCAATTGGAATTAATGTTTATCCTGAGTAAAGGCTGAATTGTTCCTAGTGAATACACATGTAAAGCAGTACTCAATGCTTTCTTTTTAATTATTTGGTTTCATCAGATTATTTCTCTTTCTGAGTGAACTGTTGTCACAAACCCAGCTTCTCCTGTAATCTGGGGACACTAATATGGAAGCTCAATTTGCATTGTTGTTTTTTTTTTGTTGTTTTCTTTTTCAAGGCTGTTGTATGCTTGATTCTTAAATAAAAATTCATTTACGTGCTATACTGTTAAATTAGTTTTTTGAAAGAACGGAAATAAAAGTGTGGAAAATGCTTTATGATATTGCATATCTTGAAGCTATTTTGTCTCAACAATATAGTATTCCCATTTGTCCCTGTTTTTCAAATAGTTTGCCTTTTGTTGCATAAGACATAACGCTGAGTAAGACTTAATTCTGAGAAGAGTGAAGAGATTGGTATGTAGAAACTGAAAAGCCAACTAGAATGATTTATAATGGCTTTTTTACCACTTTTATCATCATCTGAGGAATATTTTTCCTCAGGAATAAAAGACCCTTTTTTTTTCAGCTTAGTTAAAGGGAGATGGCTCTTGGAAAGCTTTATTGCTCCTCCCTTTAAGCTGAAAGAAATTTGAATCCAAAGGTAATAGATTAATCCCATCTGTTAAATGGAGAAGCCTTAAACTTTTGAAGAGATGAGAGACTGATGCTTCTCAGTTCTTCAGAACTGATGTCAACTTTTGATTACTTAGTCATTTGTCAGTCAAGAGTAGATCTGTGAGTAGTCTTAAGTATGTGCACAGGAAGGACATACAGTTGAAAGGAATTTTCAAGGCATTGGCTTAAAATGCATGGCTCAATGTAACATTGGTTATGTTCTCCTTCATACATGCTATGTGCCTTCTGCTAAAGTACCTTTGTGTTTCAGTCTTCTTCATAGGCACAGCTAGGGTAGCAGTAATGATGCAGCAAGACTAAGTAGGTATTACAGTTCTTACTGAAGACTTTAGTTAGACCTGATGGCCAGGCCAATGCAGCATCTTAACTGCTGTATTTGCACCATTGTCAGCATCTGCTTAGCTGCATAAGAGTTGGCATGTCTGCATGAGCCATTTTAATTACTGTGTTGAAGTAGTCTCAAAGAGTCAGATCGTTGCAAAGATACTTTTACTTGTTTTTGAAACTCCTGGTATAGTGACTTCTCTGTAATAGGCAAGTTTATGGAAAAGCATGCACTTTCTAATAATATAAAACATTATAGCTTCTAACCCAATTTACTAACTTCAGATGATAGTTTCCATAAAATGTTGCATATGGCATTCTGGCCATAGTGCGGCCAGCAGGACTGGGG
This sequence comes from Margarornis squamiger, assembly GCA_035222235.1. Classification (NCBI taxonomy): domain Eukaryota; kingdom Metazoa; phylum Chordata; class Aves; order Passeriformes; family Furnariidae; genus Margarornis; species Margarornis squamiger. The sequence goes on along the minus strand of JAWWTY010000106.1, from coordinate 63,496,211 downwards.
AAGTGATTGTCCCCTTTTACTTGGCATGGATGAGGCTGCACCTTAAGTATTCTGTCAAGTTTTGGGCCTTGCACTTCAAGAAAGACATTGAGGTGCTGGAGCATGTCCAGAGAAGGGCAATGAAGCTGGTAAATGGTCTACAGAGTAAGCCTCACGAGGAATAGGTGAGGGAGTTGGGGTTGTTTAGCTTGGGGAAAAGGAGGCTCATGGCTGACCTTATCACTCTCTACAACTACCTGAAAAGATGTTGCAGCAAGGTGGGAATTGACCCCTTTTCCCAGACAAATAGTAACAGGACAAGGAGAAATGGCCTCAAGCTGTGCCAGGGAAGGTTCAGGTTGGACATCAGGAAAAATTTCTACACTGAAAGAGTAGCAGTGGAAAGAGCTGCCAGAGAAGTGGTAGAGTCGCCATCCCTGAAAGTGTTCAAGAAACTACTGGATATAGCACTTAGTGCTATGGTTTAATTGACATGGTGGTGTTCAGTCAAAGGTTGTACCCAATTATTTTGGCAGTCTTTTCTTAATGACTCCATGATTCTATATAAACCCACTTTACTGGAAGCTTTGAAGTTGGCATGTGATTTAACTATATCTGTGTATAATTTGTTTGGTGGTTTTTATATGGTACAAATGTCATTCTGTTAGGTTCTCTGTTCTGTTTAAGAGTTCACCTCTGTAATTTCAGTGGTAGACATAAACAGAATCATGGTGATCTTGGGGTGTTTATATTCATAGCAAATCAATTCCACTCAGCAACAGAATCTCAAATCAGAATGACAAGAGAAAGTTGAAGATACACAAAGACTAAGAGTCTGCCTGGAATGGATAGCCCAGGCATAAAAATATGCACAAGATTCTAGAAACTAATAATGCTTTGCCAAAAGAGCCTTGGAAGAAGGGCATGGGTGAGTGTGGAGAGACTGCTCAAACTGCACTTAGCTGTCAACACTCATAATTTTATCCTGCCATGCATAGTGCTAGTAGAGTTTGCACTTAGGTGGATAAAAATTGTGCTATTTCCTTTGAAGAAACATAGGAAAGCATCACATCCAATGAAAGTGAGCCTTACAGGATGCATATGACTGTTATTCTGGTTATAAATAACATACAACCTAGAAGATTATATTCTGGTTTAATTCAAGTATCAGGAAAGATTGTGCTCAAATACTCAGTGGGATGGTCACAAGGCGTAAATTTAGCATATTGAGTTGTATCTCTATAGGTTGCCTATTTGATTGTTGTGATTTATGTAAGTAGGCAAAATGAGGCCTTCTGTGATTAATATCTTCCGTCTCCTCTGGGAAGTCTTTAACAGGTAACATGCCAAAACCAAACAAGGAGATGACTGGTAAAGTCCATTAAAGGGAAACATCTTCCAGTGCTGGTGCTTGGGCATCAGAACTCCTAGAGGACTTTCAGACAGGGTGTCTGACAAACAATGGATAACAAACACCTTTCCTTTGGAAACAAGTTATTTCTTCATGATGACCTGGAGCTACCTTTCTTACCTTGCTAGCATTAGCTTTGTATGTTGCCACTGCAAAGCAGCAGCTTTTAAAGTAAATGGGCAAGAAGCCCAGTTAAGGGAAAAAGGGGGAAGACTCTGTCACTATAATACCTACTGAGCAGTTTGATTTGGAGGGATGTAGATCCTATTTGCAATCCAGTAGTCAGTGTACAGAATAGAGAAGAACACTTTGCTATAATGAATATAAATTAGTGCATATATGGATAGATGAAGAATTTCTTGAGAAGGAAAATAGTTATTTAAAATATTTCAAGAAAACCATTAAATGAAATATAGCATATGGTCAACCCTGTGGGAAGTTCTCTTGACCCTTTAGGTAAAACCTAGACTGTTATTTCTGTGGCAGTTTATATAGCATGGCACCTGACTGCATTGCAAGTTTAAAATAATTTTAAATATTTCTCTGAATGGATTTCTTTTGATTTTTATAGCTTTGCTCACAGTGTGTATTGAAGTGTACAATGAAGTAAAGATAGAGAAGTAGAGAGAACTCTGATTTCATGAGTGATCTCCACAAACTGTTATTAAAAAAAATGCTTAACAGTATGGCTATTAAACTTTTTCCTTTACAGGAAAAAATAGATTTAATTTATGGTTATAAATTTATATCATATCTTAAAATAAAATCTGCATAGTAAGATGGGTTTCTTGTTTGTGTTTTACTGCTGAGGATTGAGAGTTTAGTCACTTTAAAGACTTGAAAGCATTTTCGTTTGTGAGACGTAAATAATGTTAGTGTTTTCACACCCATATATTTAAATAGGTTTAACAACCACATTATCAAAACTGCAGATGCTTAATAATGAGATTTCACATGAGCTTTTTGTTGTTAATTCTCTCATAAATTAATTTTTATCTATTATTGATTCTGCATCTCCAGGGCAGTCTGTACAGTTTGGTTTCCTCAAGAAAGAAAACATGAGATTTGTGCATTTATTTTAATATGTTAAAAAATTCTCTAGTCATCAGAGTTAGTGCAGGATTTGTCATCTCACAGGAGTTATTAATATAAACCAAAGGAGAGAGGTGAAGTTGATGGGTCTTATTTTGGTCTCTTTTTTCAGCATAACAAATGAAGCAAGACTTTAAAGAAGTGGCAAACCAATGTTGAAGTAACTTGAGACTGAAATGTTCATAGAAATTGCCAGCCATTAGTCTGAGTCGCTAACAGTTAACCAGATTGAATATCTGCATCATGTAGAAGTCCAGTTTAAAGTGTGTGGAAAAAACTTGTAAGGCCAAAGTTTGAAATCATGCAAATCAAAACATCAACCTCTTCCTGATGTTAGTGGAATTCATTAGGAAAACACTACTACATCTGCATTTATTTAGAAGATAGCAGTTTGCTAGTTTGTTTTTCATCCTTTTTTCCATGACTGGGTAAGATTTGAAGTGTAATTCAATATGCTTAAAAAACCAAAAACAACAACAAAGAATTCCTAGAAAATAACAATAAAATTGATACTGGCATTTGCTGTCCTCTCCAAATGTCATGAAATTCAATAATACACACCCTGTGGAGTATAAATTGGGGGAAAATAGCAGAACAGACAGTTCTGCTGGCATTAAGAACAGACCCATAAAAAAAGGCTGAATTGAAGTGGGAACATAAGTGTCCTCTGAACAGAGTAGCTGACCCAGCTTTTGAGGGCTAGTTGGTATGCCTAAACTCCAGCAAACCATTAGCTGAAAGGACAAATGCATGCATTTTTAGTGTGCCTCATTTGGATTCTTCACATGCTGACCAGTGTTTGTGACTACTTTAAAATCCTTTGTGAAGCTATTATGGTACTTTAAGAACATAATTTCTTTTTGGAGAAAAGTCACTGTGAATAGAATGAAAAGATTGGTCAGACCTTTTTAACACGTTGCAGGTAATGGAAGGAGAAGTCAGGAACTTCAAAAAGTATGCAGATAACTCTGCATGAGTCTTGACTTGAAAATAGTCTTTCATGACAGTTTTCTGATATGTACCTATGTCATGTTTATTTTTGCTGAATCCATTTGTCATTTAACATAATGTTATTTTAGTAGACTTCACAGTGGTGGAGCTGGGTAGGGGCATAAGTGCAACCTTTTTTTTTTTTTTTTTACCATCTCTGTACACTTTTAGAAAAGGGAAAATAGCAATGTCCAAATATATTTATAGTAGTATGAAAAGTCCCAACCCTGCTGAAGTAAATAGAAAGATTTCAGTAGCATCAGGATTTGACTTTTAATTATCAGTACTTACAGTATATTCACACAATACTTTCCCTGCATAGGTTAGTAGTTGCTTGCTGCCTCAAAAGTCTTTGTTCAATTATATTTAGGAAAGAGTCCCCTAGAGCAGATGATGTGTGATGAGCTCTTTTACAGAAGCTAATCAGTGTTGCTGAGGATTTCACTTATGCTGTCAGGTCAGGTTTTTAAAAGTGATCAAAACCCAGTGTGATAATCATGTTAATATTTGGTGTTGAAATGGAGCTGAACATATCTGAGAATCTTGGCCTGGGTTTGAGTTACAAACTGTCTTGTGAATTCTACAGGTGAGAAAACTACCAACCGAGATGAATGATCTTTGGAAACTAATGAAATGGAACATTCAGTAAGAAGAAAAATATCTCCACTGCCCAATTAAAAGCTTTTTACTTAAAAGTAATGTTTTTCCAATTGAAGTTAAGAACACAGAAAAAAATCTTCACAAGTGAGAGTATTCTCTATGTATAGCATTTAGTTTAATAATATTCTTATTTTCATAAAGGCAAGAGACATGAAATCCCATCCTGATAAAGTGAAAGGGAATCTCTTAAAGGTTTTCTAGGATACTGGGATTTTTTTGCTTTCAGTCTTCAGCTCGGGCTTTTTGAAAAACAGTGGGAGTGCCTTTTCTTTTTTTTTTTTTTACACTTTTATTTACTCGAATGTGTAAGATAAGGAGAAAACAAAGTTGCCTGAAAGACAGGATGTAAAATTGCTTTTGATCTATTCCAATAACAACTTTCTTTTCCAGGAAATTGCACGCTGATTTTAAAAATGTGGAATCAATGACACCTAAACATTTGTGGATACCCGTATTCCCTGAAATTACTAGAATGGTTAATCAGCTACTAAATGAAAAGGAGAACATAAAATATTCCAGGCTGGAAGGTTAAAATATTAATGAATCATAAGTTTCAGCATCATGAGAGCTCTAAAAATATCTTTTTATATATATTTTATTCAGGTTCTGTTAACAGGATTTTAGTTTGAAAGTCAATTTCTCTTGCCTATAGTGCTCTCAAGGTAACTATAGACAAAAGTAATCATATACTATCATCACAAAGCAGCATCATACTCAAACCAGTGATGAATCTCTGCTTGAAGCTCCTGTTCCAAATAGGAAGATGTAAGTGTGGAGACTTCTACAGTATAAAGTGTGTTTGGATGTGATGAGTAGGACATGTAGTGTTGAAACTTTTATTACTTTGGGGTTTGTTTTTTGCAAGAAGCACAGTAGTTGTGAGGGAACAGAGAAAAACAGTAAGGATCTCTTGGAAAGGGTTGACAGCACCTGAAGTTTTATACTGAATATGAATTCACAAGCCCACTGCAATGAGAAGATGCATTTGGTTGGATTATAAATAGACTGTAGTTAGCTTTGAAATGCATCTATTTTGTTCTGAACTTCCAGAGAAGTCCTACATAGACACTGCTCCAGTGAGAACTCTAATGTTGGTAATAAAGAGGAAATGACAGGGGTTTTATCTGGAGTCTTCTGACAGCTGTGGAAGAAAAAGAAATCCATGTGTTGTTGTGGCTTCCCCACTCCCAGCCTTACAAACAGTGAAGGAGTAGATTAAAAAACTTTCTCTTCTCAGGAAACACATCCTTGTCCCCTGAGAAATGGGGAAATGTATGCAGTTTCTGAGCCCTTTTTTTCACTCTGTCCCTTAGTATGCTCAGATGCAGCAATTTCAGTGTGATCCAGAAGAAGCCAGTTGTTCTTTCTTGCAGAGTAAGGGAAGTGGGTTTGCAAGACCTACACTTTTGCTTTTGTCAGCAGAGCACTCACCTGAATGCGCTGGTCAATACAGTACTTTTTGTTCAGCCAGCAGTAAAGGCAGTGCTATGTGCTGCCCAGCCTGAATTAAAAACTTTGTCTTTTTAAAGGATGTCTAGGATGACTTGAATCCAAGGGTTAGCAGGATCCCTGTTTAGAGTGTCTGTGGAGTAGACTATTGCACAGTGTAGCCCTGTCCTAAGTAGAGCAGGAGTGTATCAAACTAAAGGGAGTAACAAGCATGTTACTCCTTGTGTATTAAAGAATAATTCTTCTTCTTCCTGTGATTACCAGCTGAGGCAGATTTTTTCAGCCTCTTTTTAAGTATATATTTTAGTGACTGAAAGAACAGTCTATTTTTCTAATAGACATCTTAAATGTGGGAAGTTTTGAATTCTGATGGTCTTTTTTAGTTTTTTAGAATGTGACTGAAACAGTCCGATCACCAGACATGAGAAATGGCAGTGTGTGTGTTTTGCTGCTAAACAAAATCAGAGCACAGCCCTGTTGATTCTCCAAGTAATTTGATGTTTCATCGGGAGACAGATGGCAATAATAAACCAGTGGAGAGCTGAGAGTCTTCAGCTTTCATCAGTAGCATGTTGGTCTCTTAACTGTCCCCAGTTTTGGACTCTATTTAATCATAAGCTATTCTTAGAGGGGACATAAGGATGAAATAAAGTGCAATTGTTTCCTTTACATGGAATGCAGAGGTCCTCCTTTGCAAAATTTGTTTTCTACACGTCATGATGGGTTTCATCAACAGCAATATATGAATGCTTACACACATTGGGATTTGTCTATGCACAGTTAAGAGACAAAATGAACACAATATACGATTTGCTATTGCAGATAGTTTGCCAGAGAACAAAGAACAGAGAACAGAGAAAGGATCAGTTTCTGCAAATCTGGTGAACAGCCTATGTCCTTCAGCTAATGTAGAAGACATTTAGGCCGTAGGTGAGCTGGTGTATTCCTTGCTAAATATTACCTGATAAATTCTGGATCTTCTGGGCTTTCTGTAATGTTGACACATTCACTTAGGCATAAAGTAAAATCAGGCATGTATTTTATTTGCAAAAGCAAGGCTAGTGCTGTTCCCCCTAAGAACCTACATACTGTGTAACCAAGGCCATGAGAGCTTTTCACCCCTTGACACATGATCCTTTTTATTGCTTCTGTGCTGCTGAGGATTTCCATTATAAAGTAACTAGATAAACTATTTAATTTGCTACACAAGCCTTAAGTTTTGCATGTATATTAGTGCTTTTTGATGGAATTCTCAATAATAGTGTGGCATTCCTGTTTGCTTTTGAGTTTAAAGGCTTTTTTATGATTCCTGATTTCTAAGAGCTCCATTAAGAGCTTGTCTTGGCAGCTTTCAGTTGCAGCCCTACTTGCTGACATTCTAGGACTGAGCCTGCCAGCCTTTGGATGGCCTGTATTTTTTATGTCAAGTGACTGCCTTTTATCATCTTCTCTTGAGTTGGATGTGTGTATCTCATTGCTAGAAAGTGAACCCAGCCCTTCAAAAGCCAGTGCTACATGTGGTGGTGGTGGTTACAAGTTATGAGAAACATTAAGTCACTTGGCGTTATCCAGAATGGATAAAATATTTAGGCACAGCCTTTTGTATCAGATTGCTATTGGCACTGTTATAAATTCCTGGGTGTTCATAAGTTCCTTTTTGTTTGTCCAAAACAAACTGCAAAATTTGCAGTTCTTAGTCATAAAATTTCACATCGTTATATTAATCCAGTAAATAGACTTCTTAGAAACAAAATAACATCAAAGATTACAAAACAAAACCTGTCAATAATTGACTCTGTTCTCTCACCTCTCATTGTATTCTGAGCAATTTTCTTACCGTTTCTCAAGCTTCCAGACGTTTTTTTTTCCCCCAAGACATCAGATCTCCATTCTTTCTGGGTGTTTATCAGTCTCTGTTCTGGTGTCTGTCTCTCTGGCTGTCTCCTTCATAACAGATGCCTGTGCTGTGAATTTTTTAAGGCAATTGCAGTCATTGATGAAATGTTTTGGGGCACTATCAACTGTCTCATGATAAAGTAAGAACATGGTCTTCAATTTTCTTATTGCAAAACACTGAAAACAAAAACGTACTGTTGTTGCAAAATATTCTGCCAGTCTGGACACAAGGTCATATTAACTTCAGAGCATCTTCTTGTGATTATTTTACCAAATTAATGAACATTTTTTTACATACTCATTTTCAAGTGTTCTAATGCCATTGTGCCACTGCTGAGTGTAGTGTACATTTACATAACCACCTCCCTTGTCAAGTTTACTTTGAAAGATAAAAAGAAAAATAAGAATTATATGTAAATCAGGCACATTTGGTCACTGACATACAATAAGCATAGACCATAATGATACCACTTTTATGGCCACATTTCAAAGTGCAAGTACACTTCATCTCTTTGATCCCTTTGTTCTAATGCTCAAAATAGATGTTAGCCACTGAATGAAATTCATAATGTCACATGCAAAGTTTTTTTAATCAAGGACCTTAGAATCATATTCCATTGAACAAAAATAGTAACAATTCCTCAGGAAGACTGAAGCTTTAAGTTTGGTGTTTTTTTCCAGCTGTTGCAATAATTAATTGCAGTGGGGAATCAAAGAATTTCTGTTGTGCAGTTTGCAAAGAACCCTCAATTGTCATTCAAAGCAAGTACTGAGTCCATATAGCTACATTGCAATAGCTAGCATATCATGATGACACATATTTTCTCTGTAATAATGTTTGCTTAACTTTAGAAAACTTTCTCTCCTCCTCGGAAAGAATCCTCCTAATTTGAGGGCCTTTCTTTGGTAGCATGCACAGCAAGATATTTGAAAGGAAGCAGATGTTCGAGGCAGATTTGAGAGTTATCAATTCTAGTATAAGGCTTCTTACTGGGATCTTTGGGCTCATACTCCTGAACCTTAAACACTTTCTATATTTTCCAAATACTGGGTGGTACAAAATCCAGTTGCTTTGACTACTTGTAGTATTTTTCTTCTCAGTGTGTGACTTCTGAAGAATATTTTGCATTTTCCATAATTTCCTCACCCCTGCCTGCATTTCCTTTTTGCATCTACAAATGAAGTAACAGTTGACTTGACTCTAATGCTGTTTTTGGCCTTTTCAAACAAACAATCTCTTATCACATCTGTAGAGAAACTTCAGGAAGGAGTCTGTAAAACAAATAAAAACCAAACCAAAATTGTAAGTATGGAGTAACTTGTTTCAATATGCTACCTCAGAAATAGAGTTTGTTTGAGGCTGACTTACAGATGCTATGACTCAGCATCTGTCATGTGTTATTTGTTTGTTACATGTGTATAGACATCTATTTCTTAGGTAAGTACTAAGTTTTATTTTAGTGGTGGTAATTCTCAAAATATCTCTATTTAAAACTGAAAGATATCTCTTTGAATAAGTTTCTGCTCTTTATTTTCCACCCCTGCTTACACTTTTCCACCCAGTCGAGGCCCAACCAAGTAAATTTAATATGTGCGAGGCTCCTATGTTTTTCTCTTAAGCTATAAATTCTTTTCTGTCTTGTTTTCTTTCTTTTAAAGATAGAAAACTGAGAAACAAGCAAAGGTTAAGCCGTTGGTCAAAAGGGCTTTAATCTATTTTTAGTTTTGGTTTATTTTGTTTGTGTTTTGTTTTTTTGTTTGCTTTGGTTTTTTTGTTTTTTTGGTTGTCTTTTTTTTTTTTTTTGTTCTCCCCAATCATTGACCCAAACATCCCCCCCCCAAGATGTTGTTTGCTTTTCTTTCTTTAGCTTAGGAAAAGTGTAACAGCATCAGTAGGAAGCTGAAGACCTCCTGAAGTACCTGTTGATAGCAACTTTTAAGTTTTCTTGTGCTCATCTACTCCTGAGCATGCTTATCTTTAAACATGTAAGTTACTTAAAGTGATGCTTACATTTAAGAAAGCAAGGTCTGTAATTTGTCAATTTTACACTGTTTATTGTTAATTTTTATCATCCCTCCACTGCCTTTGCCTCATCACCTGTTGTGATTCCTGTTATTACTATGACTAGTCCAGGAAGCATATGCCTTCCCTGAATTTTTACATGGTTTATGAATTTTTAAAGACTTCTGGATTTAACTTCCTCTAGCTTGATTTGTATTTTATCTGATAAAATTCCTGTGTGAAAAAAAAATGAGGTGATCCAATCTGTTCAATAGCTCTTACTTGTGGTTTAGTTTCAGAGGATAATTTTATTGGTGGTTGTATTAATATACAATTAACTGGACTGTAATTATTTAAAAAACCCCACAATTGGGATATTTTTAACCTATAATGCTTGTATATTGCAATCATTGAGTTATCTGAGACTATGACAGAAATGCCTGATCAAAGCATTCAGGATGTGTTCAGGATTTTTCTTTGTATTTTTAAGTAATATGAATGCTTCTGCTAGAAAGCCCATCCAGACGTTCCTTACATGTCTCAGCCAGAAATGGCTGTTAGTTAGAAGGAGGATCTGATTTATGTACAGAACCAAATAATGTGTGGAGTCACTGAAGAGGAGTGATGAAAACCCCTTCCCTCTCTCCAACCCCTGCTGTGCTTTCTGTGAAGTTAAGAGCAATAAAATATCTTAAAGCTGTCTTTAGACATCCTCATTTGCCTCGCAAAGCTTTTATTGGTAAGTATCTGCTGGTGGATACCGTAGTTTTGCGACTGAGTTCACTGTACCATAGTAGACTGAACAGCACCCTGTGTGTATGATATATCACCTTCATACTAGTCAGCCTATCTCATAAGCTAAAGTGTTTTACTGGTTGATTTCATAGTTCATTAAAAGACTTGCACTTTCCTCCAACAGCTAAAATACCACTGGGTTGCAGAGACTGTGCTACTAAGTAATTCTAGCCTAACTGGCCGTGCCTCTAGTAAGCAGTAAAATTGTTAACTGTGACAGCACAGTTTTTTGTAATGTCTCATTCATCTTGTATCTTGGTTCCTTGACTTGAAGTGCTTTTTCTTATGCATATTAATTAATGCTATTTTAAATTATTCTCTAAAAAAAAAAAAAGGGAATGGATTTAATTCATTTCCTCATGAGAAATTCTGGTGCTCTGTCTCCAAACAATTATGTTCTCAAAATTTAGACAGAAAATAAAACTGAATTATTATTTCAAAAAGGCATTCTTATGCAAGGCTTGATTTACCTTGATTAATGTGGCAATTTACCACACAGTTCAAGAAGTGTTGCTTGTATTTTGTATCTCAAAGTAGAGATACCTTAGAATTTCCTACCATATTCCATCAACACTGTTCAGTCTTAAAATGCTCTTTAATTTTTGCAGATACAATAAGATTTTCTTTTAAATAGATTTTGATAATAAATACTTTGATCAAAGAAGTGGTTTAGTGTTAAAACTATATTTAGTCTTTTAATTTTTTATAATCATTCCTTCTTTGGCTAACCCCTTTAAAAATGCATTTTTATCTAATCAGTGTGATTCTTATGAGGTACATATCCTTTCCTCCTTTTTCCTGGAAGTATTTAGGGTTAAACTCAAATGGTATAGGCAAAATGGCTTTGTGATGGTAATTAAAAGCAGTTAATGCAAAAACCTGAAAAAAACAAGTAAGAATGTGAAGTCGGCCTTTTAGCTTTGCTTTTGAGTAAAAACAAGGGTGATTGGTTTTATTTTGTGTTGTCTTCCTTTCAAAAAAGCCTTCCAAAATGGCTTTCAAAGACCATAAAAGCAAGTGTTATAGGTATAAAATATTTTCACAGAATGTTTTGAGTTGGAAGGGACCTGCAAGGATCATCAAGTCCAACTCTGAAGTGAATGGTCCATAGTGGTATTGAACCCATGACCTTAGTGTTATTAGCACTATGCTCTGACCAACTGAACTATTCTCAGGGACTGAAAGGTTTTAGAAATTTCTTCTGTAGATATGAAGGATCTCTGTGCCTGTTTTCAAGAACAAGCTGTTGACCATCCCTAGAGGTTGTGCTAGGCACACAAGTGATAATATGATAATACATCCAGCAAGGTTTTGGGGTTTTTTTTATACATTCTTAGGGTAGTAATTCCTTCTCCCTTTTACGTTAAACAAAATTTGGTGGAACAAGGTATGCAGGAACTGAAGAAAATGGTGCCACTAGGTTATGACATAATGACAGAAAGTGTAGCAGTAATTCTTCTGCCTTCCTACCCCATCATCCACCACCCCACAAAAAAAACCCCAAACAAACAAAAAAAACAAACCAGAAAAACCACAACTAGAAAAAAAAAACAAACAACCAAACCAGCCTACTAACCAAACAAAAACCTGCTCAACAGGTAGACGTTAGGATATTTGTAATGAGATTTAAAAGGAACAGAAGAAAGAAGCAGGCACACCTGAAGTCGCATTTCCCAACATTTTCCTTTCTTTTTTTTTTTCTTTTTTTTTTTTTTTAGTGTGTTTCTTTGGTTTTTTTGTGGAATTTTTTTGCTGCTGCTTTGCTTTTGAGAGAGTATGGAAACATCTCTATTAGACACACAAACACTCATGACATTAGGTACATTTCAGTTATTCACTCATTTTCAGAGTCACCAGCCCTTCCTTCCCATGTGTCTGTGACTGCCATAGAAATGAGTTACCCTGCTAAACTCACATGTGCCAGGGAGATTTGATACAATCAGGGATGGGTGTGCTTTAGGAGCAAGTACAGTACTGCTTCGCTTGTCTTTGAGTCGTATCTTTAGAACCATGTGCTGCATGATTAGGAGCCAAAAAACACCATTAAATATCTTAGCTCTCTTAGCATTGGTTTACTTAATAATTTCTACTCTGCAAACTTTCCTGGGGCAAAAAATGTGAGATTGACATAATCACCCTGCTGTTTATCAATAGCAGATTTTGAAAGCCAGAAATAAGGAAGGACACAGCAGATATAATTTATTGCAGCAATTTATCTTTTTTTTTTTTTTCCAGGAAAATATTGGGCAATATACTATACAACAGGTTATTCTCTAGTAGTGTATCAGATTTTCTGGGGACAATACAGTGACAATGAATGAAACAATTTCTTCTGAGATTAAAAACTGGTTTAAGGTAGGAGTGGAGGCACATGTAGTTGGATATAAAAGTAGGCATGAGACTGAACCATATAGACAGCTATAGAAGAGTTGTTGGGTTATTTCAGTAGGGTAATTTCAGCCTTATTTTTTTTTGTCAATGTTTACAGTGTTATGGAAAGATTGTGTGAAGTAAAGCATCTGAGTGTGTTAAGTCTGAATACAGAAGCGTCCATTTAGTTCCTGTAATGGTTTTAAGACTAAACAGCTTTTAAAAATGTACAACACCCAGCCTAGCAGGGATGGCATAACTTTTATTGCTTAGGAGAGAAAACATGACAAATAGGGATTCTGTAATTGGCAGCCATGAATAGTTGCAATAGTAATAAAGGTCAAATAGTTAAAAATTATGGGTAATATGCTGTTTCTTAGACAGTCTTGCACCTTTTTTTTCTTCTTACTGTTGCATAAAGTGAACTTGATTTTTTTCAGATTAGATTTGAAAATATTTTTTAAGTATCCAGAAACAGCGCTGCCACTGATTCAAAAGTCTAGGTAGAATCAGAGATTTTTTTGTGTTCATGTTTATCTTTAAATGCTGTATTGAAATATGGGGATTTTGTGACTGAGGATGAAACATCTTGTCATGACACCTTTTCATAGACTACAAGTATCTTATGCAATTCCCCATGGCTTCAGTGTATGATGGATCAGGCTTACAGTGAATAAACTTGGGAAAGGATCTATAAAAGCAGTCAAACACATATTTTTTTCTTTCTAAAAGGAAAAAAAAAAAGCTGAATTTTCTTGTTGAAGTCTTTCTAAGGTTTCTTGGTTGTTTTGGGTTTGGGGTTTTTTCTTTTTTTTTTTTTTCTTTTTACTTCAGTATTAAACAGGCATTAGATTAGTATACATTCCTTTGTGTAAACAACTTAGAAAAAAATTGCTCCAAGAATTGCTACCTTGCCTTGTTTTTATTATATAGTGTGCTTCTTCCACTTTAATACTAATTTTATTTGCACATTGAATGTTGAAAGAAAAGTAGGTTTTTATAACACCATCCTAATTCATTAAACTTCATCTCTTCACTGTCAATACAGAAAACTTAAAGCTGTTCCTGAGGTTATTCTGTCTTTCATATGCTCTTAAAATAGTTTATCTGCACTTAAGAGTTTTCCTTCTAGAGCTCAGACTGAGCTGCCGGCCTGGGAGATAAAGTGCATTTCCTTAGGCTCAAAGTCAGTTTCTGATAGACTGTAGCCAGACCTCTTGTCTGATAATTTTTTCAACTCAATTTTTTTCCTGACGTTTCTCCATATCATGATTTTTCTCATTAACTCCTCTCCTAATGGTACCACACCACCTGAGGTGCTTCAACACTTAATTTCTACTTGGGCTGTGTATTCTGGTTCAGTGATGCAGGTTGATTCCCATTTGTCACTAGCACAGTATAATGCCTTCCTGAACAAATCCCCTACTTTCCTAATGTACCGAGTTACTGAAACCAATTTCGGCCGCCTCTTCACATTTCTTAGGCTGATCAGTGACTCTTGAAACCTCTTTTTAGCTTTATGGAGCAGACCTTGCTGCCTGTCTTATTTTATACAGGCAAACTAAACTGAAAAGGAGCAACCCAGGTACCTAAACAGGGGCATCAAAGGAAAACAGAATATCATCATAAGTAAAGGCTGGTCAGGTAGGCAATGTGATTATTGGGAGCTACTTCAGGACTAGCAGCCGGAGAACATACAGGATACTTTGAAGCACCAGATGCATGTTTTTAGACTTTCAAATCACTCCCCAGAATTACTGCTCTGAAAGAGTTACTGCAGTAAAAAAAAAAACAACAACAAACAAAAAACAAACAAAACCCAAAACAACAACAACAACAAAACCAAACTAAAACAAAGCCCTCAAAATTATTCAGTCCAAAATACACAACTGATTTTTTTATTTTTTTTTTTTTAAATTCAGTTATTTTAATGGTCATAGTTGCAATGCCTTTTCTAGTTGCAAGGTAGAATGTTGCCAAAATGTATCTGTAGGTCTTCTGAAATATTTGAGGTGTGGCAAAAGAAATTAAGGCATGGAATGTCAAAAAAGACCCCCTTGGTTTTTGTCAACATGAAAGAAAAACGTTAAATGGCAGTAATTCATTCTGAATATGCTGTGATCCTGCAGTGGAGGGAGGTAAAGAATTGTTACTAAAATATACACACACGTGCACTTTAAGCCTTACTTCTCTTTAAACTCCCTTCAGCTTGAGGAGTTAAATAGCACTGAACCATTCTTAGAGAATTTAATTTTCTGGTCTTTGTACTGCTAAACTATTTTAATTTCCTGATAGTACCAGAATATAGACACTCTGAAATTTCAGATTTTGTTTTCTTGAAATTGTGAAAGTGTTTTTTGTTGAAACCAGACTTTCAGAGGATTTTTTTTTTTTTTTTTTTTTCTGACAGAAGATCCTAATCTTGAAAGGAGAGGGGTGGGGGAATGAATATTGACTTGTATTAATGTTGGGAATAAAGTAAGGCTGAGGCATAATTTTCTTTCAGTGAAGCAATGAAAATGAGAAGAGATGCTTAAAAAATGCTAATGAAGGACTCAGTTATGAAGAAGCTGCAGAACTCAGAGCACCCAGGAAATTGCCACTTATTCATATTGCAGCAAAACACATTTGGTCCTATTGGGTAATTTTTTTATTTTTTTTTTTTCATGAGCCAAAGACATCATTATTTCAACTATTTCATAGCCTTGACTCCCACACACAGCTGCACTGGTATTTGGGTTTGGATGTGCAGGAATAAGCATCAGTATGGCAAATATCTCATCTTTTCCAAGCATGGTTAAAAGGGAGAAGAACCCAGTGTATCTTAGGAGTACAAGGAAAATAAGTAGGAAAGGATTCCTTGAAGAGTTGGATGCACAGTACCTTCCTTGCTCAATGTTTTGTTTAATAGTGCTGTCTGGCCTTGTATGTTATTTCATCTGCTCTGCTCAGTGGAGGGATTACACAAAAGAAGTGAAGCCTTATGCTGTGTGTAATAAGTTTTTTGTCAGTGAAGTGACATTTCTATGTTGGAGAAAGCCCAGTAACAATAGCAATTACCTTTATATTAAGTATTTTCACATCCTAGTGTGAAATAAAACAGCACTTAAAAAGGATGAAGCTAATAATGATAACTCTAGGTGTGTTAAAGGCATAGTCTTGATGAGAGCAGAGCTCTTGTTCTTTGTTTTTACTATGGTTCCAGGCAAAGACATCTGAAGAGATTTGGCTAATTTAACAACTGGTGTTACCTCACTCTTGTCCCATTTATGAACTAGATGAAAAGCTGTTTGCTGCTCTATCGTTAATGACAAACACAAGGCCACAAAAGAAAAAACAACTAAATTATTTATTGCCTGATCAGCAACTCAGTTGGGAATTTCACTGGGTCCTGAATGCTGACAGGTTGTCAGGGAAACAGGAATAACTTAACCAACTGCCTAGGTTGGAAGATGAAACCTTTTTACATACTTTTTGTGGCTAATAGCTGAGCTGGATTTACAAATGGTTGCTGAAATGGAAAACAGAGTCATGTTTTTGATTCAACACAGACAACTTGAGGAATCACAGAATGGTTGGGGTTGGAAGGACCCTTGGAAGACCATCTAGTCAACCTCCTGCTTAAGGAGGTTCACCTAGAGGAGGTTGCATGGGTTCACATCCTAGGTGAGTTTTGAATATCTCCAGAGAAGGAGACTTCACAGCCACTCTAGGCAGTCTTAGACAATTTAGTTTTTAATTTAACATCTTGATCTATGTGTTTCTGTTTTGATTCATGAGGAACTCCTTAGGTTTTGATCATTCTTCCCCTCACTCACCTTTTTTCCTGTTCTAACTATTTATTAAAACTATGTCTGAAGATTTCTTGATATCTTGGCAATTTGCAAGCAATTAATAGTGTCATGATGTTCACTTTAGTTTTCCAAGTATGGTGAGCCAAAATTGCTAGTGGTTCAGGTGTCATCATTTCTGCTTAGCATTTTATTTGAGTGTGGTTCCTTTGCCAGCATTATGCCCTTCAGGACCAGTAATGGGTACTTGCAATGGCTGAGACAGTTTCCCTTTGTTCTGGATCATAAAACAACCACCTGGAAAGGCAAGAATCATAGCAGGACAAAAAGCTATATTTGACTGGGAGTTAAAGTAAGATTCAGTCTATGATTTTGGAGAGATGGGATTATGGTTGACAGGAGGACTTTCCTGTCCACGTTAGCACTTAGGCTGTACTAAGTTGTGAAATAGAGTCTGTAGCTCTGAAACTCTCAAAATTCACAGGGACAAGCTCTTTAGAATGATTGCTGGTCCATAAAGCTTGCCTGTTCTGAGCATTTGTTCATCTGGAAAGCATCCTGCTTGAAGAGGAGTAAAACAACTGTTAAGAATATTTTTATTTCAAAACTATCTGCTAGAATAAGTGGTTACTCTTCATCTGTTTGTTTCCTGTTCTTCGTGTGTATGCTAGTACTGGTCAGCAAATATAGGCAAGTTTTTATGTCACTGAATTGTTGAAGTAAGGGTACCTGCTGTACTGTAGGGTCATTCATCTGACCTGTGTTTAGACATGTAGAGAGTAAGACAGTATATGATCATCAGGGACTAGAAATCAGTATTCACTAAATATTAAAGGGTCTATTATTTAGCAACTGATCCCTTGAAGTTTCATGCTAATTAAGAGCAATCATGCCGTTGAACATTTACTGAGAAGACAGGGGTAATTCTCAAGTCTTGCAATAGTCTAGATTTCCTGGGACAATTTGCAAGAATAACAACTAATGAGAGACCTGGAATCAAAAGACATGCAATAATCTTTGAGCAGCAAAATATCAAAGACAAGGCTTTCAAGTATTAGCTGTCTTAAGGATTTCAGATTAAACCATGTTACGGTTGCACAGTATGTCCTTATGGTATCTGAAGCTAGGTTTCCCTGAATTGCCATTGTTGCAGGTAGAAAAAATTTCAAAGTATTTTTTCTCTTCCATATTTATTTATAAAGTTTTGTACCAGTCTGATATTCTCAGCATGGATAGATTAAAATACATGGGGAAAGTATGTTCTTAGTGCTGATCTTTACCATTCAAATGTATAATAGAGAAAATGCTACGTTGCTGTTTTGACTATTCCAAGTCACTGCTTCTCTTTTCTCACCCCCTTTATGTTCTCCCTTCTTTTAACAGTGCTTGAAGTGGTAGAGCTTGCCATCAGCTTAATTCTGCTGTGTTCCTAGGTGTTAATGCTGCCTTAACAATGCAGAACATCTTGTTTTACTCACATAGTTGTCTAGACTCACTTTATACTTACTGGAGAGAAACAAGCAGGAGGAAGCAGCTTGCTGCATCCCACAGCGTAAATACCTGCTTTTGGGGCACTCTTCTGACTTAATGGAAATGCACATTTCCTTCTATCAGCTCAGATAACGGAAGTGTTTATATAAGGGCAGATGAAATGCACCAAACTGACAAAGTATAGGTAAAGTTATAGCTTGTATTTGGGTACGAAAATAAAACATTTCTCAATCAGACTTTGTCAGATCCTAAAGGATTTCCTTGTGGGTTAGGAGGCTTGAATAAAATTCATATTTTTTTGTAGCAATCTAGTATTTTGCATAACAGAAATTTCCTTTGGTATGTGTTGTGTTATGTATATTACTGAATATAGCTTCAGCTGTTTTTTGTTTGTTTATGTTATACAAAAAATTATTCTGCCTATGTTCACAAGAGAAAAGTTTGATTTTCTTGTGTAGACTACTAGAATTGTCTTCTAGAAAAAAGTGCAGTACATCACTTTTCCTTCTTAAACGAAGGAAGCAGTTTCCTTTTATACTGGTTAGAAGGAAAAAAAAGTCCTACAGCTCCTTTTGCTTATATTTTTGTTTGGTTCTTTTACAAACAAACCTTTTACAAGTCTAACACCAATAAAATAAACTCTCTACATTGCCTGTTAGTAAAATGGGGAAGCAAAACTATACCCCATAGTATTCAGAATCATAAAATCCATTTTTTTTCTCTATTTCAAAGTAGTGGGTTTTAACTGCTAATGAAAGTATTATAAAGATTGGCTTCTGAAGAGGAGAAATAAAGCTTTTTTTGTTCACATATTCTCTGTGCCATCCGGTTATGGTTCAGAAACACAACCGTTTTGCTCTTCAGGACTAAATTAATTTGATGCACTATCAAAGTGCATTCAAATTATCAGCCTCATTCTTGCCCTAGATATGGTTTTGAAGTGAGAATACCGATCTGCTGGCATTTTATGGATAGCTTGAAAATATCAAGCTGCAAAATTGCAGATGAAATTACTCAGTTTCTTCTTGTAGGTAATTATCTGTTTTCCCTTCCTACCATGTATTAAAGTATTATTTCCCTGTAGGTTGATTGTTTTTCCTCTTGCTATCTAGTCAAAAGCTTCAATTTGTTATTCTCTAGTGATCACTTAAACTGGGGGCACTAGAGCTTTCACAGCTGAAGAACTGCTTTAATATCCTATATAGTTAAAAGAAGCTACAAAATCCTTGCATACAATAGGGATTCAAAGAAAAATGCAAATATATATTTATTAGTGAATTTTAATGAGGCCTGTTATGGTAAATGAAGATCAGATTATCAAATGAAATTTGAATATTTTTTTCTAAGTAGGGCTATCACTGAAATATAGCACATGCTGTTCATACCAACGCATAACTCTGGTGACCTCTGCAACGTGTGGATTAAAGAGGAGTTAAGCTATATATGTATGTGAGAACAATGGGTTCACCAACTTCTGATGTGTTTCTGACATCTTCATGATTGTCTACCTTTTCAAGTTTTCCATGCTCTGCAGAGGTATTCCTCAGCACCTAGTGTAACACAGAGGGTAAACTGGTGTAACTGTATTACAATAACAATGAGTTATTTTAATATCCTCACAATATAATTTGATACTTCAGCTTGCCTCCAATAGTGTCTAAATGGTAAAATGCATTTGTATGATTGTATGACTTCAGTGTCCTTCATATTTTGTTTCTAATACTTAATCTTTGTTACTAAAGAATGCGGCTCATTAGAAAGAACAGAAGTCGGTAACTCATTAGAATGAGTATTTTTCAAAAGCAGATAAACACCTAGTAAAGATGGGGAACTTCAGGGGTCTTCAGGCAACTTAATACCATTAATATACTCACTGGTATGTCATCAAGTATTAGTGCTCTTGTGTCAATTGCTAATGTTTCTGAGCAGGTTTCTCTGAACCTCTTGGTGGTTTTGATTGGTTGGGATGTGGCTTGAAAACTAGTGACATTTTCTGTCACATAAAGGTAAAGTGGCTTATTGTCTATCAATGGTGGGTTTTATCCCTTTGCAAAAATGTTTTTATTGTGTTGGTTGAAAGCAACTACTTAAGAGTAACTGGTTATGGAAAAAAAATCCTTAAGGAAAATCCTTAAATAATAATAATAAAAAAATAATTTGATGTGCATTATTAGACCTTGCTGGATGATGCTTCTGGAATTTTTTTTACATTTGTTTCTGTCCAGACATTTGCTGCAAAACAAAGAGAAGAGACTGTGAAGTACAAACTGATGATTGTAGGTCTCACAAGGTCTGCATGAAAATCATGTAATTAGCACAAGAATGCTTTGCGTGAAGGGCAAAGGTCAAATACTACATCTGAATTTTGGGTGGCAAAGATCAAGAAGTTGCACAGATGAAGAGAGATAACAACAGAAAGAAAAGTTTTCTGTAGCATTTAATAAAGAGTTATAAGTGCTTACAATCCAGTAAACTTTTAAAGAATGGATATTATCACTTTTCTAATACTGAAAAAAGGAATGCTGCTGATTAACTGAGTCATCAACAACTGGAAAATTTCCAGGAAAAGCAATGGTGCCTGGCAAATATTTGGATTAGAGGGACCATTGGTGCCTTGATCTGTGTGTGCTTACTGCAGAAAAGGCTCCTAAGAGCTTTTTTTCGTGCTTGTAAAGCTGCTGAAAATACTTTTATTTCTCTTTCATACTGCTTAGGCAAAATAGAGAAATTGGAGTTTTACCAGTTTTATGAGTTATACTTTCCATATTTGTAGATTAAACTCAATAATTATGTATTTATATCATCTTCAGTAATAAATTTTTGTCTGTCTAACATAGTAAAATATTCAAGCTTGGCATGTTTAATTTCTTTTTCTTATGACTAATTAGCAAAGCGACAATATTCTCTTATTTCAATTTTATGCAAGGAAGTGGCATTATGGCAGAATGGTCATTTATCATTAATATGGGTAGTTGAGGAGGCTGTTTCTTCATTTTATAATCTTTCAAATTACATATTGCATCATATTAGTAACATGTTATACTGCTATTCTTGGAGCTATTTTTGTGCTGTCAGTAGACATCCCAGTTTGCAGTTAATGTACTGTTTGCAGTTCATGTACTGTTTGATCCTTGGCACGCACTGAATGACTACTGCTCTTCCTGGAACTAATTTGGAGGGTTAAAAGGGATCAGAATCTTTGTCATCATTTGTTTTACTATGTTAAAGGAGAAATAAATTAGTAAAATTGTGCTCTGGTAGTTTTCAATTCAGACACCTATGAAAGTGACATGTTCCTTCTGTCAAACTTTGGAAGTTTTTATCTTCCAGAGTTCCTTAGATGCAATATAAGTCTAGGCCAATAGTAGAAAATTTTTGGACTGTGGCCTGTAACTTAATTTGTTGGCTCTTTTCCACTTTGGGGTTTTTCTCACTTTCTTGTATAGAAAATACTATAGTGTATTTGTTAAAGCTTTTGAGAAAACTTTTTAACTTCCAGTAAGAAAAAGGATATTTACTTTTGACTTAAGTGACTTATTTGCTGGTGCTTTATGTATTTCCTTTTGGTTGGGGAGGTGGGGGTGGTGGTTTGTGTGTTTTTGGGTTGTCTTTGTGTGTGTGTGGTTTCATTGTTTTGTGTTTTGTTGTTTTGTTTTTTTTTTAATTCTGGGAGAGCTCAGCAACCTTCAGAAACTGAAGATATATGCTACTGAGCAGTTTTATTTGCTTTTAAATGCCAGTAGTTGCGGGGGGAAGGTTTGTTTCATTTTGGGTTTTTTGTTTATTTGCCTTTTTTCTTAGGGCATGACATTCTTATATATATAAATATATGTATGTGTATTTATATATATATATTCTTCTGTCTTTAGAAAAGCTTCAGCTGGCTTTCAGTTTGGCTCTAGTGCATACAGCTGACCTCTTTACCATCTCAGAGGGACAGTCTCAGCACATCTGAGAACACCTCTGTAGAATATGGTTTTCCTCCTTATCTGCCTTTTCCTATATATTTGCCCCTTCAAGAAGCTTCTTATATCCATAATTAACTAAATAATGACAAAGTGGAGTGAAAAAGTAACATACTTGTTTTGCCGTGCAATACAAAATGTAATTACTCTTTTAGAGCTTAGGGTCAGATTCCATGGACATGCACATTAAATGGCATGGCACTGGCCTGTGGGCTTTCTCTGTTCAACAGAAAGCTGGGCTCAATTCATGGTTGGTAGCAGTAGATATGGACTCATGGGAAATATGCTACATTGCTAATGGTTTATGGTAATCTTGTCAGAAAGATTAAATAATACTGACAACAAAATTCAGACTTTGGGTTGTGTCTGTTTGGACCCTGACAAAATGAATCAGTTTCTACTTTTTCTTATCATACGTGTTCTTGTCTGAACAACTGCTGCAAACCTCAGGCACAAGAACTTAATTCTTTATTGATAGAAAACAGGGATGGTAACCTAGTAACTTTTGTCTCATTCAGAGGCTTAAAAATGAGGCCAAGTGGTTCTTTTATGGTGGTGGTGATTATAATATTGCAGCTTATTCTTTTTAAATTACATTTAACTCATTTTTAAAAAATCAGAATTGATATAATGCAGTTTTCAAAATAACTAAACAAAGATCGGTTTTACTACATTAAATCCATCCTCTTTTTTTCTTGCTTCCCCCCATCCAAGATGTAAGAAGTATATGAAACATATTAGCATGTCATGAAAATCCAGTGTGTGTGCCTATGTTCTGTCTGTCTCATTGCAAATGCAATAGAAGACAATATTTACCAGTGAGTACTCTCCTTTTTATAGATATCTAGGTACAGACAGAGAACAAGGAATAATGTTGTTGCTACTTCCTCAGGTATTCATTCTTTTACTTGTATAAGTAATTAATGGGTTTTCTGAGGGGATTTTTTTTGTGGAGGTTTGAGTCTTAGCCAAATCTCATTCAAAACAACAGGATGATTTTAATGGATTTCAATAGCTACACAATCTTTCATCAGTATTAAATTTTGGAAGCAGCATCCAGCTTTTATTGTTAACAAAATTTTCAGTACAAAAGCTTAAACTGCAATTTCTGGCTGTTTTTTGTCTATTAAAACTTTTCATCCAAAGATGGAGTCCTACAGCAAGGCAAAACTTTTACATTTAGAAAAAATGCATCTTAACATACTTTACTGAGAAAACATCCATTTCTAGAAAAAGAGATTAAAATCTCCCAACAGTCAGCTACACCTAACTATTTTGTTGTGTTATGTCAGAAGAGCTGTTGGAGATATGAGAATAGAAAACATAATGTGAATAATTGAGTTTGGGTATTTTTTCTACTTTGCCAATTGCTTTCTTTTTTTTAAAGAGTAAATGGGTTGTGTTTTTGTTTGTTTGTTTTTTGTTTTTTTTTTTTGGGGGGGTGTTCATATTTACATTACTAAATGAGTGTCATCTAGTGATTAATTAATAGTAATAAATAGGACTAATCTGTTAAAGTATAACAACTCATTTGTGCTTTGGAGTTCCTGCCTGTTTTGTTTATGAGTGATGACATACAAGTAGAGGTCATGCAGTACTTCCTAACATTGTCATGGTTTAGGACTGCTTCTCTCAAATTTAGTGCTCCCGCTGAGACTTTCTACTCTCTCTACACTCTTGCTCCCCTGCATCCTCCTCTCCGTGCAGTGGGATGGAGAGGACAATTGGATGCAGAAAATGTAAAGATTTTGTTGAGGGTTGATATAAGAACAATTTACTGAAAACAGCAATGGGATAAGAGAACAAACAGTAACAGCAACAATGCTAATGACAGAGGATACAAAAAAAGAATGATTCACATAGAAACCCTGTTACAACAGACAATACCCCACCACCATGTCTCTGTCATGCTTACTCAGCCTGGAGGATCCCCTTCTCCCCTTCCCCTCAATTATATGAGGAGGTATGGAATAAGGTCCTGGCCATGCCCCCTCCTGGCTATTGCAAAAATTGACCATGTCCTGGCTGGAACGAGGACACAGATAAATCAAAGAAACATTTCACAAATTTAAGAAAATAACTTTTTTTTAAGCTATATTTTGGGCACTCATGCTATTTTTGTACTATGTAAACCACTATAAGACTAAGGAATTTTCAGTACAGTGTAATTCTAAAAGTGATTAGGGAACTCTAAGGAAACTGTCTTGCATGGTCAAAGTAATAATTCTAATTTACATGTGTGCTTTTAAACTTGCTGGGGAAAGTCTCTGCTTATAAATAACTTGCTTTTTTAGGCTTGAATTAATAATAGAAGCTGCTGGGACTGTGAATAAAATTAAACAAAGGTGTTCACTAACACATGGAAGATGGGGAGCAAAAATAATTCGTTTAGATCATAAATGAGATAGCCATATGAGGAGGACAGCAGGAATGCTAAGACCAGTAACCTGATTTTACTTGTGAGGCAAGTAGTGTCATAAAACCTAGCAGAGTATGAGGACATGGACGCAAACAATATTCAGTTTAAAGCCATGTGATGTTTCATTCATTGAGAGTACAAACCTTTAAGAATCTATTTGTTTTTTTCTCTTACCAGGGCAAGATTGTGAAATCTTGATGAAACAGTATTTTGGAAAAATATTCCAACACTGAACCATGGTAATGTGAATTGCTGCAAGGTGGACCTAGTGATGTAACAGTAGTTCTAAAAGAGAGAAACTCAAAATTTATCTTCTATCTATTATACAACGCTAGTAAATTTTCCAGTAACTTTAGATTTTACTGATCTTACCCTCATTTTGCTTAATTGTTTAATGATAGGCTGGACAATAGTACAGGAAAATAGATGATGCCTATTAGGCAGCCTTTGAGGCCTTAAAAAAAAGAAAAACAAACAAAAAAACACCACACCAAAACTAGAAACAAATTTAAAGCTCTCTAAAAATTATAGGTTTATTTTTTTGCTAGAAATTAGTATCTTATGAATCATCAATTTGTGAATTTACTAATTCTTAGGAAAGTTAGGTTTGTGTGCATATACAAAACAGCTGCTGAGGTAGGCTTCTCAGGTACTAACACAGATAAACAAATATGACTAATCTAGTGAAGGTGTAGGACTTCTGACTGAGGGTACTATATGAAGCAACAGGGCTTCTGTGAGCAGAAATAGGAACAGATAATTTCATAGATTTTTTTTTTTTTTAAATTATGACATACAGAATATTTATTTCTACTTGCAAATTTCTATAAACTGCACAGGTGAAAGAATCTTTGTAAGGTGTAGATATCAATAGTAATAGCAACACCAGCAACACAAGTGTAACTCTGTGCCTGTAGGAGTATTCACTCTGAAAAAACAAGCTAATACTTGACTGTACTTGAGTCCATGGCAGTATTTCCACTTGCTTTAGTGGTTTCTGAATGTAGCCCTCTGCACCTGCCTTAAGCTCTGCTTTGAATTGATTTCCATTTTTTCTAATTATCTTACCTTTCTTCATTTCAGAAGGGCAGTTCACCTTGGACCTCATGAAGTAATTGTTTTGTTTTGGATCAAATTAACATTTCCTGTCACATAGCTTGCTTGCTGAAAAGGAAAAGATTATTTAGGATGAATAAGATCAAGTGTCCATCTAACCTATTTTATGGGCAGAAATTACCTATTGTCAGGCACACTGCAGGTCCTACAGTATTTCCGGACCTTAGTTATTTCCCTTTGTGTGAGCATGGTATATTTAGGCAACGTGCCTGTAGCATTTCTCTGTTTACAGATGTATGTGCCACATAGGAATTAGCATTTAAATATTGAAAACCTTACAGAGCCTCTCTCATATGAAGTTCAACTGTGTAGTAAGCAGATCCATATGGATTCTTATAAAAAACACTGATCATACTTCTTCATATAGAGTAAGTTTGGTTTGCTGTGCATTCAGAAAGTGCATTTGGGTGAAAAGGCAGAGGACTGTAAATGTAGAATAACGCATTTGTGCATGTCAGCAATTCATACACAAGACATTTGTGGTCACTTTCTCAGGCTGCTTTTGCTCCAAGGGTCTCTTGGCTTCTTACATTGCGTGAGGCTTGTTCCATCCCACTGTCAGGGCTGGCTGACAGCACTGCTGACACCCCAGTAAAGGACATTTGTAGACTCCTTGCCTTCTGGCAGAACCTGTCTTCCCCAGGTTATGTATTGTTACAGTTAGGATATGTCCCTCTGTGTGTGTGTGTGTGTGTGTGTGCTGGGTTGGAAGAAAGATCAGAAGCATCCCACTGCTTCCAAAATTTCTATCTATTAAAGACATAATACAGAGTTTTCCATTTCTTTCAGCTCAGAATGTGGATGTCTAAAGTAGGCAAATAATAACTGTGTATCATTAATCATTAATAGGCTAGTAGCAAAACAAGGGATCAACTTAATCCTTTTGGACATTGATGAGTGCATACTGCCACTTTAAATAATGCCTTAAAAGGCATCATTGCTACCCAGTATGGATTTACCATAGTAAATGAGTTTGAGTTACTGTATATATTTTGCACTCCATACTCTGTTATCAATAACAGTCCTCAGGCCTCACAAAGGGCAACACAACCGGGAAAAGAATAATTGCCATTCTGCATGGAGGCAGTTTATTGATGAGGTGGACAGAAGTAATATTTTTAGCCTGCTGGGTGTCCATCTGTAAGCAGTTTCCTGGAGCTGCCACTTCTCCTTTCTCTGGAAACTGTTATGGCTTTGTCTGTCCAATGAAAATAATGAGATCCATCTATCAAACAGAGAACAAACAATAAACTCTATACCTTCCAATTAATTTGTTTTTCACCTCTGTTTACCAATGTGCATGCAGTTAACTATCCATCATATTATATGCATATAAAGAAGTACATTTTTCAAAAGGTTGAATCTATTAACCCTTTTGCTAGCAAAATATATCTGCGTGCCCTCCAGCTAAACAGGAGGACTGGGGTGGGGGGGAAAAATCAATCCTTTTGAAGTGCCAGAATGTAGCAACATAGTGTGCTGTAAAATCATACCATCCAATCTAAAGTCTCTATCCTCTGTGATGCTCATAACTTAATAGTACATAAAAAACCTTTTCATGACAAAAAAATAATGCATTTCAGTCTTACCCAAAATCTGCAGTAATTAGTCATTTCAGAATGTGTTATGTTTACATTAAATGTAGAGATCCCTCGGAGAACAACACATGGAGCTGGTTCTTGAAGCTCTAGTGTCTTATTACCACATTATGATAATTTTACTTAGTTATAGCTCTATTTCTCTCTGTTAGGTGGTTTTCCACTGTTCTTGCACAGAGATTTTCAGAGAATGTGGGAATGGGTGTACCACATGATGACCAAGCTCTATAGTCATATTGGCAGTTGATATGGTTGTGGTTTTTTGTGGGTTTTTTTTGTGGTTTGGTTGGTTGGTTTGGGGTTTTTTGTTTGTTTTTTTTCTTTT
The DNA here is from genome assembly GCA_035222235.1 of Margarornis squamiger. NCBI lineage: Eukaryota > Metazoa > Chordata > Aves > Passeriformes > Furnariidae > Margarornis > Margarornis squamiger. The sequence continues at coordinate 63,468,862 of JAWWTY010000106.1, read as the reverse complement.
CTGAGGGGGGTGGCGGGAGTTGGTTGATTTAGTTCTTTGGAGGGAAGTTTTGTTTTGGGGTTTTTTTTGGGTTTCTGGTTTGGTTGGGTTTTTGGTTTTTTTGGTTTTTTTTTTTTTTTTTTTTTGAGGAGTAAGTGGTTTGAGCTTTTTGTTTATTTATTGTTTTGGAGTTTTTTGGGGTTTGCTCGAGGTTTTTCTTTCCAGAACATTGCTCTGTTACAGGGCCTTGCTTTTGTGTCTACAGCATTTCCATTTGCATCATTAAGAAGCTCTTGAATCTGGGTATTATTCATCTCCTTAAACTGGTTTATGTTCTATTTCTGTGTGTGAAACATGTGAGTTCAGTTTATCAGGGTGCAGATGGAATATCAAAAAAGCCTAAGAATCCAACTAGACAGAAACTTTGATTTGTCTACCACCCCACAAGCACACACACAGAACAACTGAGGAAATCAGCTCCAAGGTGCCAATTTGTCAGCGTGTAAAAGCCTTGGACAATGAAGATGATTCAAAACAGTACAGTCATCCTTCTCAGACTATTTCTGAGGAAATGCCTACTGATAGGAAAGCTAGAAAAGGAGTGATACTTTAGATCTTGGGAATCAGGCTGGATGACTGTGAAGAATGTTGTATGAATAGCTTAAGCACTGTATCATTGCCATTAGTCACTCTGAAATACAGTAAGATTCCACAGGGAAAGAACTTGCTTGATTTTTAAAAAGGAGAGGAATCTGTTGTGGAAGAAAAGGTTAAAAGACTTTAGAACTTGTGTGACAAAGGGAAAACAAGATAAGAAAGAAATAAAGCCAAGAAGAAAATGTCTTCCCATGTATTTCTCTCTAAATCAAATAAATTTTTAGCTGCTCTAATTTAAATAATTGGTAGATGACATTTTATGCAGATGAATCAATGTATTCCCAATTATAGTTGTATATACAATATTTAACATGCAGCCAGCATCTTGACTAGTATTTTTTTAGCAAGCTGCTCAGAGCTCACCCACAAATAGGTCATAGAGAAAAGTCTTTACTTTCTGAGTAAGTGTGAGTTAGAGAGGCAGTTGTATAACCTGGGATGACATCTAGATTCATCTTTCTTAAAAATGAATGTGTTCAGCATTGGCTGCACTGATCAGGATTACTCTTTGTGCCATAAGCCATTGTCAGCACGATAATTCAGAAATGAGTCCAAGCTCACTAACAGATCATGTGTCTGGCTGGTCCTGGCTTCAGCTGTTGGACTTGGTACATCTTAAAGGAAAGAATCTCTGATCTGGTGCTGTCCTGTTATTTCTGTCTTGATATTGAGTGGCTACATACTCAACTATTATAAATTGGCACAGCTCCATTCAATTTAATGCTTAGCTAATGATCTACATAAAAAAAAAAAAACAAAAACAAACAAACAAAAAAAAAAAAACCAAAACAAAAAAACCCAACCAAACAACAAAGTCACAACAGCACAGCACATTTATTAGTCATGAATATGTTATTAAACATCTGATTTATGAAAAGTTCTCTTGCATTTGCCTGCATTTTTTGGCTTTTTTCCTCCCATCTGGTTGTGTGACTGTGGTTTTAAGAACTATCAATACTTATGCATTGATCTCTCTGCCTTTTTCTCTGAGCAACAACTATGTATATAAAGCCGCTACGCAGTCCTGGACACAAGTGTAGTTCATTTAGTCTGAATTTCAGCACAGTTCCTTAAAAAATCATCCATACAAAATCCTTTCCTATAGGATCACACTTATTTCAGTAGAGCTGCAATTGTTTGATAATGTTGACATATATACACCACTTCACTACACTATCTCACATACATTGCAATGTACCCACAGAGGATTTTAACATTCATTGCTATTGTTTTAGTAATATCTCCCTGGATAAAGGTTGCTAATAACACAAAGTGCATGATTACTCTAGGCTGACAGAAGGCTATTAAGCTCAATAAGGCTGTTGTGGAAGGATGTGTTTTCAAGCAAAAGGCTTGGAGGCTCCAAATACTCATGTCCTAGCATTTCAGTGTCAAATAGGGGGATGTAAGTTGCTGAATTTACTTGTATAAATTTTATGTAATGTGTGATTTCTCATAAAATGAAAGCTGGAAAGGAAATGTTAATGGGACTCTTTTGCCCATATAGAAAACTACAGCTGAATTAGGTAAATCTTATTGAAGATCTTGTTCAAAAGATAAGGATTTTAAGAAAATTGTCAGCTGAAATAGCTCTGAAGCCTACAGAATATACATGAATTTATACTTTCCTGAAGTATGGCCTACCTTTTATAAAGGCTTAGAATACAACATGGCAAAATGAGAAGAATTTGGCTAAAAGCTATTTCTGTAAGATCAGTCTGTTTCATATGGTCAGCCTCTTTAAAGCCAAAGTGTTCAACAATTTGATTCTCTCATTATTTATAGTTCACTTCAGACCATAAGCCATCAAGTAATGACAAGAATTTTTTCCTGAGTTACTCTGAACTGGCTTTGGTTGCCAATATATTAAAGGGTTTATGGCACTTGAAATTTTACTCATGGCATTTTATATCCACTACTCAAAAGTCTGACTAAACTTGCATTCATCTACTAGGGAGATGTAAAATTGATAGCACTAGATGTAATTTGCCACAAAGAAAAGAATATTTGGGGTTTGTTTGGCTTTTTTTTAGTTCAAAATGATTTGACAAAATAGTGCCAAATAGGCAGAAGTGCTTCACTGCTGCCTAGAGACGGTATGTAAAAGCACAGTGTTTGTGTAAGGGTTCTCTGAAGGAGAAATGCATTAGTTTGAGTAATCAAGGCTCGTTTCTGCAAGACTATAACGGTAAGGGTTTTGTAAAGATATGTGTCGCATGGTTTCCAAAAGAAGACTTACCAGGATAGACTGGAATAACTTGGTGTCTCCAGGTACTGCAATATTATGCTGTGGTATTCTTTTGTTTGTTTTTCCCCAAGTGCTTCAAATATTTCATAATTAAATAATATGGTTGATAAGCTCCTGAAAGTAAATGTGTATAAAGCAGGTTTCCAAGCAGAACACAGATCCTTCAAACTGTGCAGGAGGTAAGTTGCCTGGCCACAGTCCACTACGGCACTTATATATGCAGCTTTAAATGCCTAGCAGTCCGCTCATCTCACATTTTTGGTAGGAAATCACTTGTATCAGGGAGACTACTTGGGTACTTAAGTTTATTAACATTCTTAAGTTGTTTGCTAGATTGAGATAAGTTTAAGGAACTAAGCCCAAAAAAGTGCTTTCTTTAGGAAAAGAGTTCTGCATGTGGGGAGGGAAATGTGAGCACATCTTGATCCTTTGTCTTCAGCATGAAGTAGAAATTTTATGTGGATGCTACAACAAGAAGTTCTAGGAAAAACGGATCAAATATGAAAAATGAATGCACCTTCTGTTTGTATTTTAGTTTGATGCTTGTATAGTTTTAATTAGTTACTCTAAAGGATACCTTAAAAATGTGTTGTGAATGATCATTAAGCAGTATTTATCTACTGCTGCGTGATTAACACATCTCTAAACTAGAAGACTAGATGTGGTATCCAGTGTATGATGGACTGTGAATTGTCAAGAGAGAGAGCCTTTTCATATTAAAAATGCAAAAAGTAGTGTAATTTTCTTAATAATATTTAGATCTGTTTCAGATAATATCTTAATGTATTAAGAAAAAATAATAGTACTTCAGTGACTGTTTCTTTTCAAGTTTGTTTCTTGGACATGGAAAATATTAATCTGTTGGAGAAATACTTTCATTGAAAAAAATGGATTGTTCTATGAACATGGAATCTGATTCTGATCTTCTCTTTACTGATGGTAATTGCAATGCTTTACTCAAAGCTGGGACTGTCAACAGGCATAGGACAGCCATGGCCCACAGCATATTGGCAGGAAACAGGAAATCCAGTGAAGAACACAATAATTAGATAAAAAGTTTTCCTCAGTGAAGAAAAGCTTTCATCATTTTGTAAACGTATGTAGATATGGAGAAGGTATGACTTTTAGAAGAAGGGAACCAGTTCAGGCATCAGATAAGAGAGCAACAAGAGAAGCATTGCAAGATGGGAGAAAATCCATAAAGTGCCATTTCCTTGTAGTCTTTTGTAGTGTTTTGAGTTTCCATGTAGGTTGATAAAAATATTTCTGGGAAACAAAATCCTAAGTAGAGACTATTCATAAAGAAAAGAAAAATCATATTTGAAGCCTGTTACCCTGCTTCTTTGTATATGATTTAATAAGTCAGGTCAAGAATGGAATTAAGGGTTGCTACACACCGGCATAGGCATACATATTAAATCCATTGCCAGACATAGAAAATCATAAAATGAAATGTCCATAAAAAGGAACTGTACAGATATTGTTTGTAGATGTAGTTTCATCACCATTTAAGCAGTAGAGATTGTATTCGAATCAGTGCAAACTGATACAGAATGGTTAGCTCATTATAAGCAAAAGTCACAGGAGAAATGATGATGCTTAGATGACAAATGGAAAGGAAGAGGTCATGAATGCACAGACAAAAGAACATGTATTTCTTTAAGCACACTAGAAGCAGGAGGCCAAGGAGAAGTGGTGGTTAACAGCTCTGCAGTATCCTTACTTTTTGTACTTGATCATTATACTTGGAGTAGCCAAGGTTGTAGCTTAATGGTGATGAATCACCAGTTTGTCAAAAGAAATTGATCACAAGGAAGGAAGAAAGATAAAAATCAGCCCCTAATGACAGTTTTGTGCCTTACTTAAATGGTCAGAAGGTGCTACATGTTGCACATATATTTTTAATTTTTTATAAAATACATTAACAGTTAATCTAGGAATCAGGTTATTTTAAACTTTAATTCAGTATTTCTGAAAGTGTTAGGGAAAGAAACAAGCCAAAAATAGAACTATGATGTATAAAACTTGCCCTGTTCAGATGAATTTAAGGCAAGTATATTTACCCAAGGTACACTAAAAAAGAAAAATTATGAAGTGAGTATGATCAATACTCACTGCCATAATTTCTGGCACAGCGAGTAGAAGTAAAACAATTCTATACTTTAAGTTGCAAACACAAGTGCATAACTTTCTGTGAGGGAGATCCAGTCTACTTTCTGCAGCTGTTGTCTGCAGACATTAAACAGTGTTTGGTTTACATGCATAATATTTGTATTCTTGAAAGAACTTAGAAATCAAATTTTTCCTTTGGAGGTGTTAAGCTTGCCTGCTTGGTTAACAAAAGCGAATGCCCCAGCTATTCCCCCCAGGACTCAGGCTCCTGCTATTCACCTCTTAAGGTAATTATGTTCTAACACTTACATCCGAGACCTCAGACACATAGATGAATTTATCCTTGCAACATCCCTGTTGAGATCTGGTGATCCAGACCTGAGTTTACCCCCAAATCATTGTAGATGTTGATCTGCAGGAGCCCTGGGAGACTAATCCTCCCTTTCTGCATAGAAGAATCACACTGCTTCTTGCTTCTCTTGCCTGTTAGGTTTTATGCCTGAGAAATAGGGCAAATTTTACCCATAGGGTTTGTCTTTTTGCTTCTTAGAAAAGATGAAAACTTATTACTAAGCATATTTTAAAGTCATCCCTGTATCCTTTTTCTAAGGTATATTTTTCCTGTACAAAGCAAGGGATAATAAAAATTTCACTTTGAAAGAATGAATGCTATGGATGTGAGTGGTGTCAATAATGTCAGTTTGATGTTACAGGGTTTTGAAAAATGAAATAAGATACTCAAAGCAATTAACAAACATCAGATTTTCATTCTAGATGCTGAATGTTATTAGAAACTGTAAATGAATAATGCTTCATTCCAGCTGTTCTAGGAGCAGGTTTTCATGCACCATAGTCATACTAAGCATAGCTGTACTGCTATTCATTTGTACAGCCCATCAAAACAGCAGTTTGATTAATAGGCTTTACTCTGTTAGAGAATTGCACAGCTTTAAACTATGGGTCTCTTTATTATAATAGAGAAGACTAAATCCGTAATTTATGGTAAAAGTTGTAGAGATTCTGTATGAACCAAAAATAATCTTTGGACAAAATTCACACTAAAGTTCTACTTAGCAATAATGTTCCAAGGTACATCTTGGTACTTTGTTTCATGGAATAGACAGTTTTTATGTGTATAGTTTGCAGTGGTAATTGCAATAGGAGCTAGAGTTTATTGCCTTCCAATTCTCCAGCATACTGTGTTTTCACTCATTTAAAAGTAGTTTGTTTATTGTTTTTTTTATATCAGTTTCAAAACCTACTAAAAGAAAAAGAAAATCCTCCAGCATTTTTCTTTTTTCATTGTGAAGAGACTGGCTCTGCTGACAGTACACTGAAGAAACTGTTTTTATTAGGCAAGTGAAGAATATAGCAGTCTTACAAAAAAGAATCATGGACAAGCTTTTGGCATTGCCTGGGATATCTCAGATTTTACTGCTACTGGGAACCCCTTTTCAGTTAATCACTAGTCACACCCAAGTGATAAAGTCATGGTAATTTTTTTGTGGTGTTTTCTTTCATGTGGATTATGGGATGCTTAAATTATAAAAAAAAAAACCCTGTATTCCCATTTAAAGTAGTGCTGTCAGTTTGCAGATGGGAATTAGAGGTCTTACAAGAATTTTTCTCCATGTACTTTTTCTTCATGTTAACTGCATAAAAGAACTTTTGTCTGAATATGCTTCTAGGGTTTTAATAATTCATGTGCTTGCTCGGAAGCAGCAGCCTCTCACTTGATCATGTATTATCCAAGTGACATTAAGTAATTTCCATATTAACTTTTCCATTTGCTTATGATAGTTTTATGAATGACTGTTGTGTTGACTTGTCTCCACTCCTTTCCCTTCCCCCAACCTTTCTTTTCTTTATGCACAGAGGTTAGTTGAGAGCCTGCCTCCTCACACTTGTGCTCCTGCAGAAATAAAGCTAGGGCTTCCCTTGCCATCCAAGCCAAAGTTTTGTGTCATTAACTGTTTCTGATCATTGATAGACACAGTGAGTAGAGAACTATAAACTGCTTGGGATGTATGCATCCCTTTATGCTTGGTACTAGATCTTGATTCTGTATTGTTTCCTTTGTCATCTGTTGCTTCACTGCAAATAGGAACTATGTACCATACAAATGGAAAAAGATTTTTAGATGTGTCAAGTAGAAGAAAAGGTATAACATTCATCTAGTGAATTGTTCTGTTCCTGGAAAGCATCCTATCTTCATCCATCTTACTTGCAAGATCTTAAAAGCCTCTGATAAAGAAGACTATATAACATGTGCGGGCAATCTGTACTTCAGTGTGTTTGTCAGTAGGACATACACACATGTATCTATATATATGGGTATGACCATACACCTAAAGCAACTTAAAACTCCTTCACAGCATTTAAAGGCCCCCTTGCTACTTGTCTGCTGTGCATTTAGGGAGCATTTAATTCTCCTGATTGATTCATCCTTTTACGTGTTTTAATCTGTTATTATATCTCCAACTGGCATCTTATGAACTGGGTAGCCCCTTTTCTTTGTATAATGTCATCCCAAAGATAGGCATATTAGGTTTCAAATTGTGGGGTTTGTTTTAGTTTTAATTATTTGGGTTTTTTTTACCAAAGACAGCCCCTCATCTGTCTCCAAAAGGGTGCTTCCCCTCTTTTATCTGCATTTTGTTTGTTATCAGCATTGCTCTATACAGCTTTGGGGCCTCTTTTTAGTTAACTACTGCTTCATTGAGGGTCAAGGCTCACATGCATTGTGCTTTTGTGGACAGATAATCAAGTGGAGGCTTGTATTTTAATTTCTCTGCAATAGCACAGCTTTGCTGGAAACCTAAGTAATTAGGTGTTGATTTTATAATCTCAGATACTTCCTCACACTTATTATTATCACAAAGCTGTGCAGCGCTTCAGCAGGAACTTGGCAAGTTGGAGGGATGGACAGAGAACTGGTTGAAATTCAGTAAAGGCAAATGCAGAGTCTTGCACCTCAGGAGTAATGACTCCATGCACCAGTACACGCTGGGGGCTGACCTACTGGAAAGTAGCTCTGTGGAGAAGGACCTGGGGGTCTTGGTGTACAACAAGCTGTCCATGACCCAGCAGTGTGTCCTTGTTGGCCAAGAAGGCCAATGGTACCCTGGGGTGCATTAGGAAGATCATTGGCAGCAGGTTGAGGGAGGTGATTCTGCTCCTCTACTCAGCCCTCATGAGGTGTCATCTGGAGTGCTGTGTCCACTTCTGAGCTCCTCAGTATAAGAGAGACATGGAGCTCTTGGGGGTGGATCCAGTGGAGGGCTACAAAGATGCTTAATGGGCTGGAGCATCCCTCTCATGAGAAAAGGCTGAGGGAGCTGGGCCTCAAGAAGAGATGCCTGAGAGGAGACCTAATCAATGTATACAAGTATCTAAAGGGAGGATGCCAAGAGAATGGAGCCAGACTCTTCTCAGTGGTGCCAAGAAATAGGACAAAAGGCAGTGGGCAGAAACTGATGCACTGGCCATTACACCTGAACATGATAAAGAACTTCTTTAATATGCACTGGTGACTGAACACTGAAAAAGATTGCCCAGAGAGGCTGTGGAGTCTCTCTTCACTGAAGATATTCGAGAACTGTCCAGACACAATCCTGTGCCATGTGCTCTGGCTCTCAAGCAGGGAGGCTGGCCCAGATGACCTTCTGTGGTCCCTTCCAACCTTACCCATTCTGTGATTATTTTAGTACTGTTTCTCTAAAAGCAGTACCATGTTATAATAATTTGGTATAACACATTGACAAGCTAGTTGTAAAATTTGAAAAGTAACAATATACAGGTTAATCTCATTGATCAAAGCCCTTTAATCTTTGGGGTTTCTTTAAGAGATTCTACTTGACTTGGTTATTGTAATTATATTTGCAAAAGTTAGAATTTTAGCACAAAGGATAATTGTATGTTTCTTGGTATTTATTTATGCATACACACATGCATACAATATGGTGTATATTTCTTCATTTTTATATTGAGTTGCACATTTAGTGAGTCTCAAGTGAGAGAAGCATAACCTATGTATTCTTTTCTCTAAAAGTTATTTGTAATAATAAATGACAGCACTTTGTTCCAGCAGTGTCTTGAGTGAGTGTGGCAGATGAGTCAACAGGAGCTTTCTGGATATAGGGTTTCTGAGCACATTTGCAGCACCTGGTTTCCTTATTGGACCCCCTGCTCCTCCTGCACAGCCTTGGCTCCCCTGTGCCTCTGAGCTGACAGTGCCAGTCAGAGGGAGGGCTCTGGGGAGCTATGTCTGTGAGATGGCAGAACAGAGCACAGGCACATCACTGCTGTGTTTGTACACAGCACCCACCTTCCCCCAGATGACATCCTTTCACTGCATGAAGAATTATTCTTTAGAGGCTTGCCTTTCTTATGCTAATCAACAGAACTGATGTTATATTCTCCCCTTTTCACTTTTATCATCATCCACTTAGCTTATTTTCTTCCAGCATCAAACTCTCTCTAGCTTTAATTCATCTCTCACACAGATAAATTGAAAGCTGCAATTATTTACAGCATGAGAGGAGGAGGGAGGAAGCACATTAATTTATAAATCATTTTAAATTTACTTTTCATTAAAGGTGGAGTATGGAGAGCTCTGGCCTCCATCCACTTAGCTTAGCCAGAAAAAAACAGACCTGTTTAGTAAGAAGTAGTGCCAACTATTCCAATCTCCTTCAGCAGCCTTGTTCTGCAGGTACCACCGGAAAGATGAGGTCTGCCTTTCCCTGACCCTGTAGAGTTTGTGGCTTTGCTGCTAGAAAAGTCAATATCCCTTCTAGTTCTCACATTGAGGCTTTTTTGGTTGCTAGGGGACTGGGTTGTGACTGTTGGCATGTTTTGCCTAGATCAAAGAACCACCTCAGTGTTGCTTTTGAAGTGGTAGTCTGGGGAGTGGTGGCCAGGAGACAGATATTGGAATATTTTGTATATTAAGACTGCCAGAAGGGTTTCTTAGTGGAACTGGTGGGTAGGGGAAAGAAATTATCTCAGTCCATGTTCTTAGACTATATCCCATCAAATTGTAGAAGACTGGGTGAGTAATTTTCTGAGATAAGCAGTGTGTAAACAAGGTGTGAAAGGGAGAACATGAGTACTACAAAGACTCTTGTCAAGTAATGAACCAAGGAGCACAGGGGTAAGAATGGTTACCAAAAATATTTGTTAATGGAAGGTGAAAGAAATACTTTAGAATTACAAGTGAGCAGATTTGCTTGTATCGAGTTTGTGTGGCAAAGTTTTAGTAGTGGGAAGGTTGAATTCTGTGAGAAGCTGCCAGAAGCTCCTCCTGTGTTTGACAGAGCCAATGCCAACCAGCTCTAAGATGCATCAACTGCTGGACAAGGCCAAGACCATCAGCAACAGCTGAAGTTCCTCAAGGTCAGTGAAGAAGGAGTGGGAGGAGCTGCTCCAGGCCCCAGAACAGAGATTCCCCTGCAGCCTGTGGTGGAGACCATCTTGAGGCAGGACTTATGACTCCATAAGGAGCTTACACAGTTTGTGAAAAACTGCAGCCCCTGGGAAGGACTCGAGCTGGAGAAGTTCATGGAGGCCTGTCTCATCTATTAGGGACCCCATGCTGGAGGGAGAGAAGAGTGTGAGGAATCCTCCCTCAGAGGAGAAAGGAGTGCCAGAGTCATGTGATGAACCGACTGCAACACCATTCCTGTCCCCCTGCACTGCTGGTGGGAAGGAGATATTAAAACAGCAGTGAGGTTGAGCCTGGGAAGAAGGAAGAGGTGGGGGGAAGGTGTTTTATGATTTAGTTTTTATTTCTCATTTTCTTACTCAGGTTTGATTGGTATTAAATTGATTTCCCCAAGCTGAATCTGTTTTGCCCCTGATAGTAACTGCTGAGAGATCGCTCCCTGTCTTTCCCTTGTCCCACAAACCTTTCTTTATATTTTTCTCTCCCCTATCCAACTGAGTAGAGCAGTGATAGAGCAGCCTTGGCACGCACCTGGCACGCAGTCAGAGCCAACCCACCACAGTCCTGTAATATATAGAATAAAATTAAGAGCATATAGGTTACATGTGTAAGGAGCATAGGTTGATTGAAATGGACAGCTGTTTTTGACCTGGTCTTTACACAAACCCCAAAAGACATTAGGGAAAATATAGCATAAATGTTCATCAGCCTTGCAATATGCAGTATGATTATATCTAGGTAGTTACGTGGGCTTGTGCAAAAAGATTGAAGACTTGTTTGACACTTTCAAAAAAATGCAAGGAACCTGTGCTCTTCAAGAATCTTTCTTAGACTGGGTTCTGGTTCTGACAGCAGCTGGTGGCATGGAGATGTTTGCCAGCCCCACATCCCTGCATGAGCACAAGCTGTGTAGTCAGGTTGCAAACTTAAAACATGAAAATGCATGGTAACATCTCTGGAGTGAATCATGCTGGCTATCACTGTGACACTCTTGTTCCTTCTTCCCATCTTTAGGTCTGTGTATTTTCTTTGAGATAGTCTATTCAATGGCAAAATGCTTGAGCCATTGCTGTCAATGCCTACCCAGTTTTCCAAACTTTATCTTAAATGAATTTTTTTCTGTCCCAGCCTTTCATGTGGGTGATGGTAAGGGATGGCCAGGGCCATGCTCTCTAGCAGTTAAAGCTAACTTTTAAATTACTCGGATTTGCCACATTTCACCTCTAAAGAGCCATAGAAATTAATATAGGGACAGGTGCAGTCTTCCGAATTCAGCTGTGCTCACTGGAGACCATACCACCCAACTGCTGGGTTGATGCTGAGTGCTTAGCTTTTACCCCCATTTACAGCCCTACAGTTTAAAATTAGCTGAACTGGTTCATTTGTGTCTGCTGATGAAGTAAATGAGGTGTACTGGTGAGATTTCTACCTTCAGAGTTCTGAGGTGCATAAAGGACATCTAGACAGAAAACAAATATTCATGTACACCTTCTCTCTCTTCAGTCCACATACACGTGTCGCCTCCCACTCAGATGTGGCTCTTGACAAGCAGGGAATTCACCTTGTTGCATAACTGAGGAATGACATGTTTGTGTCATGTGGTTCTGAAACTGGTCCTTTTTGTACTGCCTAGAATGTGTGGAAGCCTTTGGGAAAAGCAGTGTAAAAGGATCATCATGATGCTGAGACTTACTGGTACCACTCTCACTGAATTCGTACTATGAAAATGAATTTCTATGGTATATTCATTACAAGAGCCTCCTTTGCAGCTGCACTTTGAAAACTCTTCTCCTCTCATCCCATCAAGAGCAAAATATGTAAATAATGCTCTGGAACATGAAGCAGTGGAATCTGTGGGAGTTTTAGGCATAGATATCTAATGCAGGAAGGGAGTTTGCAACTTAAACGGTGCACCACACTTTTCTAGATGGGTCCCTGTTGTGTTATAATAGGAAATGAATGACCTGCAGTGGACAGCAGGGGTTTTCCATGAGGTTTAAGTACTTCAGCCTGAAACTAGTGGTATTTTTAGAGTGCCGTTGACCTCAGTGACAGCACTTGCATGCTTTAAGTGGAGAATACTCTTAAATTAATTTCGCAAAATCCTTTTATTTAGTTTGAGTATTTTGAGTTCCAGACTATTTCTTTTCAAGAATATGAACAAGAAGTAGTTTTCAACATGGATTTGGGGAATTTGTTTTAATAATGTGATTGCTGAGATGCAAATGGACTCATTTGAAATGAGGAAAATTATGGGGGGAGTCAGTGAGAGTTTACGGTGCAAATGTTTAGTAGAAAACAGCTAATTCTCACCTGACAAGATTAGAATTTCTATAGAGGAATGTGCGTTAGAGGGTGTATTAGACTCTAATTTTACAGCATCTTATTTGAGCTAAATTTCACTTGCTGGTCATCTTATAAATGCTGTTAGAGAACAGTACTCTAATTGTTACTATTTTCTTTCTTTTAAATGGTAATCTGAATGGAGCAGAATATCAGCCACCATCCCCATTAGAGACAGTGGAAAGGAGGAGGTTAGTCATGCACTGAACAGGCTTTAAAAGTTACTATACTATTTCTAATTTTAGCTAGTTCATCTAGATCTGGAAGTTATGTATGCCAACACACAATTGGTCTTAAAGTATTTAGTGATGCTCCCTGGCAGGAAGTTCAGGACCAAAGCTGAAATGGTCCTTGATGTTGTAAAGGAAAGAACTCCCTAATGTTTTATACAATATGTTGAAATTGATAAGATGAAAAATGTACGTATATTGTGTTTTAAAACTAATTTTGCTGGAAACATCACTTGTACAGAAATGTAATGAAAGAAATCCTTAATTGTCTGAGCTAATAGAAAACAAATTATAAAATTTTTAAAAGTAATGAAGTTCAAAGCAGAAAGTTAACTGACAGCCAACAACAGAAGCTTCCATTTTAAAACACTGAACCATAAATTATGAAGAAAAATCAATATATACGGAAATAAAATTGTTTACAATTTTATTGTAATAGTGTGTCTTACAAGTGTTGCTAATTAATGCTAGTTTCTTATGATTTCTACGTTCAGTTTCCACAAACTGACCATAAATAAGCAAAGTAGTAAATTTTCACCATCCAAAACTATCCAAGTTTTAAAAGAAATTATTAGAAAGAACCTGCATATTTAATGATGTTATTTTAATCATGTTTTTTAAAGGTTTTGATAAATCAGGACTTTTAATTTACCACTTTACTTATGTGAGCAGTTGAACCCAACAAATCTCGTCCAGAGTGGATGTTACCCATTAAAACTATTTAAGGGACGAGTGAAACTTCTCTGGCCCACTGCTTGAATCCTACACTTCATGGGCTTTCCCCCTTGTTTGCTCTGGAGCTTATCATTGGCTTTGCTGGGTCCAATTCATATCACTAACTTTTTTCAGTTTTCCTGATCACTATTATTACCAGATGATCTTTAAAGTTTTCTTCCCACCGAAACCATTCTGTGATTCTATGCAATTCTGTAATTTTAGAATCTCTGTTGCTGGGGTTTGGGTTTTCTTGTTAGCTCCAGCATTTTTCATTCATCTACCCTTTTTTTGCTACTAGTAGGTGCCTATTTATAAGTGCTGCTCTCTGCAGTACAACTCCCTGGTCTTCTGAAGCATCTCTGAATTTGAGGTAACAATCTATCTTCCTGCTCCAGGCTTCCTTGGTGTTCTGTCCCTTGAGATTCTGTGTTTTAGTCTGTTGAGCATAAATAGCATTTGGAAGAGCATCTCTGAGTTTTGAGATTCATTCCTGAGGAACAGAAGCTCTGTGTAATACCCTTTCTCATGGAGAGGTTTCATGAGTCACTGATCTGGCACTAGTGCTCCCACATTGCTCAGCTGACTGACTGACTGGCTGCCAACAGAATGAAGAAATTTCTCTTCCCACTCCTGCCTGAGCTGTCCTATCCAGTGGGCTGTTCAGGTCCCAAAGGAAAAGCAACAGAAATTTATCCAAGGAAAACCAGGAAATTTTGAGGGTAGATGGAGTTCGAGCACTTTTTTAAAAAGTAATAAATGAAAGAAAGTCTTAGTAAATGACAAAATTTGTTGAGGTATAAAGAGGAGAGTGGGGACAAAAAGGCAGATGAAAATAAGACAGGGTGATACAGACTTGTTAGCTCATCTTCAGGAGATACTACAGCAGAAGAGATGGTCCAGCGCTCTTGCATCTCCAAAGCAGCATTTTGCAAGGTAGAGTTGTCACTTTAGCAGGAAGCAAAACCAACAAACCAAAAAAACAAAAAACAAAAACACAACAACAAAAAATACACACACACACACACACACACACACACAAAACCAAAAAAAAAAAAACCACACAAAAAAACCCAACAACGAAAACCTCCAAACAACAAAAAACATACAAATTAAATCTTTCCTATATGTTTACCACTCTGAGGCATTCATAATATTTTTTGTCAGTGTTTGAAGATACTCCCTCTACAGTCCTCCTATTCATTCCTCACATGTCCTGTATTTACAATGCTCTGTGTGTAGAACTTTTACTTCAAGTACTAAAAAGACATTTCATTGGACTGTTGACTGATCTGAATATCTCAATAGCTATGAAGACTTATTTTAGTAAAAGTGTGAGGAAACAGCTGGGAGTATTTTTCACTCCTTTTAGCTAGCTCTTTTTTCCCTCCTTAAAAAAAAAAAATAATATGATGAGCATCTATTGTTTTAAGCTTATTCATGTAACTAAGTTTTATATGGATTGTGCTATCCCACTGTTAATATTTTTTCTTATTTGAAAGTGTAACTATTCTGGTGAATCATGTCCATTGTTCCATCTTGAGATACAATGTAGCACAATGTGTTTTGAAATTTTGGTAATGAAATATTGGCAGCAGGGACCCTTGAAACTGACATGATGTTCAGAAATAGAAATGAAGTTTTCTATTTTATTTTATTTTATTTATGTTTATGTATGCACATTTCTGTGTGCATGTACACATATATTTGTGTATATATATATATATATATATACAGAATTCTTAAAAAATTGTAGACATGAGTGTCCTAAATGTAGACAAGGGCTGCTAAATTGTAACAGACCTTAATGACTGACATGGTCTGCAGCTCTAAATATAACCTCCAAATTGCACTTGCTTACTTTTTCATCTTGCTCTTCAAGTAAAACAAAGAAAAGCACGTTTGAAATAGAAGGCTAGTGTTTTCACAGGAGTTTTGGATGAGCAGTACCTCTGAAATTTAGAGACTGGAATAACTTATGCTTTTCTAATGATAGATTTGAATTAGTTTAGTTTAGGTATTTGAATTGGAATATTTGTCTTAGTCTTCCTTTATCTCTCCAAGATATATGCTAACACATTTTTCAATTAAAAAGAAAGACTCTTGGGCTGAGTTGCTAAATTTCAGCATAAATTTTTATTCTGAAGTTATAAGGCCCTGAAAATAGCAAGGGGAAGATTATAACTGTCTGACACTACCTTATCTGTACAGCTGAGAACAGCATCACTACAATAAAAGAAGATAGCAGTGTCTCCCATTGATTGTTGTTTGATGAATGTAAAGCAATTTACTGGAATGCAATTAGCATTTGCAATCGCATTACCATAGGGAATTTTTTTATTCTGGCTTTGAATTGAAAAATCTATACGTTTTCTGTCCATGAGTCACTTCTAAGGAAGCTTTCTTTCTTGTTTCCCTTTTTTTTTTTTTTTTTTTTTTTTTTTTTTTTCAGGTTTCAGAGCTATAATTTGTGGAATACTGAAAATGCTGAAAGGAAGTAAACCTAGAATTTTTATGTTTAAAATATGCCAAAGGACAAATTGTACTGTATATCTACTGCAGTAGATGCCTTGGACTAACATTTGTAAGGCTGTGCATTGCTGGGGAATTAGCTTTTTAGGGTTTTTATAGGAAAAATACATCTTTTGGAAAAGAAATGGCTTCTAGATAGGAATATCTTAGCAACCTTGAAATAATTTTATAAATGTCTGAATTAAGAAGCCTCAAGTACACTGATTAAATAACCAAAGCAATATGCTGAACCAATAAGTTATTTGTATGATGGCAGAGTAACAATACTGGCAAAAAGTAACAATGCTACCTTTTCACAAGCATTCAGATTCAGAAATATACATGCATACAAGTGCTCAGTTGGACACACTATTCTGTCTGCACTTTAAATGAGTGTAAATTTAGCTATTTTTTCATGAAACAAAGTGTATAGAGATGTTATAAAAATTAAATACAAATGTGTTGATTCACAGTTCGGATTTTCTGTGGACATGTAAGTGAATGATTGTCAGTGCTACAGAGAAATCTCAGCTGATATGGAGAAGCTATCAATGAAAATTGTGTGTGTGTTGTAAGGAGCCGTGAATATGCTCCTGTTGGTGACACATACGTACAATAGTAGATATGATCTGTACAGTGCTTTTTAATGGCTTCTCTGCATTATGGACCAAGTGCTGCTATCCTAATTCAAAGGTGACCATAGAGAATTATTTTTATAGAGATCTAACTGTGACTGTTGTTTTAAAAACAGAATTACTTTTAACACTATCAGTTAAAGTAGTCTTCCTATAATGATATATAGTGTACCTTAACCAATTTAGGAGAAGCTTTTCTCTTATGTGTTTGACCTTAGAGGTCTTATAAGGTCCCATTGTCTATTGCACCTTGCATACCTTAATCTCTGTCAGGTCTAGAAAGAATTGCTGTTGAATTCCTAGAGACTGTATTTGTTTTCCCACTGGGACATTATCTTCTGAGCTTTCAAATGATTTTTATTTATTTCCAAAGGAAAACCTTTAAAGACAGCAGAAACTCCTCTGTTCCTATTCCTGTTACATTTCTATAAGTATAATAAAGTGCTAGACTCTATCAGTTCTTTTCTTTCTACTGAAAACTTCCTTCCTTTTTAATAGGAACGACGGCATTCTTAACCAGGGTCGTCACTGATGTTTTAGTGGAGTTGGAATTTTCTGTGTGCCACATCACTGCCTTCCTTACTTAGGAAAAAAAAATGTTATCCCCATTCATTACTGTGATTAGGCTGTGCACTGGCATGTCTGCCATCTTAAGGAAAAGCTGGAGGTTTTGGGACACGTCTTGTGCTGATAATAGGCAGATATAATCTGGGAAGACTCACTAGGATGGCAATGCAGTGCTCACTTCCTTCAGATTTAACTCTTCTGCATTTTCATTTTGCATCAATAGTCAGTTAATTGCTTCATATTTTCACATTTTGTCCTTGAAGAAAAAGACTAGATACTTTTGCCACATTGACACAACCTCAGATTTTCTATCACTTTTATCCACCAATATGAAATGCAAGGAATGAGGTAAACTTTTGACTGAAGGAACAGAAGTCTTAATCATTTCCCTGGCTGAAATACCAGAGACTTTGTATTGCTGAGTTTCAAGGTTTGATATGTTCTTAAGATGATTATTACACTTTTCCTGAGGAGGGAGATTAGCGTTCTTTATATACTAACATCTCCTCCTCTGTATCATGTTCTTTTTCAGACCACGGATTGCATTGCTGTGCCCTTAGTTTTCTCACCAAAGAGTGATAAGGCTAAATGCAGATAGTGACTGTTCAGTATGAGGCAAAATATTGTTCTTAAGTGTCATTTTATGTTTGTAAGAGTGGTTTAGCACTTTTGAATATATTCATACAACTTCTGTCATAGCTGCCATTCTTTTGAAACTCCACTTTAGCAGAGTTCAATGCTTGATCCAGAAACTGCTGAGACTGCCCTGCGTGTAATACTTGTAATTTAGTGTTGGGTGGTATCTAGCCAGTTTCCAGACTGGGGAAGATGCTGTGCCACTGCTTTTTCGATTCTATAAGCAGTTACATATTGTGGCTGAGGGAGAGGCTGGCTCAGATGCCATCACTTGGCACGAAGGCAACTGCTGAAGTTACTCTACTCCTGTGTGATCAATGTCTTCTGGCTCCTAATAACTTTAACTTAGCAGGAACCAGTGCACAGCAGGAGATAGGAGCCACTGTTTGTTGTGCTATTGATTATCTGATTAGTGTTGTCTTGTCTCTGTGAAGGCAACAGCTCCTGTTTCCTGAAAGGGTGGGACTTGCGTCTTCACAGAGAGAATTCTCACTGGAGCAAAGGGTGGTCTCTAGCTCTGTGTGCAAGCTCACTACCATTTTAGGATCCTCTGCCTGTCTTGACAGAAGTCAGTTATCAGTGGAAGCCCAGAGCCATTGTTTCACATGGAGGCAAGAATATAGACATTGTATGGGAGGAAATTTGACAGGCAATTTCTCCTGTACATGTGGGAAGCAGAAGATCCTTCATGGTAGAATTTAGATAACTCCAGGAGCTCATAAAATGTCTTCCTACTTCCTTGTGAGCCAGGCATTCTAACTTACAAGGTTTAGTGCCACTTTTCCTCTACCCACCCCATGGACTTGAAACATTATGTACAAGGTTCCTTTTGACTCTTTTTTTCTTAGTCTTTTTAAGGATCTTTGCCAGAAGTTAAAGGGTGACAGGTTGTGGTGCTCTTGTAAGAAGGTTAGTCTGTGCTGAGACAATGCAACCTCTGGACAGTGTTTGATTGCATTTTGACTCTGGTTTTAAATCATTGGACATTATTCAGGGGAAAGAACAGATTTTGAAGATCTTAATCCTCTCTACCAGCTACTGTATCCTGTCCAAGCCAGGCTGTTATAATGACCAGACCAGAGGTATTTCATGTGGAAGCTGGGGGATTTTCATTCCGGCTAAGCGGTGACTGCTCAAGACAGGCCAGTGAGTTTGGGTGTTTTAAGAACAGATTGCAGCAGGCACAGTTGGATTTGATTAAATATGCAAGCAAGACAGACAAATATAGCTGTGATACTATGAACTACTTACTTTTCTGGAGTTAAAAGACCAAGTTATGTGTGTTTCCACCAGTACAAATGGTAGTAGACAGAAGGAGGAGTCATAATGGGTTAGAGCTATTTAGAAATGGTAAAGTGAAAACATTTAAGCATGCTTTTAATGCAGCTTCTGAAACAAAGGAGGTAGCCCAGCCCCTCTAAAAGCATGTCATTATCACTGTGGAAACTGGGATTACTTTATAAAAATAAATAAATGAACTCCTGCATGGATTGGCATTACCCATCAGGAGGACAGAGCAAATGTTATCCATTCAGCACATCAAATCATATTTGGGATTTGAAAGAGGTACACCACAGAAGAGGTCATGGAAGCTTCAGTCACAGAATTTGACTCAGAAGTGAGTCTCAGGAGTAACTCGAAAGAGAAACCTGAGCTCCATATGTGAAAAGTAATGCATGTCCTGAGGTCTCACTTGCGTATCTTGTCTTGATAATGAATTTTACAGGCAGCTGTCAAGAGCAGAAGAGCCAAAAGAACCACCTCAGGCTTTATTAGTTAAAAGTCCTGAATGGGAACAGTAAATACAGAAGTACATTTCAGAAGTATATTCATGCCTTGTATGTGGTTCCTCTGTTCCTGTCAACTATGTTTTGTTTAGTGCTGTTGGAATTACAAAAATATAATATTAATTCATGGATGACAAACAATTTTAGAAACTTGGTGTTAACACATTTGAAAGATACAAAGGATAATAATAACAGAAGATAGAGAACAAAGTGGAGGTAGGAAAGTGGTGTCCTTTAAAACCACTGTGTGCTGAAGTCATATCAAAAACTGAAGCAGCAGGAGTTTTTCTCATGGGGAAAAGTGTCTCGAATTGTAATTTCTTTTATGAATGAGGTAAATGAACTAATGGCCACAATTGATGAAATTAGGCCATAAATGCAGAAATTAACATATTAAAGTTAGTTGTCCAAACGCATATGGGGAGAAATCTGTAAGGAAGAACCTGGACTTTTTACAGACATGCTGATTAAACCCTTTCAGAGTCAAAGAAGAAAGACAAAGCCATCAGGTGCTGTGGAAAGAGGACCTTAAAAGAACTGTTCTGAAGGGCAATGCCAGTGCATCAGAATCTGAAAGTCGTGTTGAGAGCCTTCCAAAGAAAATTGTTATGTAGAGGGACAAATCTGACATTTTAACTTATAAGGAGTTGTATGTACTTGGCTGTTGAATAAGAAGTAAATTATAGATAGGCAGGGTCTCAACTGATTGATAAAATGGTAGTTTCCTGAGGATTTTTTGAGAATTCTTATTAAAGCATATATTCTTTATAAAGGATGGACTGAAGTCATCTTACATTTAGAAACAATGGCAACATGGCCATTTCTGTGGTACACAGTACATTTGAAAGAAAGGTAGGTAGGTATTTAAAGCTGCCTTAAGGGCAGGGGAGTTAAAAGTGGCCCTCTGGGAAGATTGGTCTTTCTAATCTGCTTCGTGTTTCTCAAATTCACACTTATTGCAGCATTTTATATGCCATCTAAAGAGCCTGCTGCAGTAGAACAAGAGAAAAAACAGCTGCTCACTCGGTACTAGTAATTTTCCAGTCTTTCCCTACTGTGGTTTAATTTCTGTGCTTCTTTCCTGTTGCCTTTAGGAAGGTAAACAAAGAGTATCTGAATATTTGTCAGAGCATGAACTGCAGCTAGAAAGCATTAACAACTTGATTTAGGGAGGTTGAAGTTTCTGTAAGTTATGCTGTAACTGACAAACATCACCCCTACCTCCACAGTTCTTCACGCTTTAAGCCATGATGGCCTGCTAATCTGTGTTTTCAATTATGCAAGGTTGAATGTTATAGCACTCTGGTGGGTAGAAAAATTTCTTGTCTGCAACTTTCATAGTGTATTTGGGTTGCATATCTAGGCTATGGTAGTGGGGGGACTAAAAGGGTGGCTTCTGTGAGAATCTGGCAGGAGCTTCTCCTCTGTCCCTGCAAAGCCAATGCCAGCTGGCTCCAAGATGGACCCGTCAAGGCCAACCCTACCAGCAATAGTGGTTATGCCTCTGGGGTAACAGATTAAAGAAGGGAGAAAAGTTACTGTGTGACAGCATTTGCAGTCGGAGAGAGGAGTGAGAATATGTGAGAGGAACAAGCCCTCAGACCCCTTGGTCAGTGAAAAAGGAAAGGGAGTAAGTGCTCTAGGTGCAGGAGCTAAGATTTCCCTACAGCCTGCATGGAGGAATCAGGCTGTTCCCCTGCAGCCCAAGAAGGTCCATGGCAGAGCAGAGAGTTACATGGAGGACCCCATACCAGAGCAGGTGGGTGCCCAAAGGAGGCTGAGACTGTGGGAAGCCCACACTGGATCAGACTACTGGCAGGACCTGTGGACTGGTGGAGAGAGGAGCCCACACTGGAGCAGTTTTGCTGGTGGGAGGGACCTACACTGGAGCAGCCAGTTCCTGAAGGGCTACACACTGTGGAAGGAATCCATGGCTGGAGAAGTTTGTGAATAGCTGCAGCACATGGGAAGCCCATTGCAGGAGTTGGTGGAGGACTGTCTCCTGTGGGAGAGATCCCATGCTGGAGAAAGGAAAGAGTATGAAGTGTCCTCCCTCTGTGGAGGAAGGAGCACCAAAGACAATGCATGATGAACTGACCACAAGCCCCATTGCCCATCCTCCTGCACTGCTGCAGGCGCATTTCCCCAACTTAAGTGTCTTTTGCCCAGTCCTTATCTCAGCCCATGTCTAGTTGAGGAAGGAAAGTGATGGAGTTGCTCTGGTAGGCAACTGGAATTCAGTCTGGTTCAACCCACTGCAGAGATCAAAGGCAAGTCCAATGCTATACATTATTCATTATTATCCTCTTGATATGAGAGAAATTATATATGACAGAGAAATGAATAATGGATCTTTTAAGGTTGTGTGACATCCTTGGGCATACCAAAAAGTGCCAAAATATCTAGGCTAATAACTATTGCTATCGACCATCAGCAGTAAAAGGTTTCTCCATGGATAGTAAGACTGCCACTGAGCTTATTACACAAGAGGGTATCTGATGCTTCCAAGAAAAGATCAACCTTTTTAAAAGATGCTTCACTGTAAATCACAGATTATAATAGATAAAAGTTAGAAAAGCAAGACTGCTAAAAACTCCTCATGACTGTTTCAGAAAAGGTGGCCAACTTTTCCATGACATCAAGAAATTAAATCAGCTGTTACTGAGTAAAAGGTAAAAATTTAGTTAAGTCCTTCAAAAGAAGTTACATGCAGGGCCAGGAGTTGGATTTCAATGATCCTTGTGGGTCCCTTAAAACTCAGGATATTTTATGATTCTAATCATCATGGAACTGGTTGTGACATCTCATCTGCAAATGAGAGACCAGAGGCTTGGGCACATGAAAAGTGAAATAGATTTACACAGAAAACAAAAGCCCTATGTCTGCAATGTACTTGCTGGACACCTGTTTCTGTCTTACCCATTCATAAAGGACTCTTAGAAAGCTGGAGGGATGATCAAATTACTACACTTTCCAGTGATAGATAGGACTCATACAGTATTCAAATGGGAAAGAAAAAAAAAAAAAAAGATGTAATTTTTTTCTCTCATTTTAGAAAAGCGGGTTATTGAAATGGAAGTATCAAGCATGCTTTGCTTCAGTCTGATTTTTAGGTTTTTTTCTATCTGGAAATAGAGCCATCCTCCACAGACAAAGATTAAAGAAACTCAACCAACCAACCAACCAAACAAAAAAAGGATTAAAAAAGCACCACAAAGCCAGGGGAAATTAGAAAAGAGAATGATCCAGAACACAGCAGGGAGCTTTGGTGACTAAAGTATGTGGTAATATGAAGAAAACCACGTAGTATAGTGAGAAGTGAGACACAAATGTATTACATCTGCCTCTGAGAAATGAAATTGCAGCAGATAGCTCAAAGGAGAAGTTTGCAAAATTGAAACTATGGCACGGTAAGTGGGGATCTTCTGACTACTGGAAAAAGAAACGCCAAACTTCTGATGTTTGAATATTGGGACATCTAGCTATCAACATTGTAGTGCTTTTCAGGAAAGCAGATCATGGAATTGTATTTGTGTTTTGAGAATCTTGATATTTTGCAGTTCCTCCTTTGTATCACCATGCATCTTACTCAAGAATGATTTGATACTGATAAATGGCATGTCACTGATTTGTTATAAATGTTTTTTCTAAAAATAATTTATCAGAATGATTTGGTCAGGATTTTTTTGTTGTTGTTTGTTTGTTTTGTTTTTAGAACTAGTTTCCTCTATACACATTCACTTCTAGAAATTTAGTATGATTATATTGTTAATATATAAGGAGATTAAACTGTTCAGGACAGATTATTCTTTTAAAGTTGGAGTTAGTGCTGTCATCATGCTTAATATGGATGAAAATTAAGAAAGATGCACACATGTTCATATTGTCATTAGTAGAATTTATAGGGACCAAAAGAGAAAGATGCACACCAGAACTGTTACCTCCTAAAGGATTGTGAAGCTGGTGGAAATCTCCTAATGAATGTTAAAATAAGCAGAATGATATTGCACCAGACATAAAGGGGAGGCAGTGGCACAGTAGAATGCTGAGACTGTATTTAGTCTTCACACATTAGATGTCTGCAGTGGATATGGAAGAAAACTCAAGGTGTGCTCTTAGAAATTGAGGATTTTTTTTAGGAAATGAGTTACACCAAGGCTTTCTTGGATTTTCTATTTGAGTATAGAACCAGTGAACCCACTAGTATCACTTCTTCTCTGAAAAAAACCCTGCATGTTTGCTAGATTTTCTAATGAATTATCAGTAAATATGGAAAGATGCACTAATATGAGCCTCTTGAAAGGGATATAGCTTCAGAAATTTTAGGATTGAGGATCATTAAGAATTAAGGATGACAGAGATCATCTTTGATGTAACACTGGTTTTATTATGATTCCCAGGGTAAAAGTTCCCAGTAAAAATAACATAATGAACTTTTTCCTTTTATCAATATTATCAGTCTGTCATAGTTGACTTCAAAATATGCTTAATTCTCAGTTAGTGTTGGGTTTGATTTTTTGTTTGATTGTATTTTTGGGGGGGTTATGTGTCAAAAGCTCTTCACAACATCAAAGGTTTTATTTGTTGTAAGGGTTACTGCTTTTTAAATCCATTTTGAGCTGTATTTCATATCTTAGTGACTGAAAAGGTACATGCTTTAGTTGTTCCTGATCTGAGTAGTATGAAACATGAAAATATACCTGTCATTCTCCAATATTTAAAGAGATTGATCACTGTGTAAAAAGAAAACTAAAACTTGTTTTAAAGTCCAGACCTTGACCTTCTGCAAAGCTTAAACAAATAATTTCTGCCTTGATTACAAACTTGAAATTTCTGTAATTTCAGGTTTTATACTTCATTCAATCTAGTAATCTAGTTCTACAAGAGTGTAAAATCACACCAACTTGAATTCTGTTTGATTTTTGGTTTGTTTTTTTGGGGGTTTTGTTTGTTTGTTTGTTGGGGGGGGGTGTTTTTTTTTTTTTCCTTCTGTTAATATTAAAACTGGTTTGGGGGGCTTGGACCAGATGTTTGTTTGTGTTGTTGTTTGTTGTGGGGTTTTGTTCGGTTTTTGTTGCTAATACTAAAAAAGTCTTGCTGTCTTCCCAGGAGACAGTATGTGGGGTTTATTTTGTGTACTCTTGAAATTTTGTAACATGTGGAAACTTTTCTGCATGCCAAAGGTGCTATGAAGCTGTTTAGTGATTTGAAATGTTAAAACATCTGTCATGGGAATGAATGAATGAGCAGGTGATCTGATTAGGCAGGTGGGAGACAAAAATTGCACAGATGTGGTTAATTTGTTCTAAATACACCCATATCCTCAAGCATCTACTATCGAGTTATTGCCTCTTCTTGTGAATTTGTGCTCTATTATGTAAGAATATCTACACATTTTACTGAATAGCCCTTCTTTTGTAGGGGTTGCATGAGAAGCATTCAGTCTGTCAGTATAGAGGAAAAAGCTGTTAAAGACTCCAGTTTTATTCTATTCCTTCTGGAAAAAAAGTAGGAAGAGATCAGATTTTTCAGCAAGCTGCTTTGTATTAAACATCAAATTCAGTAGTTCCCGTGGGTGCTATTAGATGTACTATCATAATGGCTGCTGTACTATTTGAAATAGAAGTTGATGAAGCTACACTGTGTATGCAGCAATGTGAACATTCCTTTTAGTGTGAGCTTGTGCACATTCATACCCATGCATGGGCATTTTTTGAATCTCTGGCCATCCTTTGATCATATTACTTTCATGGGTAGTTTATGAACCACACAAGGTCATTTGTAGGATCTGGAAAGTCTTACTTTTTTAAAAAAAAGGAACACCATCACCTCCGCCACTCTCGCCCCTGAAAGAAAACCGAAAGCAAAAACCAAGCCCAAACCAAAACAAAAACACCATGAAACAAGTAAACATTTGCTAATGAAGTAAACAAAGAGGTTTACATGTCTGTTGTTTGTTAAACTGATTGACAGAGGAAATGAAAGTGATATATGAGAGTTGCAGCATTCCTCCTACCTCTGATGTCTTACAGTACTCTGCCTTGCATTAGATCATGATGGCTTGTAGTGTTGTTTTTGCAAACTCTGCAACTCTTTGCAAGCTTGCTCAGGTTGTTGTCATGACTTAAATAAACAAATTAGGATACAGAAAGTGATAAACAATGGTGTAGCCCCACCTGCTTGTTTATACAATTTAAAAAGAAATCCTGATGATGAGGCAAACAGCTCATGATAGCCTACACTCACAGCCATTTTTTTCATGGAAACTTGTTTTGTGCTAATTGTCCTGGTATACGAGAGGCCAAGCCAGTTTTTTGTTTTACTGTAGAACATGCTGTATCTTGTTCTATGAAGTTATGTATATGTGTTGTCATTCATGACTGAGCCACTGAATCAAGAAGAATGTCCTACCAGTGATACTTTTGCTCAACTTTTTTTTTTTTTTTGAGTTTTTAAACTGTACCAAAAAAAGCAGGTATTTAAGTTCCATAAAAATACTTTTTCTAGGCAGTATGTGTGGATATTTTCTGACATAGACTTGGTAATGATATTTGAAAACTAGTGATGCCTTCCTTGACCTCCTGTTTTCTGAAACCAGCACTTTTTACAGTGGTAACATGGTCTTGTTCCCTTTTCTTATGTCATGCATATCTTCTTCTAATACATTGCCCAGAGAGCATCATAATCATTACAGTGTTTTATGTGGTTCAGGATTTCTGGCAACTGTCAGTGATTTTGGCCTTATTTCCTGTTTAATGAGCATTTTATATGCCACCTATTTTGTCATCATAGTTTTCCCACCTGCAGTTGAATTTGTTTCCCTTCAGATGCTTTACAAACATGCCATTATCTTATCTAATTTATTTGGTCTTCAAAGCATGTGAAGTTTTCATGATCATTTCTTCTAGACCTTAAGGATCATCAAGGTCCAAACCCCCTGCTGCGAGTAGGGGAACCCTGCACTAGACCAGGTTGCTCAAAGCCCTAAGCAATCTGTCCTTCAACACTTGCAGGGATGGGACATCCACAACTGAAAAAAAAAAACAAAAAAAAAACAAAAAAAAACCAAATTGATGCATTTCTTAAAAAAGAAAATAAATGTGGTGCTTCTTCTCTTAATGTGTACAAGCTTCAGATGAGGTATGGTATCATTTCATAATCCATCTTCTCAGTTGTGCATTCTCTTGCTCCATATTGGGATTGCACTAGCAGTGTCTCTGTTGTACAGTACACAAGCAGCAGGCAAACCAAGTCTCTGTGCTGACAACTCTAATTCTAGCACGCGCATTCTGTGCTGCACATATTAGTCTCACTCATGTTTTGTTGGTATGGCAACTCTTTGATTAATATAATTAGTGAGTTGAATTTGAATTCATAAACATTGTATCGTTGAGGGGACTTTTCATTTTCTGGTTACAGGGTTACCTTTGAGGTGTCTCTGGCAGTTGGAACAGCTGTAACAGCCCCTGACAGCCTGCCTTGCTCAGTTCTTTCCCTGCAGCAGCAACTATGCGGCTGCTGTCATACTCAATGAGGGGGCAAGTTTTTGTGCTGATTGAAGGCCTCCTTTTGCAGTGAAAATGCACTAAAAATCTGAAAGCTGTTGGTCTCTGCTGCACCTGGTGTTTTAGACTTCCTCTGAGAAAATTGCAGCCCTCTTTTACTATGTCTTTTTTTCCCCATCCAAAG
Source organism: Margarornis squamiger (assembly GCA_035222235.1). Taxonomy (NCBI): domain Eukaryota; kingdom Metazoa; phylum Chordata; class Aves; order Passeriformes; family Furnariidae; genus Margarornis; species Margarornis squamiger. Next base: position 63,441,308 of record JAWWTY010000106.1, on the reverse strand, counting down.
ACTTAGCCTTTTGAATTTAAATAATAAAAAAAAAATCCTAGAACCAATTTGCCAGTGTCAGAAAAAACAAAAATGTAAAGTCTACAAAATATCTCCATTCGCTATAAATCACCTGTAATTGCATAAATTAAAATGAGCATTACCACTGGTAGTTTTACTAGTAAAACAGTCATTTAGCTATAGTCAAATTACTATTTTGAATATTTGAGAGTTGTATTGTCTTTCAAGTTAACTCTTTGGAAGATATTAATGCTTTAATATTGATCTATGCTTAAACAGTAATAACTGTAATAACAACTGTAGATTCATATTCAGCTTCTCTGGGGCTTCGGAGATTAGTACATCACTGTACTCTGACAAGCTTCAATGAAAAATACATGCTCCTGTTTCAACAAGGGGAAAAAAAAAAATCTAAGGAACTCCAGAACTATACTTAATCTTTACATTATCCTTGAAGATTACAGTAAAAGGCTAGTTTTCAGCTGGCATACACAATTTTTCTCAGATGTCCTAACTCCTTGATAAGTAATGCATGAACACTCCCTGATTTCCATGTGGAGTTGCTCCCTGCCTGTGATAGTTTTACTTTGGTTTTGGTTTTTTTTTTTTTGTGTGTTTTTTTTTTTTGTTGTTGTTGTTTTTTTGTTTTTTCTTTTCAGTAGCACAAACCTATGATCCTAGTGAAGTAACAGAGATGCAGTGAAATCTGTGAGCAACTGGAAATTCTGAAGGAGATCACTTTTAGTTTTCAGCAACTGCTTTTACAACTAGAATACTGCTTTTGTCATTTATATAAAATTTTGGTTCATAATTTATTTGGGGGAAGTTTTTGCAATGAGAAAGCTTTTGTACCTGATCCAGAGGTGGCACTGCACTAATATGACTTCATGGAGCCTCCAACTGGATAAGGAAAATGCAGCCATGTAATTACACCAACAGAATTTCATCTGTGATGAAGTTTTGAGAAAAGGGAGAAAAGCCTCTCTCACCCAAAGCATCAAAGTGGCTGAAAATGGTAGCGTACATAACTGCCAGAGTATGAAAAGCATGATATACTAGAGCCATCAAAGAATGGACATCTGAACAGATGAGGAGAAAGAGTAAATGTCACTGAAATAGAACAGATAATGGCTTTTTGCTGCCACACAAATGCTGAGGCCACAAGGTGAATCAGAAGACATTTCAAAACAGGCAGCATTGATCCTGTGATAACAGTCCCATTACCATGATTTCATTTCTATGACACTGCTTGATTGATACAGATGCAATCATTTTATTTCCCAGTCGCTGGTGCAACAGAATGGTATTTCCTTGGTGTTTTCACAGTACGCCTTTCCTTGCACAGTCAAAGCTTCCATTCCTATCTCGGTACCAATGCTAACATAGCAGGACATAGCCTGAAGACAGAATTCATCTGTATTTTGCTTTGAGCAACCATGTGTAATTATGTGTGGTGTTTTTATTACATATTTTCTGTGGACAATCTAGGTACTTCCTGAAGTTTCATAACACTTAAATAGCACTGTTAATAAATTATGGATGTTCATCTAGCAGTATGATAATTCATAAATACTGAAACTGCTAACAAATATAAAGCAGTCATTTTGTCAAAGCCAAAACCAAAAATAAATGAAGAAGCAGTTTTCAAATGTAGGCAGCTAGTTAAAACCAGAGAATTCACACCAAGCTATATGAATTATACTTCCTCCAGATCTTTCCTAAAAAAATGGTGCTTAGGGGATATTTTCTTTTATATTTTATCTTAAGAAGTCAGAAGGTATTTCCTTTCTGAGAAATGTTGTTGTTAATCAGGAAAACAATAATTAAACATCTGACAAACATTTAAAAGGAAAATGTGTGTGTGTTAATGTTTTTTTATGGAGTGAGTAATGACTATATAACAGTGATTGTTTAATGATGTAAGTAGAAAAATGCCTGTGAGGAATCTGTATTTTATTAGAGGAAGGGATACAGATGGAGGAGGGAGTCAGACAAGATTTCTGGCACACAGACCCTTTTTTTCCTGCATATGTTTCTTATGTCATTCAGGAGTGTGGTTCAGAGACTAAAATATATGCCATATATCTTTGTCTAAGTGTTTATAACTTTTATTTAAATTTAATTTCTGTGACTTCTACAAACATATTTCAAGTTCTGAAGAAGTTCAAAGTATAAAAGCCCTTTTCAGTCTTAATTTACTTCATAATTTGCCTTATCAAAATGACTAGTAACTATTAGAAAAAAAAAATAATAAATTGCACTTGTGCAATTATTCTGGAGCTCCTGTTCCTGTAGTAGTATTGCTTGAATGTGCTTCTACAGATAGTCTTGCTGGTACTGTCTTCTTGTCTGTTTCAACAGTTATAAAAATCAACATGCACTGAAACAGGACTAGAAGAAAGATCTCTTTTTTGCCTCACTGTAACTGAGATGTAATTCTGACCTCTCTAGATAGCATCTTAGGCCCAGCAAAGTCAGTACCCAACAGACTCCCAAGTAGCTTGATAGGTACAAAAGCAAAATAAATAACAAAAATTATTAACCACTAATTTGTAGATGATTCTAATTGTACGTAGTTTGTCCACTCTTCTGTTACTATAAGTAAACAAAGAGTCTATATTGTTTCTTTTTTTTTTTTTTTTTTTTCCCTCTGCCATGGGGAAATGCTTAAATGTTCCATTGAGGGTGTTGCCTGGATTAATTAGTTGGTGTTGTTCAGTGCTATAAAGAGTATTATTGATAGTAACCAAGCACGAAATTGAAGTTCTTTAGCATTCTTGTCACCACAACATTTACAGAGAGAATTTATTGTGAGCATATATGTTCACTTAGGGTTAGTTCTTATTAATTCTGGACAAACAATTAATAATTGCATGACTTAGATGTTTGACACGTCAGAGATTTTGTTGACACTTTCACACAGGAAAGCTGAAGCTAAATCACAGTCTGGCTTTTTGATGCATCTCAAGGATTCTCTGTATCTCAATATATTACTGTAATTCTTATAAGAGAGATGGTGTCTTTGCTATTCAGAAAATGCTTAAACTATGATTATAATTTCATATGAGGCCTCATTTGCTGTTGTCATTTTGCACATCCTTCTTGACTTCTTTTTTATACAAATGCCAACCTGATCTCAAAAATAAATATGACATCTTGAAGATATTCTGCATTGTTTTGTCAAAGACTGGGTCATCTCTCTTTACTTTATACTTATAGATGTAAACTGCTGACCAAACACTGAATTGCAACATCATTGAATGTAGACGTTTGTGCTGCCATCTTTCCCCCTGCATTTTTTCTTTTTTTCTTCTCCGCTATATTTTCATAGCTTATTAGAAAGAACATTTCCTTTCATTCTAACTTCCAGATCAAATCTTTTTCTTCCTTGAATAAGACTCATTCCACCACTACAGATCCCCTAATAGTTAGGGGACATGTCTGGAGACCCAACCCAAGAGCAGCAATGATAGAGATTTTTTTCCACAGGTTTTTCTGACTGCCCTCAACTGATCCAACTTTTATCTTTTCCCTACATCTATGTTTGGTGACGTAATCCCATTCAAGACTCTGTACAGGTCAGAGGTGTGTTGCTCCCATTTATTTATCACCTGCCCCAGTCTTACTAGTGACAGCCTGAATGAAGTGGGGCAGCCTTGAAGCTATGCCTATTGCTTATGGTCACTTGCATAGAAGTGTGTTTGAGGTTTGGCCTTCATCTGAGGTAGCTGAATTGCCTATACTTGCTTAAATTATCAGTTGTACAGGTTTATTTTTTCTCCCTATTAAGTAACAGAAGTTCTATGCAAAAGCTAATTAAGATTCAACATATAGTTACTACGTATTAAAGAAAGATACTAATAACAAAACAAAATTAAAACAAGGCATCTCTTTTTGCCTCCTATCATAATAAAAAAAAAACTTTTATTCTTTTAGTTGAGCTAATAATTATTATGGCCTTCCACAGTAAACATCCTACATACAAAACACCCGTTCCACATTCACTTTTCATTGAAACTGAATTTTTAGTGTTCTGCTGTAGTTACACTTTTAGTAACAACCTCAAAACTCATTTGCAGTAGGTTGTGAGAGAAAAATCTGAAATACTTTAGCTGAATCCACCACAACAAATCAATTAAACAGGCATGAGGCATCAATTTTTCTCCAACTTACATCTTTTAAAAGTGGTTTACAATGTTTGACATACTCAAACATTAACTTAAATTCAGGTTTTTACTTATTCTTCTGGTGGCATCCTCAACTTGTCCTTCATCTAACTGAAATTTTGAATAGGTTCTGCAGCATGTTTCCCTAGACTACCATGTCCTAAAATGCTTTTTCCCTAATTGTTCCTGTGACATTTTAGGGGCTGACATTAAGTCAATCTGCAGAAGTAACTAGACCACATTTTATAAAAGGCATTTTATACAGTTAAGAACATTCTGCAGTGTTGAACTGTGTATACATTTTCAAAACCATTGTTCCTGTTTTCTAGAAATAAAAACTGATATTAGTTATTTGCAGCATACTCTTAGGAAAATCACTGAATTTCCAGACACTCTTCTAGAAAATTCCTATTACTATTTTCATAGAAACAGAAGTGGCCTAACTGTTGCTTTAAGGTTTACATAAAATGTATGATTATTTTCAGTAATATTAATGGAAATTATAACAAGCAAATACCTAAAGTACTTGGATATCAGCCTCTAAAGATAATACAGGACCTGCAGGCTTAGAGTTAATGAAGTATGTACAACAGCATGTTGCACCACAGACCCTGAATGTGATGAACAACTTGCTAAGGTTTTGTCTAATCAATAGAAAAATTTTTGGAGGAAGATGGAGCTTTGAACTAATACCAGAGTGTACTCTGCATTGGCTTTACTAAAGATGGTTTAAAAAAAACTTGAAAAAAAAGTCAAAGTATTTATGAGGTCTAATATACCAAGGGTATTTCTGGTTTTGATACCTTTCAGTATATTTTCTGCATGATTTTTAAGACTGATGTTGTGTTTTAACAGATGACAAGCAAAACAGATATTTTCAGAGCATGGTTGCTTATTACAGCAAAGAGTAAAAAATATGTTGCCAGGACTGCTATTATTTGAGATAACCATCCTATATGCAATTTAAATTTTCCCCTGAGCCTGGCCTAGTATGATGCTCAAATTAATAATAAATAGAATAAAGGAAAAATCATCAAAATTATGATATCTCCCTAGCAGAGGTGTTTCAGTTCTAGGCCATTGTTTAACAGAAAAAATATAGTGGGGAAATTAGCAATAATTTTCTTTTAACTGACATATTTCAGAGAACTAGCAGTGCCTAATTTGTTTTGCTTGTTTATGACAAAATCTGGGAACAAAGAAGTCACGGGAAAATCAGTAGAGCAAATCAGTCTTAAGACTGCCATAGTGGTGGGACTACACATGAATACTAAGGGTGAAAGCCATTGGAATACAACTTTTATCTTTCAAGCTCACTAGGTTTTGTTTTATTTGTAATAGTCTCTGAGAAAGATGTGTAATGTTGTTTTGTAGTTTTACTAGAGTTAATAAAATAATAAAAATAATTAAATAAAGGATTAAATTTTTCAACAGTGCAAGAAATTTTTGCTAGTAGTGACCATAGTGCTATATTTAACAAGGATATATGGAATTATTTTTATGCTGGATGTGTCATATTGGACCATGATTAGGATCTGATACAGGATGCCAGTTTTGAAGATATTCTTCTTTTTAAAATGTGGCCTGTTGCACTGGTTAAGAGCTCAGGTTGAGAGGATCCTTTTTTTTTTTTTTTTTTTTTAATTATACTAGGCTTTTACGTTATTATTTGTATGGCTTGTGATTAATGGATGTAGGTGCAGATCCAAATAAGTAATGAGGCATGCATATATTCTTCTTAAAAATATATATTTAA
>JAWWTY010000106.1:63332263-63435286 GCA_035222235.1 Margarornis squamiger | reverse complement strand
TTTGGGTATTTTGTTTTGTTTTTATTTTTTTCCCCATATTTCATTAATATAAATTAATATTGATTTTTTTTTTTAATGATACTAGGCTTTTACATTAGTATTTGTATGGCTTGTGCTTAATGGATGTAGGTGCAGATCCAAATAAGTAATGAGGCATGCATATATTCTTCTTAATAATCTATATTTAAGATATCCCTTCCTTCATGAAGGCAGTTTGCTGGCTTGCTATTTATAGAGGGGTTGAAAACTTATGAATATTCATGACATTTAATAAGTCTTATATCTGCTAGTGTTCTCCAAATAGCAGTGAAGCAGCCCCTTCTAATGAAAGATAAACCTCTGAATAAAACAACTTTTGTTTTTATACATCTCTTATTTTCTGAACAGGAAAAGAATACATCATGTGGAAGTGAATATGACCTCTCTAATTAAAAGCTGAACATAGAAAAGTAGTCTAGAGTCACATGAATAGAAAGAACACAGGTATTCCCTGAAAAGTCCTAAACTTCTTTTTTGAAAAAATCTGTATTCACCATGATCTCTATTATGCTTCAAGCTGTATTATAGTTTATGTCTTAAAGAAGAGTTACATGAATTTTACTTACCTTCATGTGCCCTAAATGCAAATATTCAAGACTGAGTGGGAGATGATCTCTTGGACCATAAATTGAAAGCAGATTAATGTTTCAAAGTGTAGTCACAAATAAAATTAAAATGAACTAAATACTTCATTCTTCCATTCTAAAGTAGTATAGAAGACCATTTAGGAACAATTTAAACTGTTATTGGGGGGGGGGCGGGGGGGATGGGGAGGAAGAAAAATTAAAAAAAAAAAAAAGGGATCTGGAAAGGCTGAATAAAGCAATTATGTTCTTGTGGGTGTCCTGACTACTTAGGGTTCTAGTAGTACACTGTAAATTCAACTTAAATATAGTCCCTATACATACTTTCAGATCAAACAAACTTGAACTAATTAAAACTGCATGGGTTTTTTTATAATCCTTTCAGTGATAACCATGCACAACACACTTGAAATGCAAAAATTTCTCTCCTTCTCAGTACTTTAAAGGAGCATTTGTGAAAAACTCATGGTTTGATTTTTTACTTCCAATGGACTAAACAGAGTTATGTTCCTTTTTGCTATAATGCCTGCAAAATGAAACAGCTACAGGACCTTTGAGTGTTGGTGTGGAGGTTTTTTTGTTGTTTTTTTGATGGCTTGTTTTTTATTTTATATTTTATTTGGGGAAGTAGGTCAGGGTTTTTTGGGGGTTTTTTTTGGGTTTTTTTGGTTTTTTTGCTTTATTTCATGCCCATTAGATCATGTGAATGAGATTAGCACCAGGGATGCCTGTGTCTGAATTCTCACTATCTGAAGAGGTTTACTAAGGGGAAGCGACTTTATTGTTATTTGTACTGAGTTTGTGCTGTAGTACTCCTTAACAATCTGTTGCACCTTTCTGCTGAAGATGATACCAACTGCAAAGAGGAAACTAGATAGGCTGGGGGTAGGTACCACCAAAGAGCTGGCTTGGCAGCTCCTGTCTGGTCTGCTCTTGGGGAGGTGCTGAAAGTGGGAAATCCCAGACGCAGCCACTGCACTCTTCCAATATCCCTTTTCACTCTGGGAAACAAAGTGCTCCCTTCTTGACCTAGCAAGTTAGAATGCTTGTAGGATGTTTGTAGGATGTAGCAATCCTCCGGTCTTTGTCTCATTTGGCCCGGCACTTTGTAAGGACACCATCTCTGCAACTACCAGTTCATAGTACTCAATGCATATCTAGAGCAGAAGCCATAGGTATGTACAAAAATTAGTTTAATGAGATAGTTTTTGGAAAAGTCCTTGTTCCTGCTGTCCAGATTGTGCTGTTGTCTGATACGATGTCTACTTGAATCTTCTTCAGCTGTTAGCTTTACACAATTTACCTAGTATCAACTTAAATACTTCTGTAGTAAAATAGTGTAAAATATGTGACACAGAGGGGCCAAGGGCAGTTTATTTTTACTAATGAGGCGCCTTTAGAAATCAAGCTTCTCTCCTGCATTTGAACTCTCAATAAGGAAACTGTTTGAAAAACCCCACCCTTTTCGTGCGGACTCTGTCTTTCACACTTACCTGTATTTTTATTCTTAACAGAAAAAATCTAATTGTTCTTTTAGCTATGGTTCCAAGTACTACTACTGCTACTACAGTTACTTTTTAACTTCAGTTGTTAATGACTCACCCCTCTTATTTGTGAAAAGAGGCTCTTTTCTTGCCGTAACTGGCCTTTTCTATTTCCTGTTTGCTTCCATCTCTTTTTAAACATGTTCACAGTGTTTCTTTTTTTTTTTTTTCAAATTCATTTGCATATAATTCCCAGTAATATTAAAGGGTCTTAAACATAAATGTAACAAAAAAAACCCTAGTTGGAATATCTTTCTTCTCTTGCTTAGGCCTCTTTTTTTTTTTTTTTCCTTACTATTTGATTCTGTGATTCTTTTAAGGTGTTATTTTTTTTCTTGCTTTTAAAAGATGAATGCAGCTGTCTAATAGACTATGTTGCCTTCTCTTAGTACTTTAATTGGTATTATACCTCCTTGACCTAGAAGAACAAGGGCACTTTTTCTAAAGCAAGCAAATTATATACTTCAGGTTGTGTAGCAACATGGTGCTGATGACCAACTCCATTAAAGCCGTTCTGTAGAAAGCACTTTCAAATTACAAAATATTGTGCTAATAAAATATACATTTTTTAGTATGTTATGCCATTGTTAACAGTGCAAATCTAATCCCAATTTTTAAGTTAATGTACTACTATTCTCTAACCTAAATTTAGATTTAACTATTTCAAATAATTTCCAAAATAATTACTAGTAATTATTACTAATCCATTAGTTTAAATCTTTGGGCATATTAAGAAAGTGAGATATAAAGCAAAATGATAATAAAAAAGACTTAATTAAATATAGGAACAAAGTTAAGCTGCAGAGTATAGTTTATAGAAATTATCAAGCAAAAGCTCTCAACTTGTGCAATTGGGAGGAAATTAAAGCAAACCTATGTTGCTTATTTATGGAACAAAAGCAATGTTGGTTAATCCCAAAATTTTGAGATGACCAAATGCCAGAATTATGCAGCAGTGTTAGAGTTCAAAACATCTCTTAAACTCTGTGGGCACCAGGATGGTAATTAAAGTCTCCTTCCATCCCCTTGAAGTCTAACCATTAATTCGTCTTTCAGTGAAGGCAAGATTCTCCTTCATGTTGCTTATTGCCATAGATCAGCAGAGCCTATGGTACCTGTAACCAGGGACTGGATATAGGAAAACAAGAGCCTTGGCAACTGGAATAAATTGGCTGCCAGCATGGGACTGTAATTGAAGCACAAAGCTAGACAAAGCTTACCTTCCCTCTGCCCAGCAGAGAGTCATTTGCAATGCTCCGTATCACTAGCACAGGCATGGAAGGAGATGCCAGCCTCACCTTTTTTAATTAGGTGCTGAAGGCTAAAAATATTCTCCTTGTATGTGATAGAAAGACAAGATAAGGTACACATGCTGACTCCCACGTGCTGCAAAACTAGTAAGGTTGCATTTGCTGAATGGCGATTAAGTTAAAACCGGGAAAACGTACCTTCAATGAAAGCTTCAGAAAAGAGAGCTGGAAAGAACCGTACATTTTTCTTGCATACAGAAAACTTCACCTCCCGCACAGTGAGCTCTAACAGCAGCAGTGAGTCCTGGTCCAAACCTGCAGACATGCCCAGGGTCATGTAGTTCTCTTTAGCTCTCCGACTGCAAACCATTGAGAGAGCTGAATAGTACCACAAAGGAAAGAGAGCTATAGTGCTGTTACCAAAGGCTTTCTGTCACCTTTTGAAACTATGTGTTCTTGTATCAATTCAGAGACACTTCAAGTAGGGAAATGGTATATTTACTTTGCAAGGAATTAAACTTTCTAAAGCTGTATAGCATTAGGCAGCTAGCAAACAAAAACAAATAAACAAAAAAAGTATTTCAGACCTAAAAATAAAGACCAAAATAATTGTGCCATGGAAGGTCTCATGGCAGAAGAGCATTTAGTACTTTCTATTTAGTACTTTTGATTTTTATGAGTTTAAAAGCATCTCAGCTACTCTATATTGAGAAGTACTACTGTACTTAAACTTAAATGTTGCTTTAGTTGTATTCTACTCAAAGAGGACTTAAATCAAAAGCATTAGGAAAAATAGTGAAAATAGCAAATTGTTTAAAAAAAACAACCCTCACCCTCCCTCCTCCATGCCCCTAAGATATTGATTCCTGTGGGAGACTTAAGGAAAGTTATGGAAAATTGTGTTGATGGTGATCTTTTCTCTTTTCTAACACTAGCTGTCTGGTTACATCAGTGTAGCTACTCTGTCAGAAGGATGCTGAAGTATGTGATCTTTCAGGTCAGCTTTCCAGCAGATAAGTGAAGATATTAGCTTCACAGGATCCTTTCTTTAATATTATAAAATATTAACTTTTATTTACACACAAACATCAGTCATGGACACTAAAGCTAATAATAAATTCTGGTTTTGGTATATCTCTTCCATGCAGGACAGCATATAACCCAGCTAAAAACCACCACATACTTTCTATCCAAGGAGGAAATCTCTAAGCAATCAAGCAAATCAGACTATAGTTGTCTTCATGTGGTGTCACATCCAGGATGAAATGTTACAGTCCAGTGTCTACAGGTTGCCTTTCTCACGGGGTTGGCTGGTGTATTCAATTCCTGATATATTTTCCACCTTTAACACTTAGTAAAGAAAAATCTCCTGAGAGAAATATTCTTTTCAAGTATAGGAGCAAAAGAGTTATATAAAGCTGGATTTATGCTGACGTTGATCCTGTTGTTGGTTTTCTTTTGAAAGGCTTTCTTTTTGGATGGGGTGGTAGTGTCCAGAGTTAGATGGATTAGCACAGGAAGTACCAGTCACAGTTTACAGCTGAATAGGAAATGGAAAGCAACTATAACAAGATGTCAAAGGTTTCAGAGTAAAGAATCTCTTTCTAATGGTTCAGATTGCTTTATTTGTGTGAATAGCTGTTTCTGTTTTCATAAACATGTTTAGTGACATCAAGAATATATCTTGTCCATGTACTTAACTAAACAGATTTAGTTTTTTGCTATATCATTGCGAGTTCAAACTGTAAGGCACCTGAATCTGCCTATGTTGACAAGTTCTAAATATGTTTTAAAACCTTCTCTTCCAGTAAAGGTAGTTCCACCTGCTCTCTGGAAAGGAAGAGTTGCTTTTTTCTCTTTTGTTTTTAAAATTTAAATTATCTTTTCAAAAATGAATAAATTTACTATTGTCTACAGATATTCAGTCTGTGGAGTGGGACATCTCTTAACATATGTATTTGAAAGCTCTGCATCTTCAGCTGATTTTGTAAAGTCAGTGATGGTCACCATATATATGAGAGTAGATTTAAGCCCGTCAAAGTGTCTATAGAAGGTGTTCTGGTTGTTTATAACTCTCATCTTCCTAAAGAGTTATAACTAGTTGCACAGTCAACAGTTTTTGCTTCATCACCTGTATGTCTTTGTGTCATGAAGTCCTTCATTCATAGTAATTAAATAATTTTCTTTCTGGTAATCTAAATACTTGTTCTCCCACCTTTTTTTTTTTTTTTTTACACCAAAAATAGCGATGTGTTTAAAATTTTAAGAGACATCCATAGTCATGAAGAAAAAAATAACATTTTTTTCTAAAAAATCCAATCATGTCTCATTCAAAAGATTTCTTTATATATAGATTAAGAAAAGTAATTAGGTCTTAAAATGAGTCTGTCAAGAAGCAGAGAAAGCTTAGTTTAAGTTATCTATGAGGAAGCAATATTAATAAAGGAGTTGCCATCAGTAAAAGGGTAAAGTGAGGATGCACAATACCACCTCATTTATTCAACATAGAGAGAAATGAAAAAGGTGGTGGAAAGATTTAGAGAATCTTTCAAGATGAACAGTAGATTTTCCAGTAATATGAGGTACATGAGTTATAAAAAATTCATTTCTTCATAAGATGATGAATGAAAGATTGTAGTTAATGAAAGGGACGGATATAATAGGAAAATAGTATAGATTTGCAGTTAATAGCCAAAATAAAGCAGGTAAAAGAAAAAGGGTCAGGAATCTGATGGAGAGAGTGAGTGTTTTATTTAGATTGCAAGTTCAGTATATAGGCTAGTTTATTACCGAAGACAGTAAAGAAAGCCCTGGCAAATTTATCAAGGAATGTTCAACTTCAATATAAAAATCTATCTTTTGGAGGCAGAGTGCAGGACCTTTTTTTTTTTTTTAATTTCATTTTGTTTTTTTAAAAGACACTTGAAACTAGGTCTAACAGAATTGTTTGGACTTGTGCGGCCATGGATAAAGTCTACTGGCTGAATCAGTTTCATAAAGAGAACTGTGTGACAGAAAATCGTATCAACTAGAAATCAAGTCAGTAAATTGGGATTTGTGATGAGATGAGAAAGACAATCATTCATGAATGCCTGGATGAAGAAGAGTACAACTGCAAATGAAGAGGAGTTAATGAAATTGATCACCTGTCACTCAGAAAGATTAGTGATAACTATACCATTGTGGCGAGATCTGATTTATCACAGCACCAAATCTCAGAGCAGTTATGGTTAGTGATCAAAATAATAGTTAACAAAAGTAATGTTTACTTTTAGGAAATGATTGCCATAAATTATGTAATGTCTCTGTCTTGCTGGTTGATGCAGGCCTGCACATCCTATATCACATCATACCAACGTCTGTACGTTGTGTCTCTAATAGTGATTGGTGTAGCATGAAGAAAGAAGGACAACATGTTGATTTATCATGTTATGATACTGTTCTAGGAGTATATATCTGTTTTTTTTTCTGTTTTCTGGCAATGAATTGATACTAGTTGCTAGTCTTAGGTATGTAGAATGAATCTGCATCCAGCAGATGATGCAAAGTCGATTTTTGTACAGCCATCCCAGATGACATGGCACATGCTGTAACTAATAGAAATTCATGCATATGTATTGAGTACACTGCTGGAAGACCTTTGAGAGGATGTGTTTTTCTCCTGAGGAAGGCATCTTGTGCCCACACAGCATGTGGGAGGCATCTGCCCTGGCATATTACCTCAGCCTTTGTTCCACCTCAGGAGAAAGCATTTCAAGTGCATTTCTAGATGCAGGAAAGTTCATACCACATATGACTGTAATACAGATATAATGCAATGCATTTCTATCACTGAGCAAGTGAACAGCATGGTTCTAGTGCACTAAGTGGGTTATGTAGATGTACCCTGTGCAGTATGCATGCCTCCTGCACCGCTACTTTCTTTGTCTTTTTTCTAGTCCTGTCAGATAGGTTAAGCTCTGATTAAATTTTGGCTTTTGAAAATATGATTGCTTACAAGGTGGAAGTTTTCTTATTTTTCTGAAAGGCCAATTCCCAGTTCTTCATGGTTTATCTGTAATATGCTGTATTGCACTGTTTCTACATTTTACCATAAAAGTCCTTTCAGTGAAACATCAATACAAGACGAAGGACAGACTTGTCCTTGGTACCATAAACCAGATTGTGTCTACAGAGATGTGTGGATGAGGCATTGGTTCTCTTTGGCATATACAATATTTAGACCAGGATAGCTATGGGTGGCAACTTGAACATATAAACTTTTTATCTATGATCACTTCCGTGTATGGCATGACACAGTTTTCAAAAAAAAGCAGTACCTATTACCAAAGATCTAAGTTTGTAACTTAAAGTATGTGTGTTTATGATGTCTGTTGCACCTTTTCCAGGGCGTAATTCACATTTTGAAACTAACATTGAGCAGAAGCAGAATCTCATAGGTATATACATATTTAATCTGGGGAACAAGTTCATTTGTATCAGATTTATTTTTCCCCAGGGTATCTATCCTCCATCAGTGATTTATTTAATGAATGCATTTTAGCTAATACTTCAAATCTCACAGGGTTAGGGTTCTGAAATATTTGAATGTCATTAGCTACCACTGGAAATCTCAATGTAATTCTGAATAAGAGAGTTGTACCACTGCATTCAGTGTTCTTTTCAGTCATGTATATTTTTCCTGAATATAAGTTTTAAAGGGAGTTCTCCTGTTATGTACACATTAGAAGTTTGATGTCTTTCTCCTCCCCAGAGTAACTTAAGACAAAAGGTAGTAAACGCTGGTTGCAATTGCTCTAAATAGATTATGTTTTTTTTTTATTCGTGTGTCCTTCCTATCAAATTTTCAGTTTTGTTTTGCTCTTTGGGTTGTTTAGATTTTATTCCTGATCTGAGATTTTGTTTTTGTGTTTTTGGGGTTTTTTTTGTTTTGTTTGTTTGTTTCTGTGGGTTTTTTTTTGGTTTTTTGTTTGTTTGTTTGTTTGGGTTTTTTTTGTTTTTTTTTTTTGTTTTTTTAGTGGAGCTTTTAATACATAGGTCTTTCCAAAATTTGTTTTGAACACTGCCCATAATATTATTTTCTCCTAGTTCCTATTTTTGACATCACAAAGCATCATGAGGATGATTTGTTTCATTGAAGGATTCCAGTCAGTGTCTTTAAGGAGTCATACATAAGAGTATTGACACCAAGGAGATGTCTGTGACAGGAACAGATACTTGCAATGACATCTGTGGAGGTTGATACTGTTGATCGTCTTCCCAGAGCCATTGTTTTCTAATCCTACTAGGTTTAAAGATAGTAGTCTTTCTTCAAATAAGTAGAAGAAGAGGTTGAAAACAGCTGTAGTTGCAAGAAGCAGGAATAATGTCTTTGTTAATAAACCTTTAGCCATAGGGATGCTATTCTTTATCTTTACTCAAGGGGTTGCATTTTTCCAGAGGATGATTATTTGAGTTTCACAGATGCCCTGATGGAAATCATTAGTCTTTCTGTCTTTTTTTTTTTTTTCTTTTTTTAATTCATTCAGCAAAGAATTTGTGGAGAACCAGGGTTTACTTTTCTTGACCTTTAAATACCAGATAAGTTTCTGTGGGAAGCTGTGCTCCTGGTGGAAGTATTCTTAGTGTCCTCTGTATCATAGTGTAAGTTCTTCAGAGCTGTGAAAACTAGAGATCCCTCTTCTAACTTAAAACAAATGTTGTGGGAGGTATATTTTCTTAGCTAGTATTGGAAAGTGTTCATAAATAAGTGTGCAAGTAGATGCTTCGTTGTCTGCCTGATTCTACATGTGACAAAGTACTTGAACTGTATATGAATGTGCAGTGATATTCTAATACAGGAAGCTTTTTTAACTCTGCTCCACACCTGTAATTTGGGTATCAGGTTCTGTTCACAAATTTCCTTTAGAATTGGTTTTCTTGATAAGGCATTCTGTTTTGTTCTGGTAAAAGAGTATCATATATCTCCGAAAAATTACAGAACCACAAAGAGTTGAGGTAAATCATGGGAGGAAATAGAACAAGGAGAAAAAAAATCAGTATGATTCAAAAAAATGTTAGCTACGTACAATTCTGTCAAAAACATTGGATATAGTACTTGACCATATTGGTCTTTTTATCTATCTATCTATCTATCTATCTATCTATCTATCTATCTAACTATCTATCTCTCTATCATCTATCTAATCCCCTTTTATTATACATATATAACAAACGTAGGTGTGCAGGAGTCACTTACAGTTTGATTTTTGAGGGCATGATTGGCCAGAACTGTATGCAATATTCATGGTTGAGTGCAGCCAGTGCATTGTAGACTGCTTTTAATATTTCCTTTACCAGAGCTAGACAAGGATTTAATTTCCAATTTTTGTGCCCATATTACATTAATCACTTATATTTTGCTAATCTACCTAGTTTTATAATCTTCTGTTTTTCTTAGATTTTGAATTTGTCACAGAAATTCTATCAGTCATTAGTTGATCTTATGCTCATTGTCGTTTCTGTTACTTCTGGCTTTGTGATCAAGCAATTTGTCTCTTTTGATACTCAAATTTTCCTCTGAATGTACCTGAGTAGAAGAAATTGCCTATTGTAATTTTGACCAAAATTTTGGTTCTGGGAGGAGGAGGATAAAATAAAAAAATAAGTGACTTGAGGTATTCTCTGTCCTTTCTTTTCCAAGTTGGTGTCTATATTTTGGTGAAAAGTGTGTGAGGGATGGTTTCTTCCATCTGGAGAGGTCTTTTGATGGTGCAACATCTAATATAGGGTAGTTTCTTAAAGGGCTAAATACTTTTCTTCCTACAAGGCAAAAGGAAATCAAGAGTGCAGAGAAAACTCTTGTTTTACTCTTCTGGATTTTTGTTTTAAAATCTTTGTTGCAAATTGATGTGATCTTTGAAATGTTCATGTTGTTGATGATGAAAATTACTTGGCGTCTGACAAAGTTGATCCACTTGTATGCACTTAATGTTTCATTTATGAATGCATTTGCTTTATTTAATTATCTGTTCTCCTTTATTCATTCCCCTGAAACACTACAATGCAATGTTTATGGAAGTGCGTGTGACCTTGGAGATGTACTTCTAGCCATTGCCTTGTCTTCTGAGAATACAAAATCCATATGGTGCTCTTCAAAAAGTCAAGTGTTTATACTGCCTTGATGCCAAATTAGTTGTCATTACATTTGAATAAAAGGTGAACAGTTTGAGGCAAAACTAATTATCATCTATTGCTGCTTATATTCTTTGTGCAAATTGGACATTTACATTTTTTAATAACAATGGAGAAGATCAAAGTACTTCTTTATCAATTTTGCATATTATTGCCATATATGTTGGTGTCATAAACTCTGGTACTGACAGACTGACTACTGACAGAATAGCTAGAGAGCTAATCACCTGAAACAGGTTTCATGAAAGTTATTAGATGTTGTGGCAGTTACCACATGTGAAAACATGAAGATATTGCTGTATTGGAGCACTTGGTTTGTATTGGAAACTTTGTTTCTATTGAAGAATAAATACAACTGACTAAACCTATTTTCAAGGTTGTAATGAATTTTTAATTCAAACTAATTCATTAAGGTAGTGGATAGATGAAGGAAAAATTTCAACTTTTCAGCCCAAGACATGGAATTTAAAAATATACTTTTAAAAAATGATCAACATTATCCACAAAAATCTATTCCTAAACTAAATACAGTGTTCAATTTCTAAGTAGTCAAGTTTTGTTTGATACAAACTGGTTGCTTAGCAAGCACAAGTATTTTAAATTGGTGTTGAGAAACGTCCTCCTCCTTTTAAATGTACTATATCACTATCCCTTTAAACATACAATATCACTAGAACAGCATAATATTTCATAGGCTATAGTGTTCTTGGAAGAAATGGTAACATTAAAGAATACATTCAAGCAACAGTAATAAAATTAGTATGAAAATTGATAGGAACAGAAGGTCGTAGAGGACTGCTAAGTAGGTCTTTAAGTTCAGTGTTCTACATCAGCAGGTAGGAATCAAGCACATATACAGATCATGATGGTCCACAGAACATCTGCCCCATACAAAACTCACCACAAAGCATTGTCCTATATCTTATATCAATTCCAACGCTTAAAGGGTTGAACATCAAAATTTAAAAGACCACAAAAACTCAAGTGGAAAAACTAGTATGCTACAGAGGGAAAGAAGAGATCAAAGGCATTGCCAGTGTCATAGCTACCTTCATGTGTGCCTGCAAGAGTGCTGTCCTCATCATGCTATTGGAAGTTGGACCTTGGAGGCAGCCCTTGATATGACTGAGGCTGTAATTCTATCCAGTCCTCAAATCTGGAGATCAAAGACCCTAATAAAATGATGTATACTTTGACCAGATAACACTAACAGCTGAAATCATGTGCTCTTTATTTTATGTATCTGGGTTGCTAACAATTTCTGGAGTGCTTGATGCAACTGTGCAATCACACAGTCTGTGCATTGAAACAAAAAATTCCCAGATTATCAGCATCCTTCCTGTTTATCCTGGTACTCTTAAGTATTCTGGAGAAGCAAAAAGATACAGTAAAGTTTAGTGTACTTTGAGATTCAAATAAATATTTGTGAAAATACGTTTTGTTCTTGACTTAGCTCTGGCCAAAGAAAAATTATTTTCATTGGCATTCAAAACACTTCAGGGCCAGATTTTTAAGCTTTCAATATACATTTGTGGGTCACAGAGCTTGAAAAACTTAAACTCCTGTTTTCAGTTTATCAAAACCATGGCCCATGGTGACACTGATGACTAAATTTTTCAGATGCCAGCAGCAGAGGTGGATTTTCACTTAAAAGTCCTTACTGGACTGTGAGAGTCTGAAAATACTGGCGATGGTGCACTGAGCAGGGCGCACCTGTGGAAGTTTCTGGGCAGAATTCAGTTTGAGGATTTTTTACTTGGAACTAGGCTGCATCAGAAGATTTCTGGAGTATGTTGTGATCACAGATGGTTTCATCAACAGCTACATTAGTGATGAGTAGACTTGATATCGTGCTTGTGTGTGCTTTCACATTAGGACAACATATTTCTGGAGAGGAGTATGGCTGGACCTCACTGTTTTCAAGTAGCTAAGAAAATTTTCAAGCTGAGCATATTTTGTGTGAACGTCAAATAGTCAGCTGCCAAGTAATGACACGTCTGAAATTCCTCAAGCTTATAAAACATAAATAAGTTTGCAAATAGAAACAGAATTTTCTTGATAATATTAGATTGCTGCTATCTTGTTTGAGCTCCTAAAAAGCCGCATTAATATCTTTTACTTGTAAAATATATGATTGTATTAATTCTTAATATCTCAAATACAACGTTGTAATTTAAATGGATTTTTTAATGTGTATTAATTTTAATGAATGACTGGGAGGTTTATTCCAGGGTGGTAAAGTAGTGTCTCTGAAGGCTCCCTGGCTAATCAAATTACTATAAATAACTTTTGATAGTCTGAGGCTCTATCCCTAGATGATTTCTCTCATCATTATCCAAGATGTTAAAGAACTAACACCTGCAAAGGTTTGCTTTCAGCTGTCGGAAATGGTCAAGAATGTAGCTCACCCCCCTGCCCCCCCAACAAATATCTTTCAGTAGAGTTATTAACAAGGGTCTTTCTTAGACTGGCACTCATTTTTGCACTTAAGTATCTATCGGTCGCAAAAGGAAGACTGAGGAAAGAAATGTGCACCCTTGCTCAGAGGCCTGCTTTGTACTTTTCCCATGCAGTCCATGCAGCAAAAATTGAGAGACTTTCATACAAGTACCACAAAGATTTGAGAGGGAAGAAACAAAAGGTGTAATATTGTAAAAGTGAATCAGAGGTGTGTGGACTAGGAGACTTCTTTCTGCAAGTGAATCTTGCTGAGAATGGCTATGACCCCCTCTGCATCGACTCCTGTACATTTTAAACAGCCCTCTAATTTCACTCCTAGTTTCTATATTCTTTATCTTGGATCATTCTGGTAGACTGCAGCCTTGTTCTGTTTGGATTGTCCATTTGTTCTTATTGTCTTTCTGGCAGTTTGTGACTTACATCTACTTTGTGTTGTCTATATGTTCATGCTTTCTTAAAAATGTAAGTATGTTAAATATGTGTGTGTGTATTTGTATGTGCATGTGTGCATGTTCACATTTCTGTGCAAATACAAACAATTGGGAGCTTTAGAGGTATTACAGCAGGTTCAAAGTAAGTCAAATTATGCTAATCTTTTATGTTAGTATGACGTTAGGGTATTTGATCATTGAATTTTGCTAGTTTAGGCCCACAGTCACAAAGCTCACTCTCATTTCCTATGTTTTTTTGCTTACAGTCTCAGCTGAGAAATGGCATTTTGAATGGGCTACAGAACAGGAATGCCCTGTGCCTACTGGAAATATCAATCTAGAATTAAAGATATTTTGTACTGGGGAACAAATGAAAGCTGATTGGAAGCAACAAGGCATCTTAGTATAAATTGAGAAAGCTGAACGAGAGAGGGAAAATGAAAACCTGTTTTGTAGTCATTTTTGTGACAGCCTGGGGACTGAGACTTGGAAATGCACAGTTCCCTCTGGTCAATATGGATGCTACATTTCCAAAAAAAGGTTTCAGGAGTAAGTTTTCCCTGGTGTACATAGTTAACTACCTTCCTTCTCATCTTGCTTTGTTGTGCACTGGGCTGCACACCAAATTGGCTGTATTTCAGTGCCACCAAATGTGTACAGTTTGATAAGCACGTTGTAGCAAATCTTCAGTACGAAAGGCACTGTATAAACGTTAAATTATTTACCCATTTGAAAGCATTTTATCCTCAAGAGCTGTAAATCCAGCACCATTTACTATCACAAAATTAGCTTTTTAATGCTTTAGGACCTTCCAACATTAGCACTTATAATAACATCCACATCGTTGCTGGGAGTGGGGAGGAGGGCAAAGTGGAGGTTGATGTACATAGGTGAAGCTTCAGCAATTCAAGTGCTTTATTCATACTGGATTTAGAATCAGATTACTAGGCCATACTAGGTCTCAGTTCAGCAATTCTGTCATCCTGTCTTCTCTTATGAGCACAAAAGACCAAATATTCTTAGATACATATGCTCACCACACACAGAAATCAGCAGGAGCAGTAAGCATGCAAGCAAGGGCAGAATGGGACTCCAAGTTTCTTACTAATAAAGCCGGCATAGGGCAGCACTTCATTTCTGTCTCTTACTATATCTGCTTCATACAAGATTTATTCTTTTTTTGACAATTAGTTGTGGTTGCCTGAAAACTTGGAAAAACAGCAGAAATCCTCTGTTTATTTCCAGATTTGTGATGTACTATGCACCTTGTGTTTTCACTTTGGTAGTGTTCCATTGTGAGTTTCTTGCTTTTTTTTTTTTTTTGTCAGATTTTTTCCTTCAGCTTTCTGTTGCCTAAATTTGTCTTACTACTTTCACATCCTTTTCTTAGAAGAAACAATCAATAGAAAGTGCTTTTAGCAGTGGTTTACTGCAGTGTAGGTGCTGGGTGGTGCCAAAAATGCTGACCTATATATTGGGATTTTGGTTTTGCAGCAGATATTATGTGGTGTTCCTTTAATATATGACTTTATGGTGCCTGAACATGTCTGAATATGGGCTTTGTTAATACATGTTTGCTTTAGATTCTGAAAGAAGACCTAAGACAGACTCTTGTTAACCATTTTTCATTTTCTCAAAGACTACTTGTTCACATATAAAGCATTTCTGTTAACAATATAAGACTGAAAAAAGGGAATACAGAAATATCAAGTATGAAGATATATTCTGTCTTCACTGGAATTCTACTGTTATTCACAGTGAGGCAGGACATTACTGCATGTTCCTCATTTTAGACCTGTAAAAATACTTCATGTTGGGACAGGGTCAATTTCCCATTCAAGGCAATATGCATGAGATTTGAAGTCATCAAGTTCCTGAGAGAATTTAGTTTGAATTCGGAACTAGTCATGGTCAATGTTTGTCAAGTGCCCTAGTGCTCATACCCCCGAATAAGTGCAGTTTGGCAGAGAAGAATGGGAGCCACAGTTACTTCAGGTGGGATAATGGAGTTTCTGTCTCAGCTGAAAGACCTCAGCTCTGGGCTTTCTTCAGCTCTCGTGGTCTTGAATCTTTAGTGTACCCCATTGCCCTAGCTATCCTGGTGACCATGTGAGAAGGAGGGGAATGTGGTCCACCCCATCCAGAACTGGGAACCATGCATCTGGAACTATAAAAGCACAGAGTGAGGAAGAGAGGAGCAACAGGGAGCTTGGCTTCAGCAGTCTGCAAAGGGTCTAGCATGAATGGGATCCTGGACCAGTTCCTGAAGATAGCTGTGTACTTTACATACCTCTCACTGTGAATGAAGCAGCTAACTACTGTCTCCTCTGTATCTTATTAGTTGCTTCTCCACAGCACAATTAGACAGGTTCTTGGCTTTCTTAGAGTCACCCAAGAGGACTTCAGAGTGAGGAAAAAAATCTGAACTAATGTAACACTGATTTTAATCTGGGTTGTATGATTAACTCTGATCATGGCTTTCATTACCTGCCTCAGGAAATATTTAGGCATGTGGACAGCAGATGGAAGGTAAGGACAGCCTGTCACAGCACCTGAACTACTTACACTGTGTCTTTTCCAGGAACTGTTTGGTATTGAAACTCAAAAGAGTCAGGCTGGGTTTTCCTGTTGTATGAAAATCTCATCTTTACTCAGTTAATGCTCTGCTGTCAACCTGCTTTTTTCTTTCTGTGTAATTATAGCAACTAAATATCTTTTGTCTTCGTTTAGAATTGTAATGTCTGACTGAAATTAGGAGATGTCAGTCTCCAGATGGTTTGAGATTTTCGCAGGCCTATATTAAGTTGCGAGAGAGAAAAATTGTAAAAATATTGTCTTAAAAACATAAACCAGAATGTAGTAGTGTTACAACACCAGATATATTTTTTGCTTTGTGAGGAAGATGTAGCTTGTCACAAAGCTGTGAGAAAAAGCCTCACAAATTCTAGAGTCTTCATGCTTGATCTTTTTCGTTGCTGAACTTCCCTAGGATTGATGTCTGCAGAAGCAAACAGTAGAAACAAAGACTCTGAATAGTAACTGAGTAACTGGGGGATTTCAGGGAGGTTCCATAATGAAAACTATACTCTATTTCTGGGACAAAATAAATGACTAATGCTTGTAAAAATGTCTACCTGAAGCCATCTCTTAAATACCTTTGAGAATGAGTGTGAAGTAATTTGAAGGTGGGTTTTTTTGTTTGTTTGTTTTTTGCTTAATATTGTAATTTTGGCTTTTTACTTCCCACCTAATGAAGATAGCCTGACTTTAGAAACTTTAGAAAGTGCGTTCTATGCAGATATATGGGAATACAAAGAATCTGAAGGCATAAGACAAAGCTACACTAGTGAAATGCCTAATATAGATAAAATACAGAAAGTGCTGTTTTGCATTTTGCCCGCTTATTTTTTGTACATAGAGACACGTAAAGGTCATCTTTCACTATGGCATTGTAACCTTGCCCCCCTTGGTATCAACATGTTAAATATTGTAATGTTGCTGAGTGAGGAGGATTTTAATTATAATAAATCTTTATGTTTTTATTTTAGCACCAGTCCAATTTCTCTCCATGCTGAGGTTCTCAGTAATTTATTATTGACATTTAACTGTTTTTAAGAAACATTGATGGGGAATTATTGCTCTCCTTGCAGTTGGAAGTGCTAAGGCAGGAATGCCTTCAACAGCTTCACAGGATTTTATTAACGAGATCTAAATCTCATGTTAGAATAAAACATCTGAAGCTGCTGGTTTTGCTCATCCTGGTGTTATGTGGAAGACCAATATTTAAAGTCAGTTGGAGACTTTTGATCTAAGATAAACAAGTGATCAGATCACATAAGTGTCTGATCAATTTATGATGAATAATCCGGTTTGTTTAGGATTAATTTTCAGCCCTGTGATTCTGACTTCCCTCCCCCTAAATAATAAGAAAAGAAAAGCTGAGCTCAAAGCCTGAGTAAAAGAAAAAAGTTCTTCATGTGAACATATGGGTAGGAGTATAAAATGTATCTATCCTTGTATATGTAATGTATGTTCAGAAACACAGATTTAAGATCTGTTTCTTTCCAAAATACCTTCTTCATAGTGAACTAATACTGTAGACACGAACTTCAAAGAAAGATTTAGAAAGTAGACACCTGGGAACTGTTCAGACTTCTACATAATTAACTTTATCACTATATGGAGCTTGACAACCTGGCAGCCTGATGCGTATGGAAAGATTAGGAACCTTGTCTCCTTTATGTTTTTTTTACTTCCCATGCTATGATCTACTCTGGGTAACTCCTCAATCCTCTGATGGGAGTGGGCTTGGAGTCAAGGGAAAAAAAGGGGCAGGGAGAAACATATTGATGCCAACTGGCTATGTGAAGATAGAGGCTGTGAGAGGAAACAGGAAGACTGAGAAAAGGTATTCAGTTTATGGGCCAAGACCAGAATAAGAAGCAGTCAAGTCTTCAGAAATATCTCTTTGCATATATTAGATTCTTTGGCATTTTTATAATTGTTGAGAGGAATTCCACTGAACGCTGCAACAGCTGTACACTCACTGCAACTGCAGCTCTCACCACGCACAGGAGTGCTAGGGACACAGGAGCTGAGACATTGGGATTCATGTCCCTTAGTGTTCTCTGTAAGGTTCCAGACAGCATGCATCAGGAAACAATTGTAGTAGGATATTGCAGGATATATCAGATTGTGGTTATAAGCCTTCTTTGAAGTAATGAATTCAGATTAGGAAGAGTAAGACTACATCTGTGCCTGGAGGAGAGGGAATGGCAGTGGGAGCTTGACTGAGATCTCAAAGTTAAGGTCCCAGAAAAGTAACCCAAAAGTGAGAAAGAGGTCAGGCAGGGCTAAGCAAAGCACATGCAATCTCAGACCCTTTATTGTACCACATAACTGTGAAATGTGGACAAAATGTGCATATTTTGCAGAGAGAATGACAGAAGATAGCAACCTTTTGGTTCACTTTGTTCCAGCGGGACATTCCCTTGTGGATGTGTACTAGTTAACCACTTTGATGACCAGTACCTCATATAGATTATTTGAATTTGTGAACTTAATATTTTGTCTTTGGAGAACATAGAATCTTTTAGGTTTGAAAAGACCTTTAAGATCGCCAAGTCCAACTCTTAACCCAGCACTGAACTCTTCCGCTAAACCATGTCCCCAAGTGCCACATCTAAACATCTTTTAAATACGTGCAGAGATGGTGACTTAACCAATTCCCTGGGCAGATGAAAGGAATTATTTTAACTATTACCAAATACAAGTTCAGATCGCTGGTGTTTAACACATTCCAGAACTGGCAATCCTATTTAGTATTCCTAATTTAATAATTAATGCTGTTTAACATAATTTTTTCAGTGCATTAGATTTTTTGTAGACAAATGCAGTTAACCTGCCTTTTAAACTTGTTTTATTTATTTTTATTCTCTACCTACTTACTACTCTGTAGTAAAGTAAAATAATGTTTCAGAAACCTCTTTAACTCACGACAAATATTGTAAAAAAATTTACTTGGCTCCCGGATATAATTCACCACCGAAAGAATAATGCAGTTTTAAGATGGATTAATTTAGACTTATGATAAACTCAATTGTAATATTTTATTAGGGGAATTGCAGTTATTGACATGTTTTTTAGAGGTCATGAGAATTTCATGTCCAATTTCTTTTCTAACAACCAAGCGATATGCTGTTCCTTGCAAGCAGCAGAAATATTTTTCCAGTATAGTGTCTTCTGGCTAAAGTAGAGTTTTGCTATTTTTTCAATGTAATGTGTGATACAGTGAAACTGAAGCATAAAATTTTGAACTTGGCAGTATAAATTACTAAATGTACTGTAGAAAGACATTAATTGTGATGTGCTTTATTCCTTAAATATTTGATTGACTTCTCTTCATTCATGGATTCTTTTCACAATAGGATTACCTGTGAAACTTTGCTATTCATCAGAAATAATGCAACTCACCCTAGAAAATCCTTAATAATGTAGCAATTTTTTAAACAGCATAAGGCCCATATGATGCATGATACTACTGAATTTTATATCTAGTTTCAAAATTTAGATTGAGCTTACAGATCATAATACTTGCCAGGTGTGCTCAAATCCAAATGTTTAACTCTGAATTGTTTTTATACAAAGAGTTTTGACAGTATTGTACTCATGGCCAGTAATTTACCATTAGATGCCTGGCATTTAGCATTAGTAGACCTGATGACTAGTTATTCTGCATACATGTCCTATTTAGGTTTAAATTTTACATATTAGACCCTGCCTCATGGGAAATCCCATCAGAAATTAATTGAATAAAAATCAGGATCTACCAAGTGAATGGAGAGAGAGCGCGCATGGCAGGATCTGCAGATAGGGAGGAGACTGGGATAAAGGGTGAAAATGGAAATGAAGAAAGGTACTAAGGCATTTCTAGGAGCAAGACAGGGAGCAAGTGAGGAAAGGAGGAGCATAGACCTGTCAGGACAGGACTAGTTCTGGCATAGGATAGTTTTGCACACTTTGGATGATGAATTAGTAAGGGCAGTGACACCAGCCAATTCTTAACACAGTGAAGAATGCACCTGTCCAAGTTGTGGGCTGCCAGCTTTTCCGGGAGTGGGAGAAGAATGGTTTGTAAGAAGGGAGAAAAGGTTCAGACCTGTAAAGATCAGACAGAAGAGTCTGTTCCTCTGATGGTCAATGTCTTGGGATTACTTCCAGGGTTGCAGAACACAGTCATTCTTCTGCTAGCTATAAGAGTCTCTGGAAGCCTCCAGCAGATTCTGGACTGATGTTCCAGTTGGTGGTGATCCAACAGTCACCTGCTTCCTACTGCTGCTTCTTACTCTGCTGCCTTAAGTAGAAAAACTATGTGGGAGATCTAAAATCTCCCCAAATAGCTTATACTAGAACAAAAATTTGAGTAAAATATCAGTATTTGGGGCTTTTTCTTGCTCTCTGCTTTTAAAATAATACTAGACAACTGAGCAATAAGTTGTAGAAATAAGTTAAGGACACAACTAAAGTGATGAAAGCAGAGCTTAGTATTTAGAAATGACAACACTGAATGCTCTGCAGCTTCCCCTTCCCCTTCCAATATACTTTTAAGGGTGGGTTTTTTTCATGTTTACACTTCAGACAAAGAGGGGGATGTGCCTACTCTGGGAATTCATTAATTCTGAGTAATGAAAACAAAGTGTGTTTTTTTTTTAAACTGACTACTACATCACTTGTTGCAGAACTTGGAAAACATGCTCTAAGTAGGCAAAGGAATGCAGAAGAATAGAGATAATTTCAGGACAGAAAGAGTTGCCACTTACTCTGAGATATTATATTCTAAGCCAGCCACTGACATCAAGTTCCTATCTTACACCTGACAGGTGAATAAAGCAGATTTTTTCTAGGTGTGATTGTATGTTCCTCATTTTAAGATTCCTAACCTAAGATACAGATTTGAAGATGTGGAAAATGGACTTCAACTTGTGAATGCTCAGAACCTTGAAAATCAGGTCTTAAGTGTTTCATCCTGACCCTCGGGAAATAATGGATGCCTTGATCTTGATCTGTCTGTGCTACAATTGTAACAGGCAGTAGTGTAAAGGCTGTTGTGAGAATAAGTGAAATTTTCAGAAAATCATATGAAGTGTAGAAAGAAGCACCAGAGAAGTAGCTCTGAGAAAAGTAGTCACTCTTAGAAGAAATTAATAACTATGTCTTTAAAGCAGGATGTGAATAGTATGCTGTAGCTATTGTATGGCGCCACGTGTTGAACAACAAAGAGAAAGCAAAACATTGAATTATTACCCATTCAAGTGTGTAGTATCCATCGGGAGCCCAAAATAAATTGGAGATTATGTAGAAAAAAACCCAGCATGCAGTCAAAGACATAATCATACTGTATATGCAAAAGGATCTATGGAAAAGTTGTAGAGTCAGCCTCTGGAATGGCCTTACATTTGAGTACTCAACCTTGCAATCATTTTAATGTTCTTTGATTAGAATTTTGTTTCATAAAAACTCGTGTGCACATAAATCTGTGTATATTTCTGCACAAATGTTTATTGCACAGATTCTAATTGGGTGATTACATTCTGTTTCTGTAATAAACTAGATTTTTTCCTATTCAAGCTTTAGTTTTAGTAGACCCCTGAGGACTAATCCAGGCTTGAATTTTACTAGTCAAGCATGATTATAACAGTCTTTTCACCACAATTGTTAATATGGTTATAAATTATTTGGGGTTATCTCTAAATATAGTTAGTACTATGTTTCCTAATGAAATAAGTTGGCTTTTTTAGTGTCTTGACTGTTACAGTCTTATCCTGTAACTGGTGGTAATATCATGTATGCCCATGACTTTTTCTGGACATTTTGAAGTCTCTAATTTGCAGGTTATTATTATAATTCAGCGTGTATAGGTTAAAAAAATGAACTGTGAGATGTCAAGGTAAATGTACATTCAATACTGTTGCCATGTTTATTTGTGGATTCTGCCAAAAAAGTGATTCACACAACATACTGAATGATTCTAAAAGCCACACTAATAGCTCACATAGGATTTGAATATGGATTGACTTGCAGCAGAACAGCAGCTGTCTGCAGTTTGAAATAGTGTCAAACAAAGGAAACGGAAAGTTGTTCTGTGTTTGTGTGCGTGTCTCAGGGGTATTAGTCTGCCTTTTACTTTTCGAAGTGCAGTACAGATAGAAAGAGCTTGATTTGTGCAGGTGATGCAGAATAAAGTGTGAGCACCACTGTTACAAAAAGTAATTCAGAGCTGGAAAAAAGAAAGTTTTAGATGGCTGCTGCTGGAGGAGGGTTAAGCCAAAGAAAGGCGCATCCTGTCCTTATTTTGAAAATGTTGCAATCCCATCTAAGTAGTCATAACTGCCAGTTGTTGCACAGCCTGCCAGAAATGCAGGGAGGCTTTCCATCTAAGTCAGACAGAGGTTACCAATTGGTATTTCCATACAGTTTTATTCCCAGTGTTAAAGAACTTCCAACCAGTATGTCTTTAAAAAATGTGTAATAGCTGTACAATATTAAGATGTTTAGAAACTGACAAGATCCCTTGCAGGGACTGCAATCTCCTCTTGAAACAGGTTCTGAAGAATCTGGAAATACATTCTGACTAGAACTGTAACAAACTGAAATTTCTATTTTGTAAAGTATTCTGCAAAGTCTAAATTTACAAGCTTCAAAGGCAAAAAATTGAAATTAAAATGGCAACAAGAAATTCAAACCCATATTTAAGCTTAAATAAGATGTTTTTCTGTAACATAGAAATATGCTTCTGATACATGAAGTTTAGTCTGAAATTAAAAATGTGTTCCATTCACAAAACGAATTTTTTTTCTGACAGTGTACACTGCTGTAAGATGTTTCATTATTGATGCCATGCCTTTCTGTGTAGTTTTTTCAAAACTGATTTTATTTTTCAGTGGAAAATTGTTCAGTCAAAATTTTTTTAATCTGTTCAAAGTGTACCACCTTTTTATCTAAGCCATAGAATAAATATATTTCTTTGATATAGAAATTCATTTCTCACAGGGAAGATTAAGTCTCTTTCTGAGTATATAAGCTTTCATAAAAAGTTATGCAGGATTAGCAGATGTGCATGGGGATGTTCTTGAGCACAGTTTTCTCAGTCCTATCAAATTGTATCCAGTCACCAGTGGTGTCACCCAGGGATCAGTGTTGGGCCCAGTCCTGTTTAATAACTTTATTGATGATCTGGATGCAGGGATTGAGTCCACATTCAGCAAATTTGCAGATGATTCCAAGTAGTGGGGGCAGTGTTGGTCTGTCAGAGGGTAGGAGAGCTCTGCAGTGGGACCTGGACAGGCTGGATGGATGTGCTTAATCCAACAGGATGAGGTTTAACAGGACCAAGTGCCAGGTCCTGCACTGTGGTCACAACAACCCTCTGCAGCACTACAGGCTGGGGACAGAGTGGCTGGAAAGCTGCCAGGCAGAAAGGGACCTGAGGATTCTGACGGACAGGAGGCTGAACATAGGCCAACATTGTGCCCAGGTGGCCAAGAAGGCCAAGGGCATCCTGGCCCGTATCAGGAACAGTGTGGCCAGCAGGACCAGGGAAGTGATTCTTCCCCTGTATGAGGCACTAGTTAGGCCATACCTTGAGTGCTGTGTCCAGTTCTGGGCTCCTCAGTTTAGGAAGGATGCTGGAGCGGGTCCAAAGAAGGGCAAGAAGGCTGGTGAAGGGACTGGAGCACAAGTCTTAGGAGTGGCTGAGGGAGCTGAGGTTGTTTAGCCTGGAGAAGAGGAGGCTCGGGAGACCTTATCGCTCTCTACAACTACCTGAAAGGAAGTTTTAGCAAGGTCAGGGTCAGTTTCTTCTCCCAGGCAACAAGCAGTAGGACAAGAGAGCACAGTCCTAAGCTGTGCCAGGGGATGTTTAGGTTAGACATTAGAAAGAAATTCTTTACAGAGAGAGTGATATGACATTGGAATGGGCTGCTCAGGGAGATGGTGGATTCACTGTCCCTAGAGCTTCTTAAGAAGAGACTGAACATGGCACATGTTCACAAGGTTCACAAGGTGAGTTCACAAGGTGGTGTTGGGTCATAGATTGGACTCGATGATTTCAGAGGTCTTTTCCAACCTAGTTGATTCTGTGATTCTGTATGACAAGATTTTAAGATAAAAATATATATGATGTCCTGTTTTCGTCGCAAATGTTCAATTTTCTCGTTAAATGAATGGACTGGGGAAAAAAACAAAAACAAAACCCAGAAAAACACAAACAAACAAACAAACAAACAAAAACCCAACAACAACAACAAAACCCCACAAACAAACAAAAAAACCAAACAAACCAAACCAAACCAAACCAAAAAAAGTATATAAATTCTGGATGCCTGAGAGGAGAATTCCTCATTTCAGATTCACAAAACAGGGTGAATATGAAAGTAGTGGGCTCCTCCCACTTTTGAAGTCTTGAGTTTGTTCAAAAGCACGTACTTTGGGGCTTCTGCATTCCCCAAAACTCCTCTTTGGATTTTTTGCTAGACTATAAGATAAGTTAGAGCTTTTGAGACTACTCTTAACATCACAGCTCTTGTCTTCTTTTCTACCTAGTACAGTGTAAATCCTGGAATCTCAAGATATTCAGATGAATATCTGAAGCTGGAAGGTGGAGTTGGAAAACATGGGTCTTCCTGTAAACTGGCAGAAATTGATTAATCTCCATGAAACCATTTCAGTGAATCAGTATTCTCCTACAGAATAACATAGATCATAGAACCTCTAGTGGCACCTTTCTTCTATGGCACAGATGGTTTGACAAAGCTGTCTGCTGAAGCCCTGCTGAAGTGCTCCAACTGTATCTCCTTCACTCTGTCAGATGTGACTGACTAAAAGAAGATAGCACCATTTTTAAAACTCATAATACTGCAAACCAATGGTGGCTGGAAAACACTATGGAGGGGCATGTCAGTGCCAGATGAGTGATTAACTCAGTGAGTGACAGACTTCATAGCTGGAAACTGAAAGTTAGAGCTCATTCAGAGGCACAATTTGAGCTTACCATACACAGTGCTGGGTAATAATTGAGCAGTTAAGACCTGATGATGTCAAGAGATTGTTCAATGACTGCAGCAGGAATTGGAAAAGCAAATAGGGTACTGGAATGTTTAAACAGACAGATAGAAAATAGTGCTATGTTACATATAAGTCAATTATAACCACTCGGCTGGAATAAGACATTCAGTTCTGGTCAAAAAAGATAATTCAGAAAATAGAATAGGTATATCATAGACTCATAGAATCATAGAATGACTTGGGTTAGAAGGACCTTAAAGATCATCTAGTTCTACGCCCCCCCCTCCTCCCCCCCACCACTGTGGGCATGGACACTTTCCACTAGACAAGTTTCTCAGAGTCCCATCCAACCTGGCTTTGAATACTTCCAAGGATGAGGTATCCACAACTTCTCTGGG
Source organism: Margarornis squamiger (assembly GCA_035222235.1). Taxonomy (NCBI): domain Eukaryota; kingdom Metazoa; phylum Chordata; class Aves; order Passeriformes; family Furnariidae; genus Margarornis; species Margarornis squamiger. The sequence goes on along the minus strand of JAWWTY010000106.1, from coordinate 63,409,845 downwards.
CAATCTATTCCAGTGCCTTACCACCCTCACAGTAAAGATTTTTTTTCCTAATACCTAATCTAAACCTACTATCAGTTGGAAACCATTCCCCCTTTTCCTGTCACTACATGCTCTTGTGAATAGTCTCTCTCCATCTTTCCTGTCGTCTCCCTTCAGGTACTGGGAGGCCATAATTAGGTCACAGACCTTCTCTTTTCCAGACTGAACAATTTCAATTCTCACAGCCTTTCCTCGTAAGAGAGGTGCTCCATCTCTCTAATCATCTTAGTGGCCCTTCTCTGGACTCACTTCAACACATCAATGTCCTTCTTGTGCTGGGGACTCCAGAGCTGGATACAGAAATCCAGGTGGGATCTCACCAGAGCAGAGTAGAACAGGAGAATCACTTCCCTCAACCTGCTGACCACATTGCTTTTGATGCAGGCCAGGATATGGTTGAATCATGCTGCAAACATGCATTGCCAGCTCATGGCCAGCCTCTCATGCACCAGCGTTCCAAAGTCCTTTTCAGCAGCCTGTTCATCTGCCAGCCTATGCTGATATCGGGGGTTAGTGTCAGCTGCAAATTTGCTGAGGGTGCACTCAATCCCTTCGTGTATGTCATTAATGAAGATATTAAATAGCACTGGTCCCAGTATGGAACCCTGAGGGACACCACTTGTTACTGATGTCCATTGAAACTTTAAGCCATTGACCACTACCGTCTGGATGTGACCATCCCACCAATTTCTTATCCATCTAACAGTCCACTGATTGAATCCATTTCTCTCCAATTTAGAGAGAAGGATTTTTGGGGGGATTGTGTGAAAGGCTTTACAGAAATCCAAATAAATGACATCTGTAGCTTTCCCTTGTCCACTGATGTAGTCAATTCATCATAGTAGGCCACTGGGTTCGTTTATATGAAGGCTACTAGGTTGGTATGTGAAGATGTGAAGGGAGGCTGAGAAAAAAACCCCAGAAATATAAAGACTCAACATATTATTTTAATTTATAAAGGATTAAAGAGAAGAAATGATAAAATGTAGATATATACAGAGAAGATAAAGCAGTCCCACACACCTAAATTTGTTATTGTATAGGAAAGAATAGATAAATGAAATAAAATAAGGAACAAAAATGTACTTTTCTAAAATCCAAATTTTGGAAGCATAAACTATGTGTGAATCAAATTTTCACAGGCAGAATAGAATTGAGGCCAGTATCTTAATATAGTTTTTAAATGAATCAGACATTTACATACTTCTTTTGACTTTGTATTATATCAAATAAAGATTTTGGAGGCAATATACCTTTCAGACTTAAGAGTTAAGAAGAAACATCCCCAATAGGCAGATTATTTCATAGCTGTTCATTACTTTCCCCAAGGCATCTTGTCATGCTCTCTGTTTGAGACAGGCTACTGGAATTAACCAGTGTTACAACTAGTTAATAAAAGTACACTGTGCAGTATTTGGAATATAGCCTTTTTACATGACAGTAGACCTGGCTGTGTTTAAGCACTTTTCAGACACTGTAACTTAAGCTTCAAGACACATACAGGCATTCCTATAACTTCTTGCCATACCTTCTATCAAAGACGGCATTATGCTCTAGTTCACTCACTGTCTATAAGTGATATAGATCGCGGAGAATACAGACAAGAAGCAATACAGAAAACAAGAAAAAGGTTTAACAGCCAAAGGAAATATAACTCAACATACAGTAAAATGACTAGCTTCAAAGAATCACAGAATGTGCCAAGTTGAAAGAGATGCACAACGATCATCAAGTCCAACTCAGCCCTGCATGGAACCATCCCCAAGAGTCACACCATGTCCCTGAGAGTATCATCCAAACACTTCTTGAACTCTGTCAGGCTTGGTGCTGTGACCACTACCCTGGGGAGCCTGTTCCAGTGCCCAACCAGCCTCTGGATGAAAAACCTTTTAATATCCAACTGGACCCTCCCCTGACACAACTTCAGGCCATTCCTTTGGGTCCTGTCACTGATCATCACAGAAGAAAGATCAGTGTCTGACCCTTCTCTTCCCCTCACAGGGAAGTTTTTGATGGCAATGAGGTCTCTCGTCAATCTTCTCTTCTCCAGGCTGAACAGACCAAGTGACCTCAGCTGCTTCTCATACAGCTTCCCCTCAAGGCTCTTCACCGTCTTTGTTGCCCTCCTTTGGATGCTCTCTAATACCTTAATATCTTTCCTTTATTGTGATGTTCAATATTCAAGGGGAGGCCACAGCAGTGCAGAGAACCAGATCACCTACCTCAACCAGCTGGTGATGGATCTCTATATCATCCTTCCCATTTATGAATCATCTTCAACTCAAAATTAGTTTTGAACTCTAAAGAAGGCTCTCAAATGTTTTATAAAGGAAAAGGTCATTTTTAAAAGGTGGTTGTTTTAGCACTTCTTTTTCTTTAAAGTTAGACTGGGAAAATAAAAATATTATTCACCTGAAACATCAAGACAACCAAAACATTCAAAAACATCATGAAGCATTTAAGATACTTATGATTAATTAACCAATCTATTGATGAGAGACTGAAGAGCAGTCAGAAATATTTGAAGTGTGCTTAATTAATAGTTTTTATGATTCCTTGTTTCTTCAATGTTGTTTGCCATTTCAGACTGTGAAATCAAAGATTTATAAGCTTGTTAGTATTTGCACATTGAATTCTGCCATTACTCATGTGGGCTGCTACACAAGAGCATAAACTACTGTGGTCTGAGAGCCTTTAGAGCAATAATCTCTCATGTTAATTCTATACTTGGGAAAAAAAAGGTCTCAGCCTTGTTCATGCTCCAATACTAGACATAATATATAAAATTTGGAAGATATCCTGCCTTCTTGAATTCAGTTGTGTCAGTTTTGTTGGTCACTTTAGTGGGATCAAGATCAGAAAAGAGACTCTTCCCTTTAGTGGTAACCGACTGTAAATGGAAAGAAAGTCAGAATAAGCCTGTCATAACAGTTTTTCAGAATCACATCAGTCACTAAGTTTATGGGGTTACCTTTCTATTTACTAGGTTTGAGAAGGTTTGGTTTTTTTTCCTTTAACTTGTCCAATCTCCTCTTGTATTCATCTAAATATTTATCATCCATGATACTTCTGAAGAAGTATTTCCACAACTTAACTACACATTTAATCAGAATCTCCCCTGGCTTGCTACTTCATGGGTTTCATTTGATACCCCTTAGTTCTCATCTTTGGAAAGAGGGTGAATGACATAACCCTTTCTGCTATGTTACCACATAAAGCAAATTAAACACCTTACTCCTGCTTTTCTCTGACAGAATATGCAGTTCTGAAGGGGAGGATGGAAGTAATTTCACTAGTTTTAATGTATAATTATCACTGCAACAGAGATTTTTTTCTGTATTATTGGTGATGCAATAGGATCCTGTAACTTCCTTTTATTTAAAAGAAAAAGGTCTTAAAGTTTCCAAAGTACCTCTTTTATTTATAATGCGGGACTTTTCTTTAGGGAGGAATGATGACATGGAAAGTACATTTATTGAATTTCTCTCAACATGGGCAGTTCTGCTGCACCCAGGCCCTTAGCTCTTGTTACTGGTTTGCTGTGGGTACCTCCTCTGTGAACATCCTGGTTCTTCCTTGATTATTTACCTGGAGGCCTCAAATTTTCCTTAAGTTTTCCACAGGCCAAAGAGGCAGATAATGCTCTCTTTAGCATTTCATGTAGGTGAACAAGGGAATACATTTAAGTATTGAAACACTTTAGATCATCACCTTTAATATCAAGGTGGCTGTAGTCAGTGGATACCTTCACTAGCATGATCAAATCACCAGCTGTTGGACCACAGCAAAAGGTGGTGTGACAGTGGAGAAGGAAAGAACAGGCTAGGGACAAAATTAAACTTCCATGCAAGCTCTCCAGTGTGAGAGAAATAACAAAAGGTGCACTGCCGTAATATTATGGCAGACCAAAAAGAACTGAATACAGATGTCTACCCATGCAGAATTCACAATATGATGTGGGCTTTAGGACTTAGATATTGTCTCTCAAAATAGAGTAGGAGTCCTTTCACCAGCTGTAATGAAAATTAAATGAGACTACTCTTGAGCAAGTGGTTAAGAACAAGCCTAGTTTTTAGGCACATGAGTAGTTGATTTCAGAGGGGCCTGGTACATGTGTAAGTACCTCACAGAATTGAGATTATATTGAATTATACACTGCCAGGACTAACTAGCATGCAAAAGTCATAAAATCTAATTGAAACAGCAATATGAAAGTAGCAGAATTTAGCCTCATTACATTTTTTGCTAACATGCTGTATTTAATTTCTCCACTTCCATTCAGGAAAATCTCCCTTAAAACTCTTTTCTAGTATTCAAATGTATGATGAAAAGGTTAATATTATTTTGACAGAATTAAATATGTTCTTAGAGGTTTTAAAGGAAACATGTTTCAAAACAAAAATACAAATAATACCGAACCCAATCTTTATTTCCCCAAAAAGGCATATGCTGAATTTTATGTCAGGCTGATTTTGAACTGGTAAGAAATGTCAGATAAGATATGCATTGTGAAAACTTAGTATGGGGGAGTGGGGTGTTGTTTAGTGCCTGTTTTTATGTTGCCTGCATTCATTTATGTTGTAACTAAACAATGGAGTGAGTATAGTATCTGTAATTATTCAAATAGGCGCATTTGCAGTTATAATGAATTCTTTTGCATGCAAAACTATTATTTAAAAATGAAAGGGAAGAAATAAGCTCTTTATGGCTTCAAATAAAAAAAAAATCCACCAGATAATGTGATAGATCAATTTATAATTGTCAGACAGACAATTCTTTTTAATAAGAACTTTTAAAATTGGAATTGCTTCTGCTAGTTGATTTAAAATGTTGGGACAAGATGTCTATCTCTTACACCATTCAGCTCTTACTAGACAGAGCTTTTAGACATTTCATCATATCTGGGAAGTCTTCAGCTAGCAGAAGTAAATAATTTCTACTCCATTTTTTTTTCTGTCTGTCATGGCTTGCTGGTGTATTGGTTTAAATGCTCTTGTTGAGCTTGTAACTGATCATGTATTACAGAAGCTCCAAAGGTGTTCTAAAATGCATAACATAGTATTTGTTGGAGAAATTCAAATGCTAGAAGCTTAATAGTTTCTAGTTTTACAGCAGTGTAATTTTATGCAGTGACAGCAACATCAAACTTGAAGAACACAACTGTGACTCAAGTCCTCCTCATAATTAAATTTGTAAGACATAGATGCTGAGTAAATGAGGGTTCACACATTGCTTATTCTGTTTAAAGTAAAAATTTCTGTTGACTTTAACTTTCCATAGGTAGTTATTAACTGTAGGTGGTATCAATTTCTGGAGCTATTTTACAAAACCCCTGAAATTAACATGTTCATTGTTAGGTCCTGTTTAATTACAGTTTTATATTGTTTACTAACCATCTGGGCATCTTATTAGATGCTATAACCATCATTTGGTTTGAGCTTCTTTGCTTGCACTAACTGCTAGTTATAAAAGATAATGACTTGGAAGTGAAAATATGCAGCTCACATGGGTAGCACAAGCCATTGTTTTAGCTATCCCTGCTGTTCTTTGTATTCTGATCCTTTGTGTTCAGAAGAGGAATAAACCCTCAAAGTCTCACACTCTACAAAGAACCTGGTGTAGGGTGTGTGAGGGTTTACTGCACTTTGTACACTCTTTATGGCCAAATCTGCAAGAGAAATACAAAGATAAAAGCTTTATTTTTCTCCTGAGCGTTTAGTGTTCATAGAGACTAATAGCTGATTAAGATAAAAGGAAATATTTGATGGCTAAAATCCAGTAATATTATCTGTTTCAGGTCAATTTGACATTTAATATGTCGTTTCCTCATCAACAATTGCACTACAAGGGACAATTTAAACATTTAAAGAGAACAAGGACTGATCTGTTTGTGTCTTTCATAGTTGTTTTTTTTTTACCTAGGTGATACTTTATCATTACAGCAGTGACATACATTTATGTATATAGATACTCTATAAAAAAGATTCATCTATATATTAAGGGCTTTATTAAGACTGCTAATGGTCTCCTGAAGAATTATTATTATTTTAAATAATTTAACACTATTGAGTTGTTGGATTCTTCTTTCCAGAACTATGAGTAAAAAAAAGGAGCAAAGCAGCTGTAATTTTTTGTATGTGCATATATTTTGGTAGATTAATGCAGGATTACTGAATAGCTTTGTAAATTCAATATGAATAGCGAAGCTTCCAGGAACATATCTAGGTTGTCAACAATGATAGTGATGTAGACTCATGAACAGTGAACAATCAATAACTACTGAAAGCTTTGATTTTTACTTAAATAATTTCTCTGAATCCTTGCAAATACTTGCATGGCCAGTAGTCAAAAGTATTTTCGTGATGGACTAGTGTAGTAAAGGGGGAAAATAATTGTAAGTAATTGACAATTTATTTTTTTTAATTGTTGAGGAATATTCTAGACTGTTACCTGAGATTAATTTCTCTTAAAAAATATTATGTAAAAATATAATTCAGTTTTTTAAGTAAAAGCAGCAAGTGGTAACCATTGGGTTAGAATTAACAGCTGTGCTTGGTGACAACCAAAAACTGCTCATTTTGAAATCCAAGTAGGCATCTTCATTGTATCTGGTATTACTGTTCCATATACCATCTTTTATGGCTAATGACTGGCAAGGAGAAGCCACCTTTTTGCAGTCCCTTTCCTTTCACCTGGTGAATAGACAATGAATGCAAAACTGGCCTGAGCTGTTCATCATGAACTTTTCCCAGCTGAAACAGTGATGCATCTATTTACGTACAACTGTATAATATGTCACTGTCATTTAAGGCATTCATTATATTGTGCTAAATAACTGGTTTCATCTGTTAGGTATGGAAATTTAAAATCTTTTTTATAGCTTACCAAAAAATTGTTTGTCTCATTTATTTTGGTTGTATAACAATCCAGAGAAGACTATGACATGCTTTTTTTTTGTTTTTTTTCTTTTGTGCTAGGAGACTTTACTGGGTTTCAAACCAGCACTTGCAAGGTATCATGGTGTAAAAGAATTAGAATCACTAACAGGACAAAAAGACCAGCAGACACACAATCCGTAGACCCTGACCTGTCTTCTGGAAGCAGGGAGTATACATCAGAGGAAGAGTCACTGCCCACAGCTGCTGTTCTGAGACTGTTCTCTCAGCATCAGCTAAAGGCCACTGTCCAATCAGGAATAATAAGACATCAGAGCTTGGTCTAGACACATTATAATTGTGTCTGATTATGCCTTCTTCAATATGGGCCTGAAGAAAATCTTTAGGAAATTATCAGAAAGGTCATTGAGGAAAAAGAAAATGAAAACTTCTTTTAATTCTCTACAGAGGTCTTCATAACCTTTGGTAGAAATTTTACAGGTGAATGCCTCTAAACAGGAGACTTTCTTGAAATCCTTCCTTGAAATATCCATCATCTCCATTAGCTTTTGTGGATTTTGTGAATATTCTTCAGCTCCTGTCCCCTTTAAGACTATAATTACTAAGCAGAGTTTGCAAAAACTAAAAAGTGTCTTTGTCCTGTACATAACTGGAAATGTCTCTGTTACTGTTTCATTAGGGACCTGGAGTTCCCTGCCCACCTTATTCTATACAGGTGAGGATGCATTCTCATATTCAACATTCTTAGTCATCTCTGAATATATTCCTTACTTAAAGCAAATTCCTAGTTCTGCCTTTTCTCAGGTTCTTTTGCACAGTCAAAATGGTTTTTGGTTAAAATTCTCTTGACTCCTGTGGTTTGCATTGCATGGGAAGTTTAACAGTTCAGGTCAGATTTATGAAGGCACCTCTGCTGTTTCCCTTTACAGGCTGAAAAAATGAAATGTATTCAGATAAATTCTTGTAAATATAATAATTAAATAATTCATATATAAAATCCGTGAGTAGGAAACTCTGGCTTCTCTCCTATAAATACAGATGTCATTTCACATGCATGCCTTTTATTTGTTATTCTTCAATGATTGCATTCCTGTTGCAAAATATTTCTTCATGCTGCAACAATGAAAGACTCAGTGCTTCTGTTTAGTTTTGTATCCAGTATAAATGAATTATTTTGAGAATATTGTTTTGAGTCTATCACTTGTACTTATTAATAATGACTTATGAGAATGGAGCCTACGAACAAGACATTGGCAGCATCTCTGTTTTGCCCACCTGTTATAAAGGGTTTTTACATATTCCTTTCTAAATCATTTCTCTTGATAAAGCAGGACTAATGAATATATTGTTTCTCTGAATTTTGAAGGACAAATCCTCATGCACACTTTGTGTTACTCTGTCTTTGTGAGATACAGAATGGCAATGGTACTGTTTCCCTTATGTACTATGGAAATTTCCTCACCACAGAAGCAGTTTAGGGAACACATTCCATTCTGTGCTAGACGGCTCTTACAGGTCCTGGTTAGCAAGTCTTCAGGCAAGAGAAGAGCGTTAATGCACTAATGGTTAAGTCCTCTATGTTTTTCGTGGACCTGATGATAGTGAGTTCTATAAGCCCTACCTGAAAAAGAATTCCACTCTTCCATTCAGGTTTAGACATAGGTTAACTACAGCATTATGAAAAGCCCACAGCCACCAGAGAATAGCGATATTTTACAGGCAGACTTGCAGTGCTGAACATTTGCTTTAATTAGGGAACAGAAGCTTAACTCAAAGCAGCATCACCTTTTATTTATGTATGGGTTTTATAAATGTTCTGTCAGTATTTCATCAAGCTTACATTCTCACTCATGCATCAGAATCCCATTCCAAATGGTAGTATATAAACATGGCAGGAAAACATTACCCTTGCTCAAAGAGGTTATAAGACAGGAGGCGGCAGGTTGCTACACACAGTGGGCAAGTGGGTTGAAACCAGAGGATGAAGTTGCTCAGATCAACAGGTGGCATTATCAGCCCACCAGCAACTTAATCATTGTCAGCAGCCAACTTCAAGGAGGGACTTTCTGAAGAAGGTTAAAGAGGAACCTTTGTGGATGCTTACAGTGAACTCCTATCAGACAGTAGAGAAACCTTTGAAGACTTTGTATGTTTGAAACTATAGCTCTTAGCAATGCCAGTGTCATAATTTGATCAGGGACGGAAGCTGTGACAAATGAAAACAATATATAGGAAAGGAATAGTATATGCCGTGCCTTGAAAATTGAAGACAAGTTAAATAAAGTTTACGCTTGAATAGGCTGCATAGTGGTTAACACAGGAGTGATTAATCCAGTGCCCTGAGAAAATGATCATTGCAAAACCAGTAGCTATTTGGAGGATGTAACTGGCTTTGTTCGATCAAGACTTTCGTTCCTTGCTGGATAGATATTCATTCTTGTGAAAAAAGTCTCTGCTAAATTATGTATAAAATCTAGGAAAAATCTGTGTGTCATTTTTTTAACACAAGTCAAATAACTTTGTATCACTATTCAAATAACTGTTCTTGTTTCTGTTTTCTTTCAAATCAAACATCAGTTATTTTCCTGTGTTACTTAAAAACATCAAATTAATGTATTAGATTTTCCCCTCATATTTGTACTCCATTATGACTAAGGCGATAACAGAGACTTCTTTATCATTCATCTGTTTCTCCAAGATCAGCATGAATACCTTTATAAAGCTATTTTCAACATACTTCATAGAAGAAGTAATTTTCTGACATATCACATTGTATTGAAGCATGGTGCTCTCTTTCATTGAGGTAAACAATTTGTGTTGAGTTTAGCAAGTTGTTTTGACTGACAGAATTTGAAAATGTGAAAACATAAAAATAAAAACTGCTGTAGATCTCTAGAACAAAGTGTTCCCATTTCTCATTTCAAAATACTTTTTTTTCTGACGCTAATCCTTATTTCTCTAGTATTTAACAAAAAAAGTTACTTTCAGATTAAATCAAATTAGGTATTTTCTTGACCTTTTTTTTTTATTCTAACTTTTTTTTGCCTGGTTTATTATTTTTTTTTTTAATTTTCAAAATTTATTATGAAATAGAGTATTGACCTTTCAAACACTGTGAGCATTGTATCAAATATCTTTGGATACTACACATTAGAGAAGATGGGTATAATACTTCTTTAATGTTCATATTCTCCTTTAATTTAAGCTTTATGTACATACTGGATTTTGGGTGTCCTCGAAGTTGTAAGGAGCAATGCAAAGCACTTGTATATCAACTATTTATTTTTATCTTGTCTTGCAATCATGAGAATTCCTTTGGCACCCCCAACAGTAAGAGTGCTTCATAGTTTTTAAACTTCATTCACTACCATATGGGATATATATTAGCCAAAACTGTCAATGGGAATAATGTAAATTTATTACAGGACTGATTTTTTAAGCATTAAATGTATATAAGAATCTATTTTTATAGGATGAAAGGCTTTTGTAAATGGCATGAAAAAATTTAAGCAGTGTAGACCTGACTACTGTTTCTCATGGTGTAACCCACATGCTACTAATGTAAAAAACAATGCAAAAAACAATGTAAAAAACTATTCACTCATGATACAAGTCCACCTCACAGCTCTGCAACAAGAAAAAAAGCACTGATATCTTTCTTTGTTTTTAAAGCATCCACATTAATTCCAAGTTATTCTCTTGTGCCAAATACAGTATTGCTGCAAAAACTCTTTGAAGTAGCAGCATCGCCCTCTTTGCTATTTTTTGATATCTGTGAAGATCTGCTGCTTCTAAGCAGAGCACATGTATAGAGTTGATGTAGTGGGAATAAGGAATGCCATATCTGATTCATTAGTTGCAATTACTTATCATTATTCATTATTTATTTTGATTTATAATGGATAAAAAAAACCTACCCAGGGCCATTTTAACATGAATGATAAATGGAGTCTCATAAAACGATTAAACTGGCAACTGCTGCTTGTCTCTTAAGTGGACAATAATTGATGTAAGATTGAGAAATTCCAACCCATGCTGGTCTCAGTCTTTTTTTATGCAATTGTAATTACAAAAGCTGACCAATCTTCCCCAAAGCTAAGAAACTTTTGGGAAATTTGTAGCAAATGACGAAAAGACAAATTAGGGCCTTTTGTAAAATTTTCTCATCACAGGCAACAAAATTGATTCTTGAACACCAGCAGTCAATTCAGTTCTGAGTCTGCAGGGGACTAAAAACATGTCAGGGAAGGTTTGAGGTTAAAACTCTTTTGTAATTGTTCAGGGAATCTGTCAGAAGATCTAGAACCTCTTCTACAAGCTGGAAATGGTCGTTCATGATACTAATGTAGTACAGCTGCTTTGAATAATTAAAATCCTCACCAAGAACAGAAAAGGACATGATCTGTTACAATGTCAGGACATTGTTAAATACTATACCGGAAAAAAAAATATATACACGCACACTAGTATTTTTTATCAGGTCATATTAGATTTCTACCGTAAAATATATCCATAGTATATATACTTTGATTCTATTGCTGTTGATCATTTAGACACTACAGCATTGTAATTTCTGTCTACCTAATAATGCTACCTACTTTGCTGTCCTTTGTAAAGCAAAATCTTAGTGCCTAGGAAAGCCTTGCAAGTGCTAACATAAGCAAACATATTGGTCTTACAGTCACCAAGAAAGCAATTCTAAATATCTTCAATTTGAAAATAAAAAAATTAATATACTTATCATTATGCACATATTCTTTCTCTCTTAGGAACAAGAAGAATGTAGTGAAAAGGGCTCCCTGTCTGCCTTGTGGCAAGCATATCATGACATGCTTAAAGGAAATTAATTGTTCATTGTCTGTCACAGTGATTTGTGAGCACACCAGTTCTTTGTATTGTAACTCTCAGTACATCTAAATGTGAAATAGGAGTTATCCATGACAGACAGTCTCCAGTGAAGCCAGCCCTCAGTATATTATGCAGTTTTAACAGCTGGAGATCTTCATGTTTGTGCCTTGAAGAGAAATGAACTTTAGTTACCAGTCATCTGTACAACGTTCCTTTAGTAAGATCTGGACTATGGAGTCAGTATAGTTGTAGGCAACAGGAGCATGGGTATTGTTTAGTCAATCTTGCAAGGGGCAACATAGCCCCTTGTGCTTCCCTGAGTCTTTCTGTTCCCACATGTGGTCTTCAAATGAGAACTGTAGGAATACCCCTCAGTTTGAGGGAACACCATGTATCCTTCTTCTCCAGGAGCCACACTACAAAAACATGGTGTCTTGTTAATGAAGATTTTCTGTTGATGTACGCACATTACCTATATGACAGGCCATATTCAGCCACCTAGGAAGGCAGTATAACTTAAGCATGCTAGTGAACATAAGTATAGTACTAACTGTTCTATCAGCTGTAGAGCTAATGAGCATGTCTGGTTTCCTACCGTCTTTTGTCCTTTAATCTCTCAGATCTGTCTTCCATGGCAATAACATCTGTTCCTTCCTGGGTCTGTCTGTGACACCGCAGCAGATAAAGCATTTTGTCATTAGTCTGCAACTAGATATGTCCAGATTGCCTGGCCCAGATGCCTTCAGATGGGGTATGTAGCTGTTACATTCCGCCTACCTTCCTCTCGGGAAATTGTATCTCAGGATGTAGCTGTGTCCACAGTTATCTATCTCCCCTTTTTCTAGTTTCCAAATTTATAACATCTTTCAGAAAGTCAAATTCTCTTTGAGCCTTTACCTCTTTGTTAACTCTACCTAAAATTGGCCCACTGTGTCAAAACTTATTTGAGGGATGAGAGGGAAAGACAAGAAGTTAGCATTTTGAAATGAATACTGTTTCTTAAAAGTCTAACTTTATATATCAAATATCTTATTAAAGTTATTTGATAAACCGTGGTAATATTTCTCTAACAGATCAAAGGAAACTAATCTGTATTCAGTAGATTTGCAAATACGTATAGAAGCCATTATATACTATTTAGTCTGCAATTTTCATCATAGTAGTCTTATAAGTAAATTTATGAAGCTCACTTTCTCAGCAGGAATAGCACAATATTTCAGCATCTTTCAAAGTAGTGTTTTGGGTCTTTTTGCTGCCTTTTATTGGCCAAAAAAACAGGATTTTGATTAACATAGGCAAAGACAGGCTTTGCACAGATTTTATGTAAAAGTGAGAGCAAGTGTGGTGACTTGAGTCCTAGAATTATTTTAGAATAGACACTTAGACCTTTACATTTTTTATAGCTTTGCAGTGGTTTCACACTTTTTATATTTTAGGGTTCTCTTTGTGCAAAGGCTGGTGTTGCAGACTTCTCAGTCATCAATTTTGCTGTATAAATTGAAAAGCTTCTAGGTTTCTATTACACTTACCTAACACCACAGATCATAGAGGAAGTAAAGAAAGCACTAATGCACATGAGAAAAATTGGCTTTATTTAATACTAGATAAGTTTTTCCCCCTTCTGAATTAAGAGTTAAATTATGCATAGACAACATAAAAGATTGCTCCCCTCTGTGCCCTGACACTTCATCACTTAATGGATAGATAGGTGGAACTTCAGAAATAAATTATTACCATTAAAAAAAAAAAAAAATCAAGTGTAAGAACTTGATTACCACTGCAAGACTTGTCCTGATATTAAGTTTGCAGCATGTGCTGCATACTAATGCCAGGTTTGTGTGGTAAAGGGCAAGATGGACAGCTCTGCAAGCGTGTGCTTACTAATTAACCAGCATTGAAAACAGCCTTTTCATGAGAGAACAGTCATCTCCAGTACAACTAGGATGCAAATGATTTTGCTGCTTAGACCAAGAAATGAATACAAAAGCAGGCTGGCTGCCACTGGAACAAAAGGAAAGCAGCTTATAGAAGACTATTAGGTACCAAAGATGCTTTTTCATTCTCTATTGAGAGTTTTGGCACTATAAAATTACTAGATGTATAGATTTTTTTACTAGTAGCCCTGAACTGAATGGACAATGAAAAAGTGAAGCAGAAAGAAAGAGATTAACCAGACAGTGCTGCCAAGGTTCATTAGTTTTATTCTATATAATCAATTTTCTGCTATTCTTCCAACACCTTATTTAATGCTTCCAACACTTGCAACGACTTTTGCTTCTGCTTTCTCTTAAAATGCAGGTATTTATATCAACAGTGCTGGGAAGTGACTTGTGATCAGTTATGATAGTTGTTTTGTTTTGTTTTATTTTATTAGAACAGCCTTAGTTGAAAGTCAAACAAATGTAATACAATTCTCCCAGACAGTCTCATTTTCCTTTCTGGGTCTAACAACACATTTGTGTGTGAACACCTGTTTTTAATAAATAATTGAAGCTTCAGGTCTTCTGCTTTTCAAAAGTGTCACGCTAAGATAATTAATATTGGAATTGTACTGTGAAGCAACCTTTAGATTTTAAGTCAGCTATTGTAATAATTTTTGATAGGAATCATAGAAGTTAAAGGAAATCAGCTATCTATTGTTGGTGGCAGAAGTTTGGAAGTGCTGCATTTTTTCATGTTATGACTCTCAGTACATACAACTGTATTGCTCACTGTTTCTATCTCAACCAGCTGATAGAGCTTAATAATTGAAAATGAAGTCATACAATACATTTCTACTTGTGGGAATTATAAATAATTATTCTGTTTTGAACATTACAAAGTATTAGAAATTATAATATTTTAATTCCATGAGGATCCAGATTGAAAAGATAATTTCTAGAATAATTCTTCGGGGTTTTTGTGAAGAGTATGGATGCCTCAAGCAATGAAATATATAAACTTTCTGGTTTGGGTTTTCTTCATGAGGGAAAAATCCAGTCTTTTTAGCCCAGAATTATAATTCAGTTATTGACAGTATAGTGCCTGGACCACCCAGTTAGAAACTCACAGCTACTTACAGAGCAGTTAAACCATGTAAAGCTCTGCCCATGTTAGGGAAAATCTCCACTGACAACTGGGATGTACTGGCAGGCAGCCCTTTCCAGCCTACTAGGTTTTATTCATGTGAATTTGTGCACAGTTTTCAATTAACACCTAAAAAATGTCTGTGGTAAACGTGTAATATTTTGATCTTAATAAGAAAAGGATAAATGTGCTTAGGCCCAAGATGCTTGTTATTTTTATTTGTGTCGCAGTAGGGGGAAAATTTTTGACAGTAGGAAAATTACTCACTAACTGAGCCTACAGTGTAAAGTAAAGGCATACGCTCTTCCTATGAACTCTCTCCCTTTGCTGTCACAATTAAATATCACAATCCTTTATCATTTACAATGGATTTCAATGCTTCTTGTATTGGTATTTACTCCTGAATTATTCCTCTGATTTATCCTGCCCTGGCTTTGTACAGTTTGTAAAGCTGTGTGTCCCCAGCCAAAAGATCTATGTATGTGTCCTTCCTGGACTTGACTTCCAGTCAAGGTGGGATCAGCATGAGTATAAGCCACAGATTTCCAAAGACAGAAAATTTGGGCTCATCAGCCATAAAGGAGTCATTATGTAATTTATTCAAACCCCCAGTTTCTACAATTAAGGGACCAAAAGAGGGAATCAGTTTCAGAACATTCATTTGCTTTAGATAGATCCTTGGAGAATTTTGGCTTAGGCCAGTTGTATTCATTACCTTTTAGAATACTTGTACTTCTCAAAACAAACAAGACAGGATGGCCATAGGCATTAATGTTAATCAGTGAACAAAATTCTCCAGCAATTTATAGTGGAAGCATAATCACTCCATTTTTATCTTTGAGTAAAGTTTGTAATTGTTATTGGATTTCTAGGTAGCTAAGCTGTAAAATGGTAAGCACAGAAATGTTGCAGGCGCAGGTTACATGTCATACAAATATTGTTTAGCTCCTGAGAAACAGACAAGAGAAGAAGAGAGAAATTTAACCGTGTAAGAGCCCTATGAGTTGAATGAAAAATGCTCTCACTCCTGAAGACATGCAATTCATTCAGTTCAGGCCACAAGAAGAGGCAGTCCAATCCTTTTTAGGTCAGATGCCTGGCTCACCACTGCAAGTATAGAGAGCCGGTAGTCAGTGTTTGGTTCATGTCTCCTTGAGTTTTGTTTTGCATAACCTTCTGTTATGAATGTGCACCTAATGGGGTGTGGGTTGCATCCTCATTTATTACCTTACTACTGCTACTTCTGACCTCCTTCACTATCCGGCAGAGAGAAGCCCCACATGTGAGGAATGGCCACCTGAGCTCTTGGCACTATTCATTTCAAGCAAGATTAAACTCATCATCTTATGTCCTAACCCCTATTCTGAATGAACCTGTGCTTCTCTCTTCATGGTATGCCACAGGGAGTTAGAAGCACATGACTGTCAGCTCAGTGGAGAGTCTCTCCATATGACCAAGGAACTTAGCGCAGACACAACCAGGTTCCTGGTCAGTCCCATGAACAGGAAAATTCTCCACTTAGGACTGCATTAGACAAAGAAATAGTACTGCAGCAGCATCCAGGAGCCAGTCCAATGCCAAACACCCTGTTACAATTATGTTTCTTCATGCTACTTCTGGTCTTCTGGCTCTTGACTTCTCCATGCCTGGCTCCCCACAGTCAAAGGAGGAGGGTGGAAAACACATTTTCCCTCAATTAGAAAGTGGACTACATTAGTGTTGACCTAGATGAATTTAAGGTACTTAAACAACAATTTAGATAGGCAGACCTGGTTCGTTAAATGAGCATGGAATGATGACTTCTGTCCCTGGAAATGCATCTACCTGAACGAGATTACAGCAAGTAGGTGCTGCCCACACTCTCTCTCATTTTTGTAAGTGGTAAGGAATTCTTTAGTCCTGAGCGGGTGGTCTAATACCTTGATGAATTGCTGAATTAATATTTACCTGAATATTTAACTGCTTTTCTAACTTTGCCAGTGTTTTATATTATGTCCTCTACTAGAAACAAAATAAACATAATAGAAGGTTAAGATTGCATTAGTATAATCTATTAGTAGTAAAAGAATTTGTTTATAGAAATTTATCAGGAATTTATAGTGGCTGTAAAACATTATAAACAGTTTTATTCATAGGACTCTGAGGACAAAAAGAAAACAATCTTGATATGAAGTAAAACACAATAGAGGATAATTCAATGCATGGAAACATTTTGCTGCCTTTTATTTTTTTATTTTTTTTTTAGTTATTGGTGTATATGAAACAGCCATAATAATAATAGAATAATATGTGTAATAGAAGACACATAGTAAATCCCGTAAATGTCACATAGACTTTTATGCATGTTCCTCTGTATTAATGAATTTTAGGTAAATATTGCACAAGTGTTTGGTTCTTATTTCCTTAAACAGTTTCCAGAATAGCGTTATTACGGAGTCAAACATGTGATTCCATATGTGGCAGCCAAAGCCTTTGGTAGCTTAAACCTGTCCAGTTTCTTTGACATTCTTAAAGTTCCAGCCAATAATATTAGCAGTGGACTTACATAATTTTTTCAGAAAAAGGCCAGCAAATATCAGTTTTGGCCTAGGCATTAATATTTATTATTGCACTCAGTTCAAACCACTGTTTCTAGAAATATAAGGATTGCGTCCCCTCAGTGTATGTCTGATAGTTACAACTGAAAGGAAAATTTGGGGGAACTGACAACTCAGTGAGTGTAGTTGGGTATTGTAGGTGAAGCTTCACACCCATTCAAAGTGATTGTTTGCAAATCCCTTTGTAGCATTATTCCATGTGATTATCTTGAAAATACATACATATGAACAACTTTCCCTTTAAATTAATTCCGATTTTTTGTTTGCAAATTTGACTAAATTCTTTACCTTTGAGCCTGTATGAGAGCTCCAGAAGATAAGCAAAATGTACAGAACAGTTGCATGTAACAGTTGCATGTAACAGTTGCATGCTTAGTACAGAGCTGTGAGTAAAGGTGCTTACTAATTACAGTGAAAGTTATCATAGAAGATTATAGATTAGTGCAAAACAGAACAGAGGCACCTGAGAGAAATGAAAATGACAGATTGAAAAAAAGTCATTGTATAGTAGGTATTCTTATTCATAGGTTAGTCAATAGTTGCAGTAAATGTTTTTCATATATGTTGAGCAAAAATGCTGTGGAGTTTATTTTTAGTGTTCATGGTTTATTTAGAATTAAGACCTGTAATTTCCAGCAGCTGTCATTCTCAGTATAAGGATGCCCATGTTTGTGCCCCAAGTGGCAGTCTCATTAACAAAAACTCTATTAATGTGCACATCAGCATAAACGTACTATAAATCATCTTTTACTGTAGTCTACATAACATTTTTAAAAGACTGTTTCTATCTTGGGTGGAGGAGAAAATTCTTAAAGAATGGTCTGTTGGGACCTGTAACCATGGTAACTAGAAAGCCGACTTGCTATAATTTGTTGTAATTTAGAAAATCTAACACTGATTTACTTTTTACGTCACAAAATATAATGGAATCGACAATAAAGAATCCATACAAAAAAGTGTTGTGCTTCTATGCACTGTTGAAATTCACTTAAAACATATTTGGGGAAAATGATCTGCAATTTAAATAAGGTTTTATTTTCATTTGTAAGTCAAAGGATTGTATCATGATGAAGCTAAATTATGGATATAGGTGTTTATCCTTCTTTGTATCCATGAAATATTTGTGTAAGGCACTTTTAAGAATGTTCTAATGATAGTTCAGACTATATGTGCTTGTAGATTCTCCTTCTACCATTGACAGTGCCATATCCTTCGTGGCATTGCTGTATTTCCGCTTTGGGCAGTTGTTTTGCACCAGTACCTGAAAGCTACATCCAAGACAGCCAGAAAAGATAAAACCTAAAAGCTAAGACTCAGGTAGCCCTATGTCCCTAAGCACTGTTCAAAGAGCTGGATGGGTGGGAGGGATTCTTGCAAATCAAGGGTCTTTTGGAAGCAGAGAAAAAAAGGAAACAGAAATGTTAAGTCAACTCTTCCCAGGGTAGAAGAATGAGTTTCTCCCTTTAATTACATTTTAGAATTGGGGGTCTTTGAAGTCAAGGATTAGCAACTTTCCTACTTTGGGATTAAAATAAAATAGCTAATTAGCCCCTAAGAGAGAAAAGGAGTCCCACGAAGTTGAGCTTTTGGCTTTATTTTATGATTCCATGACCTCTGAGGATTATGCAGGTTTTGTTTTGGAAGTAAAGGACCATTTTGTGGGAAACTGTAACTGAAGGGGATTCCTGTATGAGCTGGTTAGAACCTGTGGTGTCTTTGTGCAGAGATTGTCCAAGTGCAGATTTCTAAGAATTAAGGCCCAGATACTGAAAGAAAATCACTTCTGTTAAATGCTTTGGCTCTCAGTGCTTGCTAAACAAAACATATATTCTCCATATAACTTTCAATTATAGCAATCGCCTTGTTCAAGTAAGTACATTTTTATATTTTGCTCATAATTCCAAGGCAAGGATGACATTTACTGTTAATTCTCGAGGGAAAGACAAATTACAGTCTCTTATACTATCCCTTTGACATTCTTTGCAAGATCACTCTTCTATTTCAGTTGAGAAATAATAGTATCTAAAATTCACAGGCAGGTTTACACAGCGTGTACACACCCCTCAATCTGAGTATTTGCAAATTGAGCTGAAAAAGATTTCGAATACACTGAGTTAAAAAAATGGGTGAAGTTCATGTCACTATTTGTCACGTCCACATCAGTAATTTCAGAAACTACCATTACCTTAGAATATCACAAATGAAATGGAGTTTGCAATATCAATCAAAATTTGAACATAGGAATAGATTAAATAGTTTTTATGTTGAAACCTATCCATTTGAAGAATCACCCAAAAGGCAAGCTGTCTTTTTGTAGAATTTATGTGCTTAGAAGCATCTTTCTTTCTATTGAGTGAATATATGATATAAACTCATGAAGATCAGTTTCTATAAAATACATCTAGATTTTATGAAAGAGTTATAATGAATGAAAACAAAGTGATGCAATTAGTGCAAATCAATCAGCCTGAAGCAAGAGCTAAGAATATCTTCTACCAGTATTTCTGCTCTTCAAAATTTAGCACTTTCTCCAACACTGTTTCATTTGGGATCTCCTTACAAATTATCTTTGAAGTGCAGCTCAGTTTCATATATGGCATTTTGTCAATAAATATCTTTGAAAATCCATACGTTTGTGAGAGAAAACATCAGCAGGCTTTCTTCTGCACATGCATATCTGCCATTGTACTAAGTATTAGCTCTTCTTGGAGTTCCTTTTGGAGTTTTTGTTCTATTATGTTATTATTTCTAGGGAAAAGGCTTTCTTCTATGGGAATTATAGTCCTAAGACACCTCAAAATATTGAATTGGTTTAAAAATAACATTCCCTTAATAAAGAGAGACCTGAGTCAAAGGGTAGTATATCATTATGTAATTAAAAGGTACATAAAATATTCATATGCACAAGAGATAAGACTTCAGAAGTTCAAGTTTAACTTTTGAATCTCTGATTTTTGATGGGGAAAAATTAATTTTGCATGAATGTAGTCTCTTACTTGAAACTTAACTTTAAAAAGAAGAAAAATAATCACCTATGTTCTTTTTACAGTAATAGATGGAGTTCCAGGTTTGGGGTGCTTTGGTTTTTGTTGGCACTTTTTTTGTTTGTGTTTTGGGTTTGTTGTTTTTTTTTTTATTTTAACCAACTTAGTCTAGTTTTATGCTATTCTTTTTTCCTCTCTGATAGCATAGTTAAATTGAAGTGAAATTCTTCTACTTTAAAGTCAAATCACCCTTCTTTTCTCTATTACAATGAAGCCTCCTTGTCTCATATAACCCTACTCTAGAAGAAAGCTTTTACATTAAAGTTTCAGTGGTGGCTCTAGCTTCATGCAAACGTATAATTCGAAACCAGAAGCTTCCTAAACTACTGAAAGTAGAGATCTTTCTATAACTAGATAGGGAAAACCTATTTTCTGTACATAGTCATCAGAGTATTTATTTTTGCTTCTCCTCTTACCTGGAATATGACTTGGTCCTGAAAGTATTGCACCTGATATAAAAGACATTTGGATAGTCTTCTATACGAGGTTTTACCATAATTAATTTCATGAATTATAATCATTTTAATGTTCTGTCAACTAATTTTCACTTTTTCTCAAGGTCTGTGAGAGTATATTCTATTTGAAAAGCTACTTGTGTCTCTACAGGGTGCTGTCTTTGCTCCTGTATGTTTGAATCAAACCACCATCCTCCCTCCCTCCCAGTTTTCAGGGATATACCCATTTAAAATCCATGATATGTTATCATAATGTAAAGATCAGAAATAACTGAGGTGAAATACATGTGGATAGTATGAAAGGAAGGTTTTATGACAACACTGTTTTTGTAGCTGTGGACAAGATATGTGGGAAAGGAAAGGTCAAATAGGATGGAGGGATATGAACTTGACAAGAAGAGGACTTGTGTCAAAAGTCAGAAATGTAGATCCTAGAGTACAGAGGAAAATGGCATGAATCCTAAGGTAAAAAACCCAGTCAGCAACAATAGGAGTGATTGGATGGCATGGATGCTCAGCAGGTCTACAGAGGCCTCTACATTGGGGAGAATAGTTGATGATTGTTGAATAGTTGAATGATGAAAGAAAGGTCTGCTGTACAGGAGGACCTCAATAAATTAAAAGAATATGTGTTGACAAATCTCATTGAAATTCAACAAAAGTAAATGTAAATACTTGCTTCTGAGATAAAATAACCCATGAAGCAGCACTGTCTGTAGAGTGATTGTGTAGGAGCAGTTCCGAAGAAAAGTAATTGAGAGTCCTGGTGGACAAAACTGAGCATGGTTTAGTAGTGTGACTTTGTGATAATGAAAACTAACACTGTATTACTAACCCTGCCTAATAATGATCTATATTAGCAAGAGTGGAGCTTGCATGTCAAGGAACATGATTATTCTTTTCAACAAAGGACTGATGAAACTACATCTTGAGTCCTGGTTCCTATTTTGGGGCTCTCAGTTCAGGAGAATCACTGACTGTTAGGCAACTTCAGCACAGAACACACAGAAAAGAAACTAGCTGTGGTAGTTTACCCTGAAGAGAGGAAGAGATGGGGAGGGGAATATAACTTCACTCTGCCATTCCCAAATGCAGATTACAGACAGACACAGATTGTTTATCACTGTGGAAGGAGAACAGTTGAAGGTTGCACCAATGGAAATTATGATGAGTTATGAGGACAATGGGTCATACTGACAGTGGTTTGACAGTGGAGTAAGTGTTCAGAGAAGCTTGGAGGTTTCCAAAACTCATCTGCAGACCGCTCTTTGCAACCCATCTAACTTTGAAGCTAACCAAGTCATGAGCAGGAATTTGGACTAGATGACTTTCAGAGATCCCTTGCAAATTAATTAATCCTATGTTTCTATGTTGCGGTCTTTTTATCTAAAAGACCAAACCAAACCAAAAAAATACCCATAAGAAAAAATGAGAAGAAAAAGTTGTTTCTGGTTCTTTTTATCCATTGTGATTGCAAACTGTAACTCCATACCGATAAGAATTCCATATCTCTGCCAAGTGTCAAGATGTTAAGACTTTAGTCTGTGTGCCTTTGCAGTTTTGACATGGTATAAAATAGTATTTGGAAAACCTGCTTTCTTGTAGAAAGCTGCTTTAGAAAAGCTGAAACACCTCTACATTTCTATGATGTTGTGTTTCACTCCTCCTTCCTAAAGTGTTTAGCTATTGTAAGCAAGCTATACTTTGCCAAAAGCATAATGACTATACATAATAAATGTTACACTGGCCTGCTATTTGGCTGTAGTGGGCAATCTGGTATTCTGATGCTGCACACCTGGCACTGTTTTAGGGAGGTATATCATGGACATCTCAAATTTGTGACCTACCAGAAATTTTCTTTGAGTTATTAACTTATGTCTCTGTTTTATAACCCACCACACAAAAAATATTTATAGAAATTAACTTTTACCAACAAAGTAAATTATAAATATTCATTTGATTCTCAGGTTGCAGTAGGATATGCACATCACTGACAGCAGCTAGTCAAGCTGACATCAGTGCGTAGTGTGGACTAATCTGCAGTAAAATTATGACTTTAATTAAAGCAAACTATTTCACAACTTTTTTTTTAAATACATGCCAAAGTTCTGCTCATTTAGTACTGTGCAAGTACCTCTGACTTACTCAAATCCTTAGTATGTAGCATGTTTGTTTTCTTTACCAAACCAAGTCGTTATCTCATTTGAGTGGGAGGTCATTCATAGAATCATAGAACTGTAGAATCATAGAATTGTTTATGTTGGAAGAGACCTTAAAGATTATCTACTTCCAACACCCCTGCCAGGGGCAGGCACAGCTTTCACTAGACCATGTTGCTCATAGCTCCATCCATCCTGGCCTTGAACCTCTCCAGGGATGGAACATCCACAACTTCCCTGGTCCTGTTCCAGTGCCTCACCACCCTCAACAGTAAAGAATTTTTTCCTTATATATGTTGTCCTAAAATTATGCATTCAAATAGGAACTATCAAGATTTTATTATTCCTGGTCCAGGACACCCATGGTGTTGTTTTGATATCATGTACTCTAAGACATTTAATGATGCAGCAACTTCATAACCTCAGTTAGAATTCTGCTTGGGTATAGAGAGATTCCCTGAATTGTTATATCCTTAAATCACATCTCCTGCGTTACGTAAATGAAGTGTAAAAATGGCTTACAGTTCCTGCAAGATGCACTGCTGTACAAAGAGCTGCTCATAAAATTACCAGATAGAATGAACAGATTAAGAACATTCAAGCAGTTACTTTCAGTGGATTAAATCTCCATGCTTTTTATTTCAAGTTAATCAGTCCTTTGTAGTGCAGGATGATCAAAACATCAACCCTGTCCAGTAAGCCTCAACAGCAGGAATCGTTATCATGCCTAAGAGCTTTCATTGCCATGAAGAAACTGCTGAACTTTTAGAGATGCCAAGTTGCACTTCCTAAGTGTGTATTTTTTCAGTTCTTTTTAAATTGAACATAGAGTTTTATTAAATGATGTATTCAAATCTTTAGAAAAAGTTTCACAAATATTCTAAGCCATGTTATTCATTCTGTCTAAATTGTAGTATGAACTCTGTATATTGCACCTTAATATACACCCATATATGATATTAATTTTTGCTGGAGGTGACTGGATGATATAGTGTGGTTTTTTTTTTTTTTCAAATTACATGTCTTAATAAACAAGGAGATTTTGTCATTGCCTTACTGAATGCACAAAAATCCCATACTACTTTGTGTTTTACCCTAGACCATTTGAACAAGTAAGGAATAGTTTTCATAAAGATAGAAGACATACAAATGTGAAACCATAATAGACACCCTTGTGTGACACTAACTCTGACATGCTTTATGAAGTGGCTCTCATAACTATTATACAATTAAAAATTTTCAATTGTAATTGACAAACTGTAGTCAGTCTTTTCAAAAATAAGTACCTGCTAGTTCTTCCTAGCAGAAAGGAAGTAAAACATTGGTGGTGCTTTTTTTTAAGAAAGCTTCATAAACTTCAAATATTTTCTCTAATAAAGACTCATAGATGTGCTACATCAGTATCAAAACCTAAGAACTATGAATAGATGATGAATAGATGCAGGTATCATGTGTCTAACACCAGTGGTGTCAAAGTTTGTCAGATCTTTTCAGGGTATTGCTTATTTTATCAGACTATTTTTTTTAAAAAAAAGGGATGAGGTCTTTTAGGAGTTTTAAGTCAACAAATGTTTATGGTAGCTAATGTATTCTGAAATTACTGTGGGAATTGGCATCATTTCTACCTCACCCCTGTGCTGGATCCCCTTTCTTATCCCCTTCTTCTAGAAGTAGACATTTCCCTTGTCAAACACTTTGAGACTCAGTTCCTGTTTGGGCACATGTTTCTGCTGTCAGTCTACACCTTAAGCCACAACATGGAAGAGAGCGGGAAGATCTACAGCTGTTTCTCCTCACCATGCATAAGTAATCTCAAATTACCTTGAGCAAAATTTTGGGGAAATTCAACCATCTCAAAACACTCATTCGGCTATTACTAGCTGCTCTCCCCAGGTGAGTCTTTCCTGCTAGCTCCCTAAAGTGAAACATTGCTTGTAAAAATGAGCAGTTACCATCATAGCTTGTATAAATCTAAAGCTAACTCTTTTTTTTTTTTTTACAGTTTCTAACATACTATATTTTATTTAGAATATTTCCTTAGATTGAAAAATAACCTAGGATGAAAAATTAATTTAAAAAAAAAAGGTTTATAAATCTGAACTATTTTATATATAGTCCTAAGAAAATAAGTCCTTAATTTAAATGCTAGAATTGCAAATTTCTGTCAGTCAAAGTCAGGACTACTGTAGTTTAACAATAATGGTGTATCTAGCTACGTAAGGAGTGTTAACAAATGGTCCAATAGAAACCTATACACTTCACACATTTGCTGTATGAGGCACTGCATGAGACTACTGGATGTTTGAGGTCACATTCAGCAGAGTTGAGAACAAATCTCAAAATTCTCAGTTCAGATTGTGTATTAGTTTTCTCATGCAACACAACCAACTAGTACTAATATGAGGCAATAGTGATCATCTTTTTAACTCCATCTTGTCCTCAACAAACCTTTTCATGACAGTATACACATCTTCCAAGATAGGTAGGAAGAGAATATATTATTCTGGTTTACAGCTCAGTGTGCTTCCCCTAGGCTGCAGAGAATTTATTTCTTGGAACCATGTAGCAAAAAGGTGCTAATTTTGTCCTGACTAGCTAGACAACAGACTGTGGAATTTGATTGAAGACCTAATACTTTAAATTGTGAAAGCCTTGAGGTACCTTCCTCCTCATGCACAATTAAGCTCTTGAGATTTTTGTCTTCTTCTGTATTTGATATAGTATTCTGCTAAACATCTCCATTTTGCATAAGAAGTAAGGATCACATGCTTAATTTTTTTCCCTTTAATTCCATTTTATGTAAATTATTGTTCCTCTAACATTCTTTCCCTAGCACATCTCAAAGGTTACAAGCATAACAGATTTTACAGGGTGAATTTTTACCTACTTGTTTTTAACTTGTCTTTTGGAGGTTGTGATATATCTGTACAACTTTTGTTAAAGTCGTGACAGAAGGGATCCCTTTATATTACCAAATCTGTGGAAGTTAAAAACTGCTCTGGAATTCTTTATCACCCTATCACAAGTCACGGCATCATCCTCATTGAAAGGCATTAAGTTCAAAAAAGTCAGTCTTGTTTTCCCTGATTTTAGCAGAGATATCTGAATGCAGGCTAATTCTTGAGCTTGATAATTCTATTCCTCACCACTTCCCAGAGGCTTGGATGTTTTTATATCTGACAACATACCAACACAGGTTGTTGCTCTCTAACCCATTGCTATACAGATGAGACAGCATTAACACTAAGGACCCATTAAACCATGGTGCCAATTTAAGAACGACAACTTATGGACTTAGATCCATGCTGTGCTCTGTTTCTGATGAAGGGCATTGGAGCTTGTATCCTTTTAACCCAGTTCAGCTCTGGGCAGCATGTAATATCCTAGCACAACTTGAATTATCATAGCTTTTGTTTGCATGTGTGCTGGTTTTGACCAGGGTAGAATTAACTTTCTTCACAATGACTTGTATGGAGCTATGTTTTGGATTTGTGCTGAACATAGGGTTGATAATAAAATGTTTTTGTTATTGCTGAGCAGTGGTTACACAGACCCAGAACCTTCTCTGCTTTTTGTACTGTCACCCTGGCAAGGAAGTTTGGGAGTGAATGGGAGGCTGGGAGGAGACTTAGCCAGGACAGGTGACCCAAACCGACCAAAGGGATATTCCATGCTTTATGTCATCCTGCTCAGTATATAAAGTGAGGGGAAGATGGAGGAAGGGGGATGCATTTGGAGTGATGGCACTTGTCTTCCCAAGTAGCTGTTATGTGTGATGGGGCCTTGCTTTCCTGGAGATGGCTGAACACCTGCTTGCCCAAGTGAATTAATTGCTCATTTTGCTTTGCTTGTGTTTGAGGCTTTTGCTTTCCCTGTTAAACTGTCTTTATCTCAACCTATGAGTTTTCTACCTTTTACTCTTCTGATTCTCTCCCCAATCCTGCTGGTGGGGAAGGGACTGAGCGGCTGTGTGGGGCTTGGTTGCTGGCTGGCATTAAACCATGACAGCATGTGTGCTTAAAACGTGACCCAGTACTTCTGGTACGGATTACAGCAGGTCAAGCAATGCTTAATTGTATTGCTTTTGCATCAGTTCTTCAGTCACTGGATAGATCTGATGGTTCTTTACCAAAGCACCTAAACATCTCTGTATTTGAGAACAGGACCTCTGGGACATCATCCAAAAGCCATTAGGTCCTGGAAGATCCTGTTTACTTCAAGCTTGAATAGGTCTCTAATAGGACATGTCATTTTAGTGCCATGGTGTTGATGAGGCAGGGGAAGAAGCTGAGCTGTTGCAGATTAGTCAGGGCAGCTTATGGCCTTTATGCTTCAAAGCATGTGTTCAGTTGCCAAATCAACAGGACAACTCTTTTTATTTTTCTTGTTTGTTCGTTTGTTTGTTTGTTTTTTTGCTAATGGCCAAGCTGCCAGAAAGAAATAGTGATGTAAGTTGAGAATGGGAAAGTTGTTACCACAGATACTTCAAGGAATAAAATAATGTCCATCTTTAAAAAAAAAAAAAAAAAAAAAAAATTAAAAAAAAATAAAAAGACCTTAAAAGAGCTGTTTTCTAATAATAAATGCGAAGCACAAAGCTTGGTTAGTGTTTGCAGTAAATCTTTCCTTTTTTGTACTAAGTATCTGAGTGACTATTTATTCTATTAAACATTGGATGAATAGCAGCACAAGTAACTTTGGGCAGATACCATTTAAACAACAATCTTCTTAGTCAGAAAGTGGCAATACTTTCTTCTTGGCCTGGGATCCTTCCATACTGCTTATAGCTGCATGGACAAGTCATTTAAATTGTTTGGTCAAAAATTCCAGATGATAAAGAAATGCTGTGAAATGTATTTTCTTGAAGACAGTTACTTTGTTTAAAAGTGTTCTTATGCATGCCACACCATAGAATTGGCACCTTGCATTCATCCAGCATGTTTCCCATGCTTTAATTATGTGGCAAGGACTGACCAACCCATGTGCTCCTTCCCCTCTACTGAACTCAGCAAATGCTTTGTGCAGAACTCCAGCAGATGGACCTATTATCTTCTGACGACACATGTTCTCTTATGCACCGTTTTATAGCCTGTGCTTGTTGGGTTTGTACTTTAATAGATACACTAATAAAGAGATTATCCATGTAGTTCAGCTCTTCCCTTCAAAAAGGTGAAAGATGTAATGAAAAATAAATAACTAAAAAGAAGATGAGAACGAGTGCCTTGATTTCAGTGAGACCATGAGAGATTTATGCATGCTGATGTATACTCTGTCTGTAGTAACCCCAAATAAAGAATCTTTTAAAAATAAGGAACACTCTTTTATATTCTATTCAAATATTTTTTTTTTCTTGGTATGACTTACAGTCCTGAGCTGTAATCAAATCACTTTGCTGGATGTGCTGAATTGCATTCTGACGGTCCTTTTTTGGGGAGTCTCTGAGATGTGGATTAAGCTCACTGTAACACAAAGATCTTAATAATTAATAGAAGCAATGAAGTGCTACTTAAAAAACACTATACATAAGACCTATTCAGGGTAGAATTTAAACTGTAGTCAGCATGCTTATTTCTGTGGTCAAATGTAAGTGCACTTTGCAAGGAAAGGATAAAAATGCTAGGGAAATTTTTACAGTAGATATAAACCAGAGATTTGGAAGATAGTAGTAGCTAATAAAGAATTGAACAGGAATATAAGAAAAAAAACAAACATGCAGTCTTCAGCTTTAGAGAATCTTACCTCAGATATGCCAAACAAGCAATAAGATTATTCAAATTTGCATGCATCTCTGTCACTCCAGGTATTTTGAAGTATTTAAAGCAATTTTCTCCTGTTTGAAAACAGAAAAAAACCCGATGTGAATAAGTTCCTGAACATTTCAAACACTATTGTTTGAAATAATGTCTTCGAGAATACAACAAAAATGGATTAGGCATCTCTTAATTAAAGAAGACTTTGAGTGAAATTATGTTTTGACTCTGGGTTTTGTGATAGCAGGGCTGTGGGCCAGGATAGAGGTTTGGGAGCTTAGTAGTTCTGACAGCTCTCTAGTAGCTACTGTAAGCTCTGATTCATTCTACTTTGCTAGTAGGGATGTACTTTCATAACTTGATGTTAAAAAAGTAGTAATATACTTGGCAGCATCAATTGTCTGGGGACTGAGAGGGAGGAATTTTAAACACATCTCTTCAGGCTAAAAGGATACTTGATATTTATTCAGTTTTAAGAGATACATTTATTCTAATGTTGTTGAAGATTCATCTCATTTTTTATGCTTATTTTTGGAGGTTCAGGGTGTTCAAGGTATGAGCTAAAAGCTTTCAGTTTCAATTGCCACCAGGTATTCTGCTTTTGAGGGGTGTGGAAATTTACTTGGAGACTAAGACTTACAGGTATGTCTCTTGATTTCAAAGATGGTAATAACTTTTTTCATGTTTAACCACTAAAGTCATCCAGTCTGATGTCTTAAAGTCAGGGAGTACAAGGACACACAGGAGGAAAAGTCTTTGTTTTTTTTCAGAAAAGCCCCATGAATTCTGCATAGTTGAGAAAACATCATTTATTGTAAAACAGCTTCTCAGGTGCTCCTCAGCATGGTGTGTGGCTGCAGAAGGAGCAGCAGAGAGGATCTGGCATCCTTTCCCTTTTTCCCAACTGCCAAAATCCTCCTACATTTTGATGTTTACACCAGAACTCTAACATATACTCACCCATCACCTGGCCTCTGCAGCATGTGTCCTTCTGTGTAGTATGGAGTGTTGGCTTACAAAGTCTTTTCATGTTTGAAGCAGAAGTACCAGCTTTTCTACCTTTCATGTGACATACAGCAGTGGATTGCTATGTAGTGGTGTTACAAGAACCAAGTAATTTAGTTAGAAAAGTAGGAACTGAACTTTCATTTATTTCAATTTCTTCTTTTTATGCTCTGAAAAAAATAAAGAAATTAGGAAATGTGAAGAAAAATCAAGATGGTTGCACAATTTGTTTTGAGATTATTTTTTACTCTCTCATGATGAATATAGTTCTGCATTTCTTCTAAACTCAGAGTTATATCTATTAAAGGTTGAATGAAGTCCAGATCCTGGGAAAATAAGAAAACAAGTCCTCTAGGTTTTTAACCTATCAAAAACAAGGACTTAAGAACCTTCTACATAGGAAAAGTCTTCTAATAAATTCTAGAGGACTTGTTTTCTTATTTTCCCAGGATCTGCACTGATTTTACATTGAAACTCAGTATTGGTTGAATGGGGAGGTAAAGATAGCAGGAGAATAAGATGTCAGAAATTATGATTGTCAAATTGCTAGATTCCCTTGTACACCCACCTGCTTAGGGATGATTACATTATGCTTTTCAGACCACTACACCAATAACCAGCAAGGAGTTGGTCTTCTTGTAGTAGCTCATTGACTAAGCTGCAACATTCCCATAATGGAAGAGGGCAGAAAAGAGACAGACAGATAAGCTGACAGAAAGACTCAGAAAATCTTTTGATTTCATTACTCCTAGAAAATTATCTCTGTCCATGAAAATGGTCAGTGTTAGTTTAAGACCATTATTTTCTCTGAATTTGAAGCAAACGTAATTTGAGCAGGTTATTTGGGGGTAAGTAACAATCTTCTGGCCCCAGTCCTGCCAGTTATTCTTCTGGGAGTTGCACAAGTATGTATGTTTTCAAGATACCCAATTTTGATTCACTGGCTGCATTAAAATTTATTTTGCTTATCTATTACTGAGTTAGCTAAATGCACCATACAAAGCTTATTGTTTTAATACCTTGTGTTTGATGTGATATCTGTATAATCGGTTTCTCCAACTAGTGATTTTCTTAGTGAAATTTGGCCTGTGATATGATCTTGGATCATAGCAGTCAATGCCATGAAACTTAAAATTTTTCAGGTTTCAACAGGGTACAGAATTTTTCCATTGTTTCACCTCAAACTTGCACACACTAAAGCAAAAAAAAAGTGCTGTTCACAGAAATACCATGAAAAACATTCTCAGTGAGAAGGTTCACATAGCAAGGGCAGAGTTTCTCTTTCTGGCAAATTATCTACTGAAGACTTCACTGCTTAACAGTTTGTGAGGGATTCCAATTCAACTCATCTGTTCTGGAGTTGCAGTTTCCTGCCAATCATTCTGACACTTGTTATATGCTGCAGAATATCAGCCTGCAGATCACTTATGAGATCTTCCCCTGTGCACAGTGCCACCAGTATTTGCTATTTGCAGTCTTATGGTTACCATGCTAAGTAACATGATAATTTTCTGTGATTTAGATTTATATAAATGCAAACGATTGAACATAATGTCTGTTCCTGGAAAAGTATATAGCAATGCTTCTTATTGGCTCGAATAGGAATACAATTAGGTCAATTGACTATGATCTATATCAGTGAAAAATTATAAAGGCAATAAAATGGTTTGGGAAAGGCTCTTCTGTGAGTTCAACTGTAGTACTATGGAGAAATACATGCACATGCCTAGTATAAAATCAGGATGAAAGGAACTCTTAGGGTTTCAATTTTTTTTATTATTATTATTTTTTTTTTTTACTGTCTAGTTTTGCTAGGTTTATTCATTTATTGTTTTTAATTTTTTGTAGAAAATTCACTCATGGTTTAGGTGTCTATGTGTGAATACCAAGCAAAATTATATTTGATGCCTTCAAAGTCTGACCACATGTCAGGAAACTTCCCCATCAGAGATAAAAGAAGATGATGATAGGCAGCATGTTAACATTCTGACTTTGTAATAGCTTCAGAACAAAGAAAAAAATTTTGTAAAAGCTCATAAAGGAGAATAATAAGGTAGTTCTACATATGCTTACGAGGAAGTCTTCCAAAATCTGAAAAGCAAAGCAGGGAGAAAAGAAACAGATTTTTTAAAATAGAGTAAGTGGATGGAGGCTTGGATTTAACCAGTGGCAGAATTCAGTCTTTGTAGCTGATGAGAGAGAAATTGTTTTGATATTTGAGTCAACAGTGAAAGAAAAGGCAACAAGTAGGCTGGAGTGAAACGGATGCCCCCGAGCAACTTGCTGGAAACAAAGATCCTTGCTACAGTGTTATGCACAGAAAAAGCAGAGCAAGATCACGTGCATCTAGGCCAGGGAAAAAGTATATTACTGTGATTGAAATTTCAGATGACAGAGACTTTTAAAATTTTTATATGGATGTGCAGGTGAAAAGGCAAAAAATATGTGAGATAATATGCAGTGAGAATCTGCAAGGGTAAAGCTAAGTGCTTAGGGTTTTGCAGGGTACTCTCTGATTTAACATCTTAATTAATGATTTCAAAGAACTAAATGACATGTTAATGAAATTCATAGATAACAGAAGTTGACAGGAAATGAAAACATATTTAGGAGAGAGAAGGCATCCAAAGACTGAAAGAACTGGCTAGTGAGAAAATATGTCAATACAAGTGTACTAAGCAGGACTGTTTTCAAAGTGCTGGGGTATTAGAAAGAAGGCCAGTGATCATTGAAAACTGAATATCTGTAAGTCAAGCAAGATATGTGACACAAGTGTGGAAAAGATTCAGAGGTCTAATTTGAGAGTTCTTACAGATTGCCAATGCTAGGTTATAAAAACTTTGGTGCAACATTGTTGGTATTAAAGGAATAAATTTTCTTTGAGATATTTGAAGTTGCCTGATTAAAGAACAACTGCTGTAATTTATAGCAGGTTTTATATGTTTTTACACCACATAATTAATCTACCAACGAAGGAGTACTTTAATGTCATGCAGTGGACAGTCATTGTATGAGACCTAGTTCTTAAAAACAACCCTGCATGTGAGTGTTCCCAAAATGGATCAGTTTGGTGGATTACGTAAAGAATACATACAAGACAAAATGTGAATAATTATGTGTTAGTTTCACTGTCTAGTTAAACTAAGTGGATTAAACAGTTCTAGAATTTAAAAATTAAGAGGAGTTAGAATTTCCTTAATCATGTATGCAAAAGATATTCAAGGGAAAATATTTAATAAGAAATAGTTGAACTTCTCAAGTGATAAATTGATAAATAAAAAGTTCTGGGGTTTTGGTTTTGTTATTTTTTTTAAGAAAATCAGTGTAAGAAGACAGCTTTTTTTTTTTTTTCAATTTTTTTTTTTTAATTAGTCAATATTAGAATTCAGAACACACTAGTAGTGTGAGAATAGCCAAATATCAAGCCAAGCTACATCATACCAAGAGTAATCAAAATATCTTTATCCATGCAAAATTGAAAAGAAAAAAGGAAGAAAAAGGCTCTTTATTCTAGGAATAGACAGATGTTTAAACTGTCTCTTTTTGCCTCGCATTTTAAATGAAAATTTTGTCAAAACTCAGTAATGGCAATGGTGTTTAATATGGAGAAAATAATGAAAATGAGGACATGGAAATGTGAGTTACTGCTTCACAGGAGAAAAAAAGCTTAAAAAATTCTATGTGATCCAAATGGGGGAGATTAGATAGTGTTCATTCCAGGATTTTGAACGAACCATATTTGAAACCATAGATCTATTCAATTAACCTATCCTTAGTCAACCTTTCCCAGCAGATACCATATACTCAGACAACGGTACTAAAACCTACTCTTTAATTTATTGGGAGACATTAAGTGATTTGGGATAGTGGGTTCATCTGGCCTTTGTGGCATGCAAAGTTTTAGAGCAAATTTCTATGGAAATTACAATGAAATGTATGAAGGCAATTAGAAATGGGACATAGCACCACATGTTTTTAACTGCAATTTTTCTTTGATAATTTTCGAGGCAAATGACATGCTGTAAAGCTCATCTATTTAGACTTTGGTTAAATACTTGATTCAGTGCCAAAGAGTAAATTAAAAATAGGATTGTTACAAGAATTTTAATGTCTTTCAAGGAAATTATTAAAAGGGAGAAAATCATGAGTGATATTAAAATAGATAAGATACACTGAAGGGGAAGGGGGTTATTGTGGGAGACTTGAGTCACCGGTTTGTATGTGTTCTCATTTAGTATTTTTCTTAATAACCTTGGTCTAAAGGGTAGGAGGATGCCATTGGTTTTGTCTGTGGTACATGCTTTGAAGATTTTTGTCAATTCAAAAGAAAACTGCCATAGGAAAAATAAATAGTTAAAAAAATAATCAATGGTTTAAATAATAAAAATAGGAACATAGAGTTAAATTCAGTACTGCAGTGGATAGTAATATATTTAAGGACTGTTAAAAATTTGTACAATAAACTGAGAGATAATCAGTAGGTGAAACGGAAAAAAAGTTGAGTGTATTAGATGACTGAATCATCAAAATAATTCAGATGTGAAGAAAGTAAACTCAGTTGACGAGTTGGCTCTGAAAATGAAAAAATGCTAATGTCATTGTGTAAGGAAGTATCAAGACCTCCTCTGAAAAGTTTTGTAAAATTGAGATTGCTAAGTCTAAGAAAGAAACGAATCCACAGTGTAACTGATGAATGAAAGCATCTCAGAAGAATCAAGCAGGGGTAAAACATAACATAGTAGAAAATACCAAGGAGCTGAAAAAACCTAAAGCTGTGAGCATGCATGGTTGTTTCTTATAAATCCACAAAAAGTATAAATGCAGGAAGGGAGGAAATTACTAAGTTAGAAGAATTATTTTATGCTGGAAATGAATAGATTTCTAACCATGACAGGTTTGTGTTTAAACCTTTCTATCAGAAATAGAAAAATAAGAAACTAGCTGCTTTTAAGATAATACCTATTTACTTCACAACATGAATTACATAGACTAGCACTATATTAAAGTCAGTGAGGCATAAATTGTTTCTCAGTCCAATGATTCTTTCATAACCAGAGGGAACCATGATACAGGTATCTGAAAGATATTTCATTTTTCCTTTCCATTATTGTTTTTAATGTGGTGCATAGTGGTAACATTACTGTAAGAGTGCTGGAATACAATATCAAAAAAGATAAAATTCCTCTCTTTCTTTTGGCTCTGAGATCGTTCTTTAAGAAAAGTGGTGGTAGCCTCATCTCTTGGGTCATTTAAAACCTGATTCAATATGCTACTGAAGGGAAATACTGTAGGGAACAAATTGACAGTGAAAGGATGAGACTCAATAAGTAGTTTTCCCCCTCCCTGCTTCCTGGAGTGCCAGCCCTTCTGCTGTTCTTCATTCTGGTGTGGCATCTCCGGGTCTGCACACAGCACGGCTGCCCTTCTGAATGCACAGATTAGCAAAGTAGCTAGTGCAAATGTTCAGTAGCTATTTTCAGATTTAAGTCACTTTCTATTTCACTTTTTTTCTTTTAATTAAAACAACCGCTCGCCCGTAAATTGTGCATACCCTTTGATTGTTAATGGGAGATTTAATTTTCTGGTTGAATATTCTATTGAATATTCATTCTGATTGAATATTTGACTCAAAGAAACTAGCAGTTTCTGGAAAATAGTAGCACATATCCAAGAACTATACAGAAAAATATAGAACTACAGTAGTATTTTCTTTTTTTTTTAAACGTATGAAACCAAAAAAGACAAACTTGTCTGTGAAAAATAAGTACATTCAGTTTTCTGTGAGAAACTTGACTTGCAAAGAAAAGCAAGACATCTTCTAAGACTTTTCTAAATGTAATCAGTGTTGCTTTGGGAGTAGAGCAGAAAAATCTCCAGACTGTTCCATCAGAAATATGTGCACTAACTCTCACAGAGAAAACAGTATTTATACAACAAAGTATTTCACAAGTGTAGACTTGTGGAGTTGTTGTCTTTTAGGTAAAGATGGAGTTTGGCAAGTTACAACTTACAAGCAGACCATTCAACATTCACAGAACCTTTTAGACTTAACAGTGTTTCATCAGAAGCCAAGGAGTCCATATGTATGTTTCAGCTTTCAGAAACATTTACACTGTTGAGAGCAATTCTGTGCTGGGATTGAAAAGCAAGCAAATAGTAACCTAGCAATATTACTTATTATCAGACCCTTTTCCTGAATTTGCACACAACTTTTAACTCATTGCTCAAGGTCTTACAATTATTTTATTTTTTTTTTTAATGTATGTACTTGAATAGATTAACCAAGTTAACAGTTTGCACTAAGATTAAATTCTCACTCTGAAGACCCACTTTTACAAGAGAAAATAAATTAATTGTGAAATTTTGTTAATATTAGTAGGGAGAAGAAAATTTTGCTTCCCAGGTCCAGCACCAAACCACTGAAAGTGCCTAGTTTAATTCTCCAGATGTCTTTGTGAATTAGCAATCTGGCACAAAATTAAAGCAAAACCTAATTCTTGCTTTTACTGTACCTATAACAAAGGCAATGCTCCTTTCTATCTTGAACTGAGTGTTGCAGTTTTGAGTGTTACTCTAGATTTGTGTTTAAAGTCTGTATGTTTTTTTTAGAGAGGTATAATATCACAATGCTAATTTTTATGTCCTTTACAGAGAGATGAGGAGTTCATTGAGGTCAACAGGAAACAGTAGAGCTGCTATTATTTAGTAGCACCATATTCCGTAAGACCGAGTTGCTAGGCAAAGTATTGTTAGGTGTACTATAAATTTAACAATAACATGTTATTACATGTGTAAATTGCCCAGAAATTCTCCATTTAATAAGTACATCATGTTAGTTGACACACAATTATGTTAATGCAATAGAATTGGAGAGCAATTTAAATGTAATTATCGTTTCAGGGCCTAAAAGATAAATTGTACAGAACATGAAACTTGTTCTCATAGGGTATGTCTGAAATACCGTCTTACTGTTTTACCTTTGAAATTCATTTTTTCAAATGGAATAGAATAAAAGCAATTTGTAAATCAAAATACAATCATGCTGCTCAGTGGTTCGGTTCCAAGTTTAGACTTGCACGATTAAGACAACCAGAAAACATATCCACAACTGAGGTTCAAAATAATCATGTGTGTATATTCAGTTTTTTTGTTTTATTTATGCATAGTCTAACAATAAATTATAAATAATTTATCTGCATTTGTAACCCTCTATTAAATTTCTTAGCAAGCTTACTTCAGTATTTGAATGTCTATCTGTCTGTCTATGTATGTATATTCATGTCTTTGAACTTTAGAGTTAAGATTCATTCACTGAGTCTTAATATCATGATAATGTAAGTTATGGGGAAAAAAAAACAATAATGATTGTGAGTTATTTATTGATTTCACTAGATCCTCATTGTTTAATGTTAATATTTAGAAATTTTGTTATGGATATGATTATTATGAGATATGTATTTATTTTTTACATTATGTTCTGTATTTAAAACTCCTCTCTTCCCTATTAAAATATTGTAATAAACTTTTTTATTTTTCCACTTGCATTTTTATCAGATACAGTGTGGCTATGTTTTGGGTGTGGTAATTCTTAATTTTTTATTTATTTCTTTGTTTATTTATTTAATGAATAACAGCATAGATTCTCAATCCTAGCACCATATGATAGTTCTTTTACATAGAAAATTATGGCCAGTCTTCAAAGGCCACTTTTATTCCATTTGATAACTTTGCTAGTAGTTCAGTAGTGAATGGTTTCACTAATTGTTGTTGAACGTGTAAAAGGGTTTTTTCATGCTTGTTTTCCTTGAGGAATAGATTTCTTTTCCACAGTATTCTTGTTATTGGGAATACATTATTTTATGTTCTGCTTAACTTTTTCCTTTCATACCCACTGGCTATTACTCCTCCCTCCTGTGTTCATATATCCATATTCTTATATTGTTAGCTTGAATGCATTTATAGACTGCAATCATTTTTCTTCTTGAAGGTTATAAATTTAGGGTTTTTTACCCTTAGCTTATTTGTCTCCTACTCTTCACTCAATAATTTCTTTTTGCTGTTCCTCTTCATATTTCCTCATATGTTTCTATGTCTTCTTTACACTGAAGAGACAAAAATACAAGATTTGTGAAGCAAGAGTGAACAAGGAAAATTATACACAAATTTATAGTTATGCAGACACACCCTCTGCCAGTGAAGACCTAAAACTTATTCTTTTTATGGAGTCCTAGAATTACTTACCTGATCTGTTTTAGTAATAAAATCCTCTGCACAGCTTGAATAGAGTCAAGTTCTCCCCACATTTTCTGCCTGTCATCAGGTGTACCATTTCCTGGATTAGTCATTAGGCTGTTATACTTTGAGGTGAGGGCTGCCACCAAATCCAGTTATTTTATCCTTCCTGCCATGTTTTTTTACGAGAAGTGGTAATGAACTGCTGTAGTTTGTGTTGAATTCTTGGATATTTACACCCTGAATTCTCACATAGGACCAGGCGCTTCATGGGGTTTGGGTACCTGGTTTGTAAGTCTGAAGAGGACCGGTCAAAGATCAGAGCACAGATTTGCTAAGCTTTGCAAAAGTTATTAAGGCACTCAGTATACGTCACATTAGAAATTCAGCTGTCTAGGCAATTTTATTCAAGAAAGCATAGGCTTGGTTTTGGTTTGGTTGGGTTTGGGTTTTTGTTTGTTTGGTTTTTGTGGGTTTTTTTGTTTTGTTTTTTTTTTTTTTGGGGTGTGTTTTTTTGTTTGTTTGTTTGGGGGGGGTGTTATGCTTTTAGATTTAGAGTGAAAATTAATCTAGCCTTTTAGAAGCCTGATATTAACTTTCACCATACATCAAAACTTTAGGTGTCTGCCTCAGGTGTCAGTATACTCCAAAGCTAACTGGCATCTGTGGCTTCCAGAATAACTACCTAAATTCCTTAAAAAGCAGGTGGCAACAGGCCAATGCCTCTGAAGACCTGCAGTACTGGTAATGGTGCTTTAGCCTCTGTAATGCATGTGTTTTGGTCAGGCACCTGACAGGGAGTTCTTACATTCAGGATAGCACCAAATGGCCCTGCTCCAGGTAATGCACTTCTGGAGAACACCAAAGGCTATATGCAGATTAGAAAGAATGCTGGCTGTTTTCTGGATCAGTGCTTAACCACTAAGCTGTTAAACAGCTGATAAGCTCCATTTTATTGGAATTTAAACAGGAATAACTTCTAGTTCCTTGATTCTGGATCATAATGGAGCCTTTGGTAAGAAATGTCATCTCCCCTGCGTTTTGAGGCAATTTTGAGCATGCACAGATGAGTAAACAGGGTAAGCCAACTTGTATACAATAACCACCTTCAGAATTAATCTGCTGGAAAGAGGATTTGTTGGAATTTGGTTTGGAGGCCACATTTGGGCTTAGGCAAAAAAAAAATCTAGCTTTTGCTGCCAAGGCAACAAAGTGGCACCCTAAACATTTTTCCTGGAAACTCCTCAAACACCTCTGAATCCACATATTTTGGTTTCCCCTACTATACAAGGACAAGGTAAAAGAGCAGTGTAAGGGCCATTCCACAATTGAGAAAGCTGCATTGGTTTCTACAGCCTTCAAAAAACTGTGTATAAACACAATGAAAGAATACCAAATTTTATTATTCTGAAATCAGAATACTAAGCAAGGTCTTAATTTAGGAAAAAAATATTTAAAATTGTGTGAAGCTGTACTATGACAAGTGTTTCAAAAATCTAGAAACTTTGGTCAATATCCTCAGCCTGATGTTCAGGCTGCTCTGCTCTATTTTGGTTTAAAAAGTCATTTGTGGCACATGTTGTTTGGCAAATAGAGACACTGTTTTGTGTGTTACATTCTTGTACACTTTTTTAAGCAGCAGGGATCTCTGGATGTCAGAATGGTCCATAAGCGTAAGTGTTCTTCACTAGGGGCACTGGCATTACTCCAGCCATCTGTTGTAGAATAAATTCTATCCAGCATGACTTTTTACAATCAGTATGCTTTCTTCAGTTTTGTTTATGTTTGACTGAATATTTTATTTGAAAAGTGACCATCACTATGTATTGGCCAAACAGCACATGCTACCATTCCCCTCAAGAAAGTTTGATCTGATTCAGGTTTTGTCTTGGAGTAGATGTAAAAATGAAGTTTAATAATGAACTTTTACGGAATTAGAAATGTATTCTGAATTTGTTATCAAAAGGGTAAGAGGAAGGAGAGTGTAAGACAGGCAATTCAAAGGCAATTTAATTATCCCAGTGGCTCAGTACAAGCTCATTCAAATGGCAGAGCTTCTTTTAAGCAATATAAATGAACGTTGTACGTGAAGTTTTGAAGTCTGTCTGAAGTGCAAACCTTGTCTTGATCTGCTAAGTATGGCTTCCTGAAGCATAAAATTGCCTACATAAAGTGTGCTTGAAAAGTCACTTAGAGAAATTTACCATCTTAACAAGAAAACATACTGGAAAAAGAATTTAAAAAATAAGACAACTTCACAATGGAAACTAAGAGTAGTGGAGGGAAAATAGATGGCCACAAGGATTGTTTATACAGTGTGGGAAGGGGAGGAGGAATGAAATTAGAGTGATATAGTTTTGCAAGTGTCTGTCCCTCCTGATCTCTGAACAAGAGGCATTTGCCCCTAGAAGACAAGTTCAAAAGGCCTGCTGTCATACTTTAATACTTCTTAAAGCCTTATCATCCTTCCTTGCACAACAGTTTCAGTCTCAAAAGCAGAAGAAAACTTGCACATTAGGCAATTTTAGTGGATTCCTTTATGTAGATTATATGTACAAAATATAGTGTGATGTATTTGATGTGGTAAATGGTATCTAAAACTCACATTTACTTCATACATGGATTTTCCATATTTTTTATTTCTTACATTATTTTTCCTTATACATTATTTTCCCTAAAATGATACTCTAAGTATGCAAAGGTATGATGGCTGGGTAAAGAGGAAGGACACTAAATTAGTGGCTTCACTGAGGGGAAGTCTGTAAGATTGAAAGGGAATTTAATAGCTCTCAGTTTTATTCTGATCTCTGTGATGGCCACAGCTTACCTTCATAAGCACCCTTCAGTGAATATGTGACTCAGAACCACCACAGCGTAATCTTGCCTTTTCCTCTGGTCATTGCTGGGAGCCCTGGGGGAGGGGACATACAGAGTGTATATGAACACTCTGGGTTGTCATTAGTACCTGGACTTATTGCTGGACAATCAGAAGGTCATAAAGGACAGGACCAGGATCAAGGCTATTGTGACAGTGGTGGTTTAAGGACAGTGATTTAGATGACCTGGCCAGCACTACAGCGGGTCACATTTAATGTCTACATATCAATCCTTTCACTTCAGGTCAGAAAAGTCGTTTTGAAACTCCTGGGCTTTCATGGAAGTAGCAGTGTGTCACAAAGAAATCTGGGCTGTAAGTGTCAATGCAGCAGTGGGCTCAAGGATGTTTCAATTAATCTTCTGTGCTTGCTAAAGCAGTGGGTTAGACCTGCTTTAAGAAACTTTGAGATAGGGATTAGGAACATTTTGGTTACCCTTTTTCAAACCTATGCAGTAAAAAAAAAAAAAAAAAAAAAAAAAAAAAAAGAGAGAGAGATTTTTTGGATTGAGAAACAGTTTCTGAAACACTTGACTGAGGGTATGAGGGTTTACCAAACTTTCATTGACACAAAAGTGCAATTACACAATTACCTTATTTCAAAAGAGATTATTAAAAAGGCATCATTTTTACTTTATATAAAGTGTATATTGGAGAAAAACACAGTCCTGTATATGTTGACCTGAGAAAGAATTAAAATTGAAAACTGTTTCCATGGTGTGTCACTCCAAACTATTAAAAGGGTGGTTTTTTCATTGTGAGGTATTTTCTTCATCAGTGAATGCAAAAAAAGATACGAAGTCTGTTTTCTTCAAAAGAAGGGTAAGACAAGAGACTTTTTACTGTTCCCTTTTCTGATGTAAAGTTAATTTTGTTGCTCCATTTTCTGGAAGAGCAGAGACAATAATATCCACAGTATGAGAATTACAATTATCCTCATTCTTGCAGTTTTGCAAGTTGTTAGAGTGATCTGTATCCAGAGAAGTAATCTATAAAACTCATTCAGAAAATCTTTTTCCAAAAGAGCTATTTCAAATTGAGAAACTTCAGTCTGTCAAGAAAAGCACTGCAAAATTATCTAATTGTTATGCCAGAGATTTCTTTTTCAGTCAGCTCTTTCATCAGTTTGTGAGTTTGCTTTTTCCTTTTGTTTGTAACAGTAATGTTTTCAATCTCTTCTTGTCTTTTCTCCTTGA
Organism: Margarornis squamiger; assembly: GCA_035222235.1. Taxonomy (NCBI): domain Eukaryota; kingdom Metazoa; phylum Chordata; class Aves; order Passeriformes; family Furnariidae; genus Margarornis; species Margarornis squamiger. Next base: position 63,367,683 of record JAWWTY010000106.1, on the reverse strand, counting down.
AGAATAATACTCATCTACAGTTTGACCTTTTGCCAAAGAGCTTTGTAGTCTATAAACCCTTTTCTCTCCCTGCTACTTTCTTCAGAGTGATAGCTCTCCTGGAAATGTATTGCTTCCTTCCCAGGCTATCAGGACTAAGCCAGTCAGGGACCCCACTCATTACTAAGACATATGGAAGGTGCTGCAGAGATTTAAACTGGAACATGCTTCACCCAATTGACAGTTTCTTGGTTTGGCATGTGGGAGTGATCTTTGATTTATCTCATTCAAAGTCCTGCCTCTGGCACTGGCTTATAAAACACGATGCCAAAAAAAAGAGATCATATGCATGGCACCTGAACAATCGGGTTATTCTGAGTGAAGTAGGATGAATTGATTCTTTCAACTTGATTGTGAATATTTTTTTATATTGTTTTTGTAACTGGTGCACCTATGACTGCAGCATGCCTCTCTGTTGTTTGGACTTCCTTTGTCTGAAATAAAAAAGATGGAGAGCTGGCCTTATGTGGTGACATAGGGTATTGTGGAGAAAGTCAAATACAAGATAGAGGATAAGATTCAAACAGAACCTGTCCTCCACGCAGGGCACAAGGAATGCAGCATCCTTGACAGAGTACTTTGTGGCAACAATGTTGGTATAAAAAGCACTTTTGGTCAGTTACATTGGCTGGATTGGATAGATGTTGAAAATCATCACAGTAGAGAAGTTTAATAAAGGATGCATCCAGATTCCTGTTTACGTTTAAAGTTACAAGGCTTTATCTGTAATAAAATACCAGAACAAAAATGTTGTTAGCTATCTGTATTTGAAAACATTCACGATTTCATACAGCTGCAATTAAAAATATATCAAAACCACACTAATGATTTATGAGCATTGCACAGAGTAATCACATATGGATTTTTCTGATTGCAAATTGAAGGTTGTTTTATGTTTACATACTAATCTGATTTTGATTTTGGCCTTTTTTCTGTTATTTAATCTTGTCACTTGGGGCCTTTATGAGATAATATGGTGTCTCGTTTTTAAATGTCAGAGTCAGAGGTATTTTATTTTAGCTGGAGATTTTTTGTTGTTTTTTCTTGTTTGTTTGGTTTGTTGGGTTTTTTTTCAGGGGCAGGGAGTGATGGGCTTAGGACTTGACTAATTAAAAGCCATTTGTTTTCATGATCTGGATGAAGTGGTTTTGCCAGATGCCTAAGATACCTCTGAGATTCAGGCAGAAATTTGTCGCATCATCCAGTAAATCCTTATCAAAACACAGCTTGGATCTCTGGCGGCACTGAGTGTATCGTTTGATAAGTGAGTCCTATTTTCTTGTCCGCACACCAGTCCTTTGTAGCAAAGGGCATTTATTAAGGAAGCAGATGGGGAAACATCAGTTATCTTTTGTGCCTTCTGTTTTCTATAAAGGCCAGCAAGACAAGGCAAGCTCAACCAAAGTAATTGAAGTCTTCGTAGAATAAGTCAGGTAAGTCAGGGTAGAATAGATTCACTACAGCTCCAGCAGCACTATAGTTCCTGATAAAAGAAAAAAGTGTTTTTCATGTTGATTGGTAAAAGAGCTCAAATTCTGAAAACCCACAGAACTTATTTTTAAAAGCAATTTTAATCCATAACATTACTTGTACTAATACAAGCTGCTGTGTTATGTATACATGTAACTGGTATGAACCAGTATAAACCAGTTAAAGATTTTTTAAAAATTGAGAGCCTCAGAGGTGCTGAACTACCAAATGCAGTTTTTATGAATTTCTGCAGAAACGGTCAATAATTATAAAAATCCTAGGAAAGTTATCTTTAACCAGAATCATAATTGTTAAGAGCAATATTTCTTGTCCAATAAATAGCAGTAACTCAGGTCTAATATGTTTAGCTGTTCTAACTCCCATTCATCAATAGAATGGGGGGAAAAAAAAGGTGAAAAATCTTGTGGGCCAAAATAAAGGCAGGGAGATCACTCTTATTGTAAAGGAGAAAACAGGCACAATTTGGGAAAAAAAAAAAAATCTTGATTTATTGCCAATTAAAGTGGATTTGAATGGTGGAATGGTACATTTCTTAACTGATAGTGTTGAGTTAAAGAAATAAAAAGGTAATCACGAAAACCTGAAGGGGTTTCTCATAAAAATCCTTCTGAGTAAAGTATAAGGAAAGTGAATAGTACCAGTTTAATATAACTTCTATTTTTTGACACAGTCTCTGTTATATTCATGCATGGAATTACAATAGTTTAATCAGATTTAGTAATGAAGTGCTTCCCTAGCGGACATTGCACAGTCACACAAACTTGTGTTGGGCAATATTCTATAAAACGAGCTCTGAAAGGACAGCATGGGGCTCTACATAAAGCCACCACTGTAGGACAGAGCGAGGAGCACAGTGAGCACAGTGACATGAAGGCACAGCACAAGTTAAGAAACACATTGAAAATGAAAAATATCACATTAACACACACCATCAAATCATAAATCTTTCTGAGTCTTAACATTAGCTCAAATATTTAAGCAAAAAAAAAAATGATAATAATATTATTCTACAGTGTGCACGTATTGTTTCATATTGACTATGTTGAGATATCTGATGATGTTGTCCCTCAGACAATATTATTAGGTGTCCTGCTATGGTACTCACAATACAGAATAATATAGAATAGAATAATATATTATAATATACAGAATAATATAATATAGAATGATTCTATATTATATTCTATAATATAGAATAATATAATATAGAATAATATACATGTAGGATTCTTTTTTACATTGCCTATGTTAATGAACCAAATGGGTAAAAAACCACAGAGATAAGAAATGCGAATTTGTAAGCCCATATTATACATGTACATAAGTAACCTTGTTTGCAATACTTTCAGCCTAGTTCAGCTTACATCCATGCTTGTTTTTAAATAACAGGAAGAGAAGGTTGATTCACTGTCATATTACTTTCTATGTCCAGATCTGTGTTGTTTTCAATCATCACCTGCTTGCCATTTGTATCACTGTTGCTTTCCAAGGCAATGAAATTATTGTATCATTGCTACAATAATGCAGTTTATCTATGCAACTGACTGCATATTGCTTGTGTTTTCTGTTATCTCTAGTCACTTCCCTTTGTGGATAGACAAGAAAGTGCTGTAATTGTGGTTTGGAGGTCTCTTAAGAATAGTCTTTTTTATTTCAATTTTTTTGTTCATCTAAGAAGGTATATATTGTATAATATAATGTATTTTTACAAAGTCAGGGAGACTAGAACTCATAGCTACCTGAATCTCAAGGAAACTGTGCAAAGTTCTAGGAAACTCCTTTATGCAACCTATTTGCCATCAACATTAGCATAAAAATAAATTCGTATTCATTCATGTTCTGTGGCCCACAGCAAAGAGATTGCTAGTTTAGGTATGGAAAGCCTCAAGTTTTAGATTACTTACCTGGGAAGACTTGCAAGGATGGTTATCTGCAAAGTCTTGTGTGTCTTGTCCACCACTCATTATTTCAGTTGTGTCTTCTCTTTTCAAAGCAGAACTTGAATTTCTTATGTTTAGAGACAGTTATTCATCAGTACCCAAAATTGTTGCACTTTTCCACTTGTTCCAGACTCACCTTGCATTTTATAACTTAACAAGTTGTAGCTTTTTTACTGGCCAACACTGAGTGATTGGCTGATGAAGCATGCAGTGGAGTTTTCCATCTGCCTTTCTGTTCTTCCTATCCAAGCTTCATAGGGTATATATTTTCTCCTCAAATATTACACTTTAAGCTTGCAAAATAATTTTTATGTCTTGTGCTCCAGCTTGCATGGTGTGGCACTAATCTGCCGTATCTGAGTAATGTTTTTTTTGATTTGAAAATAGACTTGTTGATTTGTTCTTATTACAGTGACACTTATTCAGTGGGGGTGTATCCTGCAAGACTTACCAGATGTGTCACCTCTTGGTGCTATGCTAGCTAGTGCTCATCCCATTAAGGAGCTAATTAAAACAAGGAAGTTTTCATATTTTGGATGTTTTTAAAGTGTCATGAACACCATCAACTTATTCCTAATGTACCTTACAGTCTTACATTTTTTCATGGCATACATTATTAGGTAATAATGCAAGTAACAGATGCTTATTAGAAATGGATAGATGGCTCTATTCAGGTTCTTGACAACAAAAGGAAAGCACTACCTAACAGTTGTGTTCAGTGCTAACACAGGCTGTCCACTCGTTAGGGCTCTTGGCAGGACTGACCTGGGTGAATTTTGGTAGATCTCTATCCTACTTGGTCTTCAAGATAGTGGTGAAGAAGAAAATGAAAACAAATGGATAAGGAGTTTTAAATAAAGGAAGTGATTTCATTTTATATTCTCCTAATTTTTAGCCTTTCCCATTAGCCATTAGAGAGCAGCTTTCTACAGGACCTGGAAGAGATTACTCTATTGCAGAGTTACTGAAAAGCAAATGGGGGATGTCTCCAAAATGATCATGTTTAAAAGTAATTTTAAAACTTAAGTTTACGCAATATGATTTTAGATCCTATTGGTTTTGGGTTTGACCTAATTTAAATCTTAACACTTCAAATTTCAAAAGTCTGAAGACATAATATTCTGTGACTTAAGCATAAGTGTATATATTCTTGTATGCTGTCAATGGGAATAATTTTAATAAGATCTGTGATTTCACAGTCATATCATTGCAATTAAAATTGGAAAAAAAAAAAGCCACAACAACAACAAAACAAAACAAAACAAAACAAAACCTACAACAACAAACCTGTAAGGTGTTTCAAATGGAAGATAAAAAAGCCATATTAGATGAGAACAAAAGATCACCTAAGCACAGAAAGTGGCCTCAAGGAGCAGCCGGTCGCAGTTGCCTAGTGAACAGTACAGGACCCTGTAGAGCATGGCCATTCCTTCAATTTACCTCTCAGCTTTCAGCAATCAGTAATTATGAGACTTCTTAAACTAAAGGCTATGGCAAGGCCATAATTTTTATGTGCTATCAATGGACTAATTTTCCATGAAATTATCTGTATTTTATCTGTCAAAAACGCAAAAGCCTGTAGAAATATATTTCCTACTTTCATTATTCACCCTATGGAAATATAGTTCCTCTTTTTTTTTTTCTTTTTTTTTTTTCTTTTTAGTTTTTCTCACTTCATTGCAGCCAGTTGCCTCTAGGGCTAATGCTAGGAAAAGTAATAATACTTGTTCCCTACTTATTTACTTTATGTAATCCTTGACTTTAAAGAGTTATTCATATCCCCTTACAGCTCTCTATTTACTGACTTCAAGAGTCCTAATTGGTTTAGTCTGTCCTCAGCAGAAATCTTCCACTGTTCTGATAATCCCTGTTATATTTCTTTGTACTTTTCCAGCTTTACTGTGTGTGATGCTGCAAGTGGGGTGCTCTCTTCAGTAGTGCAGTTTTCTGTTTCATTTCCCCCTTTTTCCTAATGTTTTCTAAACTTGGATTTTATTTATCACCAAGATGACACTTTATGCTAATTATCTGGAATAATTTTACAATTTCCTATGTAGTAATAGTTAATTTAGAACCATTCACTGTGTATGTTAAATATCTTTTCCCAAGGAGGTGCATAATTTTGTACTTATCAGGACTTTATTTCATCTGCCATTTTGATGCCCAGTCATTCAGTGCTGTAATATCCTTTGCCACAATATGCTGGCAATTTTAATATTCTCTACCTTGCAAATTTGGATAGTCATATGATTTCAGCACTTCCCCACATAACCTCCTCTTACAACATGCTTTCTTCAAGTGTTCAGTATTGCTGAAGCTTTATGAAAGAAGTCATACTGGGAAGGTTCAGTCACTGATTCTTAACATCTTTTAGCAAAAGTAGTGTTGATTCTCCCACAGCTAATTATATCTATCAAAATTTTTTCCCAATCTAACCTAATGGTAATCCTCAATACAAAAAGAGAAGAAACTGGTTAAAATGCATTCAACACAAAATAAAACATTCAGAAATATGTAAATAAGATAGAAAATTAATAATTAGAGAAAGTCAACAAAATCTACAGTTCCAAGTGACTTCATTTTGAGGTCAGGATTTAAATACTGCCTATATCTGTTAATCTGAAATTAAAAGATGTTGTCTGAATCCCATGGGGCATCTATGGCAGTCCCAGGAACAGCATACAGCCTAGCAGTCTATTCCTGGACTGTCACATTTATTGATTAATTTAGTAATAATTATGCCTCTTTTAGATTAAATGAATGGGTGGGTCAGATTCAGTTTGTCTCACCTGGTTCCCTGAACTTAGATTGGATCTGCCTCTGGAGGCCTTCAGACACATACACTTTCATTCAGTATGCCAGAAATTTGGTGGTGGTTAATACCTAAAATATAGATAGAAGTTAGAGTCCTAAATTAGGTTGATTGGACTTCACCTCTGCTTTCTAAATAGAAATTATGACTGGGATGGGCCAGTGTATTCTTTGCTAGGATAGTGTTATTACAAGAGGAAGGTCTATTTGCTTAGTTCAAAGAGTTTTACATCCATGTGTGGGGTGAAGCCTGCAAGGCAGAGGACAAAGAAAGAGACTTGCAGTTTAGCAATGTTCATTACAGCAGGGAAGGCAGTTCCACCTAGAGGAGGCAGCTGTGCAGGAATTAGTGGTTCCTACCTGAACTTCTCACAGAGCGAGAACATGAATATCACTTTAAAAATATTATTGATGCTGACAACCTTTGTCAGCTCTTGACAGGAATCTGAGAAATCTGCTGGCACTTTGGTTATTTTCCCAGAGTACACGGCTGTATTTATCCTGAAGTTTTATTTTTTGGCATGATTTTCTTTGTGTAGGGAGATACATTGCAGGAAAATTGGATGGCTCCTGGTTTTTCTTCATATTTACCCAGATGTGCATGAGCTTTATCTATTCCTTCTTCTCTCCAGGGTAGAATTCCCTGTCAATAGCAAGGCATCTTGAATGGGCATTGATCCTTTCTTTCCTTGGCTGAGGTAAGAGAACAGCAGGGGTAAAATAGGTTTATTATGCTTAGAAAGAAGGCAGTTCTTACTAACCTAAGTTCTTTTTTCACCTAACTGCATTGTTTGCCAGGAAGGTCTGTCTCCCATATCTTCTTTGTAAATGGAGTTCTAATTGGTATGTCATCAGGCTGGAAATAAACCACAGGATAAACCATTACCACAGTCAAAACAGTGCCATGCAATGAAAACCAAGAGCCAACAGGCTATTTCATAAAGGTATGCTCTTGCTTTAGCAGAGAAGCAGCATGCACAATATTATCTGATAATCTTTTTCTTGAGTTGAAAATACCCTTTCCAGAGAGGTCACCTATACCACTACGAAATACTCAGGCATTTGGTGTTATTTAAATCGTATTTTTTCTTATTGTTTCATTAATGACAGGAATCCATTTTGAAAAAGACATTATAGTTACCCTCAAATAATTGTATTACAAGCTGCTGTCTAGCAAGGGTTAGAAATTCTGCCGACACACATCATTTAAAACATTGACTAATGTGTTTATAAGAAGAAAGTTAGATATTCTTTACAACCTTGTGTAAGATATAATGTGATACGAAATTAAATTGAATGCTGTTAGCCTTCTTCTAGTGTAATCCACACAAAATTAGTCAAAAACTATTATAAATGCTTTTTTTTTTTTTTTTGACAGGTTTTGGCTGGATACAGGATTATGTTTTTGTAAATTTTTGTAAATCGGACGAAGTACTTTACTGTCAAAACAGAATTTAAAAGGCTAGATTTAAGCAGCTAACTTAAAATTGTCAGGAGATTTTTTGTTTTGGTTTTGGTTTTTGGCTGTTTTTTGTTTTGTTTTGTTTTGTTTTTTTCTGCAAGGCACTGTAGAAGAGTCTGGCTCACGCAATGTAATTTGCCTTTCATAGTCTATCACAAGGCTCATGATTATTTCTTACAACAAAATATTCAGTGCAACAAATTAGTAGATTCTGGTATGTTGGTTGGGCTGCATTCCAATTCCTGCCTTAGTTATGCTGGCTGCCTGCAGCACTGCCAGCACAATAATTATTGCTGTGTTTTCTGGACCTCATGAAACCAGCAAGGTGATCACCCCCTTGGAACAGCTGGGGATATGAAGTATGGAAAAGTGGAAAGAAATTGCTGCAACTCTGTGCTATCTTGCCAGCAAATGCCACTTGAATGATGACAGCTATTGGCAGGGGTAGGCCTCTGCTGGAGGAGAGCTTGCAGCAGTTCTAGATTATAGCTTTTGCTTCTTCCAAAGGGAATTGCTGTGGGCACTGAATTAAAGAAAGCAAATTGGAAGGTGGAGAAAATGAAGATTTGAAGGCAAATGTAGAGGGGGATGATAATCTTTGCCAATGAAGCAATTTTTTGTTAACTGTACATGATTGGCTCTCTTATGAAACAAAAACTTCCACAAACACCATCATGTCAGCCATGTGGGTTTATTAGACAGCATTCTCCAGTCTTCCCCACAAAGTTCAGATACCAACTGGTGTGAGGAAATGGATGTCATTCTTGTTCTAATACAGAGAATACTATTTATCAGAATTTTACAGTGTGAAGTACAGAAGCAAAGTTTAAAAAGTCTTATTTTAAGTATTTAGCAATATTGTCATCATCAAAATACCTACTGAGAAAGTGCAGCTGTGCTGAAGTGCCTAGTTTGGATAAACAAATGGGTTTAATCCAGGACACAACACTAACCTTTGCACAAAATAAACACCCAGTTAAAATCAGAGTTTAGCTTCAAATTAGTTGATGTAAATTATTTCCATGTAAATCAGAGAAACATTATTGACTGCAATAAATAGTTATGCAAATGAGCAGGCCAATTATATACATCCTCTAGTATCTCTGCTTCTTTTCCAGTGCCTACCTTTTGTTTGAAAATTTTAATTTTAATCCAACTCTTTATTTTTTTTTCTGGAAAATCTACTAGCAAGAAAGTAGACATTTTGACACCATTCTTATCATTAATGGCACCTATTAGCATTATATAATATAGCAAACATTCATCTTGTGTATTTAGTTTTTTATCAGAGCTTTGCATCTATGCTTTTCCTTGTCTCTCACATTTTAACTTTTCACTATAACAGACTTGGAGTAAACTTTGCAATTCACTAACTCTTAAATTGGTACATCATTATAGTTGTCCATTTTTGCATATTTGTTACCCTGTAGGTTGATAAAGCTTGAATACCAATAGATAATATTTCAGAAGCAATGGACTTAAGAGGAGATATTTTTATCCATACATGAATTGGCATACTGAAAAGAGTTCAACACACAGTATGAGTACGTTAGTCATTTCAGACTAGCTTTTTGTCCCTTACATTTGTCATCAGAGCTAAGGAGGAGGAATGGTCAGTCTGCTTCTTAATTTTATTATAGCTTAATGTTGGAAAAGGCAAGAGAATGAGACTGTAATCTGTACCACTTACTTATATTACAGAGGCTGTGCTGTCTGGGAGCAGGTGATAGGTTTTGTATTTTTTCAAAACAGAAAGCTTAGGATCCCACTTACTTAAACATGTTGGTTCATAAAATCAGAAAAAAAAACCCAAACAAACAAACAACAAAACAAAACAAAACAACAAAAAACCCTTATGTTTTCCTTGAAATGTTTAATGAGGGCAGTGTCTGGTTGACTCATTCTATCTGTCCACAGGGCTTGGAATGGGGAACCCTAACCCAATTGCCCAATGACCTGGAGTTTTCCTGTAATGACTGTGACAGCACAGAGTGCTTCATATATTGCCTTTTTCCTTATAGTCCTGTTCCAATGCAGATTGAATACAAAGGTGAAATACCGAAAATTGCTGCAAATTGGCTAGCTCTAATCAACAACTGAGTTGAATGAACAGTCTTGAACTAATCTGTGAGAATACCACATTTTCTTTACAGAAAAAAAAAAAAACAAAAAAAAAAACAAAGAAACAAACAAAAGCAACAAAACAAAACAAAAAACTTGACACTTTGGATAGAAATTTATGTTTGTGGAACTGGGTTGTAGACAACTATCAGTGTTCCCCTCCTGCCATTGAATTTAAAGGCACTGAATCTGGGAATTGGGAACATGAAACATCTGGAAGATGGGATCTGAAACCTGGTACTTGTCCCTGGGAATCTGGTGTAGAGGCAAGATGACAAGTCTCTCTGAGGTAGCCACGTTGCAGAGAAGATGCATTGCTTCCTTCAGCACTAGGGGTTTTCTAAGGACAGATGGCTTTATACATGGGAAATAGGCAAAGTTTAGCAAGTAGAGACTTTTCTGTCTGTAACTGATGTTAATTATCTTTCTTCCATAAAGTGATCTGCATAGTTTAAATCAGTTTTCAGGATATGCTAAGGCATGAAAATGTAGCAGGTGCATCACATATTATATATAAGAATAATGACGATTCAACCAGAAGCATTTTAAGAGAGAGCTTTCTCTACGGTCAGACAAAGCCATCATCATGCTTATCCAGGTTTAGTTGTGGAATGAGAGACTACAAAGCAAGGAGCCCTCTGTGCCTTATAGTTCTGATATGGATTAGTTATCATTCTCTCTCTTGCTTTGTATTAGCATATTCCTATATGCCTGAATATCAGTAAAACCACCATAGTGATTGGCTATTTTCACTTGATGTAGTCCTCTGTTTCCAAATGCCCGGTTCTTATTATTATAAGACTCAGTCCTGATGAGATAATGAGTAATCCCTGCCAATACCACTCAAAATTATTTGGCTAATGAGGTTTCTTCCATATGTACCTTTTCTGCTGAGGAGTATAGATTTTTTTTTTTTTTTCTGTCATTATAAGGTAATTTTTTTTCAGGTATTAAGCAAGATTGTATTTTGGGTTGAGGAAACATACACAGTAGGTAGTTTCACTACCTGAAGATACCCTAGATACATCCTTTTTGCAGTTCCATAACAGCATTATGACATCTTTGTTGATTTTGCAAATGTAATATAGTGTGATTTGAATCACTGTGTACAAACTAATTGTGTCTTTGTGAAGACACAAGACCTGTTTTATTGCAAAATATTTCCATAAAGATAGAAACAATCGGAAAGTATTTGATAAGTTTAATCTTTCTGAATGCTCTCTGAATGCTTGATTTTGCCTTCAGGCTTTACTGCAGGCAAATACATATTATTCAATTATAAGTTATTATTAAATCTTAATTCAAAAGTATTTTTACATTCAGAATTGGTTCAAGCTTTCTCAGTAGTGTCTGTAAAATTGAAATTTTGCCACCTTACAGGTGCCAGTGCTTCAATGTTCTTCTGAATGATGTGAAGGATTGAGAGAGGGAGGGAGGGAGGGAGGAATAAGGATAGAGCAGAGATGAGAGGGAACTCCTAAGAAATCAGTCGAGATCTTCCCACTGTCAATAGCAGAATGGATGTATATTGGGTTGAGTATGGTGTCAGTGTTTAAATGTATTCCCGTGGGTGGTCACTAACCCATCTATCATGATCCCTCCTTTGGCCACAGTCATAGGTAGCCTGCTTGCTACACGACCTAGATGAATATTTTGTGTTCTATAATTATCTTAGTTTTAAGGTAAAAATGAACCTTTTAACTTGAGGCTTGTAAATCTATTAGCTTGAGAGTGAACCACTTTTATGCACATCTTCCCAGTTTTGGTGAAGTGAAAATATGTCTTATTAAAATAGTGTACAAATTGTTATTACAAGTGTTCATGAACAGGAAATAAAATACAGGGATTAAAAATTTTAGCACCTCTTGCTTAAGTTCTTCCTGTAGCTGAACAACTAACTTCTTGATAGTCTTAAGGAGTAAATAAAACAGTTTACATGAGACTGATTTTTCAAATTTTCTTTCAGACATGCAAAAGGATGTGGTTCTGGCATATCTCTAAGTCTTGCTGCTGGTGGGCAGTCAGAAACAAGAAATTCTGTTGTCTTAAAACATACACACACACACACAAAATTTGCCCTAGCATGATATTAAGATTTATCATCTAAATTGTAGCATGACCTTAAGACTCTAACCCATTTAAGCAAGTCGTTGGGATCAGTGTGCAGTTGTATACAGAGCTTTACTCTGAAGACGAATGAATTAAAATGTTCTGCTGGTGTCAAGAGTATTGAAATCTACTATACCTCACAAATTCTGAACTCTACTGTTGATTTAAGTTATTAGCAAAAGTGAGTTTGGTCTTGTACAGTAAAAACTATAGCCATCTGAGACGTGATTATCTCTACAATGGTCTGTAGCTATGTAAAAATGTCACCATGAATTCAACTATTTGGTATGGGTTTCAAAACTTTATGTGTCTTAAATGCAATTATTATTTGATTATGTTTTAATTGTTATTCTAGCAATATGTTTCCCATAAGGTTATTCAAAAAATAACTTTAGGAAGCATTATTAAAAATACCAAATAATTTATTGTAAAATTAGGGACTTCCTCCATTTTTTTTCTGTCATTTATCTCTTTCATGAATTTTGGTGTACATAACTTGTGTGAAAAAGTACTTTGCAAGATTAGAACTTGTTGATCCAGCATTTTTCCAGCAATTTCCTCTTTTTTTCTGCCTGCTCACTCAGCAGGTGAATCTTTCAGGGAAGTACCTGAAAGACAGGGGTTTGATTTTGGTATTGAGTCACTGCATCTCCATGTATGTATGGTGGAGTTTAGATGTATCTAAATCATGAATATAATACCCTAAATATATGTTCAGTGTGCAGTAAATCGTTTTTATTTAAACCAACTGTCAGCTTCACCAGCTTAGATTTGACTGGAATCTTTCTTATTTTCATGTCATGAGTAATAGTAACTGAAGTGTTATTTAGATAACAACTCTGCTTCTCACTATTACATAAAAGAAAACACACTGTAGAAAACTTGTATTTACCCTTTTTTCATTATTTCTGTGCTCAGTTAGGGAAGGCAGCAGCTGAGACTTAGAATGCACTCTGTCCCTGTGGCGAGCCCTGTTGTCCTTAGTAGGTCACAGCAGAAATCCACTTATGCACAATACGATGCAGTAATGTGGTCCTACACAGGATTTTAAAAAACTATGATTACCTTCTTATCAGGTGTGGCGAAGGCCTATTCCTTCTCTCAGCAGCATCAAACGGATTAAGGACAGGGGCTTAGTATTATATATGTGATTCCTTTAAGAAACCAATGGACAAGTGAAAACTAATTCCTTCTTTATTTTAACTTGAATTAACTGTGCTTGTGATAGTTTTTATTAGATGTTCTGAGAACACCATTGTGTCCCCAGCTCTTGAGAGAACTTCATTTTAGATTTGCCTTTCTTCTTACAAAAAAGAAGTAAAATTGTTTTTTTTTCCCTGCTGTGTTGCAGTAAACGGCTTGACTCACATGCACACTTGCAGATGTGTATGTGTATTTTGTATAGATTTGACTTTCAAAATGTTAATCTCTTTTTCTGCTGGATGACTGTGGAGAATTTGTCGAGTAACTGGGCCCTCTATCTCAGGATACTATCTTCAATTTTGATGAAAAATTAAATGCACCTCTCTAAGGAATGGCACAAATATATGCATTCTGCCTCAAAATGATGGAAGTGTTGGGGGAGGGTTAGCTGGTGATACTGTATGAGATGCAGGCAGACTTCAGCATTAGAAATCTTTCATAAGCCAAAAGTCAAAAATTCCTGTGTTTATTTGGCTCTTTTTAACTTTCTGTGCCATAGAACCAAGAATTGAAAGTCATTAAAAAATATTAACTTAAAAATAGGAGCAAATGGTTAGATGCTGTGAGCACCTGATACAGCACAGTTTTGCTGAGGCGAGTTAATGATTAAGGCTTAATTTCTTTAGCTCATTCTTAGCCTTCACCAGTCAATGATATAAAACACAGTTGTTTAATTCTCCTACACTGCAATTTAAGATAATACTCTCTTCTTCCTTTTGAGTGAGCTGAGAGCCTCTTACCATCACTCAGCTGGTGAGTCCATTGGTTGAGTGTGACCCTGCCCCAAACCCCGGCATGCTGAGTGCCTCTGTGCAGTGTTTGCTGCCCAAGGGCCATGGCTGGCAGAAGCTGTATGGACTCACTTTTGTGTTTAGGCCTGTGTGCACTTTAATTTATATCAGTGCAAAGCTGTATTCTTGTGAAGTAGTTGTGGTTCAGTTTTTTCTCAAGGAGCTTTCTGAGCAAAGGCACTTAGTCATTTTCCATTTTGGAGTTTGTATTATAAATCATCTTTTGACTGGTTTCTCCTTTGTGGTTTCTGTCTGGAATTCTAGTCCAATCATATACTTTAAGAATCATCTCCAAATGGTTTTCATTTTCCACTGGAAATTCAATTCTTAGATCCCTCGGTGTCAGTAACACTGTTAACCTATTAACAACCAGCCTCTGACTTGAATGTGGAAATAGTTTTGACTTGACAGTATATGAGTTGGGTCTATTTTGTATTTATTTTTAAAACAGTTAGCAGAAGTCTGTAAAAAATTAATGCATTATGCTCTTCCATAATTTTTTTGGTGAATACATAATCTGTCTATGAGACTTTATTTATGGAAGCCTAAGAAGACAGTGTCATGGGTGTTTATTTTCTAACATTAGGAACTGACTGTCCATAACCTTAAATGTTGGGGTCATTGCATTATTAAAATGGAGTTGAATTAAAACATAATTAAACTTTTCTAACTGTACTATACTTTTTCATCTAAAGCACCCATTTTCCCTCTTTCCCATTTTTATTTTAAACTCTTGTTTCCAGAAGAATCACAGAATCATAGAGTGGTTTGGGTTGGAAGGCACCTTAAAGGTTACAACAGTTTCAACACCCCTGTCAGGGTGGGGCACCTTGTACTAGACCAAGTTGCTCGGACTCTCATCCAGCCCTCTGGGCAACCTGTTCCAGTGCCTCACCACCCTCACAGGGAAGAATTTCTTCCTGTTATCTAATCTAAACCTTCCTGCCTTCAGCTTAAGGCCATTCCCCCTTGTCCTCTCATTATGTGCCCTCGTTAAAAGTCCCTCTCCACGCTTCTTGTAAGCCCCTTTTAGGTACTGGAAGGCTGCTATAAGGTCTTCCTGAAGCATTCTCTGAACAGCCCCCGTTCTCTCAGTCTGTCTTCATAGGAGAGGCGTTCCAGCTCTCTGATCAACTTAGTGGCCCTCCTCTGGACTTCCTCCAACAAGTCAACATCTTTCTTGTGCTGAGAACCACAAGCTGGATACAGTATTAGAAGAGGGATCTCACAAGAGCCGAATAGAGGGGGAGAAACACTTCTCTAGTCCTGCTGGTCATGCTTCTTTTCATGCAGCCCAGGATACAACTGTCTTTCTGTGCGGCAAGTGTGTATTGCCAGGTCATGTTGAGCTTCCTGTCCACAAAAACCCCCAAGTCCATCTACCCAGGGCTGCTCTCAATCCATTCTCTGCCTAGTCTGTATTTCTGCTTGGGATTACCTCAATTAAGGTGAAGGACCTTGAACTTGGTCTCATGATGTTTGCACAGGCCAACCTCTCAAGCCTGTCAAGGTCCCTCTGGGTGATATCCCTTCCCTCCAGTGTGTCAACTGCGCTGCACAGCTTGGTGTCATCAACGAACTTGCTGACGGTGCACAAAATCCCACTTTCCATGTTAATGACAGAGATGTTAAAACATGCCAATGCCAACACCTGATGACGAAGAAGAAGGAAGAAAACAGGCTATTCTATATCTATTCCTGAACTTTAAAGATTAATATTTCTTTGTTAGTTCTTTCCTTTCTTGCTGTAATGCCCTTGAAACATCATTAAACACTTGAAGCTGGTGGGTATGATTTGAAGGAAGAATTGCAGTTGTTTAACAAAAAATTTTAAGTTTTTGAAGTAAAGGAATAAAGAGCTTTCAAAATCAGGTCTATATTTTCTCTTGCTGTGTAAGGAAATCCCTTATGATTCTGACATCTGTGGAAGAGGAGGAAACTGCATAATACTGTTTTTAATAACTTTTCTCACTACTTTGCCCTACTTTCCACTTTTCGCCTTTAAAAAACACAGACCAAATGAGATTTTTTTTTTTTTTTTAAGTAACTCATGTCGAAAGTCTGAATTATTTTTATGTTTGTTTGTGGACTGGTTGTATTTTCTCCCCACCTTCATCTCTTCAGGATGTGGGAATAAAGATCTTGGTCTGTCCTATATTTTCCATTTGATAAATCCGGGATGCACCTTGCTGCAGTAGTCTTCTAAGGAAGAGTAGCTGCATTTCCACAGCATTTAATCTGTGCACAGCCTACCAGAATGCTGTCACATAGGCAGCAGTCCCACACACACCTGATTCTTTGGAGTGAAATGAAAAAATCTAATAGCAAGTCTGCTAGAGACAAATGAAAGGTAGATACACAGGGACAGAAGTGGTGCAGACTTGTCTTCTTCCTCTGTACAGCCAGTAGTTGCCCACTGCCTTGTGTGCTGTATTTTCTGGTAGATTAACTCACCAGAAATTCAGTATGACCGCAAAATCTGAGGGAGTGATTGCTTGCTGCTGTCACAAAAAAACCCCAAAAAACAAAAACCAAAAAACAAACAAACAAAAAAAACCAACCAACCAAACAAACAAAAAAAAAAAAAAAACCAAACAAACAAAAAAACCCCACCACATTGGTGTGTGGAAAGGAAAGATTCTTACAGAACATCCATTTATTCAACACAGTTCCATATGCAAGTTTTGGTGGAACTGCATCTTTCACCAGGCAAAAGAAAAGAAAACATGTTGATACATGATTGTGCAGTTTCCTTTTAACCTAAAAGTTGTAGCAGGGATATGAGTTTTTCTATTTTTCATATAATTAACTATCATATTGCAATTTTCCTCTATAATTGGCATACTTAACTGTATGATCTCCTGGTGTTTTAATGATTTGCATCTTCCTGTGCATTGTTTTTTTTTTTTCTTGCTGAATCTCTATAGTTACTACACTAGAACTTGTACAGTCTAGCCTCTTTTTGGCACTGTTTTGCTATTCTCATTTGCTCTTTAGGTGCTGAAAATAAGAGCTCTGTGCTCAGAGTGAGCATTTTCCCTTTGTTACCTGTTTAACAGCACTTAAATTGTAACAGGTCTTTTTCTGATACGTATGATAGACTTCACACTGACCTACATAATACTTCTTTATGCCACATGTTGGCTTTTGTTTTTTTTTATATAGATGACAATGTCTCTAGTCAAGGAACTACTTCTTAATGATAAACTTACAAGCACTGGCAGTCTGAGTTTTCATGAAATTCCAGATACACCTTGACCTTCCTTTTATTTCTTCATCACATTGTCACCATCAGACATTTCTTGGGTTTCTGGGAACTCTTCTATGATGTTCCTCTGCTAGGGAGAGTTGCATGAAAGCACAAATCAGTTCACAAAGGTTTTGCATGATGTAGGAACAGGATCTCTTTCTGTCAGTAAATAGGTAAAATAAGATGGTATGTAAAATACCAAGACTGGTTATAAGTGGGATGACTTGTGTGAAAGGGGTCTTTGTTGTAGAAGGAAATTCAAGGTTTAACATGAAACCTGAACACTCAAATTTCAAATGACATAGCTGGCAAACTTCCTTAGGATTATTTTGACAGTCTCTCTTAAAAGTTCTACATATGTCAGTATGTATGTATATACTAATATAATTTTATATGTACTACATAATCTTTACATTTCCAATGCTGGTGTAAATGTAGGCTGTCTTTTTAATGAAAAGTTTTCTTATTTTCAAAAAGAAAGTGCTGGTGTGGTAGTGGACTGAGGCATGAATATTGAAAAAGTCTTCCATAGCTATATCATTGCAGGAACAGTGGTGAACACTAGTTAGTTACTCAGTTGGTATTTGATCTCAAAACATGCTATTTTTTAAATGAATGGAGTTGTGACACATACACTAATTTCGTTAATCCAAAGTATATCATAAAATCAGTAAATAGTTACCTGTCATTTAATGAAACTTAACCAAGAAACAACCTGCTTGCACTTTTTTTTTTATTTAATGTATGGTGTTTGCATTGTTGTTATTTTGTTATTATTGATAATTATCAGTATTTTTCACATTCTTTTTATAATTCTTCACATTTTCACGAAGCTCATCTATTCCCCATTCCAGTTAGCAAAATTACTGGAATGGTATCAAGTAAACTCCTTAGTCTTTCTGTCTAAATTCACTTTATCATTACATTGCCTTCTAATATTAACATAAATATTATTTTTGTCAAAAGATGCCATTCTGTCTCTGAGTTGGGATACAGTACTGTATTTTGACATAATGTCCAAATACCGGTTAAGGGATATCTACTAATGGAATTCTGAACTATTCCTGCTGATACTGTTAGAAAGGCAGTTTGTCTAATATCTGATCTATCTGTTTGTAATGGTGTTGCTTGTAAACAGTAACCATCAGCCTGAGATTGTCCCTTAATTCATTTTTTAAAATTATTTATCTAGAGTCATGGGGAAGGGCTTATACTTCAGCTGATGTTTGTGACAGTGGAAGGAGCTAAACTAGAGTCATTATTGGTAGAACCAGGTCAAAAAGTTGTGTGTGTTTGGTCACAAGTAAAAGCCCACTGACAGAATAGCTGGGATAGAGGGGAAAGGAAAAACTCACAATACAGGGAAATATTGGAAGAAAAGAGACAGAACTAGGCTAAAGGATGGTGTTGTAAGCGGAAGCAACGTAGCTGAGATGTCATAAGCCTGTCACTTATTTTCAGCACCGATACCCTAGAACATCGTAGCATTTGCTGTCGTACATGACAAAGTGATCTGTGTTTCACCTCCTGCAAACATATCCTCATAGTGAACAGTTTAGTATCTTGGTAGAATTGCTCACAGGATTGTTTTAGCTAACTGAATATAACTCACTAAGCAGTCAGTGAGAAATGAAGCTTTCATTAAAACAAGAAGGTGAAGCATTGCAAACTCATTTAGTTTTACTGCTGTCAAGTACTTTTTTAACTCAGGGTAATTATCTTGGGTATGGGAAGGGGAAATACCCTCATAGATGTTTTCTGGTGTGTTCTAATCTATTTATGCTTTTGCTTTTCAATCATAGGTTTCTGTGCTCGAGAGGCAGATATTTGACTTCCTTGGTTATCAGTGGGCACCCATCCTGGCAAATTTTATACACATTATTATAGTCATACTTGGCTTATTTGGAACCATCCAGTATAGACCTCGTTACATAACAGGAGTGAGTATTTAATTTCATTTGCTTATTCTAATGTGCATGTTAAAAACAAACAAACAAAAAAGCGCTCTGAACTGTATTGCTCATAAGACAAATAGAAATCTCATCTTGGTTTAATTTTCTTCTGTAACATTTTATATTAACTTACTATGCTTATGGGATGCCTGCAATAATCAACTGGTAACAACCTACAAAAGCTGAAAGTAAATATGATCCTTAACTGCATGACAATATGAACTTTCAAAAAGTAGAGTCAGTTTAAGAAATTGCAGCATCCTCAGTATTACAGGAATTTAGAGCAGGACCAAATATTAGGCATAACTTTCTTAGATACATTGGACGTTCCCAACAGAGCCATGATTTATTATAATTACTCATTATTGTTATTAACCATTGTTGCTAGAGTGCCTATCTGTTATATATATGCCTCCTAGAAATTATAGTCCAACCTGAAAATGAAGTATGATGGTATGATAGGAAATGATGAAGTGGTCTCCCATGTGAAAGTAAGAATTTGGACCTTAATTAATATTTTTAATCCATTTCTTTCCTAATTCAGCTACCCCTCATACACGGACTCAATATGGTTGTACTCTGGCACAACGCAGTATTAATTTAATCCTCATTCCATACTCTGGGATTTCAGGTTTTTTGCCATTTGTAGTTCTATAAAGAAAGAAAAACAACAACTCTTAAAGCCATTGTTCAGAACATCTTTTGTTAGAAATGAATTTGCATAACAATATTACTGTCAAAATCGACTATTAATTCACTTAAAGCTTGTATACATTTCAGAGACAGACAGGAGTTGAAAAGATTTGCCCATACACAGCCATACTTCTTGTCAGATGAAAATCAGAGAATCTTAGAACGATGGACTGGTTTGGGATGTAAGGGAGCTTAAAGATTATCTAGTTTCAGCCCAGCAGGAACACCTGCCACTAGACCAGGTTGCTCTCAGCCCCATCCACCCTTGTCTTGAACACTTCAGGAGTGGGGCATTCACCACTTCTCTGGGCAACATGTTGCAGGGTCTCACCTGCCTCACAGTAAAGAATTTTTCCTAATATCTAATCTAAACCTACTCTCTATCAGTATAAAGCCATTACCCCTTGTCTCTGATAACTTCACTGAATCTGTGCCCACTTTTGCAAAGTCTGTTTCTTCTTAACTGTTCCCTCATATACCAGCAGGCACTCAGAATATAGAAAGATTTCGCTTGTACACTGTGCTACCATGCATATTGCATTACTTCGATGTTAAGAGAAATCCATTAATATTTTTGTCTGTTTCTATCTCTGTGATACAATGTCTTTATGCATGCACACAATTTAATATATTCCAGAAAATTTGCTATCAACATTGAAAAATATATTGCAAGCCTTCAATATTTAGGGTTTACCACAAGTTACAACATTGGAGCCGTGTGAATGTGAACTGGAGTTTTCTTCCATTTCTGGTACCTTGACCAGTACAAAAGGCTTGAAAGTAAATATCCAAAATTCAAGCATCAGTTAAAGAAAAAAGGTTAAATGTCCCATCCCAAGGCTATTCTGTGACATAAAACCAATCATGAACATAAAATGCATAGCTGAACTGAACAAAAAGTTAGATTTAAATGGCCTACTGCTATGATAAGTGCATTGTGAATGAAGAGGAATACCAGCCTTATAAACTGAGACCATTCGTGTGAGTTTCTGGATGATGTGTTTTGTGCAACACTGTTCTGTTAATTTTCATACACGTCTTTCTCAGAGCTCATCCTCACTGTGGAACCCATCCGGCTTTGTGAGTTTTCCTCTCTGCATCATTTCATTGAATTGGATAGAACCAATCTAAGATCAAATTGTTTGTCTTGCTCAGAGTTTATAATAGACGCTTGAATCTACCATTTATCACAGACTGCTTAGATAAGCAAACGATGAAAATTTCAACCTTTATTTAGTTGGATCAACAGAGGAGTGGTTTGATTTTTTTTTCATTTCTACTGTGGTTCTCTTTGGTGTGTATCTAAAGGCAGCAGAAGGGGAATACTACTGGTCACTGAAGGGAGAGACAAGAGAACTGCACCCTTTTATTTAGTTCTGCTGGGCCCAAAATAGGCACTTTATTGAATCTCGGGAAAACTCAGTGGTGTCATTTGATATCAGGAATAAAATTATGAGTTCAAAGGCAAGAAGAAAAACAACAACCTATAAACCTGCAAGAGTGTACAAATGAGGTTTTCAGGAGAGTTGATGTAAATACTCAGACTTCAATAGATTCTGCAAGGGTCAATCTGTCTTGAGTGACTTTACAGAACCCTTAATCCAGTCACATTAGTATCTCCAATCTACCTTGCTTCAACAAGGCTCAGAAAAATTTCCTTTTTACTGTACATGCTTCAATAAAGGATATCACAAAAATATTTTCCAGAGGAAGTGAATTATAGGTTAAAGAGAACAGGGAGATATTAAGATAAGATTTAAAGACATGATTCAGTGGCTTAGGGAGAAGAGGAAATAAGTTTTAGATAGAAGGAACACCACAACTGAAAGTGTCTCCTTAAACTTGCAAGAGTCACAGGGAAGTTTGGAAGTGGGTGAGGGGAAAAGGTGACTGTCTTCTCAGACACTGGAATATAGTTCAAACTACATGGGATTCAGGAGTTATGGTAGACAAAGAGGACAGGAAATTAAAGTCTAATATCATGAGAGTAGTTAATCTTAATATAGATTCAGCAAGAACACATTAATTTTTGATGGTAAACTTAAAACATTAACCAATAAATAAGCAATTGATGCAGGAGGTGAAATATATGTTCTGCTGGTAGGCATAAGTGTCTTTTTGAAGATATCTTTTCAAAAGGTAGTAATTAAGCCAGTTTTTAGTGAAAACATTTATGACAGAAGGACTGCTGAACAGCACTAAGCTGAAACAGAGAATGAGGATTCCAGAAGGAACAAGAGTTATCCAGGGTAACAACTAAGATGTAAATGTTGGGTTTTTAGCATTAAAGTGCATGAGAGGTAATACCAAAGCAAGTTATTAAGGTTTCTGGAAAGAAGCAAAGCTCTTCACCTGGGTAGGGCTCTGCCTGTAGGTTCAATTCCTCTCCATTTCTTCTGTCAAGGGATTCCAGGTGTGTTGATATGCCCAGCGCATATTCCACATTCTACTGTGGATTATTAGTCACCTGACTAATCTTGTGACCTTCTACAATGGTGTGACTGCATCAGTAGACAAGCAAAGAACTATGGATGTAATTTATCTAAACTTCTGTCAGGCTTGTGATCTGGTCCTTTGCAATATTTTGCCTACTAAATTGGAGAGGTGGGTTAGATGGATAAGGAGGTGGCTGGATAGCTTTACCCAGAGAGTGAAGCCACATTGGTGAAGATGTTAAATACTGTTGGTCCCAGAACCAGGTGTTACTGATTTCCAATATGCTATTGAGACAGTCATTGGACAGTAGGACTGAGTGCACCGTCAGTAGATTTGCAGAAGACACCAAGCTGACTGATGCAATTGATTTCCTGAAGGAAACATTATACAGAGCGACCTGGACACCACGGAGGAGTGGGCCCATGGGAACCTCATGACGGCCAAGTGCAGGGTTCTGCACATGGGTCAGAGAAATTCGTGATACCACTATAGACTGAGGGATGAATGGATTGAGGACAGCCCTAGAGAGGACTTGTGGGTACCAGTTAACAAAAATTGAACATAAACCAGCAATGTGTGCTTGCAGCCCCAAAAGCCGGTTGTATCCTGGGCTGCATAAAAAGAAATGTGAGCTCCAGAAAGAGGAGGGTGATTCTTCTTCTATACTGGACTATCCTGAGACATCACCTGGATCACTGTGTCCAGCTCTGTAGCCCACAGTACAAGAAAGACATGGACCTGTTAGAACAAGTCCAGAGGAGGGCCATAAAAACAGTCAATGGAATGGAAATCTCTTCTATGAATTCAGGTTGAGAGAGCTGAAGTTGTTCAGCCTGGAGAAGAGAAGGCTCTGGGAAGACCTTATTGCAGCCTTTCAATACATAAAGGGGACTTACAAGAAAGACAGAGAAGGTCCTTTTACCAGGGCCTGTAGTGACAGGACAAGGAACAATAGGTTTAAATTCAAAAGAGTAGGTTTAGATTGAACATAAGGAATAAAATGTTTGCAATGAGAATGGCAAGACACTGGAACAGATCAGCCAGAGAGGTTGTGGACGTCTCATCCTTGGAAGTGTTCAAGGCTGGGTTGGATGGGGTTTAGAGGAACCTGATCTAATAAAATAAATCCTTGCCCATGGCATGGGACTAAATGATCTTTAAAAGTCCCTTTCAACCTTATACCTGATCACATTAAGTCTGGGAGAAAAAGATAGATTATTACTGGTACATTACTTAACACATAATTGCTGATATGCATTAAAAAAAAAAAAAAAAAAAAGAAAAAAGAAAGAGGCAATTACCTTCTGTCTGAGCTTCTTGCACCATCATCAGTCTGCCAAACCATTAGGCCCCTGAGAGTACAGCTGAGTTAATCCATGTCTTTTTAAAGACTAGACATTTTCAATCACTCAAAACACCTAGCCGGATCTACTTAATGCCTTTTATAACAAGTAGGCATGACTCTACCAAATCTATTTTGGAGTATTTTAGTTGTATATTGTAATTTATAACCTTCCATTTTTATAAATGTTTAAAGTAGTATGCAAAAATGTGCAGAAGTTGATCTGTCATATGTACATACCAGGTTACTATCAAACAACCGTAATCATGCTATAGAAAATTGTGAAGCCAAGCCATGCTCTCTGAGCTACCTTTCTGAATTTTAAATATATTAAGACAGTCTCCAAATAGTGAATTCTTTGGCCAGAATTTTTGGTGAGAAAACATTTCAGAAGACAGTTTTGCTAAATCTTGTTAAGAGAACCAGTTTTCAGGTTAAGTTATTTATAATGAAAGAAAAGGATTCTTATGCTTAAGACTTTTTAATAAGTGAGTTCTTGAATTAATTCACATTAATTGACCTAGTTCAATTTATTTTCCACATAATTGTTTTATTTAAGAGAGTGTGTGTATTCAAGCTCAATACAGAAATTGTTAAAAAATGTATTTTCACAGAATCACAGAATGAGTAAGGTTGGAAGGGACCACAGTGGGTCATCTGGTCCAAGCTTACTGCTCAGCCAGGGTCATCCTAGAGCACATGGCACAGGATTGCATCCAGACAGTCCTTGAATATCTCCAGTGAGGGAGACTCCACAGTCTCTCTGGGCAATCTGTTACAGTGTCCAGTCACCCATACAGTAAAGTTCTTCCTCATATTTTAATTCTACTTTCTTTATAGCTGTTGAGGGGAAAAAAAAGAAAAAAAAAGTTATATCTAAACCCATTTAATAAAAAGGATGATGAAATTAAATGGAATGGTCATTGTACCTTCTCATCAGACTGCAAGACACAAAGTTCTTGGAAGTCTGTGAAGTCAGACTCCTACCTGAGCCCACTCTCTCTATTAAAGGTTTTCTTAGGAAGTACTTTTGTAGCCATTCAGTGCTTCAGCTTAATTGTACTTATGTGATGACTTAATGTGTTGCAACTAAAATGTAGACATATATTTATAGAACGAGGCATAGAGCTACACAAACTACTTCTGTGCTCTACATGACTTTTTAGAGCAAATGATAATTTGGGAAAATAAGCAATAATTTTCTGCATAATCACTTTGAGCTAATACCCAATAATGTTATAAGTTCTATTATGTAAATGACCTTGAGCATTTTAGTAGCAGCACTGTCTGTTGGCTGTCACAGGAGACTCTGAATCAGAATACTGATTCTGTTTCAAAATGTGCCATTGGCAAGATATTTTGTTTGTTCAAGTTTGCTCAAGCACACATAATGATATTCTTCAGTTTGTTTCTTCTTTCAGTAGTTTGCCATGGATAATAATGAATGTGAATGTTTTTTCTGTAGTTCATAGAATCATGGAACCATAGAATATGCCAAGTTAGAAGAGACCCATCAGGATCACTAAGTCCAATTCCTGGCCATGCAAAGGACACCCCAAGAATCACACCATGTGTCTTAGAGCATTGTCCAAATGCTTCTTGAACTCAGACAGGCTTGGTGCTGTGACCACTTCCCTGGGGATCCTGTTCCAGTGCTCAGCCACCCTCTGGGTGAAACCCTTTTTCTAATATTCAACCTAAACCTTCCCTGACTCAACTTCAAGCCATTTCCTTGAGTCCTGTCATTGGTCATGAGAGTGAAGAGGTCTCTACCTGCCCCTCTGCTGCCCTTTGTGAGGATGTTGAAGCCTGCAGTGAGGTCTCCCCTCAGTCTCCTCTTCTCCAGGCTGAACAAACCAAGTCACCTCAGCTACTGCTCATACAGCTTCCTCTCCAGGCCCTTCATCATCTTCAGTGCCCTCCTTTGGACACTAAGAGCTTAATATCTTTCTTATATTGTGGTACCCAAAACTGCACACAATATTCAAGGTGAGGCCACACCAGTGCATAGCAGAGTAGGACAGTTCCCTCCCTTGATCATCTGGCGATGCTTTGCCTGATGCCCCCCAGGACAGGGTTGGGCCTCCTGGCTGCCAGGGAGGACCCCCAGGTCCCTTTCCATGGCACTGCTTTCCAGCATCTCATTCCCCAGTCTGTACAAACATCAAGGGTTGCCCCAGGTGCAGAATCCAGCATTTCCCCTTATTGAACTTGATATGGTTGGTGATTGCCCAGTCTTGGTCTTTCTGCAGGGCCTCCCTGCCCTCCAGTGAGTCAACAAGTCCTCCCAGTTTTGTGTTGGTGGCCAACTTGCTTAGCATTCCTTTGATTCCTGCTTCCAAGTCACTACTGAAGATGTTGAAGAGAAACGGGCCAAAGATGGAGCCCTGTGGAACCCCAGCAGTGACTGGATGCCAGACTACTGTTACCCCATTCCCTATAACTCTTTGTGCCTGATCTGTGAGCCAATTGCTCACCACCACATGATGTGTTTATCCAGCTGTGTGCCGGAAAATTTGTCCAGAAGAATACTGTGAGAGATAGCATCAAAATCTTTGCCAAAAAGATTACACCTTCTGGCTTTCCTAGGTCAACTAAGTGTGTTATTCTGTCATGGAAGAAATTCAGATTCAATAAGCAGGACTTTCCCCTCATGAAGCCATGCTGGCTGTGACTAATGACTACATTGTCTTTCAGCTGTTTTTCAATACTTCACAGAATAATCTTCTCCAGGATTTTATCAGGCACTGAAGTAAGACTGACAAGCCTGTAGTTTCCAGGGTTGTCCTTCTTGCCCTTCTTGAAAATGGGAACACTGTTAGCCAGCTTACAGTCAACTGGAACCTCCCTGAATTCCCAAGACAACTCAAAATTCATTGAGGGAGTCTTAGCAATGACATCAGCCAGCTCTTTGAGGATTCTCAGAGGAATCCCACCAGGCCCCATAGATTTGTGGGGATCCCACTGGAGCAGCAGATCCCACACAAGTTTGGGGTACAATGAGACTTGAGCATTCTTGCAGTCATGGTCCTCCAGCTCAGGGCACTTAGGCCCCCCTGTTTCCATCATCAGTGTTGAAGACAGAGGCAAAGAATGCATTAAACATTTCTGCCTTGTCAATGTCCCTTGTTTGTGGGTTCATGTCTATATATTCAGTTCTGTGTTTCAATGTATTTAGTTAATGATTACATTATTTCTAATACTCAACCCAGATTTTTGGTAATTTCCTTTGTAAATTGAACAACAGAACAGTTAGCTATATAAAAAAATAGATATTATATCTACTTATCTTTCAAAGAAGACCAGCCATTTAAACTTGTATTTCTGGGACAAATGGTTTTGAAGAATCAGAATTTATTTTCTGCAAATATCAGTACCACCAGCAACATGATTATGTTTTTAGGATATTCTGTCACTCTACTAAAAGCTTTGCTGAATATGAATCAGAAAGCAAGCTGAACAAGACTGAAGCAAATCCACTTAACATTGGAAATGGTACTTGTAGAAAACATTTTTTTTTCATTATCCATGCTGTTCTCAGTGTAAAAATTTCCAGTATTTATTTGTTTCACTCAGGTTGAAAGTATTGAGACACAACATGATTTATATTTTAGTACCTACAAGCCAGATCAACCAGGAAGTTTGTGACACCAGAGATTATATTTCCATGTTAGTAGAAAAATCTTTGTCAGTGAAAACTTAAGTAATGTCTAAAGACTTAGAAGTAGTGCAAATATGTATCTACTCACTGGAAAAAGTTAGAATTAAAAAGAGAGGTATCTCAATGACAACCAATTAAAGAAAATGTTGACAGAACAGTAATTTCCCCAGACAGTAGAATTCTGGGAATTTAGCACTACACGTTCCTTAAACAGGGAGGACCAAATAACTATTTTATTTGCCAATTGTATGTTTAGTAAGATGTTTCTACACTTGGGAAAGGAAAAGTGAAGGTCCTCAACAAGTTTCAAGTTACAATATCATAAGCACACTACCATTACATTTTCAATCAAAAATATCAAAAAGATTCAGAAAATGCAATCAATACAAGTTCAAGGTGGTGATAGCAACTCCCAAAGTAGCCATTTTGGAAAGCTCTGCCTACAGCTAAATAGAAAAAAATGTTCAGGTCAAACTGTAACAAAATAGTTCCTCAGTGCTAAGTCATTTTATTCTAGGGGCTGTTGATTAAAAATCAGTCAGAGAGTTTTAAAGAAAATCCGACAAGTTCATTAAAACATAATCATATCCAAATTATCAAATAACAGTGACTACAATATTAGTGGTCATGGTGCCTCAGAAAATATCAGGAAACAAACATTTTTTGCTAATCCTTATCATGGTGAAAAATCAAAAAATGATAGAATAATTAAGGCTGGAAAACACCTCTAATGTCATTGAGTCCAACCATCTACCTACCACTGCCAGATCCACCACTGAGCTAACTCCCTAAGGACCACATCTACATGTTTTTTTGAATACTTCCAGGGACAAGGGTATAGAATATTGCTCATAGTTTAGGATCCCCATAAATTCAAAAAGGAGACAAAGTGAAGGAGAAACAGCACACTCACATAGGTAGTTAGTAGAGACAGATAACTAAAATTAACATCTCTGTGAGAGGTTGTGTCTGATGAAGTAAACTAAGAAAAATTGCTAAAAATATAATGCAGCATAGGGTTGCATAGAAGTAAGAAAAAGCTTTGAAGTGCAAAGTGCATGACCAAGAGTATGAGAACAAACAAACAAACAAACAAAAAATACAGACTAAAAGTAAAAAACATAGAAGACCAGTAGTAAACCTTGCAGAACCACGTTTGGGACACTATGGTAAAACTCCAAATCATAACATGAATTAAGACTATTACAGTGCTAGAGAATTCACCTCGACCCTAAATTGACCTCAGGTTTCATTCATGGTTTAATTTTTGTTATGGCAGATAAACTGATGCTAAATAAAGCACTGGTATTTTATGGTATACTACTTGCATAGGGGCATTCTCTTGAAATGCTTTTCATGCTGTGAATAGCAACACAAACTCTCTGTAGCACTTTTCATGGTTAGTATTCAATATTGTTAAAATTTTTCTCATAACATTTTATACTAAATATTTTGGTTGTGGAATGCTTGCTGTTTGTCAAAGCTCATCTTCTTAAAAATATCCTTTATTCTGGTCACCTTTACAGTAGGTCTCTTTCAGATTTCGTTGGTGTTTTCTGAAATATCTCCATGTTCAGATATACCCGGACCAAGAGCTTGTTGTTTCTCTTAAAAATTCTTCTAAAGATTACTGATACAATTTATCTGTCACAGGAGAGTAGAATTTGTGATTCTTTTTATAGTCTGTCCTTTCGCTACTGATGTTACCTGCATAGAATGACCTTTTTAAACTTTGCTAACTGCTGTTTTATTGGAGGGTTTTGCTCACTTCTGGCAGATGCAGTGAAAAATCAGTAGGGATGTAAGTAGAAGACTGCCCTTTGGACTTTAAACAACATATGTTGAAAGGGATTTTGATTCATGGGGAGGTATGCTGTTTAATAGAGTGCTTTTGTTGCTGTTGTGTTAAAAGATTATATTTCAGTATGTTGTGGATTTAAATGTGCTTTCATTTATACTTAAAAGGACAGGCTCAGCAGTTTACTTTTGTAACTGAATCTAGCCTGCCTTAGGGTAGGGATGAGTATGTGAAGGGAGTAGAAGTTCATGAATAGCCAGCTGGTCAGTGTCATAGCTCTGGAAGTTTGAGTAATCCAAATTTTGAGTCTAATGCCTTACGCACATACAGAACTTAATCAAAGAAAATCTCAAGTATTTCAATGGTCAAAAACCAATTCTTTCTTTATGCTTATTATTGTTTAGTTTGTAGCTTAAATTCAAGTTTAAAACAGATGGTCTTCTTTTTTACCTGATAATTAGTCCAGAACGTTAGTCTAGGCTTTGATGACACAGGGATTTTGACTTCACCTTTTAGAAATATTCTGAAAACTTGCAAGAGATCTCAATGGATTTCAAATTCTTAAACCCTGGAGGTTCTGCTAAGCCTTGGGCAAATATGTCCGAGATTCACTTCCAGTGTAATATTATACAGAGTGTATCTGTCTTAACTGCATGAAAGTAGGTGAAAGAAAATATTCTGCAGTAAATTTCTATGCATTTTCTGCCCTTTTTGGGGTCTTGATTTTAGAATTCTTATACTATTTAGAATAAAGTAATATTTTTCTGTAGATTGTCTGGGTAAAGTTTGACCACTTTCACCTGGTCTCTTCACTGGGACATATTTAGGTGTGAGGCATTGAGGTACAAAGAATTATTCTAAAGGAAAATATGAAAAGGAATTTTCTTCTTTAAAAAGTGTAAAATATTCTTTCAAGATTAAAGAGTACCCAGACAATTACTCTGCCAGCTCTAAGAAAGCACAATGGGGGAAAAACCAACCAAACAACAACAACAACAAAACAAACAAACAAAACCACCAAAACCCTGTTGTTCAGAGAACTGCTCAAAAAATAAAAAGCAAATGATCCCAGATAAGAATCCTTAGTCTCTGACTCCTCTAAGTTTTGTGTAGGACATTACTTTCTCAGAAGTCCCCTACTGTCAGAAAAGAATGTTCTGAAGAGAAAAATTATACTAGCTTTTCAGAGTTTCATTGTAGATAATTAAGTGAGAAACTGCCAGAGACCAAGAGACTTTTTAAATAGTAAACATTTTGAAAACACAGTAGATTCTTCTCACTTACTTGAGCAAGAAATCTATTAGGTACTTAGAACCACTGATTCCTGAAAATTAATTTGATATGTTTTCAGAAAATATGATCAAAGACACCCTGGTCAAGAGTCCAGGACAGAATTTACTTCAGCAACAGTTCTGCTTGAAGTTTTGTTTTATTTCAGACTGAAATGGATTTTCATTAATTTTCAGAGATTTTTTTAAGTTTTCCATTTTAAGAAGTCTGATTGAAGATACTTAGCTAACACTGGTTTTTAAAGTGATATATTTATTGAGTATTAGAAGATGAAAGATTATAATTTGCATCATATAATTAAGTACATCATTGATTTCTGGGAAATATTATGCAGAACATGTTCAGTGCATGAAACGGCCTGATATTTTTAATTTAAATCATCAATTATTAATCTCACAGCAAGTTTGACTGGTGTGGAATTCAGCTACATTCATCCTTTTTCAGTGCTTTTATCCCCTTTCAGTGAATTGGATTCACATTTAAAAAGTAGCCATTCAAAATGTCTGTTCCTCATCCATTCCATAGAAAAGGAAGATGGTTTTCCAGAGGGTCTCCACGGAGGAGTGCTGTTCCATGTAGAACTGCTAATAACATATAACAAATATTATATTTTATTTTCATTCAAACCAGAGAGCTCACCCTGGAAAGGTGTCAAAACATGAAATTCCTCTACATTTCATTTTCTCTTTCTTTGGACTAAATCCTCTGGTTTGTCACCATTATAACAAGTGGGTTTTATTCTACAGTGGGTTTTGTGGTCCCTTTTTTTGTTGCTTGGTTTTTCTTTTTATAAGAACTAGGAGCCCTTTGTGTTAAAATATTGTCTAATTGGCACTTTGTAGTTGAAATACCATAAAGAGCATGGAGAATGAATGACTTAACTGATGAAGTCTCTAAACAGATACTTAGAGGAAGAGATTAGAGATAAAATTTATCTCTAAAATTTAGGTTTGCTACCGCTACCTAAATTGCAGCAGAAAGCATTAAAATTCTCTCAAGCACCCAAAAGCTCTGGCCAGCTAGAGATAATTAAAAATCAAGCAGGATAAGATAATGTTTCCACTGCTCTGAGATGACCTCTGCAATTCAGTGCTAAATATTTCTCTTTATCTAGAGTACTCAGATTTCCTTGTATTCCCCACACTTGGTCCTATACTTGTTACTGTGGATTTTTGCATTATTTATTTAGGTTTGTTTTTTTTTTTTTTTTCTAGCTGGCATATATCAATTACTGATGGCATTTGCTTGTCTAAGAGGTTATAGCTCTATCTTTTTATCTTGTACATGTTTATATCATGCTTTCATCTGTCCACCTCAGAGGTTTTAATGTCTCTGTGCTTGTGTCACACTACTGAAATAAGAAAGTAATCCTCCCCCCACCCCACAACTTCTTTACAACATCTGAACTGTAACACTAAAAGTCTGAGACATTTTCTCAGTATCAGAGAAAAGACTGTGACAGATTGGCATGTGAATCCATTTTTCTCAAGTTAACAAGCCGGTGTCTTATCCAATGCGTCCTGAAAACATAAAAATGCCCCAAATTCTCTATAAAGTCTAGGAATAAAGATTTGAATCACAGCTCCCTAATAGTGTGGAATACTTCTGTAAGGGAAAAAAAAAAAATAAAAAAAATAGAATGGTCTTTGGAAAGTATCTCTTTGTCCCAGATGGCAGCTGAGTCCCATAAAGCCACTTGCTCACTCTCACCTGCTGGGATAAGGGAGAGAATTGAAAGGGTAGAAGTGAGAAAGCTTGTGGGTTGAGATAAAGACAATTAATAGATAAAACAAAATTTGCACGTGAAAGCAAATTAAAACAAGGAATTCATTCACTACGTCCCAAGGGCAGGCAGAAGCTGAGCCATCCTCAAGAAAGCAGGGCTCCATCACGCCTAACAGTTGTTTGGAAAGACAAATGCTGTCATTCAGAACATCCCCTTCATCCTTCCTTTTCCTCCCCCACTTTATATACTGAGCATGGTGTCATATGGTATGGAATATCCCTGTGGTCAGTTGGAGTCAGCTGTCCTGGCTGTGTCCCCTCCCAACTTCTTGTGCATCCCCAGCATCCTCATTGGTGGGGTGGGGTGTGGTGAGAAGCAGAAAAGGCTACAGGGTGAAAGCAACAAAAATATCTTTATATTAGGAGCGCTTTTCAGCACCAGCTCAAACCATAGCTCCATACCAGCTACTATGGACAAAACTCCAAACCTGCACATTCTTTCAGCAAGGGTAAAGCTTGTTGGTGCCTGAAGCTTCCTTAGTGATAACTCTTTTGTCAGACTCAGTGGCTCTTTGCAACAGGCTGCAGGTTCAACACTTGATCTGGAGTACTGTCACGTAACAACAGCTCTGTTCCTGCTCCTCTTTCCATTCCAGCTCCTTCTGTACTTCTATGTCTCCCTCTATTCTCTTCACCTTGATTCAGCCACTAATCTCTACATTTAAATGGCATTGTACTGAACGTAGCTAAAATGAAGTTTTCCCGCTTTAAATTGAATGAAGTCTACACAGCATTATTTACCAGTACTGAACTGAAACCAAATTCTAGTTTTGGCCAACTGATTAAGATTCACAGATTTACTCTCAGTAATTCCAGTAAAGTCAGCTTTAGTCATAGTTCTTTTATATCTTCTATATCTTCAGGATGAGCTGACAGTACCTGGAGTCCATCCTTATGTATTTTCCCAAGAGGTTTTTTTCAGTGGGAAGTGAGTTTCATTGTCACCCTGAAGTTATCCTTCAAGAAAGGTGCATTGAGAATCACACAAAGCTATACTATTCTATTCATTTACAAATTCCCATTTCCAATTTTGAGAGAAGATGGAGATGATTTTCTTTAGTTATATTTCAAATGTGGGGGTTTTTTTTACTTCTGAACAAGGATCTACATACAAATCATTTGTAAATCTTGTCACAAATCTCCATTTCAGAACCTCAGAGCTGTTTTTCTCTTCCCATCTGTACTTACCTTTAAAAATTTTTTGTGTTTTCATTATGTTTTTCAACTCTTGAACCTCCACAAGAAACAGGGCACTGTACTTTTTTCAAGCTTTTCCTGTTGCTGTGAGTACCATTACCAATAAAGATACATTTTCTGAATGGCAAGAGTACAGTTGTAAAATGCACTACTAAACATGCTCCAAAATTTCCATTGCTCCCCATTTCTGTAATTTAGCTGTCAAGGGCACTATTTATTTGCAGTTTGTTCTATGAGTTATTATGTATATTAGACATAGATGTTAATGCTACATACATTCATTGTTGGTTAGATTATAGTGAAGCAGCATTTTACATGCTGTGAACTCAGCAGGTATGATTTGAATTATAAATGCCTCTAAGGACACAATTTTGCATATCAATATAAATTTTACTTCTAAACAAGTCTGGTAAAGTAACACGTAGTTTTACAAGCAAATGCTATGATTCCCTCCATACCAGTTTGAGCTGCCATGGTGGTGCTGCTCAGTTTGTTTTCTAGCTGTAATTTCTTAACTATTTCCAATCATGCTACTTTTTAGATTCCTATTTATTTATTTATTATATTAAGCTCTGCAGCTGTTTTCATTGATTTCAGTATCAATTTTGGGTGATTGAGACATAACTAATTTTGGTTTTCATGCTACTGTTTTTCAGCCATTAAGCCACTTAAAGATTCTGTGCTGTTTTTGCTCTGAGACCAATGAGTATTTTTGCTTTTCTTTGTGGCTCTCAAAAGGAGTCAACATTTAGCTGGTGAATTTACTATCCAACCAGAAAAATTAAGAACTCATTAGAAATAGCTACAAAACTTTCCAAACTTATTGAATCACCATCTTTAGGAAGACTGTAGAAGTTGTTCCTTGGTCAAAAATTGTTGTTAGATAGAATTCTGTAATTAATGCAGAGACAAGCAAAATTAATGCAGAGACAAGCAAAATTATTGCAGTCGTGTTCATTGTCAAATGGTTTAAATAGGTGATAAATTTGAAAATAAAATCATGAATTTTAAGTTGGTATTATTTAGTTTAGCGGTTCATTGTTAATTGTTTTGGCTTTTCTAGTCAAGATCTAAAGTAATCTTAAAAAGTTTTCTATCATGACTAAAAACCAAAAAGTTGCTCATAGACTGTGGCACTGAGCATTCTGCATATTTAACTTTGTATCTGCCTGAAGAGCAAATTTCTGTTTGAAACTTCCATGTTGAAACAAGTGTGTCACTGATTTTATTTATGTTTGGTTTTACCTACTCACTACTACTTTCTGTGAAACAAGGACTATTCTGGTTTTAGTCTTGTTGAAATACCTATTCATAGACTTGAAATGTCTTCAGTGATATAAATGGTACAAAGGTTCTGGGTTCTACACCTCTAACTGGGCTAGTTAAGCAAATTTTGGATTTCATCTTCATGTTCTTGATTCTATAAAATCTTAGACCAAATTTCTGTCTTGAGAGATTTACACTTGTAATAAATTTAATTACTGCCAATATTAGTGGTTTTGTCTGCATGTTGTAGGTTGATTGACAGTGCTTTTCCCTCATAAAGGCATCATTGTTAAATTCACAGAAGTATAGACACAGTATGAATAAGCAGTATTTTGTGATATGTGTCTCTTTCTAAGATACGCTGCTGTTTCTGTGTGAAAAGGTTCTTTGTCATGGTTTTATTTACACTGACTTTTTACCATTTGATATTTGAGCTCTAGCATAACTGATTCTAAAAGTGGTCAGTTTTATTTATGACCACAAAAAGTCTGAAAATGGGCACTGATCAACCGTCTGCATTTCAGCTCAGATGCAAATAAGACCATGAATAAACAAAACATCATATATTATTCCAGATATCTAAACCTGACATTTAGGTTTATTTAGTCTACTGCACAGGAATTAGATCTACCACAGAAATTCAGGAATCAATATTTTAATTTAACAGGTGCAATCTCTAATCAAAGTGCAAAAATGTATAGTGTAAAAAAAAAAAAAAAGAAAGACAAAACAGAAATAAAATCCAGCCCACTCTGAACTTACAGCACGTCACAGGAAAGTCTC
>JAWWTY010000106.1:63261501-63332253 GCA_035222235.1 Margarornis squamiger | reverse complement strand
GAAATTCTAATAATTAAAAAAAAAAAAAAAAAAAAAAAAAAAAGGAATCCACATGTTTTTGACTAAAATGCCCTAGAAGGGCTTACCTTAGAAAAGGCATACACTGTTCAGAGTTGTAAATAAATGATTCCACTCCTGAGAATTTGCTTATAAAAATGCAGTAGCTACATACTTGGTAAGAAAAATTGTCAATATAGGAATGTTAAA
The DNA here is from genome assembly GCA_035222235.1 of Margarornis squamiger. Lineage (NCBI taxonomy): Eukaryota > Metazoa > Chordata > Aves > Passeriformes > Furnariidae > Margarornis > Margarornis squamiger. Next base: position 63,332,046 of record JAWWTY010000106.1, on the reverse strand, counting down.
CATATGTATTTAATTTTTTTCTTAAGCCTGATGTGAAAAATAATAAATAATATAACTAGAAATAATGATAAGTTAAATAATATGACTGCAATGTCTGAAGTACAGCAACTGACATCCTTTTAGGACTTTCAGATAAACTCTGTATGTTAGATGGCATAAAACCCATAAAAACAATCATGAAATGAGGTAAATAAGTCTTGATCCTTAGGTACTGTGATTTGCACTCCATTGCATTATAAAAAATGGGTATAGTAGGATGATTCTTGCACAAGCCATATCACTGAGAGTCTGCAGAAATTAAAAATCTCTGATTAAGTCAGGGTAGCGTTGGGTATGCTCATGCATGGCAATGACTGGGGATTTTATATACAGTGTTGCCTTTGCCATAAGACTAGTGTTTATTCCACTGGTAGGAGAGATGGTGGGACTCTCAGATTTATCCCTTTCTGTCATCTGGGAAACAGGGATGCCAAGTAAGTGCTGGCATTGAAAATCATGAGGATTGAAACACACTGAAATCTATGAGGATTTTTTTTTTATTGTGTTTAGAAGACTGTGTCTCACAAGAATGATCCTGAAAGTAAAAGTTGCTTGTTTTGAAAGTAAACTAAACATTATATGGACTTAATCACTGTATTATTCTTTTTTTTCTATAGAAACCCTCCATTTAGTAGTTACAAAACTTAATGAATGTTCTCTATTAAATTCACATAACTTAGGTCCCTGTGTTAGATCTTGTGCTCCCTAATGTATGCTGTCTGGGCAATAATTAATAATAATTAATAATTAATTAATAATTATTAATTCTTATGTAAATAATTAGTACTCTGCCATCTTTGGTCTCCTGGACTTCACTGTGGTGCAAATCCTCTACTAAGCTCCCATTGTCAAATATAGAGTCTGCACTGTTCTTCCGCCTATGGACCCATGCTGTAGTAAACCTATCTATAAAAATTATCCTTCCAAGGTTCAGCTTTCTGAACTTTTTGTATCGTCAGTTTTTCTACATTTCTTTTAATTGTCATATCAGCCTTCATATTTCTGTTGGACTCTTCCTTACTGGATATACCATGCAAAAAAAAAAAGTTACTAGAATAAAGGATAGTAGGTTTTTTGGTTTTGTTTTTGTTTGTTTTGTTTGGTTTTTTTTTTTTATTTTTTGTTTTGATTTAGCTGTCTCCTTGATGCAATTACTGCTTCTTTAGTCTTGGTTATTCCCTGCTAATTTGCTTTTAGTCCTGTTTAGATAGGGTGGTATACATGTTGAACTTGACTGACTCCAGTATCTCAATATTCCAGACAAACCATTAGACTACATAAGTTTCACATTTATGTATTCATCAGGTCCTTAAATGCTCATGAGATGAGCTGCAAAATATTGTCTTAGTGATGAGAAATCTGAAGTGCTCCTGTCACAGACTCCAAGGGAGTTAATTGAACAATTAGAGAACAGTAAGTTGGATTGACAGTATTTTTTAATTAAAATGTGGTATGTTCAACTGATACTATTTTTTAATTAGTTGCCTAATAGTACATAAGTATTTTCACATTATTTGAATGACAAAATCTTTCACTGTGTTTCTGTGCTTCCAAAACACTTAACTCAGATGTCCCCTATCAGCTTTGGTATTTAGCAACCACCCAGGTTTAGCACAATCAGTTTGGCCACTAGCTTTTACTACTTGTAAGATACATTTTCACAGAAACTGGAATTTATTAGCAGTAATGATTAGGATTTTCTTATATCAGTTCTCTCTGTGAAATCCAAGTAAAGACAGGAATGCTTCAAGATCCAATTGATTGGTAATTGAACCATGAGTTTACCTTATAACAAAAACAAAGTAGCTGACATTCACTAGCACTTTTCATTTGGCTTTTGGTTATTGCTAGAAGCCTGGTTTTATTAGAATTTAAATTGGGCACAGTAATACATTTGTTTTGCCAATGAATTACTTTCTACCAAGGTAATTCAAACCTAGCTATGCAGGGAAGCTAGTAGGTGAAAGTAGAAAGTAGACTATTCAACTGAGATACGGGGGAATTAGATTTAAGGCTCTCTAGGCTCTGAATTGCTCATATACTTCCTGGGCTGCTGCTGTATTATAAGACTGTTTTCTTGATGACTACTATTTAGTTATCTTTTTAAATAATTTCGGTTTAGTTTATTGGGGATTTTTTTGTCTCCAATACACCTTAAAAAAATGCCTAAAATGTCAAATCTCATTTTGCATAATGGGAAAGGGTGTTTTTGGGGTACCTCTGGTGTTAAGTATCCTGTGGGGGATTTTTTTCCATTTTGAGGTCTTATACGAGGTAACTATAACATTTGATGCTTCCCATTTCATTTAAATCTATCAAAGTGGTCACAGTCAGATCCTGCCATTACTTGAATAGGAGGACAGTTTCCATTTCTTTACAATGTAACCTTTATCACGAGGGAGTACAAAAATCAGAGTAATGGAAGCCCTCTCCCTGTAGGAGTTGACTCTCAATGAATAATCTATCATCTGTCTCTCCATCTTTTTTATGTAATCTATTTGAAGCTCCATGGTGAGCAGTGTATGCTGAATGTCAATGACAGCTGTGTTAAGACAACCAGGAATATTCATGAATACGTTTGAGTAGTTTGCTGTTTCATTTCTCTGATACTTGGAACTATTTCTACTAACTTATTAGGAAACAATTACACTTAAAAATGTTTGTTTAAGAGCTTAAATATGGAAATTAGTAGTTTAGTAGAATGCAATTTGTTTATGCCAATCTTAAAAGGCCTAACACCCATTAGGACTAGTTAATTGATCGGTCTAGCATCAACAAGAATCACTATTTTCTTAGCAAAGAGCAGACAAAGTAGTAATGAAGCACTATCATTGTATGACTGTTTTAATTTCTTTGGGCCAAATAAACAAATGCTTCCTTGAAACTGGGGGAATTCAGAAGGTCCTTCAATGCAACTTAGGAGAGAGATGTGGTTTCAATCCTTTTTTTGTTAGGAGAATGCCCTTAATTGCTATATTGTTATGGGTCAAAACCCAATAAAATTTTGAAAATAAACAAAATAAAAGGGTACATTTCATGCTTTTTGGCAGGTAAACACCACTTCAAATAGAGTTACACAATTGTTTCACGGTCAACACCTCCTTTGAATGTCCAAATTCTTCTAGGACAGTCGTTGGAGATGTGTTAAAGACTCATGATTCCACACAGCTGCCTATTCATAGAAAATCAAAGAACACATAGTTCAACTACTTTAATGATTGAGTGGTCAACACTGAATTTATATCAAGTTGCTCAGTTGAGTCTTGAAAACCTCCAAGGAATCACATTACTTGGTTTTGGTCTTTTATAGCAAAAGTAAAAATCATTTTCAATTATTTGAGGTGGTTGAAGTTTTCACCAACTCTTGTGGAAATAGGATTATTTCCATAGCTTGAAGAACAGGCAGGGTTGGTAAAGATCTAGATAAGAGATTTGCCAAGAAGGCAAATGGCATCCAGACTTGTATCATGAATAGCATGGCCAGCAGGATGAGGGAAGTGTTTGTTCCTGTGTAGTCAGCACTGGTAAGGGCACTCCTCAAGTTTTATGTCCAGCTCTGGGGCCCCTCATTTCAAGGAGGACACTGATGTTCTGGAACTAGTCCAGAGAAGGGCAATGAAGCTGGTGACGGGTCTGAAGCACATGTCCTGTGATGAGTGGATGAGGAGCTAGGGTTGTTTAGCCTGAGGAAAAGAAGGCTCAGAGGTAGTAGAGTCACCATCCCTGGAGGTGTTCAAGAACCATGGTCTAGTTGACAAGATGGTGATCAGTTAAAGGTTAGACTAGATGATATTGGAGGTCTTTTCCAACCTAAATGACTCTGTTATTCTGTGATAATAGAGCCACGCTGAGTTACATCTTAGTAGGTCTTCCTTTGAAGCTAGACTGCGCTGCTTTCAGTTATACTTCTAATTACACGCACCAAAACTAAGAAAACAATATGACAAGGGGACATTTGGAAAGTTAAGGCATATAATGAATATGCTATAGTGCAGTGAAAACTGATTCTCACCCCTGTAAGGCTTTCCTTATGTAAAACCTCTGCTACTTCTGTGAGAAGTAGCATAAGAGAATGGAGAATGATATTGCTAACAGTTCAACTATTTGAAGTTTTCCTGAGCTAGAGATGAAGTATTTATATATACCAGAAGGAGAAATGCTATTAATCCATTCCTCATGAAAGGTTTTTAGTCAATAGTAGTGTGCATGCTGTGGTTGTCAACAGTGAAAATGGAAAGCTTTTAATATACATAACAGATAATAGCCGTAATGGAAATTCTATTTCTTTCCTTTAATCCAGGAAATAAACAACATCTTAAACAATAAATGACTGCATTTTGGCTAACTACTTATTTTAAAATTCTTCTCCAATTGCAGGTTTTCTTTTGCTGTTTCTATAATTCTATATGTCCTTCTAGAATAATCACTTGTCCAAAAAATTGCTTCTGCTTTTACCAAATGAGTTTTGCAGTAACTAAATTATATATTACCTCAATTAGTTTCTAATAAAAATGGCAGCCCACAAAATGCCATGAATAACTGAATATTAGTTTCTAAATTTTCTTTAAAAGTTTAAGGACCCTTTTAGAAGAAAAAATGAGTACAGGATATCAGTATTTTATTACTTTGCATGGTCTTTAGCAAGTATCACAAGTATTGTAACAAGGTACTAAGAATATTAAAAGTAAAAAAGGTTAATGCTAATGTTAACACTAGATCTAATCAGAAGGTTTTCATTTCACTCATTCATTAAAGTAGTTCAACTACGGCTTCTTTAATTTTCTATGAATAGGCAGCTGTGAGGAGTCATAAGATGCTTGCTGAAGTGAACAAAGTTGTTCAAACATCTAAGAAACCAATCCTACATGCACCTATGTGCACATTTTAACTTTTCATATATGTCAGTAAAACACTGAATTTAGCAAGAATACTTAGGTACAAAGATAAGTATGACCACATTTGAGGAATTGTGGTTCTATGATTGATTGAAAAGAGAATTTCCACTGGAATTAATATAGACCTAACACAGGACAGGAAAAACAATGTCTCTTTTTAAATTAAATAAAATTTAAATGCAAATCTGCAATGTGAAAGGACTTTTTGCCTACTGAGTTTTCTAGCCCTCATAAACAGAATGATGACTTTTCATTTCAGATCTATGAAGGATGTGCACTTGTAGGTGTAATTTTGAAGATGTCTTACCAAACAAATATATTTGGTCAATCTTGCAAAAACGCTTTTGGAAATATACAACGTATCAAATGAATTTACATTGCTCCCTTTGCCTTTCCTTCCTGTGAGTATTGTCATAAATGACCTTCAGAAGCATGAAACTTCAAGGCTGAGAGACAAAAAATGCCCATAATTATAATCATGTGCATTTGAATATTAGTTGAAGTTGAATGCAAATCCTACACTCATGTATATTATTCTTAGCTCACTGTATTGATTGTTCATGCAAGTAAAACAGCTGTGCGTTTATGTGATTTCTGAAACAGCATGAACCACGGAAATAGGGACTCTCTTTGCCAAAACTAAAGAGAGTATCAAAGTATTACTATTAAGCATGGCATGTAGTAGTCAATGCATCAAGTTGTCTTGCATGATGCTGGAGTCAAACTTTGACTAATAATGTATTTGCATAAATACCTTTGATTAATTGTGAAATAAAAAGTTCAAGTTTCCAAAATTTTATTTCTATGCATTTACAATTTGAAAAAGCATTTTACAAGCATTATCACCTACTTAGGCAAGTAATAAATTATACTTCTGTGGAAAATTGCAGACTAATTTCACACCTTTTAGTTTAACTAAGCTTTCTTGTCAGAATGCTGGGATCTGAATTATCACTCAGTAAAATCCATGGTCTGTAAGGTTGGTGATGTTAATATCATTACTAGTCACTTTTGTTACAATAAATTCTAAGATCTAAGCAAAAAAGTGCTCTATTGAGCTAAACAGTGTACAAATACAGCAATGGTGGGACAAGATAGTAACTGGAGGGGAAAGTTAAAAAGTGAGAGAGCATATCAATCACAGAGAGAAAGGCAAGAGTAAAGACGAATGAGAAGATACCTATGTTTTATGGCAGACATACACCAGCCTGACATTTTGAAAGGGATCCCCCATTTAGGTACTAGCACCTAATGACTATGCACTAGGTGAGACTGGACTTTTGTTATGTTGTCCTGTGAGTGTCAAACTCTCTGGAGAGGCTGAGAATGGGAGCATTCCTCCACTCACACCCTCAGCATGCTGAAGGAAAATACTGGAACAGAAGAGAAAAGCACTGACATGCAAAGGCTCAGAACAGGGAAGTCTGGTCATAACTGCAGAAGGGTCTCAGAGGCTGATGCTCTCTGACTGGCTTCTTTCTGTGATAAGGCAGGAGAGTCCCTATGAAGTTTTGTCTTATTTGCCTGGGGAACAGAGAGGGATCAGTGTGACTCTGTCCAGTGTCCGCTGTTTGAATGCTGCCAGGGTACATTATTATGGAAGAGTTAAAGATTATCTTAAAAATAAGAGCTTGCAGATAAGAGTCTTTTCGGCTTTGTCTCCTTTTCTAACAAGATGATGCATTAGATGCCATACAAGTTATTAAATGTCTGGCCTGTATCAGATACAGGATGTCACAAAGAGATCACATAGTTATCACAGGCCAGCAGACATGAGGATTTAAAATCCTTCTCTGGATTAAAGCCCTGGTGCAAACACATGGGAAGCTATTGCTTTCAGTGGAACTTAACTGAATGTACTAGCTAAGAATTTGTTATTAAGGGCTAAAAGTAGCACTGATAGGATGATGCTTTTTCTTCATGGTAAATGAAAAGGAATAATACCACCACCAATTAGCAGCATAACTGTAAGAGTACTTGTATTAGAGCCTGAAAATAATAAGTATCTATTTTGTGAACAACTTCCTCCCTTTCAAAGATCTCATGATGTTGGAGATGCAAAATTTAGTTCAGGACTAGTTTTCTATTTTTGTTACATGAATTTAATTATCATGGAAATAGGCGACTTGATAGCATTAAAAATTAAGTCATCTTTTTTATCCGCTGAACAGACATGAGCGTACTGTAATTGACATCTGTGTTAGCATCTGCATTATAACCTGACAGGTATCTCATCCTAGGCCAATAGGTGATAGAGTAGATTAGTTCCAATAGTAAATGTATGTAAATTTTTCATGACAAAATATTTCAACCTTTCGCCTGTCTGCCACATCTAATCTAATCAAAATAGGTATTTTTACAGCACTCAATACTGTAGTTTCTGAGTGCTTTACAAATACTTTACATTATCAGCATTTTAAAACTCAGAAAATTAGGTCATATTTCTACAAAGAAATTTGTAGATACAAGCATAACATCTTTCAGCATAATCTGCTGCTTTAGGAAGTTTTTTTAATTTTTTTTTTTCTTTTTCTCTTCTTACACTATTATTTTATAGAGGAGATTTCATAAAATCATTGCAAATACTAGTAAGGGAATTAAGTTTTGATAGGTACTGTCTGTTAGCCACCAAATATAATAAAATCAAAACCTAGTGTTCATTCTTCAGTAGCACAACATTTAACATTTTGTTCAGACAGCTATCTCATACTTAGCAAATTCTTCATTTCCATTGACTCCAATGGACTTTGCTTGAAGTTAATCATGTATATTTACATGTATTTTCAAATGAGGATTAAATTAATCATGCTACATTAAAGCATTGTAATACAAACAAGTGTAGATCTCTGCCCATTTAATAGATATTACGTGATGGTGACCCCAGATTTTCTTAATTTATTGCTTTTAACAGAAGTCAAGTTTATTGATCCTGTCACAGAAGAGAAATGGTTAAGAAATGTTTGATTTGTCTTCCTGAAATCTACATAGGTTTGCACTACCCAGTGCGAAATTCCTGAACGTACTGGGTAATTGTTTTCAGCACCAGCTTAATATTTTTCCACTTTACTTATCACATAGCAAATATCCTGTAAAATTTTGCACTGTGTGGAGCTTGCTAAAGTGGAAACACAAATGGACATGAAGGAGTAACTTACCGCATGGACATAGAGAGAGAGAGAGAGAGAGAGAGAGAGAGAGAGAGAGAGTGTAAACATTAGTAAACAGGTTCCACAGCAACTTCAGTCCCGGTCATTAAGAAATGAGAACTTTGCAGAGCAGTCATGATAAATTGTAACATTATGTCTCTGATTTTTAACCCTTGAAACCAATGAACTGAGGTTTCACTATTAAGACATTGGGCTGGGGTGGGAGGACACACACACCCAACATGATTCACATGGTTCACAGTCTACAGCTATCCAGTTTTGCTTTCAAAGGTAAATAGAGCAGTTATTACATCTCTGATTCTCATGAAGCCGTGAAGTAATGACTTGGCTTACAGCTGTATACTCTAGGAACAAAACCTACAGCTCAGGCCCTGAGCTGACACTAGAAAGAGTGTTGCAGTTGAAATAACTGCCAACATTTCACTGCTCTTCAAAAATTCTTTCAGATCAATAATCTTTGCTGGCTTTAAAAAACACTTGAAAAAGTTCTGCCAGGAATTATGATAAGATGATGCACAGGTTGTTGTTTGGTTTCTTGCTTTTTTTTTTTTTTTTTTTAATTTATGGAGTCTGCTGGAAAATATGGTAACTTTTTTCCTGATCCTTGTGCTTGAAAATGAGTCAGTAAAGCCATCGAAGCTTCTCAGACACTGGGCCACAAAGCAGCAGGAGATAAAACTATAGATTTTTTTTTTAATTATTATTATTTTTGTAAAGAAAATTACTAGAAGACAATAAGCTGATATCATTTATGGGAAGATTAAAAAAAAAAAAAAAAAAAAGAAAAATAAGTAGCTCCTAGGCCAGGGTAAATATTAAGGACTGCTCACCTGATCTTTCTTAGGACAGGAACACAAGGCAAGAAATCTTATCCTACTGGGAAATCTCTAAACATGCCAGGAGCAACTGACAAGTGTAAAACTATTCTTGGAGTACAGCAAAGCTACAAACAAGCTAAGAAATATTTCAATAGTATGTCTGACAACAGAATCAAAAAATTAAAAGAATTAATTTGAGTGTTGTACTGGGTCTGGCTGAGATGGAGTTCATTTTCCCATTGCAGCCCTCACAGTGCTGTGCTTTGCTTTGGTAGCTAGAAAGGTGTTAGTAACACACCTGTGCTTTGGCTGCTGCTGAGCACAGCATCAGTACTGTAACATTCCTTCCCCAGTTAAGGGCAAGATCCTGGAAGGGGACACAAGTAGGCCAGTTGACCCAAACTAACCAAAGGGATATTTCATACCCAATGTCCATTCCATATTCAGATATAAAAACTAAGGAAAGGAGGAGGAAGGAGGGACATTTGTTGTTTACAATTTTTGCCTATTGAGAAAACAATATGTGTGCTGAAGTCCTGCCTCCCAGGATGTGGCCGAACATCACTGCTGATGGGAAGTAAAGAATAAACCTCGTTATTTTCCTCTTTGCTTGTGCATGTGCAAGCTTTCACTTTCTTTTGTATTAGTAAACTCTTATCTCAACCTGCAAGTTGTTTTCCATCTTATTCTCTCTCCCCTCTCCGGCTGGGAAGAGGAGCGATAGAGTGGTTTGGTAGGCACCTGGCATCCAGCCAAGGTCAACCCACTACAGTTGTAAAGTCAGCTTTGGAATGAAATAGTGCTAGGCTGATATTTGAATTTTACTGCTTGCTCAGGTGATGTTCAGAATACTTTCTCTTTATATTTGAACAGTTTTCATCACATCATTAAATGAATCTGATCTAAACCAAAAATATCCACATGAATAACATTCGACTAGGAGCTGCTTTATATCTTTATATTTACACTTCTGCTTCTTTTTCTTTTTCTTTTTTTTTTTTTTTTTTTTTTTTTAAATTTAAATGAAATTAAGTGGAAAGGAGGACAGCATCATAATGAGGAAGCATTTATATTGGTGATTTAACAGCAGTCATCCAAATGTAGTTACATGCCTTTTCCCCTTCCGGGTCTCAAACATTTCCATTAAGAACAAAAATGAACCCTTATTTGAAGAGTGGATCTAAAATCCTTCTGTGTTATTATTAAAAAGGCAGAACTCTATTTTTCTCCTTTTATTCTTGCAGGTCTGTATGCACATTTATAATTTATTAACATTTTGAAGTTTGTTCTTCTGGCTAGAAAACGCTGATCACAGCTTAAAATGTCATCATAGTGGGGGCTCTTTGAATAAAACAGCATCACTTTTTATCTAGAGGCCTCTAAGTTGGTTGTACACCTCTTCCACTTGAGGAGAATATTCAACAAGCAGGAATAGAAATGTATTTTTTTACACTGGAATCAAATCTCCAATGCATGCTTTTGTGTTATTCTTTATTTTTCTATCTGCAACACATTTTTTTCTTTGTTTTACCTTAGGTTTTTAAGCCGGTTTTAAGACTGGTTTGAAATCTTCAGAATTAAAGAGGCTACTGCATATGACTCATATATTGCCTTCCTTAGCATTTATCTTGTAATAGGAATGATCTTTTCCAGATATAGGGCAGTTAACATTAAACAGAAGCATTTTAAACACTTGGACAACTGATTTCCTATATGCATCTTTCACAACTGGTGTTCTGCTCAAGAATCAGAAAGTGTAATTTATATCATATAATAGGTTCCTGTCAGGTGTGTGTTGCTAAAAGAGCTAGAGCAGGTCTACTCCACATTGTTTCAGAAAGTTTTACCTCTCCCTGAACAGTCTTCTTCTGGATAAAATGCCATTTATAAGTACAATGGATATCATTGCTATTTCAAAATAAAGACTAGTTTTCATAGACTTTTTCTTTAATAAATGTTTGTCTGTGGAAGTGCCACAATCCTTGTGATATATCTTTCAAAATACAGGTATGTGGCTAATAGTCTTGGTGTCTTCCAACTGTGAAACTAAATGAACCCAAACCTTGTTTTCTGCTCTCTAATTCCTAAGAAGTCACATAAAAATGAGAATACTAGCCATAATGGTAAATCTTACTGCAATTTGTTAATTATATTTCTATGTCCTAAGTATGCTATACTTTATCTGGTTTATGGTCCACTTCTTAATTGCTTTCTAACAGGTAGAAAGAAAAGAGAGCAAACTAATAATTTAAAAATTTTGAATTTGTTGAACAGCACATTGTCTCCATTGAATTCCTGTGATTTCTTTATTGCTGTGTTAAATCCATAAAATTTGGAATAAGTTGGGTATCAAAAGGCATACGGAAAGAAGCTACAGACTTGCCACACCAAACAGATATTCTCAATCTGCCATATCAGTGATTTATACAAGCTGGTTACATATAATTTTGAGGAAGAACTCTTAACACTGCAATTCATGCCAGAGTCAAGAATACAGGGGACTAACATGTTTCTTAAGACAAAAAGATTCAGGACTTTAAGCAGATGTTCTTTTTTTTTCCTCTTTCATCAATAAAAATGTTGCACTGGAGTCTTTGTAAGGCCTAATGTGGGCCACTGTGGGTTTATATATACAGTGGTCTTTCATCTTCCACGGCAAAATAAGGTATTAAGACAGAAATCCCTGCTGAACCAAAACAATTGTGCACACCAGTACTCTCTCCAGTGAGTTAGGGGATTGCATCTGCAATCTGCACTTAAGACCTTCTTTAAGACTTGCCACTTATTAGTCTGAAGGTTCTTCAAGTATATCCCATGGGGTAACTAGAAAAAGATATACTTCATTGCTTCCTAAAACATGTTCAGCAGGCAAAACTTCAATGCACTTAAAAGAACAGCTCTGAGGTAAATAGGGAATGTGAGGCCATACATCAGCCTCTTACAATGCTTCATCTGCTTTCTGCAGCATTTTGTTCAAAAATGAGTGCCATGCGCATGTAATCATGAGAGTTCTCACTTAAACCGAGAGCAGACAAGATTGCCACAAAATTAATTCAACCAAACACTGCAAGTGTTGGAACTGAGCAGAGTACCAAACTGCACTGTCCTTTTCCCCCCATCCGTTCACCTCCAGGTGAAAGTTGTCTCAGGCTGGGTGAGAGAAACTAGTGTTTAGTAATGGGAAAGAACAGAAATTTCTAAGGATTTCCCTCTTTCTAGGTCTGCATCTGCTAGAAAACTTAGGTAACACAATGAGAATTTACATAAGTCCTGAGATAAATCCATATTTATACTGCTCAGTGAAGACTTTCTGATTCCTTTGGACCAAATCTGTCTGGGGAAAGTTTTTTGCTTTTATAGCTAGATGTATGTGACAAGTCTATGGGTGTTCTAGATTTCCATCTTTCCATTTTACTGCCAAACTGTTTTGCAGTTGCTTCCACTGCTTTTCTATGGAAGGGTGGTCCTGCAGCTGAGATTGCAAACATAAGCTAATTGTTCTTTTATTTTTCTTGCCATTTCATTAGTGTTCTGGGACAGAATCCAACTGCCATGGAAGTTTTCTTAATCCTCTAACTCTAATTTCTTGCTGATCACTACTGACCTGATAATGGTACCCTGACATTTTCTTTTCTTTCTTTTTTTTTTCTTTTTTTTTTTTTTCCCTTTTTCCCCTTGGAGTTTCAGAGTATTATATTTATCTTTCTGCCTTTTGTTCCCAAGTACTTATGAGACAGAGATCCTGTCTACATTTTAGAATTCTCTTTTTCTTCTGTCAGTGAAATTACACTTTTTATGCCTTAAAGATGTGACCATAATCTCTGTGGTTTACATATTTGAACATTATCTTATTTACTTAACCTTTCACTTGCTCCTTTCTGTTTTGAGACTTTATATCTCTTTGCAGTATTAACACTCCTATCTTTTTTACCCACTTTGCTTTGGAAATTCTCCTGTTTGTTCTCTGTATTACTAATGCTATGGGATGCATGTAATGTAGAAATGAGGGCAAATGAATATCTAACCTGAGGACAGATAAGAGCAGAAAAGAGCAGCAAGGTTTGGGAAACCTATTGAAATTTCTTGTAGACAAAAGGACAACAGAGCTTTTCTGTGGTACTCTGTTTCTTTTGAAGTATCATCAAAGAATGGGGACATATCTGCTGAATATTACTGAAGTCCCAGAAGTGCATTTCCTCAGCATCTGAAGTTCTAAAGGAGGATGGGGAAAAAAATTACTGGGTCTATTTAGTGATTTGCATAGTTATTGTCAGGTTTGGCAATAACTGTTTATAGATAAAGTTGTCTAGTATTTTCCATTACAGAACTGTGATATTTAAACACTTTTATGAGGGGGCTACAGCTAAGCCTTTCAAACTAAGGTTTTGCCTAAGTCTACTTATTATTTTACAGGTAAAGCAATTCAGCCTTTCTGATCATCTAGATTAATGGAACTAAAAACATACAAAATATGAATAGGTTTTGTTTGCTTGTTTTTGACAGCCATTACACTAAGGCATTCTAATAATTCTTTTTTGCAAAGTCAACGTGACATTTGACATAAAAAGAAAGAGGGAATACATATCACAAGGCATCATTTCAGGCTGTCTTTTGTCCCCATTGCAAATTCATCTAACTTTGTTTGAATGGGTGTGATTTCAAATTAGGGGATGCCAACAAACTCTAGGCAAGAGAGTTTTTTCATGTAGCCATCCACCCCACAACTGAGCCACAGTGCTGAGGGAGCAGGCTCTGCTCCTGCTGAACAGAAGGATGAACCCTGGGGGTTGTGCAGGCCCTCATTCTGCCTGTGTGTCTTCTGGCTCAGGCAACTGGCACCTGCGTGGGATGAAGAACAAAACAGACTATCCTTTCTTTGCCCATGGTGTGGAGGTGAAGAAGGAAGCTGGGGTGGGGAAAGAGAGGAGAGAAGACCACAGAAGCCTCTAGCCCATATTATTATGGATGGTGGGGTGTGTCCGTCTGTCATTTTGTTGCCTTGATTGGCACAGCTCTGTTTTGAGAGGCTGAGAGTCTCTAATGGCTCCCGTGTAGGTCAACATCTCCATGTAACAGTGTTTTTGAGTTCCTTTTTGTTTTCAATCTGTTCTTTAGACAATATATAAGCATTTATACCTATGTATTAAGTCCCAGAAGACTTATCTGGGAGCTAAAAAAGTATTATCCACCTATTATCAGCTCATGTGGAGGACACTGCTCACCACGTGTTATTAAATGTGGCTACCTGACCTGTGAAACACCCACTATCCACAGTATAAGGACAGTTGTGAAAATGCCTACATACACTTGTACATGCACTGGAACAAGAGTCTATTAAAGCTGTAAATAGAGCATCTGAGACTTAGAAAGTTCCAGAATTGAGGCTGCCTCTGTAACCTTTATTTAGCCTCCTGTGTTTTTGAATTATGCTACAGTCTTCAATAGTGTGATCAAAGCAAGCATCTCCTTATTAGTGCACAACATGGTTTTCTCATACTGGTAGTGAATAATGTGGTTGCCTTCAGCACCCCAGACTCATTTGCAGCAGAAATTTCTCATCTTTAACACAGGACTAATAACTATTACCCTGCCCAGCCAGTGTTTAGGAAGGTAATCCATGGTTAAGATGTACTCAGAAGTTGTACTAAGTCAGCTAGCCTAAGAAAATCCAGCAAACGAGTTAATTTGGATGATATTCAGTAAGTAGAGCACAAGTCTGAACTGTGTGATGAAGGTAAAAAGAAATACTGAACAGCAGGAACCTCTCCTGTGATACATGAAAGAAAATTGGATGTTGCTGAAAATTAACATGGATAACTTTTCATTTACACTTTTCTTGATTTTGAGTAATTTACTTAAATTGCCTATGGATGCTTGGAAATATTTTTTGTTGTTGTTGCTATTGTTGTGGTTTTGTTTGTTTTGGTTTTTTGGGGTTTTGTCTTTGCACGGAATACATTGTTGTGCTTGGACAGGAATGCATTTTTGAAACATCCAAGCAATCAGTCCAGCAGCATATTCTAACTTAATTCAAGCATGAAATATAGACATAAGCTTTAGCTTGCATAGATACAAATTTTTTCCGTGATCACAGAGTTATCCTGTTGATTTTAAGGCAGCAGCAATTAAAATATGACATTATTTTCCTACTGGGTGTTTCAGTACTTATTTCCACATACCAGGAGGAGTACGTACTTGATCTGGCACTCTGAAATGAAATTGGAGAGCAGAAGAAACCTGTTCAAGTTTCGTTATACCTTTCAGAATTTGGAATTTTTAAGAGACAGTATTGTCTCTTAAAAAACCCAATGGTTTTCCAAGCAAATTTATCAGTCTGTCATGCTGTTGTCCCCTGTCATAAAACTATCATCACAGTCTCTCTAATGTGGCAATGCTGGGGACACTGGCAAAGCTTCTTGGCTCAGTAGTGCTCAGATTTTGCATGGCAAGTTAGGTTGTTCCAGTGAAAGTCACATGGCTCTTCTGCCACAGTGTGGAAGCTATTGTGCCTTTCAATATTAATGTCATCAAACGCCATCTTGACATCTGGATATATTCCCACCTCCATTCAAGCATCAGCTGTTTATTCCCTCACTGTTGACCTTTCTTACCTCCTTATAGTTTGTTATCAACCTTTCAACAACCTGCTGCTTTTATTTTCTATAAAAAGTGCTGGGAATGGGTTTGTGTAACACTGGGTGTTTATCAAACTAATGTGTATGCTTTTCCATCTGAGCTGTGCATAGGGTCATAATGGCAAGAAATATCTATAAGAATCAAGGAATCAAAGAAAAACTCAGTTGGGAGAAAACCCTGTAAATCATATCATCAAATATCCCTCTCAAAGCAAAACAAAGTTGTGTAATCTGATGTTTCAAGACGGCTTTTGGAGCCATAGTCATATCATTGGGTTTCTTGACTGTATTTGTTATATCTCTACTGTTCTTGCATCAGAAATTATGCTGTAAATGATTGTAGTTATGACACATGATAAGTCCATATGCGTATTGTACACTGAAAGTCAGTTTAATTCCCTCTTTCTGTATTTCTCAGGAATTTTTTTTAAAGACTTCTTTAATTTAATGCTTAAATAATCTCCTTGGACTTCAATTTGCTGAGTTAGGATTGCTATAAAAAGAATATGAAGACTAGCCTTAGTTTGTAATACTATGAAGATTGAACAATGGTCCTGAAAAGAAAACCAACAAATTTTTAAATTTCTGCGGGAATGGTGTCACATCTCTTTAGGATAAACTACTGTTATCTAGACTATCTCAGCTTTAGTTTGTCATAAAAAAATTAATTTGCTTTCCTCTCAATATGATCCAATTCCTGCATTTGCAAAACTTTCCTTGTTTCAAATTGTGCAATATGGAGTGAGGCTGGGTTTTTAGGCTTTTTTTATTTCCCTTTGAATTAGTAGTGCACAGTGCACAATACTTAAACTATACTCCTAACCTGCCATACTCTCATTTTATCTCATAATGGTTTTATTTTTCAGTGTTTTGTCTGTAGATAGTGCTTTCCTTCCGTTTCAGTCCCAGTACCATATTTTTCTTTGTAAAAGAGATGTAAAAATGGCTATGGCAAAACCCATCTTCGGCAAGTGGGGAAAAAAAAGAAAAAAGCACAAAGACATAGTCTATTAGTATCTCAGCTCTAGCATTTCTTCCTACAAAAGAAATGGCACTTTTGTGGTTATACAGGCTACCCATGTAAAACCTTTTTTTGGCACCTCCGTGTACTGAAACTGTCCAACTAGCTGATAAGCAGGCACCATGCCACTGAAGCAGATGGGCATAGCTGTACAGAGCCAAAAGACAATGTATGTGCATCAAGTGTGGATGTTGGTGGCAGGCTTCCCAGTCAGTGATGTCTTAACGATTAAATGTCCCAAGTTTTTTGCATCTGTAGTTACAGAGATGCCAGCCTTACTCCTGTGTGGCGTTTGAAAATTTCTCCTGGTTTGTTTATAGATTATAAAGAATTTTTTTTGAGAATGCTTGGCCTATGAGGTACTTGGGACAAGAAGATTAATAGTAAAGGAAATAATGACAATAACCTTTCCCAGCCCTAAACAGGCACGTTCCCACCCAAACCAGAGACACAAACAGGAGTTCCAAAGTAAGCACAACCAAAGGATTTTTAGGGTATTTGTGATATGCAGAGAAGAGAAGCAAACAGGTACTTTCAGAGAAAGAAAATCAAATACAATCAGAGAAATGCAATTAACATTATTTTACAAAAAAAAAGAAAAAAAAAAAAGAATTCTGAGGTTAAGTCATGAAAGAAAAAACTCAAAGACATGAATAAGGAACATTACGCTATTCTTTGATTGCGGCACATTTAGAGAAATATAATTTGGCCAGTCTATGCATATGAAGAGGGCTGGACCACAACATTATCTGATTACATCTCTAGTTTCTTCTCAGAACTAGAAAAATATAAGGTGTGGAATATTTTTAGCTTATATTTTTTAATACCTTTTGAAAGCAAAGGAAAAGGTAGTTTGGCTAAGATACTCTAAAAGAAGGTTTTTCTTTGTTTCCTGAACAGTCACACTTGCACACAGAGTCAGGTATAAACCTTCCTGCGGAAGGCCATTATTCACCCAATGAGCAAAGTGTAATGTGTTCTGGTGATTTGAGAAAAGTCAGATACAGACTGATTGATAAATGAAGAAAATGTTTTTAAAGTAGTACTTCCTTCGAATACATGCTGCCTGGTTTCAGCATGAAATGAATGTTTTTAAGACAAACACAGTCTTAAATCTCCCTGAAGACATTAGAAAATTAAGTCCATTTTGCCTTTTATGCGCTTTTAGAAAGTGATGTTTCAGTACCCACATTTATTTTATTGTTATAGCTTCAGATTTCTTTTTTATTTGATTCAATACTTTCAGGATGGAAAACGACTTGCCAAATCAGGCAGTCTTGCCTATCAGATTTACCAGAAGACAATAAGGGAAGCAGAAGGGTGTTCTTTGTCTTCCTCTCTCCCCTGACTACGGCTCATTAGCCTCACTCAGTGAGTCAGTCCCGTGCATGTGGACGTAGTGGAAATCTCACAGGTATGCACCCCCTACACAAGTTACATCTAACCCTGTACTCACCATACAGTTTCATGAGGCTAGATTTTATGCCTCTAGAATTTGGCTCCATCCACTCCAGCTACCTTAGCTTCCTAAACAAAACTCTGTCTGGGTCCATAGTGTGGTTGCTCTAAAGGGCTGTGTTAGTTGAAAAAAAAACTTTGGAGTTGTCTTAGGGATTTCTTAAAATCTGTGCTTTAAAAAACAGTTCAGAGATAGATGGTCCTCATTTATTTTTCCTATGGCAAGTACATCTTTAGTTAAAATTAAATCTCTTTTAGAATATGAACATCAAGGACCACACTCACGCTGTGAGCTCATCAGCCAGGCTCCTCATGACTTTCACTGTTAAAACATTAAGTCAAAGAAACTGGAAGGAAGAAAACAATACCTGGAAATCTGAATACAAACCTCTCAATTTATCAAAAAGATCTTATTATAAATGACTTAGTTTTAGTAAGAATTTTCGTATATTCACTAAGGGAGATGGATTCCCTTTATAAATAGTTGTAGTTGGCACTCAAATACTGAGGCATCAATAAAAGACTCTAGATAAATGTCAGCAGACTTATGTTCCTAGCAACAGTAGCTATTGATTTTATTTTTTACATTCTGTTAGAAATGAACACTGAAAGAATTCTGATTGTCCTGATTTGTATTTTTAATGGGGAATTTAAATGGGAACAGCTGCTAAAAACTCCATTAAAATAAACTGCTCAATGACTGAATTATAATCAAGATTTTTCTTTTGGGGTGTTTCTGAAAAAGCCAGAGACACCAAGGAAACAGTCAATACATGTCTAGCTCCAATTGCTGATGCCTGAAGCAAATTACAGCTTCCCACTTTCCCACTGAGAAGCACTTCTCGTTAGCTTACAGTGAGGATATATGTCTTATGTTTATTTAGCTGACAAAAACACCTTGCCTTCCTGGCTGCACATTGTCCAGTTCAAGCAGGAGGGAGTGACAGTGTTTCCACTGAGGTCTGGTCACTCAGCAGAAGGGGTAGATTCAGCCGAGGATTGCCTGAGGTTGACAAGGACCTAGAGACGTGGTCCCAAGCTGGGTGGCCTGGTTTATACTGGGTAAAATGCAAGCATACGGCAGGGTGAACACAGCACAGAGCCCACATGGAGCAGTGCTGCTACTCTGCAGAGGGGTTGGGTGTGGCTTGCAGTGTGGCTTGTTGAACTGTTACCATCAGCAGAGCCTCTTGGTAGAGCAGTCTCTGGGCTGGGCAATGGCAGGCAGTGAGCAGCACCACTTCTTGGTAAGGAGCTATTCACATATTCTGCAGAAAAGGAATTATATGATCTTCCCGAGCAAGTTTTCAAATATTTCTTAACAATTGAGGCAGAGTGGTACATACAAAATAACTGTTCTTTCTCCTATCACTTTCATGCTGAATGTGTGGGATTGTTTTGGGGTTTTTTTGGGTTTTGTTTTTTTTTTTTTTTTTGCAATGTCATCATTCCATAGTAATATTTGCTGTCAGTGAATCCTTGGAGAAAGTGGCTTACAGTATTGACTGATCTATTTCATGTTTCTTTTTCATTGCTAATTAATTGGTAAAATGTTCTGGATATCCACAAGTTACAGTGAAATTCTTGCAACAACAATTCCTGCAGTTTTCCCCGAGGATTTTTTTATTAAAAAATATCCATAGAAAACAGCTTGAATTCTTGTGAATGGAATTTCTATACTGATCACTGTGTACTAACTCTGAAGAAATCCAAGCCTTAAAATGTTTAGCATCTTACGAACATTCTAGGAGGCAGGGTTCGCAAAAATTCTTTCAAGATATTTCTAGCCCTCAGATTGAAGAACCAAATGACCTCCAAAATCACATAATTTTGATTTCTCGTCTTCCTTTTTTTTTTTTTTTTTTGTTATGCCAACTTTAATATGAATTTAACAGCTGATTAGAACTGGTCAAAAATAGTGTAATTTCAAAGCCATTATTTCAAATTTGTAGATCTTGAACAGCATTGATTTGTAGTGCTAGTAACTCTTGAGGTAGATCCTGGTAGATTCATGCTGGAATTGAAACAGAAAGGTTAGAAAAAGATCAAAACAGCATTATTTTAATGTCCACTTTTACCTGATCAGCTCAAGTTATGTCTTTAAATATAGAGATATTACAAGAATTTTGATGTAAAGAAAGGCTTTAGAGCTCTATTTAAGTAAGAATTATCTGCATATAATTTTCCTGTTACTTACATTTAATTAGTAATTTCTATTTTGAGAGACTTTATAATCTCTTTCCCAAACAAAAGAAAGAATACTGAAAAAGTATGAAAGTAACATAAGAGGAAAAATATCAGTCCATCTGTGAATATATGCATGTATATGCATGTGTCTGCAGCTGGTTGGATATGTACTGTGTTGCAGCACATTGAGTATTCAGATATTTGAAGTTGCTTCCTGCTGATAAATGTTTCACAACAAAGATGTGATCAAAAGAAATGCAGGGATTGAATGACAAGTGAAGCCAAACCAATTAAATCTCTACTGCTATGTCAAAAAGATAAAATAAATATGTGATGTTAAAATTTCTGTCTTGCCTTTCTTTAGTACATAGAATAAATGCTTTTTTTCAAAGGTCAAACCCAGTAACATATAGATGCAGAAGAAACAAAATAATAATAATAATAATAATAATAATAATAATAATAATAATAATACAACCTCCAAAAAACACAAACCAAAAAACATCAAACAAAAAACCCTAACCAAAACAAGCCAAGGAGAAAAGAATTTGAGATAACAAGAAGAAAATTTCTCTGCTCCCCATTTGTAAGAATGGCAGAAATATTTTATGTTTAAAGAAAACACTTTTTTAAAGTAACTCCTCAGTTACAGAATATTTTCGTTTGAGGATCTAGAATATTTGTAACTTCCTAGTGTAACATAGTAGAGTCACTGAACAATGCTACAGTGCTACAATGTAAGTTAAGTATTTCTGTCTGCTTAATTTTATGTTTTGGCCATTCACCCTTATAGTATCATATGGAAAGAAATAATTATTTGTAGGAATGGAGTGACTACACTGAGAAAATGCTGTGTATCTTTCTGATGAAAACTGTAGGAATGGAGGGATATGTCTCCTGAGTTGTTCATGGGTTCTTGGAATGGAGGGTTGTCATTTAGTGTTTAGGGTAATACTTTCAGTGGTACAGTTAGACACTGATACAGAAGCTGAAAAACGAATGAAAGTGATGCAGTACCAAAAAGCACTTCTCTCAGTCTTTTCCGCTGAAACCTAAAGAGCTGTGAAGCCAAGAAACAGGAAATGAAGAAATGAATGGTTCAAGCTTAAGCAGTAATGGATCATCAGTATGTGTAGGATACAAGAGACAACAGTTGTCCAAAGGAGTCTCTTCAGCAGTCCATTGTTGACATTTTACCCTGGTGATGTTTAAATTGCTTTGTCTTTTGTTTTGTTTTGTTGCTTTGCTTTTTGTTTTTGTTTATTTGAGGTTTTTTGTTTACTTTGTGGTTTGGTGGTTTTTTGTTTTGTTTTGGGTTTTTTTGTGGGAAAAAGAGAGTGTGTATCTGCATAGTGCAGTGTTACTATCTTATTTTTTTATGTCACCAGTAAAAGATTTTTAATGGGCTCTCTGACACTGAGAATTTTGCCTTTGAGAAGTTTAGCTTTCCAAACAGCAAGGTTAGAATGATCTGTGTCAGACACTGAGAAATGAACCGAGCCCTGAAAGTGCCTTTTGTCTCAATTGACTGTAACGGGAATCTAGATGCTGCTTAGAGAAGGACATCTGCATTGCAGACATCGAAGTGTGGGCAGATGGATATTACTCTGACAGTAATGTTCTCTGTAGAAATTCAGCTTCTTTTATGCAAAAGGAGCTGGAGCCATGTCTTCAGAAGAAAAAGTGCTCTGCTGTGCTTTCTACACCCAGAATAATTCTGGCACACAAGAAAATGGAACCAAAATATAAGCCAAAAGAAAGAAGTCCAGTGAATCCCACCCAAGCTCTAACTTCCTGGCTATGAGCAGATTGATGGGTGACTGCACATCATGGCAATGGCCTGGGCTCTGGGCTGACCCTTCATCCATTTATGACCTGACCAGAATGTGCTTCAGCTTTCTTCCTGCCTTTTATGTTTATGAATCCTTCTCACACAAATTAAGGAAAAAATAGAGTTAATGAACTCGTATATAAAATCAGGGCTTATAACTGAGCTCAAGGAGCTTGAAACTTTATAGCCACTGGGCATATGGAAGCATCTGGAAAGAAATTTTAAGCAGCACTTGCTCCATATCTGCAAGTGGTTATTGCTCAAGAGTAAAAAACCATTCCAACAGTAATTTTCTATTTGGTAGTGACCAGTTCTGATGCACTTGACAGCTCAGCAGCTTTCAGTCAGTCTTGGCCGAGGACACTAATTATTAAAGTGTAACAAGGAAGTAAAATATCAGACAGATTTTTTTTTTTTATCCAAGGGAACAAAGGGAAGGAGAAAAAATACTTACAAATTTGTGACTGGAGAGCCAAGGACTTACAATACCAATGGGTTAAAAAAATCCCTGATAAATGCAAGCAGAAAACTGGACTGTCATAATTTGAGACAAAAACCTCCAGCAACTCAAAATGGATGCTACAAAATCAATTCATACTTGCTTACAAACAAGCTCACAAAGATTGACAGTCATCTGATATTATAGCCATGGTAAATTAAAAAATAAATAAATAAAAAAATAAAAAAAATCTGCAAGAAGCATCTAAGTCCTAATGAAGAATATGAAGAATTCAGCCAAGCAAAACTAGTACAACCTGCATGCTGTGACAACCAAATGAAAAATATACAGAGGATTATGTCATTCTGCAAAAGCTTCCCAGTTTCCCAAGTACATTCAGGAAAGTGAATGAATATTCACTGAAGTTGAACTGGTTGCACAAAGCCCTCTGCTGCCACGAATATTGTTTGCTATCAAGACTACTAGTTTTGGTCCTGAGCAATCTTCAATTGAAGCCTGTAGGTATATGCTGGGTGGGGAAGACTTTCATCTGGATCATTAAAAGCAGAGTGTGGTTGCTCTTTGTGTTAGGTTGCTGAGAGCAGCAGTTCTGTTTAAAACATCTGGTCCTCATGCATTCCATACCTGTATCTCTACTGGGCGGGAATTTGGCTTCTCATTCCTCTTTGGAACCCTTGTATCCCTCAGTTAAATGTGTTTGTAATTGACTTAGATATCAGACAAGAATTTGAGAGGAAGAGAAATGTCATATAAAGTTCTGTGGGGAAAAAAAATGCTTAAATTTAAAATGCTCATAGCTGTCAGACTTTTATGTTTGAAAGGTATGTGACATATTTCTCCTTCAAGCAAAGTGTGACAAGAGTATTAGATGTGAGCTTTGGTGACCAGGTTTATACCAAAGGCACTACTGGGCTACCTGAAGCTTTGGTTCTTGTGCCCTTGTGATCATTTTTCTATTCAGCTGAGGAATTAAGTCTAATTAAGTCTGATTTAATTTCTTTGACCTTCCATTTCCCTGTTAGTAAAATGTAGATAATGTTACTTAGGCAACTTTGACAGAAGTGTGAAGAAGAATGTATGGATTCTTATTTCTGGCACCAATATTTTAATATTTCAGTTTTCCATTCCACAAGAAAAAAGACATCCTATATTCGTTTGTGATGATTCATAGAAATTTTCAAACATGTACCTATAGAGTATCAATAAATCATACGGTAGCTAATTCTCAAATTCGTTGCAGACTGTTGTAAATTCAAGTTTACTTCAAGCATATTATAAGAGCTGTACCTCTAAAACTGATTTTACAAATGAAAGCAACTCTTATTGATTGGCTAAAATTTTTCCAGATAGTAAGTATTGAAAACTTCCGTCTTAACCTTCCAGTTATACCTCTTTCCAAAGTGGATCTCCATAAAAATAATAAGCCTCATTGTCATTGCTGTCAGTATCTCCTGTCAGAATCTCCTGCTTGGTCAAGTGTGTATTCATCAAAGTTCTTGTCTTGCTGATATGTGACTGCTGTAACATTGTGGTGGCTTTCTGTCAGATAATGCAGCTGTCTTGAACTCCCACATATGAGAAAAAAATACAACTGTAGCCCTTGAAGAACTCTTATAAAATGTGTTTCTAATTAGATATATATATAATAGAGAGTGCCAGAGGGATTAGTTCATTGTCACAGACCTTCAGAGTTGAATTTCTGCAACAATTTGCTGAAGCCCATAGACAACAAGAGGCATTTGTGACTGCATGTGATTCAGAGATGAGAGATGTGCTAGATCTGAAGCATCTGAAATAATAAGCAGTGGGAAGCAGAAACATCCTGTATTTCAAGACAACTAAACTCAGTGTTTATCCACAGAATTCAGGCAACAAACACTTAATATAACATTTCAAAAGGAAACAGTTTAAAGCATACTTTTAAAAGAAATGTTTAACCTTATCTGTAGTGCAATAAGAACAGATGCTTGTTAAAAGAGTCTATCTAAATGTCACATAAACTTGTCATTTTTTTGATGATAGCCTAGACAGTGGAAAAGTTTTGCTTCTTCATTTAATAAGGTTCTCTGCAGGGACAAGCAACTCCAATGTACCTTGGAGTGTTCTGTTAATGTGCTGTGCACAATGAGCTTTTTAAGCAGCTCTTGCTTCCATGCTATGTGACAAGTTGTGCCATGAACAGCCAATCTAATGAAACCTAGTTTCCAGTGTCTCTCTCTCACAGTTTTTCCCTTCATGTTGATTGATAAATGATGATCTTGTAAGTCTTTCTCTGTATAAGGACTTAGTATTCCCATTTGGAGGCTTACTTTCCTGAAAATTTTGTAAAAATAATATCTTTGAATCTTCTGTTATTTTGTCCAGTTTGCTTAAAATTGTTCTGCAGCACAAAAGATCTTTCAAGGAAACAGACATTGCACACAAATATTACTTCTTTGGTCTCATTTCTTTGAGAAACCAGTCTAAATGCAATATTTAGAATTTTCACTGTAAGAAATCCATGTGTTAGAAGGACTATTTGTATTGACTCCATCAGAATATATAACATTCCAGTATTAAAATAATTGGCAAAACACAGCAAGCTAAAATGCTGCAGCATTGGTAAAAAATGCCAAATTCAGCTTATGGAGTCTAAATTAATGTTTCCTTCTCTTGTCTTGTATTTATAAAGCTCCGTGTTACATGTGAAGGCAGAGGTACTGTGAGCATGCTACCCGAAAATGAAATGCTCAATATACTTAATGTCTCAGAGTTGTGTTAAAAAATTTGAGTGTGTTTCATAGATTTCACAGAATATTCTGAGCTGGAAAGGATCAACAAGGATCAAGTCCAGCTCTTAAGTGAACGGCCCATACAGGGATCAAATCCAGAACCTTTGTGTTATTAGCACCATGCATCTGATCTAAGTTCCTATTTTCTAAAGTTTTATTATCCTGGACTCAAAGAGGGAATGTGGATTAGCAAGGCCATGTCTGGATAAATTCCTGCAAAATTTGATCCCTGCTGGCCATGCTTTAATCAGAGATTGGACCAGGTGATCTCCAGAGAGTCTCTCCTGACCTAAATAAATCTATCATCTGTGACCAGAAAGAGCTGTCCTATAAAGTATATGTAATCTGTATGTTTTAAATTACGTCTGTGTAAATCAATTCAAGACTTTAAAGCTGTGTTAGCCTCCATTAAATCAAAACAATATTTATCATAAATCTTTAAAATCTGTACATGGTCTATTTAATAGCTAGGCTGGCTTGCAATTATTTCATTATCTATAAAAATAAAAATTTGGAACAGGTGTAAATTTTAGTCATGTTGGATATAGACTCACTTTAGATTCTGAGAAGGGATAGAATTGTATTATTTCCACAGTATCTAGAAGGTTAAGTAGAAAATGGTATATTGAATGATAGACAATGCGATACAAAACAGCACTTGCAAGAGAAATTCAAGAAGAATCCTACATAGGTTGTTACTGAATTTAGAAAATGAGATTGTCATTCATGACAAACCATAGTTTGTCATGTATCTTTTGTGTGGGATGGATAGCATACAGTCAAAAATATTGTCTGCTTATTCAGAATGTGAACACAGAGGTGTGCAGAAAATAATGTTTCCTGATTTGGAAAAGTAGTTTATGAAAGTTTAGTCATTATAGTTTGGAGAAAAGTCTATAAGACATGAAGAGTGAGTCTGCAAATGTTTCAGAGAAAGAAGGTGGTGATATGAAAGGAGAAAAACACTCCTGGCTATAACAGATAGGGAATAGTGTCTTATTAGTGTTGTATTTCACACATATGCAGTGTCATGTGGAATGAAATTAGCAAATGTGCAGAATTAAATTGTGAACAAGTAGAGGATAGCTACAACAGCCATTAGAAAAACATTCGTAAATCCTAAAGTTTGTTAGATGATGGACTAATTTGTCAAGGGAAGTTCTCAAGTACAAACATTAGCTAAGAGTAGCAACATCAGGTCAAACTTTTTATTCAAGATTCTCCAGCTTTACAGCAGGGGAATGTAGATTCCAGTCCTAGCACATAAGGTCTTAGAAGCAAAGTAGTGGACAGAAGGAGAGAAAACATGTACTCCATTATTCACATCAGATACATGTACAAGTTTGGCCACTACCAATGAAGAGATATTGCTTAAGCGTGCATAGTTCTCCTATACACTGTGAAAAAAAAAACAAGCCAACAAACAAACAAAACAGCCAAGAAACTGGCAGTTAATGCAGTATGCCCCTTGAGGATATTGAATAATTATGAGCCATGCTTTGGAATGTCACAAATGATAGAGGCAACTGTCAGGACCAAATCCCTCCCTTTTTGTAGAAATACCACAAAATAAACTATATATATAAATTTATTTTCTTCAGGTTATATATATGTTTGGTTTCTTTAGACTAAATCTGAAGTCTTGCAAAATCCATTGCCTAGTTCAATTAGACTGTTATTTAGTATATTATATTTTAACAACCATTAGAATAAACAGCTCTGCACTTCTAATACATAATTGATGTTACATGCCTCTCTAGTGTAGTATTCCCCATTTGAACAAAAATAGGAAATACAGATTAGTCTCATATTTAAATGTCAGATCTATCAACTGTTTTCTGAGATAGATTTTCTGGTGTGACTGAGTACTCACTAAGTCACTCTAAAATGTGCCTGGGAAAGGGAAGAATTTATTCTTTGTCCTCTTTTATGTGTAACATTTTTATTCATATGCACCATATTTACAGTCTGGTTTTGTCTTGGATTGAACTAACGGTCTGATGAACTAGGTTTATCCCAGGTGATAGTGGAGTTGTTAATGCAGTGTTTCTCTCTTCCTCCCTACAGTATGCTGTCTGGCTGATCCTTTGGGTTACATGGAATGTGTTTGTTATCTGCTTCTATTTGGAGGCTGGGGACCTTTCAAAGGTAATTTACCATTGGATATGTTTAAGCCATCAGCACTTTGTGAACATGCCACAGTCAACAGGCTGTGGTCTGTTTTACTCATCCTTTTAGCATTACCAGAATGAGCGCAGTAGTATGATGGAAATTTGGAGTATTCTGGATGTGTTAGAAAATTTTAAACTAAACACTAATGAGATATACATTGTGATGCCCACAACAATAATAGCATATATGTTTGAAGAGAAAATTACTTCTTTTTGCCCCTCTCGGTAGTTCTGCATTGCAAATTACACCCCTGTGAGAGACATTAATTAGTGATTTCATGAATACAAAACATTGCCATCTCAGGGGTAAACAAGTGGGGTTTTGTACCATTTAACTTGCTGTTACTTAGCTGGATTCCTTTCAGTGGCCTTACACCGTAGCATAATAATTGTAAAAGAAGGGAACTTTCCTTAAATTAAGTTGTAAACTGAGACTGGAGAACATACTGCCTTTTGGGTACAGCAGTGGATTTTAAGGTTGTGCTTCTGGTAGTAATGTTATGCTTGAACACTTATACAGAGTAAAAATCCATAGGAAAAATATATTTTCCCAAGAATGACATATTTGTAGGGTTTTATTGACACTGTAAGTGTTAATACATAAAGTAGCATTTGGCAATGGGCTAACACCAACATTTCAAACCAAAACTACTTTCTGTGGTGTTCCCAGAAAGTTGGCAATTTCTGGGATAAAAGATTCAAGACAGCAACGAATTATTTTGTTAGAGTAATATGCTTCTAAATATAGTTCTTCATGCTGAATTATGCTCATAGTGCTGTGAACTGATCATCAAGGAGAACCCCATGTGTCAAAGAGATCACATTCTCTTCTTGTTTCACATTTTTAATTGCTGTTGCTGATTATAGGGAATTTAGTCCAATTGTAAATTACAGATGTAATTCTCTGATCCTTTGTGACTTACTTATATCTTATGATACAGAAAGTTAAACACAATTATAGGAAGAATAAATGAGGCAAAGGTACTTCCTTACCTTTGTTTTCTTTCAAATCACCCCCAAAGTACAAAAGCTACTGGAAACAAGGGTATTTCATGCCCATGTATTCCACTTCTTCAAAAGATGCTGACTTCAAAAGCATCAGAATTTCATTTCCTGAGGGTGTAAAGTAATTTTCTGCAGGTAAAATGTTACAGTTTCTGGGTTTTATACCTTCAGACAGGCCCAATCTCATTAAAAGCTTGGCAAAAAAAAATAGTAAATAAAAGAATTTACATATTTTTTATTTGGTTAAAATCCTTTCTTTATTGCTAAGTGAACTATTGTATATAACAAACCTGGCACCTGTTGTACAGTTATACTCAATCCAACCTACCCTCTTTTCACCTGCTTGTTTCAGCCACCTGGATTCCTAAATTTGTAAATGTTGGGATGCTTATCTTGTCTGGGGAAGTCAAAGGTAACGGAAAAGAATGGAAAAAGGAGAAGCAGCTGTTTGAGCACTGTGTCTTAATGGGTATAAAACCAGCTTAAGAACACTAGTAAGTGCTAGTTGGAATAAAAATGGGCTTAGAAACAGTATCTAAACCTTGAACTGATTTTTTTCTGAAGTCTAGGACTGTGTCATCTGGAGTGTTTCCCAACCAACCATAGGGTTCAGGCCTATATTTGAATGTAGTTAATTTTTTTATTTGGTCTCTAGAGGTATTGTTTGTTCCAGTGATATGATCTGCTTTGAAATACCCAGTAGATTATATTCCTTCGGCTTCAACTGGCTTTCAGAGCAACAGAATTGCTAAAAAGAGAGAGAAAACGAAAAGTCGCAAGAAAAATGGATTTAAGAAATAGGTAGAGATCAACTCATCTACAAAAGGTCTAATTCACACGTGGGACATCAGTCTCCTCTCCTTTTCAACTGCGAATGGTACATTAAAGCTCCCCCACATGACCAAATATTCTGCAAGATCTAGGGACTAGAAATGTATGTCTAGTGGAAAGATACCCAACTGTTTGGGTATCTTTGGGATATAACTTATGCTCCTGTTCTAGACCCTTCAGAGGCTCTGACTGTTTTATAGATGTGGGTATCTTACAAAGTGGATCATTTTAAGTGTTATGTCTCTCAGTCATATTCATAAAACTTGTACTGAATCTTCTTTGTTATTTATATTTTCATCTGGGAAGAACCACAACTTTAAACTTGTAGTTATAATCTTGCTTTTTTTTTTTTTTTTTTTTTTGTTTATTTGTTTGGAATGGCACGTAGAACTTTGAGAAAAGCTCTGGTCTGAATTGGTTCTAAATAGAGAATAAAAAATAACCTTTAGGCAAGTACCGGAGGGATGCCTCTGAGGTTGTAAACCATGAGAGAGGATCCAGTGCAGCATGTCTTTAGGAATTGATGGGTTAAAATTACAGTCTAATAATAGTTCAGATGGGTATAGTTTATTTTTATATGTATAATTTATAGATTACTACCAAATAAAATAAAAGTAAGGTGCTGGGTTTTTTTAAGTTTTGAGAACAGCTTTCATTCTATGTATGTGTACAATTTTTCCATCATACCTGCTAATACAATGGAGGGGACATATTTCAATTGTTAATATTAATAATTGCTAATAATAATTATAACAAAATGCTTGCTAGCTTCATCTTTTTTTTTTATTTTATTTGTGCGTGGGGGTGTAGGTTGTGCCATTTGTACAGCTTCTCCTTATTACACTGAAACAGGTCCACAAAGACTCAGAAAGCTTTAGAACAATGAAATAATCATCTCTGAAGAGACTGAGGAGGCTCAAGGATTATTAGTGAGCAGCCATGGAAATCTGTTTGCATTATACACCATTACAATCATAGATATCTTGTGGGAAATGCCATCACACTAAGTATTTTCTGTCCTCGAGGCACAGTTATCTTTGCTGAAACTCTTTCACAGCAAGCTGGAATATTTATGGCTATGTAAGAAAGGTTTGTAACAAAGAGTGGAATGACTAGTTCTTAAGCTTGATTTTTATGTGGATCTGTGAATGAATGCCTAGAAAGCCCACTTCTCAGACTTACTTTTCAGTATTACTCTTCAGAAATATTTAATTAATCTGTGTGTTGCTTTGCTTGCTGGTGAGTGCCATACTCAGTGTAAGTAGGACTTTAAGGAATCAGGACTGGTAATATTTATTTTGGCCTGTGGCTAAGGAAATGTAGCATATGAAAAGGATAACCTCTTGTCTTGAATGAGGCACACCTGAAGTACACTAACGAAACAAAAAAGTAAAACATAATAGAAAGCCTTTCTGAGAAAAATGTGATATATCTGTGATTTTTTTAAACCCAGGAAAGGACACAAGGAGACAGAATCTCAGAAAAACAACAGCAAAATGTGATTAAGAAACAGTACTCTCTTCAAGGCCTTTAAAAGCTTCATCTAATGATGCCTAATGATCCCACAAGCAGAATAAAAGCATAAGAACTATCATACTTCCATTTGTGGTGTAAAAATAAGTAATCATTTTTTTTTCTGAAAAAAAATTGCATGGCTGAGGTTGCACTGGTCCCATAATAAGCATGCAAGTGGTGATGCTACTGCTATCAGTTACTGGAAGTCAAGGTGGAAGCTGGGTTTGGGATACTGAATAAGAGGAACCATGTGCCCTTGCTGCACATGATTCCAGCCTTGAGTCAGTACTTTTGGTTGTCTTTGCATGCAACCCTATTTGTGTGACCAGATACAAGGGCTCTCCTCTCACTGCGGCCCCGCTGAGCTCCAGAATCGCTTTGCTGTAGTCCAGAGTATTATGTGAATGTGAACAAGAATACATTTTTTGCAAACTCATTTTAACTGTCAAAATTGATTTAGTTTCTATTTGTGTGGCATTCTTGACATCTTTTGTATTTATATCTAATAACATACAAAGGTTACATTTAATATATTAAATCACAAGGTTGTACTTTTATATCTTTTGACACAAAAATTAGATGTTTGAAAGTCAAACACTCCAGTATCAAGAAATGGGAGATTTCTTTTTAACTGACCATGATTTAGCTCACTCTTTAGAATAATTTTTATATAGCTTTTAATTATGCAGTCACAACTGGGTTTTTGGTGGTTTTTGGCTTTTGTAGTGACTTTGGTTGGTTGGTTGGTTGGTTGGTTTGGTTTTTTGGGTTCCCCCTCCCCTTCCCCGCCCCCCCCAATTCTTTTCTTCATTTCTGTACAACATAGGCTATTTAGAGAGGTTTGGGAGTTGAGTCTGCCACACTGGATTTTACTCCATGTTTTGCAGTGGTCAGAAAAAAAAATATAAAAGTAAATCCTGTACTTCATTTTGGATCTGAAAACATGTAGGATAAGAATATGAAAGGTTAGGTACAGAACAGTGGCACCTAAGAACTCTAAGCACACTGAGGATATTGTGTACATAGTTCACTATGTGTAGTCCAAGTGTAGTTCCTCAAGATTTTAGTACTCATTCTACACATCTGAATTGCAAGGTACTGTTCTTAGGAAAAAAAAAAGTTTCTATTTGCATTTAAATTATGTTGCTTCCTTACCTCTATTGCCCTGAACTGCAACATGGGAACATGAAAGAATAAGAAAGATTAAAAAATGCACTTATTTAAAATTGAAATCATTAAATATGATACAAAGAACTGAATGTAGTGTAGTTATTAAAAAGTAAGCTAAGGCAAAATATGTAATCAGGTTGCTTTTTAGCAGAAGTTTTAATGGAAATCAAATATTTCTGAACACATTCTCTCTTACCCACCTCAAATAACTGGAAACATAAGATAGCTTAGACTCACAAAATCACAGGCTTATTCATGTTGAAGGAGACCTCTCAAGGTCACTTAATCCAGTCTCCTGCTCAGAGCTGCACCAACTTGAAAGTTATATCAGGTTTCTCAGAGTTTTAGCCAGGAAAGATTTAAAAATCTCCAAGGATGGAAATTTCACAGCTTCTCTATTTCTTAAGCATTCTCATTGTGAAAAAAAGTTCTACTGATATGCAGTTGAAATTTCCATTCCTGAAATCTGTGACACTGCCTCTTGTGCTTTCAGTGTGTACCTCTGTGAAGTCATGCTCCATCTTTTCTAATGCTCCCTTTAGGCCTTTAAGTGGAGTACTGCAGCTTTGTATTTGTCCTTTCTACAGCTGAATTCCTATTTCCAACCACAGATAGCTTGTTGCCCTTCACCAGAAAAAACTAATTATTGTGTCGTAAATGATGAGTTCACTTGTCACAATTCTGCATGCTTTACTATGGAAGAAAAATGGTCTTTACATATATGTAAAGCTGAATAGTATCTTAGGTAAAATGTGTAGTGATGAAGGTTATCTGTGTTTGGAAGAAGTAGTAACACATTCAAAAATAATTAGAATCTTTTAGTTTAAAGACAACTCAAATTATACCAATATTTAAGTTTCCTGATATTGTATTTAGCAAAATGCTGAAATTGTTGCATATAAACCTTGCAGTCAAGTAAAATGCTGCAAATGTTCTTCCCCTTTCCTGCTGAGGTAAGTATGAATCAGGAAGGTTAACCAAAACTTGGTGAAATCTTCCCAGTAACTGATAGGGAGCAGTAGGAAGGCTCTATAATGGCATTGCTGGGGAATACCTTGGAAAGAGAGACAGCTCTGCAAGGCAGAAGAACTACTGGAGAAATGAAGATTTAGGGAGAGTTTGTTTTGTTACCTACAAGTATTGTCCACTCTGTAGATGAACTGCAAGTTATTCTGTTTTCCATTTCATGAAATCAGAGGAATAAAACCAAAAGAAGTCATGTCAGTAGTATTCTCCAACTGCCAATGTGCACTGCGATTAAAGTCAGTGTTTTCATACTCATAGTCATGGTTCATAGCAAAATAAGGCCAGAAGGAACTTCAGGATATGGCTAGTTTCTTGCCTCCAGCCAGGCTAAGCAACCAACCTGCACTATGGGAGAGTATCTGATGCAAAAGATATAAGGGGAAAATGAGCAGTGTAGAAATCCACCCACATATGACACTCATGCATTAACAATTTTTCATCACGGAGACATCCTCCTTTCTCTTCTTGATTTGAGATGTTATTCCAGATTAGCCAGATATGGCTGAGTTTTAATGGCTGTAGGGCAGTCCATCCTTTTTCTTTTCCTTTTCCACTGGGTAACTCTAATGGGAAGAGGAAGAGGCAGAAATGCTTGTAGCACTTCTTGTCAACAATTTGACACCAGTACTGCATTGCTGGTGGAAATAAATGCAAGGTGTGGGAGGAGCTACAGACCCTGTTTCTTCCTACCAATCCCACTTGTCTGCACCCTCTTATTCAGCAAAGCTGTAAGGACCAACCAGAAATAGGCACCTTGTAGTATATAGTATTTTTCCATTTTAATATGCCAACACTGGCTAGCACACATCCACCTATGTGTTTGACTTTCACATACCACTGCTTGGATTGATATCTAGTTGCTCTGAAATCCCATTTATATACATATGCAGATTAACTGCAATAATGCAAATTACTTCAGGATATGATTTACATAGCTTGTCACTCATGCTGCTTAAAAAATACGCTGGCTATGAGTGTTGAACACTTTATGCAGCTGATATACTCTGATTTTAAAGGGAGGGTTTGATACCTAGATGAAGCTGATGAAAGAAGGAAACAAAAGAAATGGGTTATTCATGTTCAACATCACTCAGGTATAACAAAGCAATGAACTTGGCAACAAGATTGAACTTAAACCAGTTACAAATTCATTTTACATTACTTTGTGTCCATTAGTATAATCATTATGCTGCTTTGATTCCACATTTACTAATTATTTTTGTAAGGCAGTGGCCATTAACAGTTAAATGTCAATGTCAGGCATACTTTAATAAAACAACCTGCAGGATGGTTGATTTTGAACATATTACCTTCCTTGGATGTTGTTTTAACAGATGTCCCGTTAAGATAACAGAGAAATTAAATTAGTTTTCAACTCAAAGCATCTGGTTAACTTTGTAGGTAAATGCCTTTGAGCAGTAAATCTGACCAAGGTTTTCAGATAAAGAGCTATCAGAATGTTTTAAGTAAATGACTTTATTTTTTCACTTCTATTACTTAGGGCGGATTTGACATGCTTGATCATATATCTAACAGATGAAAATTGAAAATAGTGCTGGCAACCAGCAGTGTTATGTTATTCAGAGGGTAGTTTCATGGGTAGATACTATTAAGCATGCTTATGGTTTCATAAAATTTATTTTTGTGGCAATTTTTAAACCTCAATATCTTTACCAGCTAGAAGATAAGTGATTATAAAATCTAATCTGTTTATTACTGTAGACATGGCATATGGTGGAATACATTTAGATAAAAGTGGAATTTTTCATCTCTGTAATAGTGAAGCAAATTGTGATAGGAAATCATTCAAAGTATAGAAAAATATGAAATATGATTGTATAGATTTTGCTAATTGTAACAACTTTATCTTTTAAAATCCTGGGATTATTTTATGTTGAGTTTATGAATAAACATGTGTCTGCATGTTGATTTATATACGTACACTTTTCCCGTAATTTAATATTTTTGCACTGAATACAGGAATACATGGAAATGAGTAAGTGTAGTGACTGATCAGATTATAATTTCATGTGCACATATATAAATATCATATATGTGTGTACATATATATTGAGTACCTTAGTTATGTTGTTACGATCAGTAAGCACACATTTTAGCTTATACCTTAAAACTGCATATGGAAGCTATATATCTAAAGACAGTGCCATTCTGCAAGTCTTTCAAGTGTTACGGCCAAGACATTGCAGAAAAATATCTAAATGTGTATTTATGAGATTACTTTTTAATATTTATTAATTATATTGCAGTACCATCTAGTGGCCCCAATTTGATATCAGGGTGCCATTATACTTTGAGCCCTAGACACACATAACATTAGTAGACCTTGTCGTAAATGGTGCATAGTCTTAGTATGTGATTCTCTAAGAATAAGAAGTGGAAACCGAATAATAGTAGAATGTTGCAGGAATCCTGACCAGTGTTATATCTTTCAAATTCTTCATGAAGTCTGGATTTTCACAACTTTCTCATCATATTTTCCCCATGTTTCCCATCTCTGTGAGGACTGATAGTCGAGTGTTACAAAGTCCCATTTTTACAGCATTTCATGGTCCACCTCTCTAAGGAAATTTCTTCTGTATGCTATGGTGCATCATTGCTAACACTTCACCAGCTGTGTAAGGCACTTGGGGAAAAACTGTTGATTTTGCTTAAAATGAAAGATCAGAAGCTAAATTTATTTCTAGTCGAGCAGATGCTCAGAAGATCACAGCTAGAGAATGCATGTTTGCTATGACAGCTCTTCTAGGGAGTCGTCTATGCCTCTCATATACAGTACCTTTCCTATGGGTATATGAATCTGCTATGGAACAAGAGCTGAAGGATTAGTTACCATAGTTGAAAGCAGAGGAGTCTGCCAGAGTAACCACTCATGTTTTGTGGCAGCATAAAAACACACAAAAACGTGCTCTGCTTTTTAAATTTCACTGTCTCATGATGTCAGCTTTGTATTTCATTACTTATTCTTTTGGGCTACAGATTCAATACTTTAACATAGTCCCTAATAATGTTTTGTTCTAAATGTAGATGCAATTGCTAGAATATACTTTCCCACATCTACTTTTCCTCTAAATATAAATAAATAATTGACCTTCTAATAATAATATAACTGATAAACTCCATCTTGTGAACCAGGGCTCTGCCAGAAATTTCAAGGCAGCAGTAAACCCATGCAGTTTCTGAGGAGCTTTGTATTACTTGGAATTTCTGAAAGAAACCGTTCTAATCCTTATGTGACTAAAAATTAAGCCAGTGTTAATCCAGGAGGAAATAAAAATTCTTATTTTTATCAGCAACTTTTCACATATAAATAAGCATTTATTGAACCTGGGAAAGTAATGTGAGCTGTGAAGCATGCTCTTTTTTTTGATCCTGTTTAATACTGACTCCCCATTTTTAACCACTGCAATGGTAGAAGCGAGCTCACAGGCCACACCATTGAAAATGGCTGTGGTGACTGATATCTCTTACAGTGGTTCATCATCTTATAGTAATCCATATAGCAGTTGCCCTTCTGCTGCAGGCTCCCACTCCCATGGTCCTGCCAGAGTACTAAAGCACTTTAACATTCATGATCTATCTCTGGGCTAAAATACACTGGTGTGTCTTAAGCCAATTTGAACAGCCACATAAAATATGTTCTTACACACACAGCTTTGCACTGAAGCAGGTGAGTAGCTCCTAGAGAAGGCACTAATAGAAAGCTAAGGAGACAGTAATGTGTTTAAACTGTCACAAATATTTCAAAGTGAATGTCTGGCCTAGTCACAGAGCCATGCTATGCTTTCTGCATCACAAGAGAATTTGCAGAATTTACACTCACTAGATAAATCTCTTGAAACATTTAAACAGATGTTTCAAAAACACATGTTGCAATATAACTATTCAAGATACAACAGAAATAAACTTTTCCTTCTGTAAAATTCAAAACTGTAGAATTATTACAAATATTAGGTTGTTTTGTTTTCATGTCATTTTCTTCCTTTCTCATTCCAATGAAAAGAATGTTTTCAAAACTGGTACTGAAAGGCAGTGATCGGTGGTATATGGATGAGTGAATTTAACTGATGTCAACTTTGATAACAGTGTAGAATTTGATGATGAATTTTTATTAATTGTCCATAATAAACAGAAAAATATTCTCTTGCAAAACCTCATTGACTTCAGTGCTGTCTCACTGCAGCTGATAGCACTGTCTCAGCTAGTTTTGTTTTGTTGATTCCACATGCTCAGAATGAAGGACTAGCTAAGAAAAATAATTGATCTCCTTTTCTAATAACCCATTAAACTAAATGACTGGCCCTGTGAATTTATCCCCAGAGGATAAGTTCACTCTAGTGTTGTTTTCAAAACTTTCTGCTGCGATTTCAATGGTAGCAATTTTAAGGGACAACCTGTGTCTTCAGGAGTGCTATAATAATGGTGTTACATCCCACTTACCGGACAAATACCTGTTTGGGTAGAAACTGGATTCTGTGTTTTGAGGGTAGGATTTGATTGATTGAATAAGATTGTGAATTGAACTGAAGTGTGCTTTATTGTGGGTTTCATGCTAAAAGCCTATTCTTTGGCAGGCCAGAGTGTAACTGGCTATTTTTCTTCCACCCTACGACAGTTGCGTAATTCAGCAATAATGAGGTGACCTGTAATGTGCTGTGTCTAAGTATCTCACTGGTAACTTTAAACTGCCAGTGAATCCTTTATAGGAAAACTGCTGTTTGCAATGTAGATAGAGAGTAAGACTTGAGTGCTCAAAACTATGTGAAGAAGGCAGTTCCTCATGTATGGATAATTGAGATATACTCCCTACTCAGATTAAAAAAAAAAAAAAAAAGAAAAAAGAACTGTTGGATTTGTCGTGCTTTTGACCATATCTTAAAAGTGAAGGGCTTTCCCTGTATATATAAAAGGAGCCCTTCTATGCCTACCAACCAGATGCACAAAGCAATCTCCCTCTTTCTCTCTTTTCTTGGCAATTTTATATTTGTCACTCTTCTCTTTTCTTCCCTCAGCTTATTAAATGCTTTTTTTAATCTTGGCTTTGCTCACCTTGGCACATTCTTCTGACGCTTAGCACATTCAAATGTATTCTAGATGGATTTGACTAAACTGGCAATTTTTATTTGGATTTGGCAGTATGGGGAAACACTGTATTTGAGTGCATTTTCATTTAGGTATTTCTCTTTAACCATCATTTACAGTATACATGAATTGTTGTTATTCTTCGCTACCCATTGTAATCAAATGCTCTTGATCCACCATGTTCCCACAGGTGTTCTTAAAACACAAGTATGAGACATTTGTCCTGAAGCAGTGATGATGGGGATTGATTTGCATTAGGTGAAATTAAGCAGTTAGAACATATTTGTTTATCTTAAACTTTGACTTAATGACATTTTTTATTCTATTTTTCTCATTGAAATATCAATATAAAGTGTGCGCATGTGTATTTGTTCGTTCATACATTGCATAACACATCATACTATAAATTGTAATGCAACATTGTTAAACATATTGTCAATATAATCTAGATAATATACAGTATAAAAACTTCTTGCATAAGTATTCACATAAGAATTATGTAAAAATTGATACTAAGGGTTTTGCAAAGGTTATCTGTGAATATTATCACCTACTCAACTGCACTTAATCCTGGGTGTTCAAGTGGCCATGTAAGAAAAAAAAAGATTTCTCCATAGGAAAAGCTTCTCTGTAGATCTAGGGAACTAACCACTCACTTTTACTGAAAAACAAACATATACATACACATACACATATATATATACAAGATCAGTGTTTTCCACTTCATTTGACAGCACACATATGCCATTCTGTGTCTGATTATTTTTCTTCAGTATTATTTTTTTAATTTCTTTATTCTTGTAGGCATGAATTTTAATTAAAAAAAAGATGTTGCTCTTAACTCTTCTGCAGAAATACCCTATATTCTTTTAGTTGTTCTGTCTTGAATAGTTATTATTCTACTTACCAACTACTATCAGTGCCTTTGTGAATGCTTTCAAGTAGTTTAATCACAGAACTGGTTTCAACTCAACGCAAGGATATACAATATAGTGTAATTTGTGTAGAATCAGAAATCTTTGGATCTTCTAATTGTGCATTTCTCATGGTTGACAAACAATGAGGTTCAAAGCATGAGATGTTTCCTGAAGCTGCAACTTCTGGCTGTTGTGTTTGTCTTCTTGAATTCTATGGTTTTATTTTTTAATAAAGGAAAAATTCATGAGCTCAGACATCTGTTTGGAAGAAGAGGCTGCAGGAGAGCTTAGTAACAACAGACTATGATACCATGTAATTAGTTTTTTTTCTCTTCATTAGCATATACAACCTGCTACAGGAATGAGAATATAATGATAATTGCCAGACTCTTGGGTTTTCACACTTAGAAATAGTGTAAAGTACAAATCTAAAGTAATAGAGATTCTTTCAAGAAATGTTTGTCTGCATAGTGAAAGCAGGAGCTTGTAAAAGACTATGGAGACTTAATTTTGATGTTAAATTTTTGGCAAAACATCTCCAGGAGATAATAGTACTGATTCTCATTCAGGTCTCAAAGGGAAAATGAATGTAGCATTCATTTGTTAACTTATCATTAAAGGATGTTTGTCTGTGTCACAGCATGTAGCATTAATGATAGATTCTGCAGAGAAGAGTTGCTTCTATATGAAAAGTCACTGAAGACTAAAGTTGATTGAAAAATCTTATACAGGAAATTTTTTTGATTCCTGTACACATTCTGTTTAGCTTTAGGCAATATTTCCATTTTTTTTCACAAGCACAGTAATGTGTCAGTTAAAAAAATTTATAGATAATAATTTTTTTTACACTGATATCATTCTGTGCTGTATAAGACAGTACTCCTTTGTTTCCTATCATAAAGAATTATGCTTTCAGTGTATAAGTGTCAAGTGCCATCTCTTCCATGTCACATACAGAGGCAGTACAAAATATTGGAAGCATATGTGGCAAATTGCTAATAAGTAGAATGTTGTTTCACATGTAATTTAGGTCTTTGATAACCCTAACTCTAAGAATTGTTTTCAAAGAATAGTCAAGTAATTTACTTTTTCTTTTTTTTTTTTTTCAAATGGTGAGTTGTAAGCAGGAAAACATGGGCTGAAGAAAGCCAGCAAGCCACTGTGAGTCCAGAGGCCGAAGATGTGTCTTCTGCTCCTTCTTAGCAGTAGATGCCCTAATGTACTGCCATTGTCCCATGCCCATACCACATGCCCCTTTCCCATGTTGTAATTCTTCAGTGTCTCTCACTCCTTATTTTTCCACTTCCCCTGTTTTCCTGGACACTTGCCTGATGCAGGCAGTGCTGAGCTGAAACACTTTGGATATCCCTGCTTCTCTGCCTAGACTGCCAACCCAGCTCAGACTGAATACCTGACTTCTAGACAGTGGAAGTTAAATGAGCTGAATCCAACCCTCAGTGTTTATCACTGAATTCATGGTAGTTAAGCACTAACAGGATGTCTGGCTTTAACACTGAGCTCCTAATATATTTAAAAATCTGGTGCCATGAAGCTAAAATTGCATTTAAATAAGAATTTGAGTATTTATTCAGTTAGTAATTTTGGAAAATGGGGTTTGAGTTCTAACAAAAAAATCCTTACCCTTTCTGGAAAATCCTACATTTATTGATTTGCCTTCAAAAGAAAAAGAACGGCAATAGTAGATTTTTCATTTTTAAACATACTGACAAACTGCTTCTTGTTTTCAATTGAAATTGCATAGTTTATTTAATTCTCCTCCTTCATTGATTATAATTTTGTTTCAGAGTGAGGCAGTGATGCTGCACATGAAATAAATTAAAAACCTGCCTACCATGCCTATGAAACAAACAATGGGAGTCAGTTATGAAAACCTAATAAAAAAAAACATACCAACATGCAAATGAATAATAAGGTTTTGGTTCAGAACATGGAATAGTTGAATTTCAAAACCTGAAATCCTTAAAAAGGCAAATGAAGTAAAGTCCATGCTTCAAATCAAAGAGCAATGTCAAGAATTTGTGGCTCAGTATTGATTGGTACTAGAGAAGGCACTCATAAAAAGAAAAAGAGAAAGACTGCATGAAAAATTCAAGGCAAAAGATCTAATATGAAGATTTCCAGTATTGAGGAAGGGATATATATTCAGCCTACTAAAAAATTGAAGGCTAAATTTTTATTAATGGTTGTTTCTTTTCCATAGTATTTCTTTTGTGATGGTCTACATGGTACATGTTAGGTTAGGTAAAAGGGGGAAAGAGTCAAACTGTTAAATATGTAACTGCTTGAACAAATAAATATTTTATTTTGCTTTTTTAGTATTAAATATCCAACTGTAGAGATGTAGAACTCCTGTATTTTATACAGTCACATGGAAATATGTCAAGTATAAAATCCATTGGTTTGATA
This sequence comes from Margarornis squamiger, assembly GCA_035222235.1. NCBI lineage: Eukaryota > Metazoa > Chordata > Aves > Passeriformes > Furnariidae > Margarornis > Margarornis squamiger. Next base: position 63,290,602 of record JAWWTY010000106.1, on the reverse strand, counting down.
TACTTTATCATTAGAATTAAAAGGAAAAAACAAAACAAACAAACCAGAAAAATAGATAAACCAGATAAACAAAGTACATATTGTTGTTGTTGTTGCTATATTTAGAAAAAAACACCCATGAGTCCACAATGTCCTGTCTTTTTTTCTTCTCTACTTAGGTGATGCTAATTGCCTAAAGTAGAATTATAGGAATATAAAGATGGAAGATATCTGTTTATAATAGTTACAATATTTCTTGGATATATAAATTAATAATGAGATTTAACCTGTCTTGGTTAGCCAAGTGATTTTTTAATAAACTGATAAAATGAATAGTGTATATATTAAGTAACCTGGTTTTGAACATAGTTCAAAGTTTTTCCTAGTACCCAATCAAAATTATTTTACTATCTTTGACTTTTCCTGAATAAGCAGGACAAACATTCTCTTTATTATACCATCTACATGTTACAAGGCATTTATCATTCCGATTCTTCTCTTTTTTTTCTCTTTTTCTTCTCTTCTGTAGGCAGCTACATTTCTTTCATGTTTCCTTATTGCTCATATTTTCTAGGTCTCTTTTTCTTACTGCACTTCTTTAGATTGTTCCCATGTACTCTGCAGGCTTTTTAATATGAAGTAGAAAGGAAAAAAATAAATAAATAAAAAAGACTATTCCATTTGAGACTTCACCAGAACCAAGTAAAGCTGACCTATAGGACCTTTAGTATTTTCTCTGCAAAACTACCAGTAAGTGCTACTGAATGAGATTTTCTTGGTTTTGCCCAGTGCTACAGTGTTGATATTCATTTCTGAGTCACAGAATCCCCTGCAGTTCTCTTTGCCATATTTTACTACCTTGCCAAATGTTACTTATTCTCAATCTGTCTGATTTCTACTGCCTACAGGAAGCACTTTGCTCTATTCTTTATTTAATTCACCTTGTTATTCTTGGGTCATCTCTCCAGTTGTCTAAGATTATTAGAGTTGCAGACCTTCCCCCTGCAGTATTTGCTATCCTTTTTCTGCACAATATAAACAGTGTAAATTCTATCACCCAAATCATTCATGAAAATACTAATTGAGTTGAATCTGGAGTAAACACCCACATTCCACTTCAAACATTTTCTCAGCTTAACAGCCAGTCACTGATGAATACTTTTTTGTGAACTGGTTTCAAACCAGCTGTATAACTTGTTCTGTTGATTTACATCCATTATTCTCTTTGTTCATATAAAAAGGACATCCCATAGCCCAGTGTTAGAAACCAGAATAAAGTATGTCCTAAAGTATACCGTTCTGCCTATCCAAAACCACCACAGACAACTCACTTATCACAGAAGAAGGAAAGTTATTTTAGTATTTTAGTAGAATTGCTTTTGAAAACTCATATAAGTATCTTTTTGTCTTACTTACATAGTTACACAGGGATTAATGCAATTTTGTTTTGTTTTAGTCAGAAACTTCAGGTGAAATCATGGCTCTGTTGAAGTCAATGCATGGGTTGTTGGGTTTTTTTTATTTCATTGACTGCAATGAGGCCAGGATCTGACATAGACTCTTCAAGGGCTTTTCAAAGTGTCAAGTCTTATCCCTAAAAACATGATGATGTCTTCAGAATTCTGAACATCAAAAACAGTTTCATAATAGAAGAGAAGATTTTAGTTTCATTGATATGGAAATCATATTATGGAGCATGCATCGTGAAAGTATTCAGTGTCTAAACCAACACTATGTAAAGCATGCATAGGTAATTGTCATCCTCACAAAAATGCTGTTAATTTAGATTTAGTGAAAAAGATGTACTGCTATTTATCATCACAAAACACAAATAAAGAAAGTAATAATATGAATTTCCTTTTCATTCTTAGCTTTCATGTTTCAATGAACTTGGAATATAAAAGACATGCAAACATTAGAGGCTATAAATATGTACATGAAGAAGTAAACATATATTAATCTATTAAATTTCATCTGTTCATGAGTAAGCATGAGTTCATGAGTAACTGCAGAGGAGGAACATCACTTTGTAGTTCAATTAGCTTTACCAAACCTTGAGAGATTTAAGTCCACTTTTCAGCTCTGATTCAGATTTCCTGCAAATCAGAGCTTCTACTTCAAATTTTGCTCTCAGTCGTTGTTATTGTAAAACAAAGATGATTGCAGATGCCTGCATGAAAAAGACAGCACCACAGTGAGGTTAAACTCAGTATTCCTCAAGTGCATCACAGTATTAGTGGAGACACCCTACTTTGCTGGTTCACCAAGTCTAGCCCTGTTCACACTGAGGAATTACTTGGAGCCTTGCTCATAGAAACAGGTCCTATTAAGTTTTCTCATGTATGAATAGTTCCCTTTCTCAATAAAATTGCAGCCCACTGCTAACAAGAAAACTAATCAACAATACGGTTAATCTTTCTTCTGCTAACTTCTGTGACGACTATGGTTATCATACCTGTGTATTCAAATTATTTATAGAACTTTATGGGAAAAAAATTCTTTTATTAGAAATGGTTCACCTGAAGACTGACAGTTTGGTCCAAAGATTATTTTTTATTTTTTTTTACTGATTTCATCAGTATCATTGGATTAGATGAGTCTATTGCCATATTGAGTTTACAAGCTATGGGACATTTGCTTGCTTTGAAAAACTGGTGAAAGTAATGTGGAAGATAAGGAAAATCAAAAGCAAGATTAGACACTTCTGCTTTTGTTACAATGTTCTCCCAGTAAAATGCTGCTAATTTATCTTTTTCCTTATTTTTTTAGTTAAATTATCATTTGACAATCTCTAAGCAGGTAAAAAACAAAAGATAGAAGACAGAGAGACAGTTTTCAAAAGGGAAGAACTGGCCAAAGTATCCTAGCAGGATTTGTGGTAACCTTTTCTCCAGCAGAATATTCATCATTGGTCAAGCAAAAGTAGTAAATAAAGTGAAGTGATAGAAGTATTTGAGTATACCAAGAGCTTCAGGTTAGCCAAAGTTAAGAGGCTGGGTAGAATTGCAGAACAATCTCACAGTCTTTGTAGTTAAAAAAAAATAGGTGATAGGACGAGTTGGCCCTCATGATAAATATACAGTCATACCCTCTAGGTTATCTGCTACCACTTAGGAAAAAGGTCTAACATGATTAATCTCTAAACTCATCAACTCAACTCTGAAAAAACAATGTTGACTTGCTAGGAAAGGAACTGATCACGAGGCAAGGGATGTCATACTGCAGAAAAAAAAAAGCATGGGTAGCTCCAGTATTGGCTGCTGTGTTGGGTTCTGTTCATTTGTAACAGAAATAATGGATAAAGATGTACAAGATGGAACAGGTATGCTAGAATGGTTTTATGATGAATAAATGTCACAGTTTCTTGGAATAATGAATATTTTCCTGCAATGTCTCTTTCACACTTACAACATCAAGGCTTAGCTACGTTTTAGCTTAGGATAGTGTTCCCATGGTTTTTGGTTTTCAGAAAGTAGGATGTGTTTTGATTTGTTGCTTGTAAATATTGCCCTCTTATAAACAGCAATAAAAAAAAAAATCCATCATGAAAAACTGAGGGATAAAGACAACTGGACCAAACTATTTAGGAATTTTCTTGTAATTACTTAGATTTACTCTTATAGCTGATGAATCGCTCTGCCCACCTTCCCTCCCTCTCCTCTTCTGCTCCAGTAAAGGAGAGAGGAAGACAGGGGTGATAATCCTCCTGGACTGAAATATTTTACACTTGTTTGGTAGGTGATAAACAGTGCATTCCAAGGGGATTAGAACAAGGAAACTTCACTAAAGGAGTGAGCATTTCTGCATGCATGCTAAACAGTTCAGAGCTGGTTGAACCAACAGCAATAATACCTTTTCTGTAGGAAAAGGTATGAACAACAACCACTTTTTTTTTTTTTTTTTTTAATAAATTATATTGTTATTCTGCCATGTCTACTGTGCTGTGAACTCATTTAGTTGTGGAGATTTTTTCTTTCATTAGTTCACATTAATTTATTAACTTCTTTTCCGTTAAATCTTAACTGGGTTGGCAACATGTATTGCATCTTCTCAGGAACGGAAAGCAATTTTAGACAACTTTATGTTTTAACTCAGATGAAACATTTGTAGTGATCAGCATTACAGCCACCATAAAATGTTAATAAATGTATATCCTAATAAGTGCAAAGGGTATAATATTGCATAAAAAACATATCTACTCTTGGTAGATTCCTATAACTTCTTTAAACACTACAATATCATTAAAACCTGTACTTGAAAGAATGCACTTAATTTTCATTCTGCATTTCTTATGCAAATCTATGCACTTTCAAAAATACTGTTGAGATAATTCAAAAATACTGTTGAGATCATTCAGATTTGTTTCTTACCTTAGTGAAAATAATGTACAGCATGCTTAAAATGCAAAACTGATTAGAAGGTTACAAGCTGGTTTAACTCCCTTCTTCTAGATATGTCAAATTTGTGCTTGAAAATGCTGTTGTTTGGAATTTCTTCAGTCTACATAGAATAACAAGGCAAATAACCTATACGAACATTGAATCCAAACAATATAAAATTTAAAGGGCTATATTAAAAGACCAAAATGAAATTGTTTTCTGGTTTCTTCATGTTTAAGCACAGAATGTAATTAAAAGTCCTATGGAAAATGTTAGTTTATGCACATTTTATATTTTACTACATTTTTCCTATTCTGTCATGTGCTATCCATAGTTATGTCTTCATGCAAAATCAGAAGGCTGAAGTGGAAAACCAGGGAAAAAGGAAGCCACTAATACTAGATATTTCTACTACCAGAGAGTATCACATGGATGATTTTAAATTGTGAGCTTTATTGTAGAGCTGAGTGCTCCATCTGTGACAGATTAGCTCCCCAAGTTGGAAATACTGCTTTCAGTCCATTTTCTTGATAAAGACTGAATGTATTACTTTAAAAAAGCCATGAGCACAATCATGTTTACTTTGAAGCACCATTGTAAGATAATGTCCAGTGAATTGATGCCAACAGTTTGAGCCATGCTTGCTTGCACTTCAAGATTGCTTGTCTTTGTAGTCCTTATCCAGGTTATTGCCATACATGATCCTATTGGGGGAAGAGGGGATTTGCACTATTGTATTTTATTTCCCTTCCTTTTAAAATGTGGTTTAGGCAGTTATTCCTTCAGGAACATAGGATTGCAGACTAAGGAAATGGAGCCACATTGCTGATATGTGATGTGGTCAAGAAGATGAAGGAATGATGGGCCAGGGTGCTAGAGAGCATTCAGTCTGGATGTGAGATGATTGCTGACAATCTTGATATACCTTCCCTTGAATATTGAGATATCTTCCCTTCACCAGTTCCTCTTGCAGGTTTTGTCTTTAATGACTTATGGTGTACAAAGTGCTCAGACTATATATATTGCAGGATGTTTTAGGAGAAATCTCAATATACTTTTATAATTTCATGGACATCTTAGAAAAAAAAAAAAGAACTAATGAAGGCAGAATTCAGAAAACATCGAAGTAAGAGTATTTTCTGTCTTCAGTACCTTAACTCTAATTCCACAGCTTAAATGATAGGCAATGCATTCAGAATAAATATTAAGCTAAGAGAGGAGAATCCTAATAAGTCATACTACTGTATTTTTCTGAAAAACATGTCATTTTTGCAATTTGAAAAAAGGTATTAGTGATGACTAATTAGACCTTAAATTTAATGCTAAAATGTTGTGGTTTTTTTTTTAAGCTCTCATATATAAAAAGCCACCAAAAACTGCATTTACAGTGCTTGACTTAGAAAAGGTTATTTCATGGTTTTGTTTTGGCTTTCCAATATGCAATGCTTTTATGATGGCAGAAGATAAAATGATGCCTCCTCTGCTGATTTAGGCTATAACATTTAAATGCTGCAGTATCTGGAATAACTGTGTGCATCTTAGTGGTAATTGTTAGCAATTTGTTGGACTGCTAGAAATCTTCTTGACACATGCAAAATAGAAGAATAAAATTTTTCTATGCTAATGGTGCAACACTAAAAATATCTAAATATTGTCAGAGAACCAATTAGAGGGTTAACACCACAATTCTTCTTTTTCATAAAATGTAAGGTTTTAGCACTTTAGACATAAGTAATACTTGTGGCAACAAAAATGCACAGTATTGGAAAATCTATTGAATATATTTCCATGTAGATGAAATATTATTTGCTTTCAGATTTCTGCTTTTAAAATTGCAATAAATTTTTTTGGCATAGGATGTTATCTCATAGCCAAAGTTATAACTTAATCACCAGCCACAAGAGCTGGGGAATGTTCTGCAGAATTAGTAAAAATTTTCTTAAATAAGTCCTCTAAGAAAGAGCATTACATTTTTCATCTCTTTGCTTAAGACACGTTTCTAATTAGTTCAAGTAATGGATATAGGATTCTGGATGTGGGTTGTTTATTTTTGTGAGAATATTGAGGTGTTGTGCATTGGGTGCCTTTTGTGTCCTTCACACACCAGCAGAAGAAATATGCAAGTGGCAGGCTCAAGATAGTAAAAAGTGGTGTAAAAATGATTCTATGAAGAAAAGCAAAAATATAAATAATATTTTTCTCAACAGATCTGATATTTTGGGGTATATCTGTTTTATTGCCAAAATTTGATTATTTTCCTTTTTCATTGCCTCATTACCAATGTTGATATAAATATATGACCAGGTAGGTGGTGTTTTAAGTCTTTTCCATGTCTAATCATTGGCATTGTTTAGCGAATCGTACTTTTAAACCTCTGAACATTTTTAGACACCAGTCTGGAGACACATTTGCTGACAATTGGGAGCTGTGAAGGACATAAATTACCTCAACAAATCCTTGCCTACGTAATGCATGATAAAATAAGGCAGTTTGCCTTCAGATTCTACTCTGAATTTTGTGTTCCCTCATTCTTTCATCTAGAAACCTTTTAGAAACATTAAAATTTGAACCATATATTTAGTCTTTTGTAATTCTAGGATCACACCTTAAGAGTTGTACTTGTAGTAGATACATACATATCTGTTGGACATCTCTTTTGTTGAAATAAACCAGCATTGTCTTTTTACCTTGAGGACCATAGAAATCAATGAAGTTTTTGTCAGAATATTAAGTAAAGTTTTTGCTTCTGAGGATAAAAATTATGATTGTTAAGCATAGTCATTAAATAACATCTTTTTTTTTCAAAAGTTGCAAGCATAAATTTAAATTGAGATTGTTCTCACTAATTGTAATTTAATAGGTGTAACAATACTGTGAGCAGTCACTGCTTGTGAAAATTTTAGAATGGGAAAAGAAAGGAGGTTTAGGAAGAAAGTTGGAGGTATTATGAGAGAGCTTGGATGCTGCACAATAAGAGCTATAACGTTATTTTAAATGAGAAGGAAGTTACTGTTAAGATAACATATTTAAATAACCCAATCTAAAAATAATGTGACTTGCCTTAGCAAAAATATGTATTCATGGATTTCTGGTGCTTTTCAATGGGAAAATTTTTTGATTCAGTCCAACTTTACATCATCAGATACATTGTCTGTCAGAAAAAGTCATTACAATGATAACTCCTGTTGAGGAAGAAAATAGACACATATTTTGTGAGGGAATAGTAAAAAGGTCAAAGGTATTTCTTGAAATGTTAGGACAATTTTGCCTTTATACTTGCTATGTACTCTTCTCTTTAAAATTACATATTTGTGAGTGGAGATATAAGTAATCCGTTTTAAGACTGTGAAAGCCCATTGTGATCCTTTAGTTTGATCTTTTAATAACACGGTCCTTTGAATTTCACTGAGTAATTTTTCAAATTCTGATGGAGCTCTCTTACCATATAGAAAAAAACTCAATCTCATCTGAAAAGCTTTAAACTCCATTGTTCTAAATAAATTGTTCTACTGCATAGGTATGTCTAGGGTTAAAGCAGTGCTTCTATCTCATATGAGTTTATTTAGCTTCTACTTTCATCCTGTCCTTCTTGTTGTACCTTTTTCTACTAAACTCTGCATCACCAGAAATTTTCTTTTCATATTTATATTGTTTTCCTTGTTGTGCCAGTGGAACTCTATCATCTTTACCAAGTCTAAACTATAAAATTACTGCTATTGAACTACTAAGATAAATTATATAGATTGAAATTCTTAAATCTCTCACTGCAATTCTGACTTCCCAGATCCAGAATAACTTTTTGAGCTCTTCATGGAGCTCTTTTTGCCTTTTCAATTTCCATTCAAAAGTGAGATGTGAGAGCTGTTTCCCAGTAATGGTCTCAGCTATGTAAAGAACAGGTTAAATAAAAAGTCCAGTTCAAACATACACATCCTACATATATGTTCAGGGATTACATCTATTTTCTTTTTCGTTATTTCACTCTGGGAATTCGAGTTCATTAACCACTACAGATCTCAAAATCCTGTTTGAGAATAATTTTCCTTCTCTCTAAACTGGGGAGAAATAGATTCAGTGGGCAGACTGTTAGATGGATAAGAAAATCATTGGATATTTGCATCCAGAGAGTAGTGGTCAACAGCTCAGAGTCTGGATGGACATCAGTAGCAAATGGTGTCCCTCAGGGTTCCATACTGGGACTAGTGCTATTTAATATCTTCATTAATGACACAGATGAAGGGATTGAGTGCACCCTCAGCATATTTGCAAATGAAACCAAGCAGAGTGGTGCTGTTGACACACATGAAGGGCAGGATGTCATCTAGGGGGATTTGGACAAGCTCAAGAAGAGGGCTCATGGTAACCTCATGCAGTTTAACAAGACCAAGTGCAAATGGGTTGGGACAACCCCTTGTATCAATACAGGCTAGGGGATGAATTTATCAAGAGCAGCCCTGCCAAGAAGGACTTGGGCATCCTGCTGCATGAGAAGCTGGACATAAGCCATCAATGTGCACTCACAGCCCAGAAAGCCAATTGTATCCTGGCCTGCATCAAAAGCAGCATGGCCAGCAGGACAAAAGAGGGGATTCTCCCTCTCTACTCCATTCTGGTGAGACCCCACCTGAAACACTCTGGAGTCCGGCTCTGGGGTCTTCAGCACAGAAGGGACATTGACTTGTTGGAGTGAGGGCCACCAAATTGATTAGAAGGATGGAGCACTTGTCCTGTGAGGAAAATCTGAGAGAACTGTAATTGGTCAGCTTGGAAAAGAGAAGACTTCAGGGTGACCTAATTGTGGCCTTCCAGTACCTGAAGGGAACCAAGAAGAAAGATGGAGAGAGACTAACTCTTAACATGAGTATGTTAACAGGACAAGGGTGAATGGTTTCCAACTGAAAGAGAGTAGATTTAGATTCAATATTAGGAAGAAATTGTTTTCTGTGAGCATGATGAGGCACTAGAACAGACTGTCCAGAGAAGCTGTGGATGCCCCATCCCTGAAAGTGTTGAAGGCCAGGTTGGATGGTGCTCTGAGCAACCTTGTCCAGTGGAAGATGTCCTTGCCCATGGAAGGAAGGGTGGAACTAGATGATCTTTAAAGTCCCCTCCAACTCCAACCATTCTATGATTTATGATTCTATGATTTTACTAAGACAGTAAAATATATTATTTTGAAAGGTCTACCTTACCCTGTAATGCAGGTATATGTGCAGCAATGTCTGCTCCTTAGAATTCATCATTCCACCATTTTGTTTTTCAACTGCAAATTTTCGCTGATACGAATGTGCAATCTCTTCTGCATAAATGAATATTGTATAGATCAAGAACTTTGCATTAGCACACTAGAAATTTCTCTTTGCACAGTGGTTCCCAATTAACAGCTGTTTTCTGAGATTAGCCAGTGAACAAGTTTTACAAATTATTATTATGTGCTACGGGGAATTTTGCTTAGTGCTAATTTTTAATCTGAATGTTGTGCAGCCAACTGCCCTTACAGAAGTCATATTATGTCAACACGCTTTCCTTTGTGAACTGAACTTATCACCTCATCAGAAGTTCTGATGAGATCTGTTTTCCATAAAACTATGCTGATTGGCACTAATTATGCTACCATCCTTTAATTCTTTAGTACTTTTATGTTGCATCAGCTTTTCTATGACTTTGCTGAGAATGGAAGTTCAGCTAACCAAACTATAATTATTTGGGTCATCTTATTTACCCTTTACAAAATATGCTACAATAGAGAATTACAGATCTTTCTCCTTTACATTCTCTTTTATAAATACAAGCTTAGATCTCCACACTGAATGGAAAGTACAGTTTTATGTAGTATGTCCTTTAAAAAGGATTCAAATTTGCCTGTCCCACACAAGGCAGACTACCTGCAGTGTATATTCAGAGGCTGAATATCATTTACTTTTCACATGACAGAGTCCATACTGATGATGCTACTGGAAAGGTCACAGTCTGCTCAAACTCTTCTCTGCTCCATTAAGTTGTTCCTAGCTCAGATAATCTCTTTCAGTGGTATGTTTTTAAAGCCTTTGTCATAGTTCAGTATTCTTATCACTGTCTTGTCTGTCATGACAGAATACATGCCCCAGAGAGACCATGAAGATGGATCATCACTACACAGCATGTGTTGCTTTCAATGATGATGGATCAGAAAGACTTTAATGTATTTAGAAAATAGAATATTTATTAATTATGGACCTATAATTCTCAATCTCATTATTTTTATGCAGTTGTAATCTCAGGGCCAGATCCTCAGCCAGGGTGAAGCAGTGTCAACAGGCAATGCTCTGTTGAATGCCATGATGCCACTATGATTTCTACAGCAGCTGAGCAACTATCTTCATTCTGAAGTGTATTTTGCCCTGACTCCTGCAGATTCCAACTCCAACAAGAGTTGCATGGCATTACCAAAAACCTTTCTGATGTCTTCAAGTATTTAGTATGTATTTGGACAGTTTCCAATTTTTTTCAGATTAATACATCAAGAGGTTCCCTGTAAAGTCATACCAAAGAACAAAAAAACCAGAAAAGTGGTGCAATCAGAAAAAAAAACAAACACTCTGGAAAAAAAAAAAAAATCTACCATTTTCACCCCTGCTCTTGCCCTTTCAACGTGTGCTTTTAGGAAACAAGGCTTAATTTCTCCACTTTAGAAACCCAGTCCTTTTTTTGCAGTAAATGAGGTTGGCATATATAAAGGAAGTAGGTAGGATTTGTAGTACTATTTTACCAGCTAATCAGATACACATTTTGTTGCCATCTTGATCTTAGAAAATAATTAGAGTACAGAGTGTTTTTGAAATGCCAGCAAAAAATGTTATATTGGAAGTCCTTTTATTTTGAGTTTGCACTGCAATTCGTCAAACATTAGCAAAGCTCTACAGGTACTGAAAATACAGTATAATAACCGTGGTTTCTGTGTGGAAGAGAAAAAGTGTAAACAAAATCTATTTGATTATCCATATTTATAAAAAGTGTATTAAAATGCATAAGAAGCATAAATAAATTTAGGAGAAAGTAAAATATGATCTGCATACTATGTTACAATTGAGGATTCTTCACCTTGAGCAACTGCTACCACATGTTCCTGGACGTGTACATGTACAAAGCTTATTCAAGTTATTTTTGCAGACAAAAATACTGCCAATTAAAACTTTTCGTTGGAATAATATGTAGTTCACAATGCACTGCAAGGAATCTATGAAGTGTCTCTGATCCAGAATTTTCCTAAGGAGATTTTGTCTTAGGAAATTTCTAATGCCTATTGCTATTAGTGATTGAACAGGATACTTTCATTGGATGGTTGTGTAAATTTGCTAAAATCAAGAAGTAAAAAAAAAAAATAAAAATGCTCATCTATTCTGGAGGCAATATATGTGGTTTTAATTCTATGACCTGTGAAAGGCTTAGATGTTGTGATTTCAAAAATGTTATTGCAATTGGTCTGCAAATTCCTCCAAGTTGTTTTAAGGTGGTTTTGTTTTGTTTTTTTGTTTTTTTTTTAATTGATTTCAGTAAATATTGATTTAGTAGTTTTTCTTCTTACTTGCCGTATTTTTTGGTATAAATATAATTGTCTGGTCTTGAACAGCATTGGCTTATCTGTGACTTATCTGTGATCTGTAAACAACATATGTTTATTATTATATTATTATATATAGTACACATTATCTGTGTGTTGTATTATATTAGTATCCATGAAGAGCATATGTATTATCTGTGTTATGGGCTAAAGTAACTTGAAGATGAAATAAGGTTGATAAATTTGAAGTATAATGACTCTCCTCCAAGCTATTAAAATTTGTGGTTGAAGAACCCAGTTCAGTTTCCTGAATCTGATAAAAAAATACTCTTTAACCTCTTCATTATAAAACATGTGTTGTGGAGAAATTCAATTTCTAAATTAAAAAATGCCTAAAAGTCTTTGAATTTCAGCTTTTTGAAGTAAGTCTGTTGTACTGGTCAGTCCTTAGAGCAGTTTTAATTAAATCACATCGTTAGCTGAGACCTACTTGCAGTTACTCTATTTATAGGTTATGTTTGCCGACTTCCATCTAGTATTAGTCCGTATTTCATAGTGCTTACTTGTTGCCAGAGGCTGCTGTGAATCCTTAGTAGTAAACCTCAGTGGGATGTCTGCCTGTTGTGAGTGTGCTTTGCATTTCAATGGACAGTTTCCTGTTTTGAAGACAACTATTTAACCTGGAAAGCCAAACACAGCCTCATCCTGGCCAACATCACAGCACTTGATATAGTTTGTATCATCTGAAAATGTACCTCTCTACTCTCCATGGAAACTCTCTGACTAAATATTACTACTGCATGCCATAACAATCTCCTTTTATATCAGTACTATCAACATACTCTCTTTCCATTATGATCTAATGAAGAACATAAAGTTTGTCTGCAAACAGTATCAAAGAACCATGTGTTGTGATGAGGCGATATGTGAATTTCCAGGGGCTTTTTTTTTTTTTTTTTTTGTACATTGGTTTTATTAGGCTTTCTGTTACTATTTTGTCATTTGATTGTGCTGAAAACTTGCAGGGGGACGGTATTTTTCTGGTTTTGGTTCGGATAGAGCTAATTTTCTTCTTAGTAGCTGGTAAATTGCTGTGGTTTGAATTTAGTATGAGAACACTGGTGGTGGTGGTGGTGGTGTAGTGTTGAAAACACACTGGCTGTTGCCTTGTAGTGGTCGCTCTAAATTGAAGACTTCTCAATTTTCCATGCTATGCCAGTGAACAAGTGCACAAAAATTTGTGAGGGAGCATAGCCAGGCCGCTGACCCAAACTGGCCAAAGGGATATTCCATACAACAGAATGTCACGTCCAGTGTATAAAATGGCAGGAGGGCAGGTAATATTGTCATGGCTTAACCCCAGCAGGTAGCTAAGTACCACACAGCCACTTACTCACTCTCCCCAGCAGAATGAGAGGAGAATCTGAAAAAGAGTAAAATTCACTGGTTGACATAACAACAGCTTAATAATTCAAACAAAAATGTGCTACTACCATTACAAGTACTACTAGTAATAATAACGATAATGAAAGAGGGAGAGCGAAATAAAACCTAAAATAGACAAGTGATTCTCAATGCAATTTCTCACCACCCACTGACCAATGCCCCACCTAGCCCCAAGAAGTGATCAGCCCCTCCCAGCCAACTTCCTCCAGTGCAACAGAAAATTCACCATGAATTAAATATTGTGTGCCAATGCAGAAAAGACACAGAAGGTTCCTGGATGTTTTACATTCTTGGATGTAAGACTAGTTTCTCTGAAGTAGACCAGATTTTCTTAAGTGTCTTTCAGTTGCACTAGTGGTGGTTGGAAAAACTGATAAAAAGGTGCATTAACAAAAATGATACTATAAAAATCACCCACAAAAGATTAAAAAGAAGGCCTATAAGTGGACTTATTTCCATAAGCCATTGTGTTTATATAGTTTAAAATAATTGCTCTAGTTTTTGTCATTTTTGAAGAGCAAAAAAGACATGAACCAAATTTGCTTTTTTATTGATAAAAAATTAGGAGTGCTTTTCCTCTCTATTTTCCTTTTTGTAGAAATTAGGTGTTTAGAAGGTATTTCAGAGACTTGACAGCATTATGAGATAATAGGTGTGAAGGAATTCAAACCTAATTAATTAAGATAACATGTTTTCTTATGCGATTTTAGTAACATCTGCTTAACCAATTCAGAGGAAAGATGGAGGCCAGTCATGTCCCTTGGCTCCATATTTAAGAACAGGAAAACGTATCAAACAGTTTTGAGGGAAGAGGAGAGAAAAAACACTGATGAAATAAATAAATAAAAAAGACAGATTGCAAACTTTTGGGGAAAAAAAGGTAGATGAACATGCAGTTTTTTTCCCTGCTACAAATTTAAGGATTTCTTTCATTTTATTCCTTCTGCATTTTATTGTGTTTGGGATCAATTTCTAGCTGTTAGAATGTGTTTCATCATATTTTGTTGCATTTTTGTGCCATAGACTGACTTATTTTCCCTTTTGGAAAGTAGAAAGGGGAAGTGCAAGGAAAGCAGGAGAACACCCTCAGTGTCCATTTTGAGTGAGAGATCTTTGTTCCTGAGCTTATATGGTATTCAGTATCTGAAGACAATTTACAGGGATGGATGGAAGCTTTTTGTTTTTACTGAATCGTGTGTAGAACAGAGGGAAGGACTTCAGCCGCCTTTAAGTTTTTATGTTCAATGGAAAGCAAGGGCAAAGAGCAGGACTCCTCTTTGACAGAGTGGCTTCCCATTTTTCAGTTTTTCAGATGCAATTGCTCAAATATGATATTCCATGATGCATATGAAACTTGAAAACGTTACAGTTCCAAATAATTTGGGTACCAAGGAAAAATAATTTTTCTGCGCCTTTTTTTCTTTGATTTTAATAAGATGACAAACCCATTTAATTGTGATCTTTTTTTCTGAGAGGGACAAAAATATTGCTATTTTTAACAAATGAGAAAATGGAAGGATTAGAATGAGCTTCTTGAGGAACAATCACAAACCTCAGCAACTCTTTCTGCAATCATAGTATATTTTTCACTTTTTTCTTTCTTAATATAAATAAAAAGCAACATGTATTTTGAGGAAGTGCACATACAACAATACTTTCCAAACATAACAGCAATAATAGTGCCAAAAATGATACTGCACTGCACATTTATCTCTCATTTCCCTCTTCCTTTGGTCCAGGTGATTAAAGAAATTCACAGGGTAGCTGTTAGTTACATTGCTTAGAGTCTACTCAGCATAAGAATCCAAAAGTACAAAAAGGCTAAAATTATGTTTAATTTCCTTCCCCCTGAAGAATTATTTCTATAATACATGCATGTAATTTTCTTTTAAGAAAATGAATTCTAGAGAAGTGATGGACTCATGAGTCTAATGATAATTCATGTCTTAAGTGCTTGTCTTTAACTATGTGTCACCTTTTCATACAGATAGCATCTTCTAGTACGGGTACACAGTAAACTCATATACTTTTCCTTTTCAGATTGTCCTTAAGAATAGTGCTCATTGTGCTGCTAACAAATAAATGGTCTACTAAATGTTAAATGCAGGATACGTTATAATCAACATTCAAAATTTTCAGTTCCATATAGATTTGTGTATATCTCCAGAAAAAAAAACAAAAAACAAACACAGCCAGCCCTACAATATTTGAAGTCATGTTCTTGAATTTTAAATACTAGTATTCAGGTATTTGAAAAGGGGGAAGTCCTAATTTATTGTCCTTTGTGAAGGTAATATTACGCAAAATGTGATTAGAAGTTCATACACAATTTTTACATCATGACCATTGTCACATTAAGTCCACAGAGTGCTGGTTATGGTCTAAAACAGTGGCATGTAATTTCTGTTTGTGATATAACTTATTTGTTACACATTTTGCATTGCATGTGTGTATAATATGCATTTTCATATTGTATATTACACATTTGACATTGGAATGGGCTGACCAAGGAGGGTGGTGAAATCCCCATTCCAGGAAGTGTTCACAAAACAAGGGGATGTGGCACTTAGTGACACTTAGTCAAAGATTGAACTCAGTGGTCTTGCAGGTCTTTTTCCAACCTAATTGATACTGTGATTCTGTGTTTCTATGATTTTCCAATCTCTGCATAGAGTAAATGCCTTGAAGGCTGCCCTTATAAATATATACATTTTATAAATAAAAAATTTTCTTACAGAAAAATAAAGGGGAGTGTGTACAGTGCTTAAGCATAGTAAGGACACCTTTTTTTTCCCTTCCGTGATGAACTTTTTCTTTTGAAAGCAATATAGTAATTTTGAATTAAAAAGCTCATTATATATCAGAAATTAATGCATGCTAAGGTATCCACTGAAACATCACATGCATAGATTAGAAATATTGTGCAAACTGCATCCTGATAAGGCAGTCCAGTTTCTTTGCAAATGGTTTACCACAGGCACAGAATTAACAGACCAGGAAGACAAATTAGGTATTTCAGCTCCCTGGCTACTCCTTGATCTGACGGGAACTCTTTCTTTTATCTAAATTACTTATTTTAAGGGTGCCTAATAATCCAATTACACAGCATCTAAAATCTCTTGTCTGTCTTTCTAGGAAGAATGCCAACAGTAGTAACTAGGAATTAGTTACAGTCCGGAGTAGTTTCAATGAATTGTCCCAAAACACTTCATGTAAGTTTGAGTGTTGATGTTGTTCATTCAGTGCTCCAAAATAGACTTTGCAATAGCATGTACAAAATCCTCCCATCCTGTTTAGCAGTTTACTGCACAAGCAAAATCTTTGGTTTATATGCAAAAATGCTATGTTGCCTTCTCATATTGCAAGAAGTACCCCAGATATTTCCTAACTCCAAGTCTTGTCTGCACTGATATTGTCTCCCCTGGAAGCTAGCATGCTGAGTTACCAAATGGTTTCTCAATATTATGCTGAGACAGTGGTCTTCTACGGAACAGAGGGAAGTGCCAAAAATTGAATCATCAGTGCTTCTTTCCTTAGCACCTGGGATTTTCTTTGGAAAGTTCCCAACCAACTATTATGCAGGTCAGAATTTGCTTACCTTATGAGATCTGACAAGATCACAACCTGAAGAAACATGGTAAGGCATTCCCATCATTATGAGCAACCACAGGCAAAGAAACTATTTTTTGTTTGGATCTGCTTCCAAGAAATTTAATATTTGATGGATATAATTAGGTTAAGTGAGCTTGAATCCAGGACTAGATATGGAACTATATTTGCAATGCACAGGCAATATATCTCAGTTATGGATACATGACAGTTCTAATATCAAAAATACATGCACACAGCAAAAGGGTGCCAAAGGAGGGTGTATGAGAACTCTGTAACTCATTATTTTTGTTGGCCATTAATTATAGGAAAAAAACACCAAACTAACCAAACAATCCTACAAAATGAAAAAGCCAACAAAAGCAAAAAAAAACAGCTTTGCAGGGGAGTTTCCATTCCTTTCAGAGAACTTGGAAAGAAGATTACATATATATATATAAATTAAATCAAGTGCTACAGACCTCAAAGAGTCATGGGAGAGATATAGGTCTCACTATCAGGAAGAAAACTGTAACTCAAATCTCCCCTCTGAGACAACTGAAGTAACACTGAAGCCCACATGACTCGTTCCACTTCAAAGGTAGAGATAAGAATAGAGACACCTAATGATAATATGGGAAACCTAATCACAGGTCATAGCAATTATTCCCACTTTCTGACTTAATGAATACCTTATAATTTTACAAACTGGAATAGTTTTCAACTAGAGTAGTTTCCAACTGTGAACTTCCAAGGAGGTGCTGCTACTAGTTCTACCTGAAATTTCAGCAGGCAAGGATGAGACACTTGTATTTCAAAACACATTATAGCTGATAGGAGATTTATCTGATTTATCTGAGTGATGGAAGAATCAAAACAGGACAAGGGGATTTCACATTCATTTTAAACATTCTAATCACTATACTATCAAATATAGAAAAAGAGGCAAAAAAAAAAAAACCCTACTATTTTGCAAATAATGTATCACAAGAGAATATTTTGTTAAGAAATGCTGGAATCAGTTGTTTCAAATGCTTCTCATTTGGTGTCCTGCAAGAAAGGATTCTGCAACAAAGATAAAATGCAACAAAGAAAAAAGGAATTAACAAAATTGAGGAAATAAAATATGCAACAAGTGAAACCTTACTGTCCAAACTGCATATACATAAAGTCAACAATTTGTACCATCTGCCCCCTCTGTTTTTTTGAACTCCAGATATTTTTGAATCCCTTCTTTTTTGCAAGTTGTTGCTTTGCAGTCTGATAATCTTTTCATAATCTCTCTTGACTTTCCTTTATTTAAAAGATCTACTTTTTCTTTTACAGAAGTCTTTTTGTGATTCTTATCTCCCTCAATATCAGGATGCCTTTCTCATATAGTCGAATTGCAGTGCTTTGGCTCAGAAATTTTATAAACCTTTTCATTGGTCACAACCCCTGACCCTCATGGAACACCTGCAATTTATCTACAGCAACAACAATGAGTCTGCCTTGTTACCATTTATCTGCCTCCATTTTCCAGTAGTTTTGCTGTTCTACAGGGTTATCACTTCAGCAGCAGTGAAACTTTGCTTATAACATACATATTTCTATCTGGAATGTAGATGAAAGGAAAATCAGTCTGATTAATATGCTAAGAAATGTTATCTTTCTGACTCACTTTAGGGTGGGAACAGTACAGTGTCTAAAGAAAGATTTTTTTGTTTCTCTTGTGTGTTCTCCAATCTATAAATAAATATAGAAAAAAATATTACCCAAAGGAAAAAAAAAACACTTCCATAAAATGCTAAGACAGACTTGTTTGCATACCGTTGTGTGATAGCCATCATCTCAATCCTCTCTGCAGTTATAACAACATTTTGCTTTACAAAACTGCTGCAATTAGCATATTTAAACATAGTTATTTCAAAGTATGCTGTTTAGCTCAAATTTATCAGCATATTCATTGCATAAAATTTCATCTTAATAATCCATGAAGGTCAAGCTATTAGCATGACATACATAAACTCCCAAAAGCATGCCTGGAGCACAGTGGAAAATTCATGACACTTAAGTGACTTGGCTATAATTCGTTTTCATCTCAACAGCCTTTAAAACTCTCCACGTGAAAACAGCAATAGCCTTATGACAGTTGCAGGGCAGTGTGTTTTCTGAATATTTGCTCACTTGACTTTTTTTAACCTAAGGGTAATGTACAATGTCAGCACATTTGAAGAAGTTAAAGGTGGCAACAGACTTTAAAACTGTAATAATTTTTCATAAGAGCCTTACAATATTTTCAAAAAATAGACAGCTATGTAGATACACCAAATTTGCATATGCGCAGTATTTCCTGTAGATAGCCTGCATTTTTATGAACAGAAAAGAAAATCCATTTCAGTTTGTAAGTCTTTTTTATGCCCTACAATATTATTTCTTACTCATATTTGTTCAGCTGCCTTTCTGAAATTGTTTCTCTGTGGTCTGCCTGAGGCTAGGGACTTTATACATTGATTTATCTAAGAGGAAAAATTCCATCAGGATTATTTTCACAATTTGGGTTTCAATAGTAAGATGGGAAAATTAAAATATTTCACCACAAGTGTTCCCTGTGTTTTGATTTTTACAATTTAAACAAACAAAACCAAAAACCCCTTAAACACTTTTATATATACACTCTTCTTCTCCTACAAATACCACCATTAAGGATCCAGTTACATTCAGATTTAATCCACTCTTGGTTTAGGTTTGTGTCATGGATGTAAATTGCCTTCTCAATGCCTTTAGCATTGGACTTAACAAGAAAGTTTTGAAACATTTCATGATGTTCTAATCTTGATCTGCCATGAATCTCCATATTTTATTTTTAGTTTACATTTAATTCAGATTCATCTTGCATGGTTTTCTGAATACTGTGTGCACATTTTTCTAGTTTACTGATCCATCAGCTGAGCAAAATTCCGTATCATTAGTAGAGTTAATGGTGCAAGCAAGTGTCCATTTTCTAATGATTGATGCAACCTGATACAACAGCAGAAGAAATAATATTTAGTGGAGTTTAATAGAGAAAGGTGGGGGAGGTTTCTGCTGCACAAGCCATTGTTAAGACTGACGGTAGTCAGTGCTAAGGGAGTTAAAAACAGGCAGCTGATCTCAATATTCAACCATTTAAAATAATTAAGATACATGCTCATGACCTGCTGTGTTACTAGTATCATAGAATCGTAGAATAATTTAGGTTGGAAAAGACATCTAAGATCATCACGTCCAACCATTAAACCGACACTGGCAAGTCCATCGAATTCTAACACCTTTTCCCTTTCAACTTACTGATTATTAACATGTCTTCTAAGGGGAATGGGTTGGTGTCGCATGAAGCTTTTGCTCTTGAACTACTTTTAAACTAAGCCTAGGCATGTGTTACACTGTGGCCTAAATATTAAAGGTTTCAGTTTTGAGCCATGTCCTCTACGGTGGTGGCCTTAGTTTATTATTTAATATACCATGTTTTCTACTGGGAACATTGCCACAGTCAGTGTGGCTAGTAAGCAGGGAGATCTGTGCAGTCCACTTCCATAGAGCTGCACTTTCGCAAAAAAAATGTCATGAACTGGGAACATGTTAGATCACACAGCGTTGTTATATCATCCACCTGCAGAAATTATCTCTCATCCTGTCACTTATATAGAAGGGTTTACATTCTTAAGTACCTACACACAGGGATCAAGAAAATAAAACTTTATACAATAACTTCCAAAGCTAAAAATAATTGGTTGGAGGCTCCAACCGCAAAAGAAACCAAAATTCAAACATTTCAGCTTAGGTCATTGTGCTTTAGTGCCAGGGATGCAAGGAAACACACTTTAGTTGAATGAAATCAAACAAAAAAAATCTGACTTCAATTATGATTTGTATTCCTAGGCAGTGGTCATCAAATCCCTAAGTGTTTATAATTTATAATGACCAAAGTCAGACTGTAAGTCATTTTATTTTACATGCTTATATAATTTTTTCTAAGTGTCTCTGTCCTTTGTTGCTTCATGTAGAGAGTTTGTGGGCCTTGCTTGATATTTTTACCTTTTTAGTAGAGATGGTTATTTGCTTAAGGACAGCAAGTTCTTCAGTACTGGAATTAATGAATAATATTTACATAGTGCATTTCAACTCATAGAGGATTTTTAAAGAAAAGCAATCATTAACTTAACTGGCATGTTTGTTCCAACTAATATTTTTGACATTGTGTAATTCTGATAGATGGTGATTGATTGTCTTTCATTTTTCTAACTAACAATTTCATAAAGCAGTTTCCAGACTAGACCAGCAATCTACATTTACCTTTAGTATACCCATCCTGTTTTTCTGTTTTGCACCTTATTAAGAATGGAAGCAAAAGAGAGCAGATGGTTTCTTCTCCAGTAAAGTAGTATTGCGTAGAAAAGGATTTTATTATTATTTTGGTCAGGGAATATATTAGGAGACTTAAAAGGAGATATTAATTTACCAAGAACTGAAAGTGATTGTAAATTTAAGTTCACATGAATCATAGGCTTAGATTATTTGCCCAGTAGAAGTGAGCCTGATTAGCTGCCCCTCTCTGCTACATGTCAAGTGTGTATGTGTGTGTGCCTGTGTGTGCACATGTCTGGTTAGTGGAAGTCAAATTGCAATTTTTTGCAGGAATGTTAAACCTTCCAAGATGCAGTGCTCTCCAACAAGATCGATTGTAAGTCTTATTTCTACCACCAGCCTCTATGACTTCATATAAAACTCCAGAATTCTGATAAACTGTCATGGGGAAAAATGATAAAGTGATTTATACTCAATTTCGCTGGAAGGGAGAAATGCAGAGGCTGTCAGTCTGGGTCTTCAGAACAAATGAGTTACAGTTCATGAGGCAGCTCAATAAGGCTATCATTTCCCATCAGCTCCTATCACTGACAGCCACAGATTTACTGGATGGGGAAAGGGAAAATGGCTGAGTTTTGGTGCCAGGTGAGTCTACGCTATAACTCCATCAACCAGACTTGTGTAGACAAGAGACCACCATGAATATTTGATAGAAACTTCTTCCCATAAGTGCCTGTAGAAAGTAGTAAAGCTGTTCTTTCATTTGTATAAAAGAGCACGTCTCTCTGTTTGAATCCAGTTGAAAATGTCCATTTGTAAACTGCTAAGGTTTCTCTGATTTATTTTTTGAGTGTGCATGTGTTTCATTCAGCAGTCTGTTTTGTGCCACATGGCTTATTTATAGCCCTTGCGGAATGAAACAAAAGAATCCTCAATCTGCTGGGATTTCACATACAATGCATTTGTCACTATCCGTCTCACAAAACTGCAATACAAACAGAGCCTCAGAGCCACCTGTGCATACTCAGAGGAAAAAGGAATTTCATCTGCCACAATTACAAATTGTTAGAAATATCTATGTTCCAGTTCTAGGCAGAAAATGTGCTCCTATTAAAACAGATCAGCATAAATAATTTCTATATTATCCCATGTTTGTGTTGCACAGAATTTTCTTCTTGGTCGTTGGTGTCTGTTAAAAATGCTACGATGTATGCTACCTGCATTTTTTTGAGGATGATTGCACAGCTGGACTTCTTAACAGAAATTCAGATTTACTTTCTTGGTACTCAGGTGCTAAAACATTTAGCTTTTCTTTAATATTAATTATCAGTCATGGATTTGGTCCCTAGATGTCAGCATTAAACATTTTCTTAGGCTGGACTATGAAAATGTGCTACAAGAGTTGGATGATAGAATCACAGAATCACAGAATACCCTGAGTTGAAAGAGACCCACAAGGATCACTGAGTTTAACCCTGCACAAGACAGCCCCAAGAATCACACCATGTGCCTGAGAGCATTGTCCAAATGCTCCTTGAACTCTGGCAAGCTTGGTGCTGTCACTCTGGAGAGCCTGTTCCAGTGCCCAACCATCCCCTGGGTGAAAAACCTGATATCCAACCTAAACTTCCTCTTACTCAGTTTCATGCCATCTCCTCAAGCCCTGTCACTGTTCACAAGAGTGTCCCTTCTCTTCCCCTAGTGAGGATGCGGAAGACTGCAAAGAGGTCTCCTCTCAGTCTCTTCTTCTCCAGGCTGAACTGACCAACTGACCTCAGCAACTCTCCATACGGCTTCCCCTCAAGGCCCTTCCCCATCTTTGTGGCCCTCTTCTTGGCCCTCGCTAATAGCTTAATGTCTTTTTTATATTGTGGTCCCTAAAACTTGCAGGTGTTATTGCCAAGCTGCTTTTTAAGACAGAGAGATATACTCCCAAAGGAGAATTTAATATAACAGAAACAAGGTTGCAATGTTTTCACTCACACTGATATATCTCATGTACCTCATTCTATGTGCAAGTCTATGTTGTGAATCAAACACCACTACACCTCTATCAGTCTACACCTCTATATCTCTAACCCACAATAATCTGCATAAATGAGATAGTTTCCTTTGCCTGTGTCCATAGCTTATTCAAAATATTTTTAAAATACCAGTTGAGTTACAGAAAGTCCTTCCATCATACACCCACTGAAAACACAACTTGAAGGGTTCACAAAAAAAAATAAAAAATTATATGTCTTTCATTAAAAAAAAAACTATATAATTGCATTTATATAGTTCCTCAGAATTCTCTAGGCCTTCTATTTAAGACAACCTTTCCTCACAGATCTGCAGTTCTTTTTCTAGATAGTAAATAAATATATAAATAAAATCACTTTAGCCCCAGAACAACCAAGGTCTGTCTCTATTAGTGACTGTGTTCCTGAGGTTTCACAGGAAACTTAATTTATTTGCATTTTAGAATGTAAGAAGGCCAAAGTTATCCAGGCATTGCAGTTGTGACTAATCTAGTGCCGAAAATGTTAATGATGTCAGATTTGATTTGCTGGTTTTCATCTTGCTATGAAGATTTAGAATAACATTAAAGCTTTCTACATTTATGGAAAAGTACAGCCAATACATATATTGTTAATGTTAAAAAAGATGGTTTCTTGCCTGAATTTTTAAAGCAGTGTTAACTTTTGTCTTGCATAGTTTTTTTCCCATGTCCTTGAGCCTTTCCCATCATTGCTAATAGGTACAATTTCTTTTTTCAAATGCAGCTCTGCTTTCATTTGCTTTAATGATTGATAGCTGTGTACCAACTCTGTCTTTAATCTTTTTCCCTTAATCTTCAAGAATCTCAGTAAATACAATTTCTAAAATAGAAATAAAAATAAAATTCAAAGTCAGAGCAGATTAACAGGTTTGTCATTTTTCATCTAGGAATAACAAAGAAATATTTTCTAATTTGTATTTCTCTCCTCTGGAGCGGGAGGGGCAGAGGGCTGAAAACCAAAGTGTGTCATAAATGGATCAGACTGTTTATACAGAGTAAATAAAGTAGAGGACAATTACAGTCATAGTCCTCTTGTTTCATATCAGTCATTTGTCATGATAAACTCTCAGAGAGCATAGTGAAATGCACATTAATTTAGTCTTGAGAAATTCTAACATGCATTCACCACCTGCTTTTCCACTCCTTTTGCTTCTTCATTTTTAGACTGTGATCTTATGGCAGAACCTCAAAACTATCTGCGTAGGGAGCAGGAATTCACGGGAATCCCTGCATCACTTCAGTTTTTTTCTTCTTTGTATTCACATTACCGACCATAAAAAAGGATAACAAGTTAGGATACCAAAGCTTCATGATCATTATCTCATTACGACAGTTCCCTGCTCTGTCCAGTGACTGAAGAACTGTGCATGAACTGGAAGAACTGCATTTTTTTCTGATATCAGGTGATTTTTCAAAATCTAGAACATCCTAAATCTCTGTTTGAATACTATGGCAGAAAGACAAGGCAAGAAAATGAAGGACAGGATGAGGAAAGAAGGTAAAGATGGAAAAAGAAGGAAAGAAGAGGAAGTGAAAAGGAGGAGATGGAAAGGGAAATGGAGAGAGAAAACCACACATGTCATGTTTCTCAACTAGCAGACAGTCCTGGAAGAATCTTTAATTCTAACTTGAGTTCAGGAGTGATTTCTCTTTGAATTTCATTAAAATTTTAAATTGATATTTGTTTCTTGCTGACTCAGCTGTGAAACATGAACTGCAAATCATAGATTTATGAAGTCTTCCAGAATTTGATGTAGCATAAATTTCTCATTTGAGTCAAGACCTTGTCTGAGTTTATCCTGTTTTCCACTTCCCTGAAGAGGTGACCATCTCAACTGAAAATTCTAGAAAAGTATTTTCCCATCTTTCCTAACTATAACTGACTATAAGACAAATCTGGTACATTGTTCTGATATATTTTGAATGAGGATTTGAATTTGAAGAATGTTCTGAAACATCCTTCAGAAAGTTCTAATGGCACCTGGGACACTTTTAGTTTGCCATATTTCCTAAATGAACCATATCCTTTTTGAGATTCTGGTTTCAAAGTTCTGCAAGACCAAATGACTTTTCAGTTTTAGCCCATAGCTCAGCATTTGAAAGATATTTGTATCACAGAACCACTATGAAACCACAATTTCTGTCATGGGTTCTTGTTTTTTTGTTTGTTTTTTTTTTTATTTTTTTTAACATCCTGTTGTATAAGACTCTTATTCTTTGCCTCTGATTTTGCACTCACAAGAGTAAAAAAAACCCCAAATATATGGGATTTTAACCAAAGTCTGTGGAGAACCAAACGATTTGAAATCAGTACAACAATACCCTCCAGTACTTGCAGTAGTCCTTCTGTACAAATATTACACAGTAAAGTTATCTTCAGGAAGAAGAAAATATTTTGTGAATCACTCAGCTACAGTATGACAGGTGAATATGTACATGATTGTATGACATTATCTCCATTTTATTTGATAGTAAAACTTTAAGAGGTGTTACAGGTAGAGAGCCTGTGAAAAAAAGATAACTTATTAGAAAGTATTAATTGCTGTCAGTTATTCATGGATTAATTCTATAAATTCTGCTGTCAAACTGAGCTTGTAAGAACACAGCTGCTGAACCACTTTCAAACTACATGTGGTTGTACAGCTAGTGACAGGTGAAACTGTCTATTCACCAAATTACATCACTCCACTTTTCTCACAGAGATTAACATGAAAGCTAGTTCTTTACAGGGTGAGAAAATGTATATCTTGTTCAGGGATCAAATAATTTACTTTCTAGTAAATCACTGCTCAGATTTCTTTATTATAGTCTCTGTTTTCCAGTAATAGAGTGCTGTTTCTCTAAAGCAACTCAAGGTGTAGCATGTCAACTTCTCCATTTCTTTGAAGTAAAATCATAATGGGTAGTATATAAAGAAGAAAAATGGAGCCAATCCATGGTCCAGCTAGAAAAGAACCACAGTAGGTATGATGTTGCTTTATTCATTTGAGCCTTAATATTCTGGATTTTCCAGTTCTGTTCAAGATTTTGAATAGAATCAACAGTGAGGAAAGACTGAAGTGTGAATAAAGTTAATTGAGGAAATCCTTAGAGCATATTATCACTGGTACCAGCAGAAGCCTTGAATGTTAACTATCTAATGATACTATGTTTATTTTGTTAACTCAGAAGGAGCTTATGAAAATTTCTTTTATTTTAATCCAGAAGTAAAAAATTAAATTAGGCCAGAATTAAAAACTGATAAACATTAACGGCAAAGACATGTCTTGACATGGTTGATTTTTGTAAGGGTGCTGTCATGCTTCTGCCAGACAAAATTCCAAAGAAAAGATAATTTTTGTTCTGTCTTTTCACTATCACCTGATAAACAAACCATAAGGAAATTACACAGGACTATATATTTTGAATTTATATTATATGAAATCTAGTTATACATCACTCTTTAGACACAGTTCTGGCAAAAAGGGTGCAAAGCATTATGAAATACCTGTCTGTGAGGAGTAATTCACTTGAACATTGCAATGTCATGAACACTGTAAAACCTAATGAGTAAGAGTCCATATCCCTCAGCTGCATTTACTGCTTAGGCTAACATTTCTGGAGATAAAATAAAGGATGCTGATCATCACCAGGAAACAATTCCAACTGTGTATTTCTTTTAGGTGGTTTCAGAGATGCAGTTGTAACAGGTGCAGATGTAACACTATTGCCACCATCCACTCCTGTCTCCAAACCTGTAGCCCACAACTCCCTGCCTCCACTGCTCCACACTGGTTGCAGGCCAGTCAACCAGCCCTGCAGGTCAAAATCTCAGTCCTTAGCCTCTCTGTTTTCTAGAGCCCAAAATCCATTCCAGCCCTTCCTTCCCCACGCTCATCTGTCAGTCCCATACTTTTATAGCTCTTGTCCTCATATCTGTTCAGCATATCCAAACTACCCAGGCATTCTTCTATTCAGCCTCAGTTCCCTGCTGTACAAATCCAACCACTTCAACATGTGTCCCAGCAAGTGTTGCTTGTCAGTCACAACTCATGTCTGCCTCAGGACTAACTCCTTGCTACATTTCTGCTATTTCTGCTGTCCATCAACTCTGTTGATGCCTTCCAGGTAGCTGCTGGATTTGGCTCATCCTCCCCATTGCATGGCTCCACCGTGTCTTCTGTTTCCATGTCCATGAGAACTTCAGCTCAGTCAAACATTTGGGCTGACTCAATGCACATCAGTAGACTGCTTAGGGAAAAAAGGTGAATCATCTGGCAGTCCTGTGGAATTCCTGTCAGTAGGCTTCTCAGAGCATGACTTAGGCACCACCAAGGGGAGAAGCGAGGAGGGTAACTGCTGTAGTATCAATGATGAGGTAGATGGAAGGCAACACATTACTACAAATGTTGTCTGCTGATGTAAATCTTATGAGTGGTTTTCACTGGGTCAGGGAGAGATCCAGTCCACTCTTCATTTTGCACAGTAGCACTGGGGCTGCAGGGTGACATGGCAGTCATCTGCCAATGGGAATATTTGTAATTTTCCTTCTGTCCTGGGAAAGTCACCCCTAAATGTCCAGCCATACTAGAAAGTGATTTGGCAGCAATATCCTCTTTAGAGGTAGTAATAATCTTTATCCTTCAAGAATAACCTGGTATATGCCATAGAATTCAGGATGATTTAGACTTGAGAGTGAAGGTATGGCCCTATAATTCAGGACATGGGGACCAAGAGCATCAGAAGCCCACAGAGATCTGAGGATCTGTGTCTCCCTCCTTATCTTCAAAAGTCTCAGTAGAAACTGGCAGTTTTGTATGAAATACCTTGATTTCTTCAAATTGATGTTTGCCAGGGGCAAACATTTCATTTGGTGAATTTGCATCTAGCTCCCCTTCCTTGCAGGATGAGAAAAAACTGACAAGAGACCAAATTCATGTCGAATCTCTTTTGTAAATGGAAATCTGTCACTTCTGTTGGCAACAAGAACTAATGATTTGATTGTCACATAGAATTTGCAACAATCCAATTCCAACAAGCTGGAAAAATCACTGACATGCTAGACTTCTTCATTTGCCTAAACATACAGATGTGTACAGAAATCATTGAGGCACACTGAATTCCACTATTTTGTTTTGTCTAAAATATGCTTATAAAAATAGATGTATTGAGAGTCTCCTTTTTTCCACAAAATGACAGTCACCACATCTTTTAATGACAGTCACCACATCTTTTAATGCTTTGCTGACTTGTTGGTGTTTATCATGACTGGTTTCCTTCCCACTTGCATCTGGAAATAAGTCTTTAATCAAACTACTTTTTGAGAATCATTTTTAGGCTGCCTTAACCAATTTGATTTCCACACTACTATGGTGCCTCTGCACATGCTTAGCCGCAATAATATATACTATCAAATCTATTGAAAATCTTACCTGAAACACTCATAACTGTTCTTGATTGTAGCTCATAATTATTTAAAAAAATTCTCTTTTGGTCTTTTTCAACGGGGTCATGGGTTCTTTAGTAATTTTGTCTATTTTTTTCTTAGAAATCTTGTTATGGATAATATGTATTGCCAGAGCTGTGAAGGACACAGATTTTCAGTGCTTTCATAAATACTACATTATTAATAGTTTGTTTTAC
Source organism: Margarornis squamiger (assembly GCA_035222235.1). Classification (NCBI taxonomy): domain Eukaryota; kingdom Metazoa; phylum Chordata; class Aves; order Passeriformes; family Furnariidae; genus Margarornis; species Margarornis squamiger. The sequence goes on along the minus strand of JAWWTY010000106.1, from coordinate 63,261,681 downwards.
TGGAAATAGAATAAGAACACTAAAAATCTTTCTTTTATTTCAGTTGAACATTTTGCTTCCTGTTTCAACTTTTAAATTTTATGTTAATGATTTACAGTACAAAACATCATCTGTATTTCAAAATGACTAAAAATAAAAGTATTTTTATTTGTGTCTAAAGCGAGCTTCCCTAAGTCTGAC